>OZ030026.1:43838920-44583920 GCA_964023405.1 Apodemus agrarius | reverse complement strand
CAACTGACTGGGAAGTGCCAGGACTTGCAGAGATCAGGAATCCTGTAGGGATCTCACCTGGGTTCTCTGCATGTATGTTATAGCTGAGTAGCTCGGTGTTCTTGTGGGAATCCTAACAAGGATTTGTCCCTGACTCTTTAGCCTACTTCTGGAAGCCTTTTCCTCCTGTGGGGTGGCCTTGTCTAGCCTTGATGTGACAGTATGTGCCCTGTCTTATTGTAGCTTGTTCTGCTGGGTTTGGTTGATATCCCTGGGAGGTCTGCTCTTTTCTGAGGGACAGTGGAGGGGGCAACGGATCTGCAGAAGAGTTACAGAGAGGAGAAACTGGGGGAGAAGAGAAAGGGGAAACTGTGGTTGTAAAGTAATATATGAGAGAAAATTATTCTAAAAGCAAGTGGTATAAAGAGGGAAATGGGAAAAATGGACTGGGGGACTTAATTGGATGTGAGGAGAGGGGTCAATACAGGAGATGGGGGAAGAGTAAAAAATTAATAGTGAGACTGTTTAGAAAAGCCAGCCATAAGGTATCATATTGCTTTTTACTTCCCAAAAATTATATGTAAAGCATATGTGTATAAGTGTGAGTTTAAATGTGCATATATATACATATATATATATATATATACACATATATATATATATATAATATATTTTTTATATAGCATATAGCATATATAACATATGTGAGTATGTGTGTGAGTGTGTGTGTATGGGTGTGTGTGTGTGTGTGAGTGTGTGTGTGGAGTTTTTGTTTTTTGTTTTTTGTTTTTTTGGGTTTTTTTGGTTTTGTTTTTTGTTTTTTTTGTGGGGGTTTTTTGTTTGTTTTTGTTTTTGTTTGGTTTTTCGAGACAGGGTTTCTCTGTGTAACCCTGGCTGTCCTGGAACTCACTCTGTAGACCAGGCTGGCCTCGAACTCAGAAATCCACCTGCCTCTGCCTCCCAAGTGCTGGGATTACGGGCATGTGCCACCAATGCCCAGCGTGTGTGTAGTTTATAAATGAGGTTAAGCCACTTGGGCTGATAATGCTCCTGCCAAGAGCAATAGATTATCTAACAAAAACAATAGTGCCAAGCACGGATGTCTTAGGCTTTTATTGCTGTGAACAGACACCATGACCCAGGAAAGTCTTATATTGGGAGCTGACTTACAGGTTCAGAGGTTCAGTCCATCATCATCAAGGCGGGAGCATAGCAGCATCCAGGCAGGCATGGTGCAGGTGGAGCTGAGAGTTCTACATCTTCATCTGAAGGCTGCTAGTGGAAGACTGGCTTCTAGGCAGATAGAGTGAGGGTCTTAAGCCCACACCCACAGTGACACACCTACTCCAACAGGGCCACACCTTCTAATAGTGCCACTCTCTGGGCTGAGCATATACAAAGCATCACACATGATAATCCCTCTTTTGAATTATTGGTCAGGAGAGTCAAGGAGACTCCCCAAAGAATATAAGCTATTGCTGTTACCCTTGGTGGCCTCCCAGAGGTTGAAGGTAAGTTCCTATTGCTGCAGACTCTAAGTACTGGGGACACACAACAGGGAGGACCTGAGCTGGATCTGACCTAAAAGCATCCTCCCTGAGGACTATCTAGAAGAGTCCTGGAGGTAATCGGACAAGCTACCAAGAGAGGGAAGTAACCTATGGTCCTACCTAGCCGCCGCGATGCTGATAAGTCACAACAGCCAGCATGACAAGATAGCCCCTAGGGGTGCAGTAGGGGGTCTTCCTGCTGCCATTGGCACCAGGGAGCCAGGAAAACCCACAGCCTTCTGTGCACAGCCCACCAGAGAGAGTGATCTCTCAGCAGCGCTTTCAGTTCTAGCATACAGGTAGATCTCCACCTTCTCTCTGAGGGGACCTGATAGGAGCACACAGGGCCTAAGATCAGAGGAGCAGCTGGGACTGAAGTCTTCCCGCAGCCATTTGCACCAGAGAGCCCGAAGATTCCACAGCCTTCTATGCATAGCCTGCTAGGAGAGAGAGATATATCTTCAGCAGTGCTTTCACTTTTGAACTCAGAGGAGTAAGGACACAGGCTTACAGGCCCACGGGAGGAACAAACTCCGACCAGAGACAACAATACCAACTAGCACCAGAGGGCAAAAGGCAAGCACAAGAATCCTACCAACAGAAACCAAGACCACATGGCAACATCAGAACCCAGTTCTCCCACCACAGCAAGTCCCGGATACCCCAACACACCGGAAAAGCAAGAGTTGGATTTAAAATCATATCTCATGATGCTGATAGAGGGCTTCAAGAAAGACTTAAATAACTCCTTAAAGAAATACAGGAGAACATTGGTCAACAGGTAAAAATCCCTTAAAGAGGAAACACAAAAATCCTTTAAAGAAACACAGGAGATCATGGGTCAACAGGCAGAAGCCCTTAAAGAAGAAACACAAAAACCCCTTAAAGAATTACAGGAAAACACAAACAATCAAGTAAAGGAACTGAACAAAACCATCCAGGATCTAAAAGTGGAAGTAGAAACAATAAAGAAATAACAAAGTGAGACATCTCTGGAGATAGAAAACCTTGGAAAGAATTCAGGAGTCATAGATGCAAGCATCAACGACAGAATACAAGAGATGGAAGAAAGAAACTCAGGTGCTGAAGATACCATAGAAAACATTGACTCAACAGTCAAAGAAAATGCAAAATGCATAAAGCTGGTAACCCAAAACATCCAGGAAGTCCAGGACACAATAAGAAGAACAAACCTAAGGATTACAGGTATAGAAGAGAGTGAAGATTTACATCTTAAAGGCCCAGTAAATATCTTCAACGAAATTGTAGAAGAAAACTTCCCTAACCTAAAGAGATGCCCGTGAACATACAAGAAACCTTCAGAACTCCAAACGGACTGGACCAAAACAGAAAGTCCTCCTGGCACATAATAATCAAAACACCAAATTCACTAAACAAAGAAAGAATATTAAAAGCAGTAAGGGAAAAAGGGCAAGCAACTTATAAAGGCAGACCTATCAGAATCACACCAGACTTCTCACTAGAGACGATGAAAGCTAGAAGATTCTGGGCAGACCTCATACAGACCCTAAGAGAACACAAATGCCAGCCCAGGCTACTATACCCAGCAAAACTCTCAATCATCATAGATGGATATCTGTCCACAAATCCAGCCCTACAAAGGATAATTGATGGAAAATGCCAACACAAGGAGGGAAACTACACCCTAAAAAAGTAAGAAAGTAATCTTCTTCCAACAAACCCAAAAGAAGATACCCACACAAGCATAAAAATAACATCACAAATAACAGGAAGCAATAATCACTATTCCCTAATATCTTTTAGCAACAATGGACTCAACTCCCCAATAAAAAGACATATACTAACAAAATATTTCTCATGTAAATCTTAAAATTTATCAGAAAATGTTTGCAATTCCCCTTTTAATTAATTTTGAATTTTTTATGTCTACCATTTTATCTGCATTATTTTCATGATAATCTTCAATTTTAATGTCTTTCTATATACTTTCTCTATTTTATCAGAAATGTTTTCAATATAAATCTTTGATTTTATCACAAATGTTTCTAATTCCACCTTCAATTAATTTAGAAAAAGGTTTTATATCTACCATTTCATATGTAAAATTTTCCATGAAATAGTCAATTTTAACATGTCTATTTATTTCTTGAATTTTTCCAGAAATATTTTCCATGTAAATTTTCAATGTTATCTGAAAATGTTTATAATTCCACCATCAATCAACTTAGAATTATCTTTATGCCTATCATTTTATCTATATAATTTCCATGGTAATCTTTAATTTTAACATGTTTTTTCTATATATTTCTTCAATTTTATCAGAAATACTTTCCATGTAAATCTTCAAGTTTATCAGAAAATGTTTATAATTCCACTTTCAATCAACTTAGGAATACTTTTATACCTACCATTATTATATCTATATAAAATTTTCCATGATAATCTTCAATTCTAACATGTTTTTCTACATTTTTCTAAATTTTATCAGAAATATTTTCCACATAAATCTTCAATTCTATCATAAAATGTTCCTATTCCATATTTCAATTAATTTAGCAGTGTTTTACGTGTCTACTACTTTACTCTTTAATTTTCCATGAGAATTGTCCATTTTAACGTGTTTATCTGAAATATTTTCCATGTAAATCTTTAATTTTATCATAAAGTGTTTTTATTTCCCTTTACTTCCCTTTTCAAAAAAAATATTTTTTTAAAGAAAAAGTGCAGTAGGGCCATTTATACCTTGGCAGTAACCAACAGCTGCTTAATTGGACTTAAGGCCAACTTGACCAGGAAAGAAATCATGCCTGGTATTGGAAATCTAACCAACTACCCAGGGCTAATGAAGTCATGGATCTTAGGAGAGAGCCTCCTACCTCCACTTTAATAAGCCAACAAAAATCCTAACAAAATTCTAAATACTTGTCCTTATACCCACAAAGAAGTGTAACCTTCATCCTCATCAAAGGACCTTCTTCCTTCTGCAACAGAGACCATTATAGAAAAGTCAAACGATCAAAATGCATAGAACAACTGATCGCAAGCTACGTGATCCTACTGGAAATATCTAGAACATGATTTCTGACTCTAAAACTAAAAAAAAAATTTTTTTTTCAAGAAAAAGGTGGGTCAAAGATTGCAAGAGCTGGAGAATCGGCTGCACCGTTCTGTGTCCTAGAAGTCATAAGGAAGCTTCTTCACCCAGTGTACTACACTTCCAAAGCAAGACCTGAACAAGAACACCAATAGACATGCTAAGGTAGAAGGAGGAAATCCCACAGATCCTCACTTCTAGACAAAGAACTGAGAGCACCTAAACCCTGCAGAGGGGGGGGGGAGAATGGCCTTCCCCAAGAATGAACCCCGAATGGGCACACAATACCAAGTGGTCAGCCCTAAGATCATATACACACAAGCAACGCTAAATGGATTCAGTGGATTATTTGTGTATTTAAATAAACATACATAACAACAGCAAGTAAAGATACAGAAGCCAAGAATCAGATGAAGTAAGGAGGCATGGGATGCCGGAGCAGTGAGAGGGAGGAAAGGGAAGGGCGGGATATGATTTAATTATATTTCAATTCAAAGTTAAGTAAAAAAAAAAAAACAAGTTATAGAGTTTCAGACTCTACCACAGACCTTCCGAGCCTGCTAGCCCTTCATGCATCAGATGGGAAAGAGGATGGATCTGAGAATGGGCCCTGAGGAAATAATCCTGAGCATTCTCTGTACCCTTACTAACTCTCTGCAGAACTGCCTGAACCATCATCAGCCACCCCTTTCCATGAGAAAAAAGTGCAAACCTGCCCAACAAGACTTAAGTTCATGTCCAGACTTTGCCACTTTGCTGGGTGATTTTTAGCAAGCTCCTTGACTTCTCTGGATCCTGTTCCTCCCTCACTGGTAAATGGAAAGTTCCTGACTGAACGCAGTAGTGTGACTAGAGTCCCCACCACCCATCTATCTGGTCACAGCATCTGGTCAGGGAGGGACCTCCGCCAGCCTCAGCAGAGTCAGGCCTGGGCTGCTCCTGCCTCCCACTAGTGTTGGAGGCCTTCACACTAGGATGCCCTGCCAGAGGCTTTGCCCAGCTCCTCACGCCACACCAGTCAATCCCCTCTGACACATGCAGACCCTAAATGGCCGGCTGGTCATGCCGCCCTGCCCCGAGCATGCATCTGCTCAGGATCACAGAGATGTCAGGGGAAGCTGCTCTGTCTTGGTCTCCAGCACAACCTGACACTGGACTCTCTCTCATCAGGCAGCGGAGGAAACATGTGGGATCAATTAACAACAGGACCAACCAGAGAAGCAGGCGGCAGCTTCCTCTGACTTCCATGGGTTTGTAGAAAATGAAATGGAGCAGGCTGCCTTCAGCCCAGCACTGCAGGGGGCTCTGTGCTATACCTGAGTTCTTCAGCCTACCTGAGCAGTGCGCTTCCCCACCAGGGGAAGCATTGATCTCTCTGTGTTTAAAGAGAATGGTAAATAAGAAAGAGACAGCTGGGGACCTCAGGGGAGGGACAGACTCAGACCTCAGATTCAGATTTGCAAGCCGGAAATGCAAGTAAGGGGGGGGGATCAGAAGAAAGGCAAATACGCTAGCCCTTTCTCAGACCCCAGCAAAGACAGGAAAAGAGAGGTAAACATCATTACACAGGATACTTGCAGCCACGGGCCCGCACACACCGCACACACCGGGGAGCATTTCTTTTTCCACCTATCCTTGCCAACAATTAAGTCTTTGTCCTCACTGGTTAAGTAGCTTTTGCAGCTACAAATTCCCCAGGGAAATTCAGCAGGGGATGGGGTGGGGGGAGGGTGGTCCTGAATTACTTTCCACTCCTTCGATCAACCATACTGACCCAGACCTGCAGCAAGGAGTTAGCTCTTCCACTGCTGCCTCAGCTGAGGGTGGGTTCCCCACCCCCACCCCTACCCCCACCCCCACCCCGGCTCTGTTTGCTTTGCTAGGTATTACACAGGTTGAAAACTACAGCCTGTGCCAGATTGGTAGGTGTCTGCCAAGCCACTTTCCCACACCCAATATGGAACATCCTCTGCTTCCTGGGTACATGGTGATTACAGAGCAAGGAGGATGGGAAGCAGGGTGTCCTCGTTTCTAAAAAGCACTTGAAATGTGCAGCAATGGCAGCAGGCAGTCTCCCGTCTGGCTGGCTGCCAGGCACAGACAAGGCACTTTGTGGCACCTGGATGCTTTTGACCCAGTGGAATGAATCTCTTCCCTTCCCTGGGGAGAAATGTTTATGTGCAGTAGTCTTTAGGGATAAGCCTGACGTGTGTGTGTGTGTGTGTGTGTGTGTGTGTGTGTGTGTGCGTGACACAATAGACCCGTTTGATTGGGGCACTTAATATGTACTAATAATATTTAAAACATATATAAAATGCAGACGCTTAAGACGAGGTTAAATACAACCAGCCCTGGACCCTTGGGGGCCTGGGGAATCTTTGGAAATTCTAATGTGATTCCTGCCTCTCTTCTCATTGGAGCTCCATAGCTCTCCGCCCTGCCAGCCAGCGCGTGCTTCCATCATCTTCTACAGCAACTCCTGTTCCCCTCCAAGGGTGATGCTCCAGCCAAGGCTGTTTCACAGGCCGTCTCTGTGACCCGTGCTCACCAGCACCTCTCCAAGGCCAAACATGCCTAATTCGTTACAAACTCTTATGCAAGAGAAAGGATGTATCCTGGAGAGTTTTCCTTGCCCCTCCAGGGTAGAAGGGAGAAAGCCAATGCTATGAAATGTGGCCCACAGGAAAGCATCAGGTCCCATTTCACGTGGGCTTCCAAGAAGAGAAAGCGGAAGAGTCCTTGGCGTTCTCCGTGACCTTTATGGGAAAGGGACACTGACGGTGTAGACCCTTAGTCAAAGGCTCTTCCTTTCCCTCTTTATCGCTTTTGAAAGTGTGATACAGTATGCCGAGCATAACACTTACCCCTCCCGCCCCCTTTAAGCATACAATTTGACAACTTTATTATTCTCTTTGTTGGGCGGCCATCATCTCAAGGCCCCTCCCCTGACCTTTCTCATCTTCCCCAAATGAAACCCCGCCTATCAAACACTAGTTCTCCATAACTCACGGTCTCAACCCTTGAAACGCATTCTTATAACATCTTTATCTATAGATTTGGCTAATTCTATGTTCTACTGAGTGGAAATGATACGATATTTGACTTTTGTATGTCTGGCTTATTGCTTTAAGTATAATGTCTTCAACATATCATGATTCAGAACTGACTTGTCCTGTGAGACCTAATGATATGCAATCATACATATGTGCTACAGCATTTGGGTTGTTTTTATTTTTGACAGTTGTGAGCAAAGCTTCCATAAGCATGGGTGTCCGGTATCTCAGGACTGCTGTCAATGCATTTGGAGTCTCTACCCCACAATGAAAATAATTGATCTTGTGGTAAGCCAGTGTTGATGTTCTTGGAAAACAACCACATTGTTCTCTCTTAGCTATACTATTTTGAATCCCGCCAGCAGTAGGCTAGATCTCTAGTTTCTAGGCATCCTTGCCAATGAATGTTTGTTTCAGTTTCAAAATAGGGGGTTCTCTCTTATTTCAGTAGGAAGGACTGTCCGATCACCCTACTTTCATTTGCGTGGGAACATCTATCTAAACAATGACAGCCAGCTAGAACAGTAACAGTCTATACTCAGTATACACTGTATCTGAATGTTAATGTATATATACATATGAGATAGATACAGTAGCTATAGTACTATATATGCAAATCCAGATGCATGGAGGCATTGCCTACACATTGTTTGGGGGCCACAAATTCTTAACAGTGACCAATTCAAATGTCCTAGAATTTTTAAAATTTTATCATTTTATTTTTATGTATACTGATATTTTGTCTCTGTGTCTGTCTGTGCACCACACACATGTGCCCCTGGCAGCCAGGAAAGGGCATTAGATCTCCTGCAATTGGAGTTACAGGCAGTTGTGAGCTCTCCCATGGGTGCTGGGAATTGGATTTGGGATTTCTGAAGGAACAGCAGTGCTCTTAAGCACTGAGACATCTCTCTAGCCCCATAGTGGAATGCCAAAGAGCAATCTCCACTCTTTTTTTTCTTTTTTAATTTTATTGGTTATTTTATTTATTTACATTTCAAATGTTATCCTCCTTCCCAGTTAAATCCTGTCCCCTCCCCCATCCCCCCTGCCTCTATGAGGGAGCTCCCCCACCCTCCCACCCCTCCTTCCTCATCACCCTGGCATTCCCCTATGTTGTGTCATGGAGCCTCCACAGGACCAAGGGTCTCCCCTCCCAGTGATGCCCACTGAGTCCATCCTCTGCTACATATGCAGCTGGAGCCATGGGTCTCCCCATCTGTACTTTTTGGTTGGTGGTTTAGTCCCTGGAAGCCCTTGGGGGTGGGGGTCTGGTTAGTTGATATTGTTGTTCTTCATGTGGGGTTGCAAACCCCCTTCAGCTCCTTCAGTCCTTCCCCTAACTCCTCCATTGTGGTCCCGGTGCTTAGTCTGACAGTTGGCTGCATGCATCCATATCTGTATTGGTCCAGCTCTGGCACAGCCACTCAGGAGACAGCTATACCAGGTTCCTGTCAGTAACCACTTCTTGGCATCAGCAACAGTCTGGTGTCAGCAGATGGGATGGATCCCTAGGTGGGGCAGTCTCTGGGTGGCCTTTCTCTGCTCCACTCTTTGGCCCTGCATTTCCTTTTGACAGGAACAGTTCTGAATTAATATTTTGGGGGTCGGTGAGTAGCCCTATCCCTCAACCAGGAGCCACGCCTATCCAGTGGATATGGTCTCTACAGGTTCTCTCTCCCCTTTGTTGGGTATTTCGGCGAATGTCATCCCTGTTGGATCCTGGGTACCTCTTGGGTCCCTGGCATCTGGGACTTTCTAGTAGCTACCCCCAGCTCCCCATCCCCCACTCTACACAGCTACACACCTACGTTTAATTTCCTGACCTTCTGTTCTGGTCCCCAGTCTTTCCACACCTGATCCTACCCCATTTTTTCCCTCCCTGTCCTCTCTCCCTCCCTCAGATCCTTCCCTCCTTCTACCATAACTATTTTCTCACAGACCATATGAAACCCAAGAAGAAGGAAGACCAAAGTGTGAATGCTTCTGTCCTACTCAGAAGGGGGAAGAAAACAATCTCCACTCAACATAAGCCATGTGGCCCTGTGCCTATCACACATCCACCCTTCCATACTTCTGCCCAGTTGTTTTAGTTAAGATTTCACTGCTGTGAACAGACACCATGACCAATGCAAGTTTTGTAAAAGACAGCATTTAATTGGGGCTGGCTTACAGGCTCAGAGGTTCAGTCCATTGTCATCAAGGCAGAAACATGGCAGCATCCAGGCAGGCTTGGTGCAGGAGGAGCTGAGAGTTCTACATCTTCATCTGAAGGCTGCTAGTAGAAGACTGACTTCCAGGCAACTAGGGTGAAGGTCTTAAGCCCATACCCACAGTGACACACCTACTCCAACAAGGCCACACCTCCTAATAGTGCCACTCCCTGGGAAAAGCATATACAAACCATCACACCAGTCTTCTGTGATCACATGGGAAGTTGTGAAAACCCAAATGTAACCTGCATTCCAGCCTTCTACCCAGCATGTCTTCATGGATGTCCATCCCAATTAACTGGCAAACTTCAGGCCAGCCTTCATGATGCCCCAACCACGCTTTGACTATACTGTCCTTCATTCAACCACGCACTCTTGGGGAGCCCTTGTTTTCCTACTCTGTGCCTGGCAGTTGGAGTGTGACTTTTGAATGGGGTGTCCTTCTTAAGAGCTCCCCAGAGGCGCCTTCTCTCAGTCTAAGGAAGATATACAGGACTGAAGGTTGGCCTGTGAAGGCCTCAGTGATTAGTGTCCTCCCTTATCTCTGTGGCTTTTAGGCCCCAGCTTCATCTGGATTCCTTGCTCTGTGCCAGGCACACTGGCCTGTCTGCTGATCCTCAAACCTTATTCTACCCCAGGACCTTTACATCAGCTATAACCTATCGCACTACCTACATAACCTCCTCCAGTGCTGTTGAAGATCTTCATGGACATCCAGTTTAAATAAGCTCCTCCCCTTCCCATTACTCCCTATTCAAGCCCATCCTTCATGTTCCCCCCACCCTCAGCTTTTCTCATTCACTAGTCTGTGTGTTACCTGGCAGATATCTATCCTTTGAAGGCAGATATCTATCTGTTCATTTTCACTCCCCCCCAGTTTCTCAAATAGTGCCTCAGGCTTAGTAGGGTTTCGGAAATACCCATTTAAGGAGTCAATGAATGCAGATCTAAATGAAAGAACAAACCAAGCTACACGGGTAGGTGTAAGGCACCGTGGAGCATAAAACATTCTAATAGAACTCAGTGTCCATGACTGTCCTCCTTGCTCCTGTTCTCAACCTGTCAGTTGTGACTCCTTTAAAGGTCACATATCAGATATTTACATTATGGTTCGTAACGATAGCAAAATTGCAGTTATGAAATAGCAATGAATAGGATTTTATGGTTGAGGGTCACCACAACATGAGGAACTGTATTAAAGGGCCTCGGCATGAGGAAAGTTGAGGACCACCACTCTCAGTCTCATTCGGATAGTTTAGACCCAACCACAAAGGCACACACTTTGAATTTTCCCCTGAGCTATTATAAAAAGATCAGCTAGTCCCACATGAGCATTCTCTTTGTTGAATTCGGTTTCAAGACCATCTGATCCCATTGTGCGGTCCTGGATGTAGTAGGCTAGAAACATGCAAAAGTGTTGGCAATATGGCACAGTAGATTGAATGCTGGCCTTGAAGCCTGAGGCCAGGGCTTAAACCCCAGCTCTGCCACCTACCTCTCTGCAGGGCTAGCCTTGTCGCATTCTCTCCTTGACTATCAAGAGCTAAGGTATCATCTTGCTCAGTTCTGGAATCATCCAGATTCGTACAAGTTATGCTGAAGTGATAGAAACTTCCAGATTGTTATGATTAAAATCAAGGGTTATAGGAAGATCTGAGGCCTCTGAGAAGGAGTTAGAGCCATGAAGGTGGAACCACACAAAAAGGATATGAATGCTTTTACAAATGAGAACCCTAAAGGCCACCGTACTCCAGAGGTCAGGAAGCAGACTCTCCCGACTCTCCCAGGACCAGTAGAACCAGGAGAAGTAAATGTCCATTCTGTAGATCCAGAGGATGCTCTGATAGAGCTTCCCAGAGGGAGAGGACAGACTAGATATCCTGATGCTTAGAACAAGTCTCGGTTCAGCCTCAGTGCCCGCCCTTTGCAAACATAAGGGATTACTCTGCCCACCTAGTATAGATGCTCTTCTCTCTTCTCATCCCCATGCCTTTCTCACTGACCTGCACAGCTTACCAGGATCATCATTGGGTGCTTAGTGCAATTCCCAAGCCAAAACTGCTATCGTGTATTTTCAAAGAGGCAGAGACTGGTTGATACACTAACTTTAAGTATGTTATAATTTTCCCACTAAGGTGAGTCCAGAGCTGAGATCATGCTAAATTACCATGACAATTTTGGTTTCAGTTTTGTTTTAAGAAATGTTTATTATTATTATTATTATTATTATTATTATTAATTATTTTACTTATTCACTTTACATCCCACTCACTGCCCCTTTTCTAGTCAACTCCTCCCCCCATCTCCCCATGCCAAGCAAATTTATCCCATTTGGATATGTGGGCTGAAGAGTACACATTTTGAGCATGGAGCATTACTGCTGACGAAACCCACTTTAGGAAATAAGATTCCTTCCCTTGTTCACAGAATGATTCATGTCACACACATTTCAGTTTTGACTCACACGGTACGTCACAACAGGCTTTGTAAGGCTTATAATTACTGAGGCTATTTTTGTGTCTCTATTCATTGCTTTATTTCCCCCCGCCTTCTCTGCATTAATAACCAGCTCCCCCCACCTTCATTATTTAATACCCAACAAAATAGAACTGGTGCCAGCCAATCAGCATCTTGTATGGTGACTCAGTTCTAGGCAAAAGCTTAAAAACATTGGTCCTTATCAACAGAAATTTAGCCTGCTGCCCACTATTACTGAGGTGGGTCCAGGCGAACTCTGAAATAAGATGGGAACAGATCGCGTATCTAATTAGATCTTTTCTATCTCTGAGCATTGTATTCGGTACAATAATTACTGCCAGCTGCTTGAAGGTGTATAAGATGCTTTGTTTTTAGTTACTTCACATGAACGTTAAGCAGAGAGCTTCCCCACTACTGGACCCATTTAACAGACCAAACCACTGAGGCTCAAATTAAAAACCAGGCTCCATGTGATTTGACGTTTCACAACCACAATTTTTCTTTTCTTTTAAAATCTCACTCCATGTATCCTCTCAGTCCATAGCTCTTCCCAGCAGATATGGATAAAAAATATTGCAGAGTGCTTTCAAAGAATAATCCTGGGTTTCTTCCATCAGGGTCATGCAGGGAGAGGGAGCTTGCTGAATGGCTTGTTAGGTACACAGTGTAGCTTCTTGGGCTGGCCCAGTCAGGTGGTGGTTTCACAACACCAGGAGATGATTCTGCACCCCAGTGAGCATCGACAGAAGGGGCCCACGGCTAGCAGCATCGAGTAAAATTTCAGCTGTCCTAGACAAGGAGAAGTAAGCAAGCAGGATTTTGGAGGATCCATTGGGGTCAGAATCTGTTCCCAAAACCCATGGCCATCCCACAGTTAGCCTCACAGTCCATAACCGCCCCTCGAATCAATATCTAGACGATGCCATAACACAGTTACGGAGCGAAGCATCTTACAGGCACGTCTCTGGGGCCTTAAACCTCTCCAGCACCATCAGCAGCTTTGGTCTGGCGCCGGCTGCAGCAGCTGGAAGTTCAGAAGTCAGTGTCTTGTGAAGCCAGGCGCTCTAAATCTAATTCCAGACACAATCTGCTGCCAGCTGCAAAGAGCTGCTTCTTCCTCCGGGACGTGTTCCTCCGTGAGTTACATCAAGGTTCTCAATAAGTTGGCATATGGCGATAATCAACAGCTGGACAAAAAAAAAGCCAGGGGTCTGGGGTTCAAATCCTGTCTCAGCCCACTACAGTTGTGCCGGTGTGATTGCAGGTCGCCTAAGCCTCTTTAGCTAACTGGGTAGTAGGAGTGGAGGCATTCACTGAAAATTCATGGCAGAGTCTCAGCTCTTGGAGGTAGAGCTAGACTTCTCAAAGGCATGCTACTTCTTTCTCTACTTATCCTTCCTGCTTCATCCCAGGCATCTGTCCATCTTGCTTTCCCTGGCCAGGGTAGGTTTTCTTTTGTTTTGTTTTGTTTTGTTTTGTTTTGTTTTGTTTTTGTTTTTGTTTTTGTTTTTGTTTTTGTTTTTGCCTCAATGATTATGTGCTGGAGCACAGCTGCCTCTCTGCTTCTATTACAGGATGAACATTTCTCATCTAAAATGTAGAACCCTCGCCCCCCCCCCCCACACACACACAAATGCTTCCAGATCTGCAATCTTCTGAGCACCTACACAGAGAGCTGCAAAGGGGAAGTCCACGCCTGAACTCATCGGGTGGGTCACAGGCAGTCAACTCAAGCTCAGTGAAAGTATTCTATATGCTTCATTTTAAGCTGTGTGCATGAGAGTATGAGACATTAATGAGGTGGTGTTTAAACCCGGGTCTGATCTGAAAGTACCTCATTATGTATATGCAAATATTCAAAAAAAAAAAAAGAACCCTACCTTTATTCACAAGCAGTTCAGATAAGGGATACTCGGTCTGTAACAGCCAACGGATACTGGACACTTTCTTGGATTATACTATGTTAAGTCCTTACTATACTGGACTATACTGTATTAAGTGCTGTCGAATCTAATTGCCGTAATTCCTTGTGGTAGGGGTGATGTAATTAGTCCTTTTACACAAATGATGGAAAGAGAGTCACACACAGAAATCATGTAACTTACTCAAGAGCTCATAGCTGGTTTTATTGTGGATTTGAGGCAAGCTGATCCTAGAGACAGTGGTCCTTGCGTTTTGTCAGCTTCTTTTATGTCCACACAAAGGTTCATGTCTGTCCTTCCTTCTCATCCTATATTACAGAGTAGAACTGGATTGACTCTCAATGGAGAAATACCAAGCAGGTCATGCTCACAGAGCCGAGGGCCCAGGGATGCAACTGCATCCTACTAATGATCGCTTTGTGACTCATTCATCCTTAGCCAAGCGATTTCCTACAAGTCCATCCCATAAGAAGACCAAGCTACACAACCGATTCTTCCATGATGAAATGAAGGTGTCAATCTAGTGGTACTTTTATTGTATTAATTGATTTTTTTTAATTACTCAGAGCATGTAGGAGGACATGTTAGCTGTGCACATAGTGCGCTCTGAGGTTAATGGAAGATGGTATTTTTACCAAACACCTCTTGGACATTCACCTTGATCTCGTATGTAGTTAAAGCTCTAGCAAATCCTTTGGTGATATTCTGAAGGTTTTCCTCTGTCATCTCCTCCCAGTTTCTCCCCCATCTCCCCGATCCACTCTTCCTTTTTTATTCTTTAGAAAAGGGCAGGCATCCCATATGCCCCAAACATGGAATATCAAATTGCAATAAGTCTAAGCACATACCCTCACTTCAAGGCTGGCTGTAACAACCCAGTAGGAGCAAGGGTGTTCCAAGAGCTGGGAAAAAAGAGTCTGAGACGACCCCTGCTCCTACTGTTCGAAATCCCATAAGAAGACCAAGCTACACAACTGTAACCCATATGCAGAAGCCCCCACGTAGGCTTGCTGCTTATTGGCTCAGTCTCTGTGAGTCCCTATGGACCCAGGGTTATTGATTCTGTGGGTTTTCTTGTGGTGTCTTTGATCACTCTGGCTCCAAAATTCTTCCTTTCTTTCCCCCACAAGATTTTCCAAGCTCTGCCAACATTAGACCATGGGTCTCTACAACCATTTCCATCAGTTGCTGGATGGCACATCTCTGATGACAATTGGGCTAGGCACCAATCCATAAGTATAGCAGAATATCACTAGGAATCATTTCATTGACCTTTTTTGCCAGTTATGTTTGGTTCTATGCTAGGTCTCTGTGACATCTAGCCTCTGATTTCTACACCTCCAGGCAGTGTCAGAGGTAGGTTCCCTCTCATGGCATGGGTCTCAAGCAATCCTTCCCTCCATTACCCTCTGGAAGGGATCCAGTGGTAGGCAACAAAGTCAGAAACAGCCCTCTCTGCAATTGTTAGCAGAACACATGAAGACCAAGCTGCACATCTGCTACAAATGTGTGTGTGTGTGGGGGGGGGGTAGGTCCAATATTCATTATTTCCAAAGAAGTTCCTGTTGGGGTCATCTATGGCCTCTATGTCATCTTGTCACTAAGTTTAAAGAGCAATCTGGTAGTCCCCTTCCTCTTTCTCTGAAACACCAAGAATCAATTCCTTCTTTTAAAGCTCTTCCTAAAGAGCTTAAAGAAGGTCGCTCCCCTTTCCCAACCTGTACCACCTCTGAGAAGTAACCCCTAAGATTTGTGGCTTTGTGTCTCATTGAAGAGTGTCAGAATCTCTCATGGTTGTTTCTTATTGTACCCAAAGTCTCAGGTACCATCCCCACGATCAGTATCGGCTTTGCCTCATCCACTCCTTACCTCTATTATATACTCATTGACTGCTGGCTTCAATTACGCACCATTCTTAGTGGTTAGGTTGCTTCCTGATGTTTTAGGATGAAATAGAAACCTTCCTTCACATGGCCTCTGAGATATTGCACCATAACTGTGTACTGGGTACATGTCAACTCATTCCCTAGTAACATGTGTATGGATACCTCTCATCCACAGGGTGCCAATATGAGAGGCAATCTAAGATCTTAGGAGGTGGGGCATATTGGGAGGCTCTTAGGCAAATCTGAAGCATCCCTTCAAAATAGATTGAGAGACTCCAAGGCCTCATTGCTTTCTCTCTGGTAATTTGATATTTTCCTAACGCACATACACCTGCCAAGATGTGATACTCCTTGACGTAGCATAGGCAGGAGGGTGCTCATAAGATTTAAGCTAGAGTCCCTATCATATTCCTTAACTTAAGTGAAGCTCTTTGCTTTATAAAATTGGCCTGTCTCTGGTATTCTATTATAGCAACAAAACACAGACAAATCACCTATTTAGAACCTTCCTCCTCTCAGGTTTAACTGTCTAGACACAGCCTCCTGCTTATGGTATCGAATGAATAGGCACAAGGCGAAGCAGGGTAAACTCATAGGAATAGGTTCTCACAACCAAGAATTACCCAGCCACAAAGATAAACAGTATCCAGTCTTAAAAGCCTGCATCAAAGCTAATAATCTGCTAGGCTTGGGTTGACAAGATGGCTCAGTGTGAAAACGCCTTTTTACCCCAACCCTGACTCCTGAATTCAATCCTCAGGTGAGAGGAGAGAACTGGCTCCAAAAAGTTGTCTTCAAATTTTATATGCTCACCACAACACTAACGTGTGTGTGTGTGTGTGTGTGTGTGTGTGTGTGTGTATCTATATAAAATTGTTTTAAAAGTTAAAATAAAATTCCAGGCTTAAGCCAATAAATATCACCGATCGTATCATTACCTTTATTGTTATTTCTGCAGAATATTTGATAAAGCAAATTAAGGAACAAAGAATTGGTTTTGTCTGCCCACTGGTGCTCACACTGTCTTCATGGTCAGGAAGAGGCAAGATGAAAGCTAATCCACTTTCTCTGTCTTAGAACTAACTGGCTTCAGTCCATCGGACGGTGCTTCCCACATCCAGGGCAGGTCGTCCCACGCAGCTACCCCAACTTAGAAGCTCCTTCTCCAGCAATTTTTTATGTCTTCTAGGTGATGCTAGATCCTGTCAAGCTAACAGTCAGGATTAACTGTCACAGGTTCCTACCTGGCCACTGTGATTGGTCCAGAAGTGAGAGCATGCGTGTCCTGAATTAGTTCCGAGGACTACAGAACCGCACCTTTCACTCTGCAGTTGAGGAATCTCTATCTCCTCCCTTCCTCCATCCCTTCCCAGTCATTGGTAAGAAAGAAGAAAGAAGAGTACCCTACCTACTACTGACAAACACTTTCTAAAAATTCAAGAATACAACCCATGAACTAAAGGTGATAATACAGACAGGGAAAAACCTGAACTTGATAGCATTGTTGAACTTCTAAGTCAACTAAACCTAAAGCCTTCATACTAGTGAACTTACTATATTTAACAAACAAACAATGCCAGTGTATTAGTTACTTCATGTTTCTGTTCCCTGTGATACAGTAAATTGATCCATACAGCTTTTTTCAGTCCTTAGTTCAACAAGTTCATGATTCTAGGCCATGGGTACATAATCTAGGAGTTGGTGGGTGATGACAGTGTAGAGTATATTTTTAACACACTAAAAGAACACTTTTTTTCCAGCTTCCACTTGTGTCGTTCCACATTTTTCTCTTCTTTCCAGACTGATCCCTGATGCATTCAGGGCAGGACAGAGGGCAGATCATTTATTACATGGAGTTGATGACTGGTGTGTCTGTGACCCATTGCCCCTGCCTACTGCCTCTCCTTATGGGTCCATACCCCTCTCCACACACACACACAACTGCTTCTCCCCACTTCTGATGCACTGGACATTAGGAAGCATCTATTCCCATGGAATCAGTATCCATCAAACCTCCTCTACAGGACCAGAGATGGGGGCCAAGAGACAGCTGTGGCCACCACCTGTTTTGACTGTTCGGGGTTGTTTTTCTAGACTCCCATGATGCATTTCGTGGTGCCGTGGCATTCGAATGATATTAGTGATGCCCACAGTTGTTGCATACGGAGCTCGGCAGTGCCCTCGCATCACAGAAGCTCAGCCCTGATGCAAACATTCTTGTAAGCCCCGTTTTCCACTTGAGGTAGTAGGCCAAGGGAGGGGAAATAATTTGCCAAAGTCCACACAGCTGGTGAACGAAGCCCCTATTTCCTGGATCATAGAAAATAAAGGTAGAAAAAAAAAAAAAAACATCGGGCCCTATGATTTATTTTGGTTTAATTAAATCAGTCTTTTCTAGTAGTTTCAATGAAAAACAATAGATATGAAAACGAACCTGACCAAACAGCATGAGAAACAGAGGCTACTTAGGCTGCTCAGGGGGGGGGGGGTTGCTCGTTACATCCAGCCTTGCATGGATTACCAGTGCTAGAAAGTTCTGGAACATTTTTTGTTAAAAAAAAAATCCTCTTTAAATATGCCAAAAGAAATAAATTAATTTTTTAAAAAGCCCTTTCTCCGTTCAGGCCATCCCTTCCTCCCTCCTTTTTCTACAAGGCAACATCTCTTGTCCCCTGCTTGGCTCCTGAACATGGCTCCCTCCCTTCACCCCAGGCCTCTTCACCCCGTCCCAGAGAATAGCGACTGCCCACTGCCAACTTCTGCATGGCCCTTGCCTCCCAGTCACTGAGGACAGCGCGGCTGTCTGCACCTGGTACCGAGAGACAAGTGGGAAAGAAAACCTGAAGAGCGGCAGCTTCTGGATCAACCATTCCAGTCATTCTCCCAGCCCTGTTGGGCAACTGTCCTGTCCTCTGCCTGATGTTTCTCTATAAATCTAGAGTTCTGCCTCGGGCTGAAATGTCAGGGTGAACTTTTCAGCCGGACAGTTAAATAAACGTACCAGGTCACTGGCAAGGATGGATGTTCACAAGGCTCTGTTCTGGAACTTTCCAAGTGAAGACAGGCCCCCTGTGTTAATTGGAGGTTCCACTCCTGGTTCTGCTTAACTTTAGCAGTTTAAATCTCGGTGCAACTATCTCAAAGAATTCCCCAAGAAATAACCTTTCAAACGGAACTTTCCAGTGCATCAAAGGTTCTCCCAAACATGGCTCTGTCTGCCAGTAGTGCAAGGTCCTGTCTGCTACAAATCCAAGCCCATTTTACATCTCTTCATTGAATACCTCAACAATACCACCCTAGTTCGGTGAGAGATAAGCTCTTCCTAAAAATGGATGGAACTTGGGCAGGGAATTAGAGAATTGCTCTCAGGTAAATCCAATGGTTTTCATGAGCAACAAAGAAGCAAGGCTGGAGGCAGGGGGATGCCATGAGAAAGCTAAGAATGTAACAAGGAGGCTCTTTGAAGCAGCACTTAGTCCAGTATGATGCTGAACTCTCCTTCTCAGATGAGGCATAAACACAAACTCTAACATTGTTTTAGAGAGTTTGTCCCTCTCCTCCTCCAACCTTCACCCTGATGCTCCCCTCCATCTCAGACTAGGCATCTGGGACTCAGTTGCACCATGTGCATGCTGATATTGTTTGAACATGAACGGGGCTATAACATAACTCCGTAATCTCCAGGAACCTGTACTGGGTCCATTCATGGATCTACCTTGTGGGCATCAACCAGTTCCAGAGAGAAAAGCCACAATTTGGTCATGGGTCCATCAGGTGAACCCTGAAGAATAGGATTGTGGAAAATTTTCTTCTCTCCTCTTCTTTCCTGATATTTATCATTTCACAAGATCTGAGGCATTTGCTACTCCTCATTATTTATTGGCCATATGCTGTGCCCTAGCAATGTTGCTGGCATTTTGTATTTATCAGTGAAGACCCTTCTCTGCTTGTGATATTTGTTGGAGCAGCAAACACAAACTGTCATGAGAAGGGAGACAGAGTCAACAATAAGCATGGTACCTTCATGAATTATATATGAAAACGTAGGGGCAATTACATTGGGATCAAAGGCGATCGGAACTAATGTGGTATCTGACTGATGTTTCAAATTAAATATTTAGATAGGGCTCAGTGAGAAAATGGTCAAACTGAAGCACAGAGCCTTCATCCATGTCTGTTTGCATGAGATCAAGGTATTGAGAGGGGCTGAGGTAAGGTGGAATGGGAGAGAACAGAGGAGACAGAACACTGTCCCTACTGGCCAGCTGTCGGTCAGAGGCATCTGCTTTTTCCTTTTTTTTTTTTTTTTTTTTTTTTTTCTTTTTCCATAAGCCACGTCTCTAGGGTTTCCCTGGGTTTGTGTCCATCTTCTCTCCTCAGCATATGTGTTTTAGGTGAGCCCTGTGAAATTTCACCAACGTGAGTCTAGAATAGCCGGATCTTGGGAACTAGTGCCCCGGTCCTTGTTAACTAGTCTCAAACTAGACATCGGACTTGTGTTCATTTTAAAATTCGGTCCTAAGGCTTTCACTGAACCCGGACGGGGTTGCCGTGTTGATGGAGCTCTACATGAGGGTTCCAGCAATTGTCATGTGGCAGTGTGAAGCAGAAAGTTGCTTAAGAAAGAGGACAGAGCCTAGGAGGGGACAAACAAGGAGTCTTGGCAGCATTATTTGCATACCTGGATCCATCTCTACCTGAAGCTAGAATTCCTAGTCTTTTCGATGATATATTTACCGGTAGCTCTGTTTTTGAACTTGAATGACTCTGAGGTTCTCCTTCTGAATAGAAGAAGTCCTGATCACAGCGCTAATGAATGTACACTGAGTTCTCAGTGGCCTTTACTCTTCAACCGAAAGAGCAAGAAGAGCCCAAGGAGTCCATGTGAGTTACAGGGTAAGACTTCAAAAGAAATTTTGGACTACAATCCTGTTGTTGGGTTTTTATAACAATGAATATCAGATCCCAACTCAACTGTTCCATTTCATTTCAGAGTCTAGGTGTTTTGTTTTGGTTTTTTTTTTTTTTCTGCCTAGAAAACTTTTCCTGGCGAACACATAAATATTAAGATTAAAGGCTAAAATCTGGGAATATAATAACTCTTGGATCGAAGCCCTTCTCGCTTCTAGTAGCCTCGATTGCCAGTTTCTAGCTTTTCTCCCCTAACATTCTGAAGTACCAGGACTTGCTTTTCTTTTCCTGTACCTCGATTTCTCTGTGCAAATGTAACGTTGATTCCTCCCCCCCCCCGCCCCCCAGTATTGCCGTCTTTGTCAATAGGGCATATTTCATTTCCCTTGCCTTTGGGTTCAGCTATACTTTATCCTGAACAATAGATGTATGTAGAAATATCAGTGCGCTACTCCCAAACTTTGGCTTCAAGTGGCCTTGCACTCTTGTGCTTAGTTAACACCATCAGAAGACTCTGCCCCCAGTTGCCCCATGGGTCCCAGGAGAAAGACCCCATGCCCTATCGCAAACTACAACTGAACCACAGCTCTCCACCTGGAGATGAAGCTATTCACACTAGTTATCTGTCCTAGCTCAACAGACTGCACTGAATCTAGCAATAGGAAATGATGTCCATCTCAAGATTCACGAGTGTGAGGAGGTCATTTGTTATACGGCAGTTGCTAACTAATGTACTGACTTTGTAGTATCTGCTACCCACAGCAATCCTCCAGGGCCAATGTGCTTGGACACACACACACACCATCTGCCTTTCCCAAGCATTCTAGATACCTTGGAGTAAGATATTTAGACTCTGTGTTTATAAGAGGAAAGCCTTCTATTTTCTTGATTGTAGAATTCCCAGACAAAACAAAAGGTGCCCAGTTTAACTAGAATTTCAAGTAAAAACGGAATATTTTGGTATAAACATGCCCCAGGTATTAGATCCAAACACTTGTTCCCAAATAAAATTTATCCAGACCTACAACCTGCTGTTACTAAATGTGGCAATTCTATTCCTTTGGAACTCACTCTGATTTAGAGAAACCAAGACATCTACTACCGTTCACTTAAAGCTTCAGTCCATCTATTTCGTCACTGCATGGAAGGACTACTTTCAGCAAATGCTGAGACCACATTTTGGCCACAGAGACAGCCATTGTATGTTCTCTCTAAATCCCTAGGCACAGAGGTGAAGAATAGAAGTGACGGGGAGTTGTTTCACTCCATATTCTGTTAACTGAACCCATTAGCTCCATTTTGTTCTTGATTAGGAAAATATTTCTATTCTCAACACAATGGGGGTCAAACAGTTGACTAGCAACAACCACGGCTTCAGATTGCAAATGGCTGCTTATCACAGCTCGGCTCATAGAAGGACTGTATCTCACTGTCAAGTTGATTAAAGTCTTCAACTCCAGAATCAAACGCTTGTCCAAGAAGCTTTCAGTTTCCTTTTTTGATAAATGGGTATAAATCACTTTTCTTTAATGTTATTCCAAGTTGCGCTATGTTACAATAGGGTTTCTGTAAAGCCTCAAGGCCTTTTGAAACTTTTGTTATCTTTTCCATGTGCTTGCTAGCAGCCATAACAATGCTCTCTCTGGTCTCGGGTATATGCAATCATGCTCTAGCAAAGACTTAAGAAACTGGCCAGTAGAAGAAGTCTTGGGTAGGAGAGATACAAGGTTGCATGTAAATTATTTGTCATGGGGCTGATGAGCTGGTTCAGTAGTTGAGGGAGCTTGCTGTTAAGTCTCATGTCTTGTGTTTGATCCCTGTAACTCACAGGTTAGGAGAGAACTAACTCTCACAAGTTGTCTTCTGACTTCTACATATTAACTATGGCACATGTACAACCACCCCCACCCACCAAAACACACACACACACACACACACACACACACACAGATAGATTGATAGATAGATAGATAGATAGATAGATAGATAGATAGATAGATAGATAGATAGATGAGAGAGAGAGAGAGAGAGAGAGAGAGAGAGAGAGAGAGAGAGAGAGAGATGATAGATAGGTAGGTAGACAGACAAACAGATGGTGGCTGGAATATAGCATACCAAGCAAACTGCTCCAGACTCACTTTTCAGTAAACATCTGAACAGCATTACATATCAACTGATCCATGTGTGATACAGTGTGAATCTGAAATATCCCCAGATCTGATCTAAGGACTGTTTGATCAGATGGGGGAGCTGTAAAAAAAAATCATTTGATAATGAAATGTTGCCCTAGTCCATAACTATTCTGTAGATCTGTTCATATCTTTATGAGATATGGGAAATGATACACACCTCAGGAGGTGAAGGAAGTTACTCACTGGGGTCATTGCCGGATATATCTTGGCCCTGGTCCCTTCTCCTCCACTGCCTTCCCAGCAGCACACGATGAGCAGCTAGCCTTAGCTGTGCCCTTCTGCCACGAAGCAATGGGACTATGTGAGTATGCGCTTTAACCTCTGAAAACAAAATAAGCATTTCCTCCTTTTGAAAAATTAATTATTTTATTTATTTGCATCCCAAATGCTGATGCTCACACCCGTTCCCCTTCACTTTGAGATGGTGCCCTCGCCAAGGCATCCTCCTTCTCTGGGACATCAAGTCTCTTCAGGATTAGACATGTTTTTTTTTTCTCACTGAGTCCACATAAGGAATATGTGTCCTCACTACATATGCATCAGAGACCTTCAACCAGCCTGTATGCTCTTTGGTTGGTGACAGTCTCTGGGAACTCCCAGGGGTCCAGGTTAGTTGGCACTGTTGTTCTTCCTATGGGGTTGCAATCCCCTTCAGCCCCTTTAATCCTTCCCCTAACTCTTCCATAGGGCCCCCTGACCTCCGTCCTATGGTTGGCTCTAAGTATCTGCATCTGTCTCAATCAGCTGATTGTTGCACCCCTCAGAGGACGGCCATGCCAGGCTCCTGTCTGCAAACACAACATAGCATCAGTCATAGTGTCAGGGTTTGGTGCCTGCCCATCTCTTTGAAAGCTGTTTATCTCAGGCATTTTTTTCCCTCCCTGAGGGGAAGCAGACTAATACAATATGCAAATAGCTCTTGACCTTGACTAATGTTAGCATCACCTAGAAAACGTTTTAAGGGATACTGTTCCCTGGGGTCCTCCTCCCTCAGTCTGTCTCAATTGATGCAGCATTAGCAGCCTTAGGCCCTCAAGGGTCTATGGTGGAGAAAGCTAGAAGGATGATATACAATTGCAGGAGTCAGACAGGACAGACAAGGACTCTGATCGATCCTGACTTCTTCCATGACTTCCTCTCTCAGCCTCAGCCCACACTGCTGAAAAAGCAAGGCCACTTCTCAGCACGGTGCTGCAAAGCAGGGCTTTACCTTGCTTCATTTGTTCCTCATTGACTCCTCTATAGACAGTATAAATGCACAGCATAGTTCAGAAAATCAAATTCGGAACACCGAAAACATCATAGAGCTTTTAAAAATGTCTACTTATATAATGTCTAATAGAGCATAGAGCCCATGATCATCAGCCTCACTACCCAGCACCCTGCTTCAACAATCACATTTTTTTTCCTAGTCTTGTTTCTTCTGATTGTTTTGTTTTGGGTTTCATTAGGTATTTTAGAGGCAACGTCAGCGACTTGATCATGCACCTGTAATTACATCAGCATTTTTCTCTAATACTTTAAATGTTCAACTAATAAACGTAACGCAACCATCAGGGCAGCCATTGTTAAGTGCAGTTTGGGACCATCAAGTCTGTTTGCGCAGTGAGCACCACCACCATTAGTCTGTGTCTGTTTTTCATCTATGCGATAAACACCATAAGCAAAATCAGCCCGTGGAGGAAAGAGCTTATTGAGTTTACGCATCCTGATTGTAGTCTGTCACTGAGGGAAGCCAAAGCAGGAATTCTAGCAAAGCAGGCCTCAGCAGCAAGAACTAAAACAGAGCTCATGGAGGGATACTACTCACTGGCTTGCTCCCCATGGCTTACTCAGTTTGCCTGCTTATCTACCCCATGACTACTAACCCATGATGGGCTGTACCTTCCCACATTAATCAGTTATGAAGAAGAGGCTCCTACAGACATATACCTACAGGTCAGTTAGATAGATACAACTCATCTATTGATGCTCCTTCATCTGTGATAACTCCTGCTCATGTCTGATTGAAAAAAAATCCATCGATTACTACTACTCTTGAAAGCTATATAGTCGGCTTCTTAGACTAAATCTGTATTGGCTCTGCACTAATTCCCAATTAATCTCTCCTGGCCCCCAGGAACGGCTATTCTTTTTCTGTTTCTAGGGATTTGACAATTCCAGGGACCTCATAAAAGCCACACAGTATTTGTCCTTTGTCTGTGGCATCTTTTGTTTAGTGGTATAATGCCATTACATTTCACCCATGTTATAGTATAAAAGGCTTAAGTCAAACCCTACTGTTTTCCCCACTATTAGCAGAATATAATAATGCCTTCTGATTGAGTTCCTTCCTCTTGGATGTCCTAAATATGTCATTGTAGAACTCACAACAGCTTCGGTTTCTTGCATAGGGTCCACACAAGGCTGCACCAATGCAGTGGATCATGAGTAGTGGAGGGGCTCATGGGGATCTGCCCCTCCCAGGGGAGCTGGTGGCCATGTCAAGGGCTGCTGGAAGAGAAGTCATATTCTTTACAGATGCATCCACTGCTCAGTTCCTTGTGCTACAAAGGACAGTGTTACAATCACTCCTTCAATCACTGCTTCATGACCCTGGCTAAACTCAGGGTCACCAAGCAAAAAAAGATCAAGCTAAAAAGCTGTGAAAATGGGTGTGAGAAAGGTACCCAGGGAGATGGATGGGGTCAGAAGCAAATTAGCGAGGATAGAGGAATGAGCAGAAGGCATTGTGTACATGGGAAAAGTTATCAAGGACTAAGTCAATTTAAAACAATATATTATTTACATTTAATCTTGAAAAGATTATTTAGACAAGAGCCATATTGATTTTTCTGGAATGTCTCTTGAGTTGTCTTTATAAATATGGTTTATATGTGTATGTGTGTGTGTGTGTGTGTGTGTGTGTGTGTGTATGTACATGTGGTTTTTAAAGACGGGATTAGCACTACTTCAGAAAGTCTCAAACTTGAGATCCTCCTGCTTCAACCCTTCTAGTGCCAGAATTACAGGTATGTGCCACCATGTCAGGCCAGATTTACCATTTTTGTTGTGGTATGTTTTGTGTAGAAATCAAATTCAGTTCCTGGTACGTGCAGGAAAAGGGCTCTTCCCATGAGCTACCTCTTCAACCCCAGAATGACTGTCTAAAGAAGAGTGTTCTAGTGGATGTGTTGAAGATTTAGACCAAAATGAACAGATAATATAGGCCTAGAATAGAGAACGTAGCTGGGAAAATGGCTCAGCTTCAAATAAAGATGAAGGATAATTTAGAATATGGAGCTATGATGCAAAGACCAGACCAAGAGAGAAGGTATAGGAATCTTTGCCAATGAATAGTAGGAGCCCAGACCAAACTTACAAACAACCATCTGTAGTAGCTGCATATTTCTTATTTCATCTCTGTGTTTAGATGAAATTATGTACATGGGGTATTCTATAGCTACCACATTCCATGCTGGATGTGAAAAGAGCAGATCTCTTGCTCCCTAGGCACAGGTAAAAGTGACACTCAATTGACTACTGTCCCTAATGACATAATGGGACAAAACCTGGAGCTCTAGGAAAAAGTTTATTTCGTTTCACATAAGGATGAGCAGGAGTTATCCGAAGGGAAGATTATGGAAGAGTGTGTTTTCCATTGTTTTTGCTTCTATGTTCGCAAACTTGCAATGGGATCTAGACACCCCTCTTACCCTGTGTTGTGCTGCTACGACATAATAGCTGAGGCTGGATAATTAAATTGAATAGAAATTGAACCATTCATAGTGGATAGTCATTGAACCATTCATAGTGGCAAGTCATTGAAGTCTCTTAAAGATCTCACCTCTTAATACAATTAAAGGATATCAGCTTTTAGCTTGAGTCTGGAAGTAGACAAGCCTCAAACCATAATACTGCTCTGCCAAGCACAATGCCGGGTGACTTTCTGAGGCCAGATCATTTCTACGTGACATGCTTCTGCCTTGCTATCTTGGGATATATATTCTTGGGGTTGAGCCACCATCCTATGAAGAAACCCAAGGAAGTCCCTGTTGAAATCACCAACCATGTGAGTAAGCAGGAAGTGACTGTTCCAATCTTAGAAGACCCATCCTAGCTGACACCACGTAGAGAAGAAATGAACTCTCCCCCATTGAACCCAGGCAACATTACAGGCCTGTGATCGAGATAATGCCTGCTGGGTTTTAAGCGATTCTTTTAGAGGAACCATTTATCACATAGCAATGGATAACCAAAATGCTTAGCAAAATGACACCCCCAAAGGTATTTTGACTTCAGAATCCAAATCAACAGCCGGTAAAGAATGCTATTGTATTCTTTGTATTACACCCAGTATAAGGGTTCACTGGGTGGGGAGCCTACTGGGAAAGGTGAGGTCCAGTGGGAGACTGCCTCCAGGTAATAAGTAGAGAACAAAACAGGAAGGCATCTAATGTTTGGTTCCTGTACCCGGACACTTGTGTGTGCTCACATATAAGCAAAGGAAGTAATGGATCATTTAAGCTAAATATATATGTATATATATTTCTCAATATAACTATTGCCTACAAATGATTCCCAGCTTTGAGACTGAAAGGAACCCTCAGACCCACAGTCATGATCTTTTCAAGGACAGCCTGCATCTAATGCCCAGCTGATACATTGATATAAAAGCTGAAAAAGGTCTTACCCCAACTGGGGCCAACTACAAAGGACTAGCCAGACCTCCGAGCCCTCTGTAGGGTCAATCAAGGCCTAGCTGCTCATGAGCCTAACTTCCTTCTTTCCCAGATCTGCCTCTTTCACTTCCTCTGTAGATGCTGCTCCTGAGAAAACTAGCCCAAAGCTCTTACACACAAATTTCCACTGCAGTCTTTTGTCGGAGGCCCCCTCTGCCGAGCCGCTCTTAACCATGATGAGAAAAGGAGTGGACTGAGATGCTTCCAAAGGCGGCCAATGGCAGGCACTCAGAGGCAACAGTTCATGAGCAGAGCTGGAGGGACTGACCGTGTGTATGCAAGATGGGTTGAATGCCTGCCTACTGCATGCTTCGAATTCAAGGATAAAAGGCCACATTGGTCTAGACAAAGTTTACCATCTAAAAACAGATACAGGCAAAGAAATGAAAACACTCAAGACAGAGCAATAAATATTACCACGGGGGCAGGGTACATCAGGTGCCTGGGGCCCTAGAAAGCCAGCATTCTGAGCTTGACAATCCAGAAGGTGGACTTCATACAGGAAGCAGTAAGTATTGCCGAAATACAACGTAGCTAGAAAAGCTGATGGGCACGTGGAACGTGTTTTACATTCCCATTTCTCTTTGTTTGGCGTTAACTCAACAATAAAAGACAAGGGTCATCCACTTCCACACGGATTACTGCATTAGCAACTGTGCACACGCACACACACACACACACACACACACACATCCTGTCTCTAGCCGGGCACTTTCACATTGTATATCAAGATGCGGGACATAAGAGATATTTTATAGGACAATAACATCCTGCTAACTGGTTTCAAGCAGTGGATCATCAGGGAGCTAGAGGAGATGATTCAGTAGCTAAGAGTACTCGCTCCGCAAGCACGAAACCTATGTTCAGACCACCACCAACCGCACAATGAGCTGAGCATAATATGAATACGTGTAACCCCTAGCTCTTAGTAGGGTTGGTGGAGATAAGCAGAACCCAAGGGTTCACTGGGTGGGTAGCCTGGTGGAAAAGGTAAGGTCCAGTGGGAGACTCTGCCTCCGGGTAATAAGTAGAGAGCAAAACAGGAAGGCACCCAATGATTGGTTCCTGTACCTGAGCACTCGTGTGTGTTCACATATAAGCAGAGGAAGCAATGGAACGTTTAAGCTAAATCTGTTTTACAAGGATCACCATGCCCACCTCTTAATACACAGTGTAGAAGTGCACGGCTGGAGACGGGCCATACAGCTTTTGTTTATTGTTTGATCATTTGTTTTGATGATTTTTGTTTTGAATTCGGTGACTCCAAACAAAGAAGAAATGGAGATGTTGCATCTCTCGTCATACTAATTGCAAAACAAATTAAGAAAGAGAAAGAAAGAAAGAAAGAAAGAAAGAAAGAAAGAAAGAAAGGAGGGAGGGAGGGAGGAAAGAGAGAGAAAGAAAGAAAGAAAGAAAGAAAGAAAGAAAGAAGGGAGGGAGGGAGGGAGGGAGGAAAGAGAGAGAGAAAGAAAGAAAGAAAGAAAGAAAGGAGGGAGGGAGGGAGGAAAGAGAGAGAAAGAAAGAAAGAAAGAAAGAAAGAAAGAAAGAAAGAAAGAAAGAAAAGAAGAAAGAAAAAACAAACCACAAGCCATCTAGTCTGGGCACTTTAAGTCAGAGGAGCCTCTTGATAGTAACTGAATTGAGCAACTAGCTGATGAATCCCACTTTCTGAGACAGCAGGAAAAAAAATAGTTTGCCAGTTTCATAAGAATATTAGTTCCTCTACCCCTTGCACCCTGGAGAAGGCACCAGTTCCTCAAAATGAGGAGGATCCATGCTCGTTGGACACTTTCTACAGCACCACAATACCCAGGCAGATATGGAGGTGTTCCAGGTAACCTAGCAGAGGCTCCAGCATGCCATGGCCAGTGAAGAACTTTGCTCAAGGATGAAAACATTGCTACTCACAGCCTGCTATTGGTGTGAAGCTGGAGAGATGGTTTGGTGATACTCTTACAGAGGCTCCAGGTTTGGCTCCCATATGGAAACTTCCCCATGTGGAAACTCCTGGCCATCTGTAACTCCCGTATCAGAGGATCCAATGCCCTTCTCTGACCCCCCCCCCCACCATGGGCACCAGGCATGCATACATTACACATACATATGGACAGACAAAATGCTTATATATATAATATACAACAAATCATTTTTTTTCAAAGAACATTTGGTCTAGCCTGAGCTAGAATCTATTTGTCATTTGAGTTTGACACTTGCAAGCCACCATGTCTTTGAGTCACAGGAAAGTATCAGCCATTGAATAAAGCAACACAGAGAGAACCCTCATGACATTACTCTCCAACTGACTTATGGGGATAATCCCATCACAAGGGCATTGTCACCATGCCTTGGGAATCCCTCTTCTTTAGAATTAGAAGGTAGAAAACAGGCACTGGGAAAATATTTGTGTTTTATACAGATATACAGTATGCATACGCAACCAGAATTCCACTCCACTCAAAACTTTAAACTCTTAAATTTAAAATAGTATGAACATGCCTTTAAAAAAATCACACAATAAAGCATTACAACTTTAAAATGTCCCTCTTCCATCTCATCTGCACTTTTCTTCTCTTTTTAGTTTCCACAGCAAAACGATCAATTATTGTTTCTAGATTCTTGTTATCTTTACATCAAAATCCTATGCATATGTGAAAATGTATATAAATATGTATCCCATACATGACACCATGCTGCTCTATTCAACACATGATGCATCTTGCTTTTTAAAACTTAATGTGGCCGGGCGGTGGTGGCGCACGCCTTTAATCCCAGCACTTGGGAGGCAGAGGCAGGTGGATTTCTGAGTTTGAGGCCAGCCTGGTCTACAGAGTGAGTTCCAGGACAGCCAGGGATACACAGAGAAACCCTGTCTCGAAAACAAAACAAAACAAAACAAAACAAAAACAAACAAACAAACAAAAAAAAACCAATGTGCTGTAGACTTTTTTGCTGTTGATACATGTAGATCATTTAAAAACTCTATCCTAATCAATGCTGAGGCCATATCCATTTTTTTCTTACTGAAATAGATTGACAGTGAATCTCCTTGTGTGCATACATGCTTAATCAAGCATATACATTTAGATAAAAGTGTGAGATTACTGCATGAAAGGACTGGCCCTTTTAATTTTGTTTGAAAGACACTGACAAGTTACAATAGTAGCTTTTCTTTTGATACTCTCCTTCCTCAGTCGCATAGGTATTTCCACCATAGACATGTTTCTCACTCTGGGAAATTTCTCCAACCGCAAAGACATGGTCTGTCCATTCACAGAGTAGATCGGAATTGTTGAAGACCGGACATTCCCAAGAGCAGTCCTCACTCACTGACATGTACATGTGATGAATAAATGACCCAGTTTGTCGCTTGGTCAGAGACAATTCTGTACCATCTCTCAAAGGTGTCCTGTGGCTCATTAATATCTCCTCTTGTAGTCTTCTCTCCTTCTTCCTTTCTCTTCTTTTCCAGGGTTACTTGAGTAATTCCAATGTACACTTTTAATTTAAGCTCCATATTGCTAACCCCCTTCTTTCTTTTTTGAGTGTGTGTGTGTGTGTGTGTGTGTGTGTGTGTGTGTACCATGCACATGAGTACATGGATGTGCACACACATGCATATACATACAGAGGCCAGAACAGGATATAAAGTATACTCTTCTACCACCCTCTGCCATGTTACCTCGAGACAGGGTCCCACGCTAACTAGAAGTTCACTGTTTGGGCTGGCCTGGCAGCCCAGCAAGTTCGCAGGATGTACCTGTTTCTGCCCTCCAGTGCTGGGCACAGTCACATGGGCCATGCCTGGCTTTTAACATAGAGACTGGGGATTGCAACTCACGTCGCCCCGCTTGCAGAACAGGCAATCTCACTGAGCCATCTTCCCAAGCCTCACTTCGTTTCTGTTATGCATTCTTTCTTGTTTTCTACCAATTTAATTTCTTTCCTCTATGTGTCTTCCACTCCTCTACGTATCTGCCTTCTGAGCATCCTTTAAATACATTTATAATCCCTTTTGTTCTAGCCACGCATTATCTATTCTGTGCATATGACTTCCTCTGTGTATATCATTCACTTACAACTTGTATTAGCCCAGATTCTACAGCTTTTAAATGGCAGAGAGGGCGATTAAAGTTCAGTAAGACTGATTAAAATTAGAAAAAAGTCAGAATGTGTTTGCTTCTGTTACATGCTTGTGAGACATGACCTACTGACTGACCTCTTACTGACCTCATCCAAGGTCTTAAAGTCACCACAACTTGGTTGTTTTCTTTTGGTTTCCCATCCCTGTTTTCATTACCTTCAGGTGGTACCTGAAGACCTCCAAAGTGGTTTCTCGCACTTCTAGGCTCTACTGGTTGACGTGACCACACTAAAGCCATCACTGATGGCAACGGTGTAGAGAAGGTTGGCATCCTAAGCTGGAGTCACATCACTGCTCCTGAAGGAGTGAGAGAAATTTTACTCACTATGTGCAGAGTATTATTCCTAGTTTTCAAATACAATGCTGGGCAAAGACGCCCATGGTCTCATGGAGCCTCTAATCCAAAAGGAAATCAAGATAGGGAACAGGTCAATATTCACTGTCAGCTTCAAGCTGACAAAGCTTGTAAAAGAATAACCCAATATAGAAGGGTAAGGCTGCAGAAGAGAGGGCGCATATTGCTTCTCCTAGAATTTTGGGCCTGTACTAATTGGAGGCTCATCGGTCCTCAGGGCCTGTTCTCTTTGCTTATGGCCTACTACACTGCAATTCTAATTTCTCCTTCTTAAACTGCTATGTCTAGTCATCTAGCAGGTGCCATTCTTCCGTATGGAAATGGAGATGTCCCCAGTGGTAATTAGTACATTCCTTCCCTTGGTTTGCTTGACATTTCTTCTCTTACACAGGGATTTTTATAGGGGGTAGGAGCCAGCATCTTTTCTCTAGCCTCTCATCTTGAAGATAACAAATAGAAATAAAAGCTACCAAAAAAAAATAAATAAATAAATAAGAAAAGCGTGAAGCATCAGGATTGAGTCTTGGGAGTGTTGACGGATGGAAAGGGTAGTGAGGCAGAGAGAGACTTTCCTAATAAGTCTTCTCTGAGAAAGCACTCTAGATAAAATGTTAAATTGAGAAATGAACGCCTTCACCCATGTCTTCCCGTTTCTACCTGGTCAGCTTAGATAGAGGCAGTGGCAATTGTCTCAGCTAATGACACTTAGCAAATCCCGCTCATCTCACCTCTTAAAATGTGTCTAGAATTTTCCCATTGGCTCACACGGCTATGGCCACTTGTATAGTCCAGGCTCCAACATGGGGTCTCTGTTTTCTGTTTGTTTGGTTTTCCTTATCTTTTATCTGAGTCCTGTCTGGTCTCCTTTCCTCGGGTTTTGGCATCTCTCTGAAGACTCTCCATGTTATTCTCAGAACCATCTGATTTCTAGTTCTGCGGAATGAAGACTGAAGATGTCCGGCCAGATCTCTAAAGTGGGGCCACTTAGCCAGCTCAGGTTTTCTCCAACTTCAGATGCCCAGAACGCAAGCATGACAGAAACTCAGATGGGGCTTGTTTTGACAAAGCTGGGGAGAGGAGGAATGGACAAAGTCGATCCACACAAGAGCTGAATTATAAGAATGCTTCATGGAATTGAAGTTGGTAATTGGCTACTGAGGCCACAAGGAGATAGTGAGCCGGGAAGCGGAGTAGAGACAAAGAATGGGCATGACTAAGGCCAGATGGCCGTATGATTGATAGGACATATGCGGTTGGGTGATTTAATTAGAGTTGTTGGAAGCAATGCAGCTGCACGTCTAGAGAAAGAGAATGGAGATTAAAAGGTGAGGTAAAGGTGGAGGAGAAAATGAAATGCAAGGAGACGAAGGAGCTGAGAGGAACCTCAGCCACGTGACAATGTTGATGGACACTGATGGAGCCAAGAATTTGATGGAAAAAAAAAGCCATGTCCAGACAGTAAGTCGTTATGGAAGGTAGGCACCGACAGGGAAGACAGCGGATAAAGGCCTCCCTGGGAGGAAGGTGGTCTGCCCCGATGCCTGCAATCCAGAGGAGCTAGAGACGGAGTAGTAGAGGGTCTAAACCTTGGAGAAAACATTCATAGGAAGTGAGAAAGACACCTATCTCTCCATCCCCCATGCGTGTGAGAGATGAAAAAAAGAAAAGTAAGCCATACCCAATGGATAAGATCAATAATCACGCAGGTTTCAGAGAGAAATGGGGAAGTAAGAGAAGATGAAGTGGACGATTGTGCTGGTGATGTGCGCTATGAGTTCCAGAGGACGCAATGAAAGGGCTGTGGGGGCGGAGGTGCAGGTTACGACAGGTTACGAGATGCACAGGATAATAGTGAGGGTCTCCTGGATGAAGTGTAAAGAGAGTTTAAATGACACAAAGTTCATCTGTATGAAGGCAGTGAGTGAGAGTTCTGACTGCAGCCTCCCTTTTGAGATTAGTCTTTTTTTCTCCCCTTTTACCTCTTATTTAATTCTTCTCGTATCCATTACATCCCAACCACAGCCTCCTCTCCCTCCATCCCTCCCCATCTTTTATATGTACACACACACACACACACACACACACACACACACACACCCTCTCCCCCAAACCTACTATTCCTCTGTTTCCCTTCAAAAACGAGCAGGGATAGCAACCGGACACGGCGCAACAAGATGCAATAAGACCAGGCACAGACCCTCATATCAAGGCTGGGTCAGACTTAAAAGCAGTTTTCAGTGGTGAGCTTGGAAGTACAGGGAGACAGCAGAGTCACTAGTACAGGAGGAGTACATTATTAGTCTCCTGGGGAACACACATTCTCCGTGAATCACAACTTTCCCAGGGACTGTTTCCAGTTTCAAGCGAGGTCCTCTTCCTGAAGTAGACAGAGAGGAGAAATGTGGCACCTTGGATTCCTGCTTCCGCAAGCCTCCATTTATGTGTTTATCTTGACCTTTAACCTGTCCTTCTGCCCTTATCCCCATCCTAGTCAGACCCTTACCTAGCAGGACTGTGCAAGCCTTGTTCTACAGATTGTGAGAACAAATTCACATTTATTTTGCCTGATAGTATAATACATTATCATCCACAAAGTTCATGTTCAAGAACCATACACACATATACACATATACACATGCACACACATGCACATACATACACACACATACACACATATACACACATACACACAAACATACACACACACACACATACACACAAGTCCCGTTTTAAGTATGTTTTAAGTGTGTTTACAATGTTGTGTTGAGCCACATCTATAGAACTTCTGGAGCATGTGTGGCCTGCAGGCTCTAGAATGAACACCTTTGAAGACATTAACAACCCAAGAAAGATTACAGCTGAAACTGTAATAATCATCAACCTATCAAAATCGAGTAAACATGCAATGATAATCTCCATATGTAATGCCATAGCCTCTAAATTATGCTGGTACCTATTAACAGAAGCTTAATGTGGTTATTCATCACTTGAATTGAGTTTGATAGCTTTACATTCTTTGAGACAACTATCAAGGTTGAACATTTAAAGTCGATGTTCCTGTGAGGGTAGTTAAATAAGGACGGAGGTTTTGGTAGCAGATGGCATTCCCAAAGTTTTGCAATCACATGTTTTAACTGGATTATTTCTCGAGACTTAAATAAGTTGTAGATATCAAAATCAATTTAAACAGGTCCCCTTGACCTTGACCCAACTTTGACAAGCCACCAGAAACTTTATATATAGACGGCCATTGCAATGGATTTCATTACAGAACTTTGCGGGCTAGCAATGTGTGTTAAATATGTACAAATATCTTCACAGTGACAACTTCCGCTCTGTTAGCATTATTTGTGTTACCCATAGGAGCTGGGTATTGATAATCCTCCTTTGATAAGTAAAAAGATTACAGAGCACAGGGAATGTATTCAAGGGCCATAGCCAGTGACTGTTGGACTTTCTTTCTGGTCTCTTTCCACCCTTGCTTTTGTTAAGATGAGGTTATGCTATGTGTAACCAGGCTGGCCTCAACTTCTGGTCCTCCTGCACACCTGCTTCTTGAGTGCTGGAATTACTGCATGGACCACAACACTATCTTCAGTCTGTCTCTGAGATAGTTGGCAAAGCCAGAAAGGACAACTGACTAGCTCAAGGCCAGAGAACTACAGGTGACACCTCTAATACTTACTTTGGGAACACGTTTTTCTTTTATTAACATAATGCTTTACCTCTTTACTTAAATTATTGTGAAGCCTGCCCTATTTCCCAAAAGCCTGTTTCAAAATTTCTCTTACTTTAGTGTGGTCAATTTTCTGGGTACAGAAAGCTAAGAAAAACTTTCCCCAAACAGGTACCTATCTTGTTTCTCCCTAAAGAGCAGCATAGGTGAACGTATGTGGCAAACTACCCACTTCTTCTTTGTTCTCTTGAGAAGTTTGGGGGTCACTGCACCCAATTATTATGTGCAAGGCTCCTTATCAGATCCCCCTCTCTCCACCTCCATGAGCTATGAAATCAATAGAAAGTTGGACTTTATACTGTTTCCAATGCAGGTCCCTTCCAGTTCTAACATTTCAACAATCCTGAAGTGTTCTGGCCTTTGAAATTAGAGTGAGAGTGTAAAGGAATACGTTTCCTCTGTGCATTCACATACACACTCACACACACACACACACACACACACACACACTCTCATACACACACACATACATACATACATACATACATACATACATACATACGGTGTCCTAGTTCTCCTTCCTCACTCTCCCACACCCCCTCTCTACCTGTACCTTAAATCTTCCTCTCCCCATGTCCATGTCACATGTGTTCCATTACCCGCTCCACTGCCCCCTCCTAATGTGTCTTGTCACTCTTGTGGTCTCTTTCTACTTTTAGGATTGTAACTCGAATTTGCTCCCGTGTAAGCGCACATATATATGCATTAGAAGCAACAGCGGCATATGACAGAGAACATGTGGATATTTGTCTTTCTGAGTCTGGGTTCGTTGACTTAACGTAGTTTTCAACTTGATCCATTTTTTTCTTGCAAATTTCAGTTCCACATTTTATTATTGCTGAATAAAATTCTATCTGAACATGTAGCATATTTTCATCATCCATTCATTGATTGATGTACAGCTAGACTGGATCCATCTCATTGCTTCTGTGAATGGGACAGCAATGTTCATAAGTATCTACATATCTCCACACTAGGATACATACTCCTTTGGGTATATATCCAGTAATGGTATAGTCGGTCATATGGTATCTCAAACATCACAATGGGTAGAAATTACTTAAATGTTGGACCTCCGTTTTTTTCTCATCTCTTCCACGAGGTTGGGTTCACAGGCTGGAACACAGGAAGGGAAAAACGTTGTGAATTTCTGGGTTTGATCAGTGTTCCCAGGACTCAGTAGTAAACTGAAAAGAAGCATGCTTTTGCCTTTGCCCTCAGGGATCAGAATCTGTTGAATTCCTCTAGAGTCGTGGTTCTTGCCCTTCCTAATCCTGCGACCCTTTAATACAGTTCCCCATGTTGTGGTGACCCCCAACCATAAAATTACCTTGTTGCTACTTCATAACTGCCCATTTTGCTACTGTTATGAATTGTAATGTAAATGCCTGATATGCAGGATATCTGATATGCGACCCCCATACAAAGGCACTTCCACCTCCAAAGGGGTTATGACCCACAAGTTGAGAACTGCTATTCTAGACATCTGAGAGTGTTAGAAAACTCCTGGCTGGTTACCACCTAAATTTTATTTGCTACAATTTCTCATTTTCCAAAATAGGTATCCACCTGATTATAACAAATTTTGGTGCAATTTCATAATTTAAATTAGCATTCGAGCCCAGAAGCCCTAAATACTCAAGACACAAATAGCAAGTCAAATGATTCCCAAGAAGAAGAAAGGAGAGGACCCTGGGCCTGTAAAGATTGCATCCAGTTTAGTAAAGAAACCGAGGGGGGAGGGGGAATGATTGGGGAACAGTTGGGGGGGAGAGGAACTATGGGAACTATGGTGGGTGGGAACTGGGAAAGGGGAAAGCCTTTGGAATGTAAACATAGAATATAGAAAATTAAAAAAAAAGGAAAAAATTAGCATTCACTACTACAGTTATGAAACCATCATACCCAATGCACTAATAATTTATAGTCTAAATTCTAGTAGAAACTTTGAGTCAATAACTCAAAGAAATCAAAACCACATGTTTAACCAAAAGATGTCTATATACTTGCTAGACAACTGACCGTCCATCACAGTAGAGAACCCTAGCACCCACTTTTAAGTTGTATTTGGGGCTCTTCCTCTCAAAGGAAAATGCTTGATCAGATTGGGTTCAGACTAGAGCTGTGAGATTTTATATTTATTTATTATTATATCTAAGTACACTGTAGCTGTCATCATATACACCAGAAAAGGGTGTCGGATCTCATTACACATGGTTGTGAGCCACCATGTGGTTGCTGGGATTTGAACTCAGGACCTCTTAACCACTGGCTCATCTCTCCAGCCCCGGAAGAAGAGATTTTATACATGGGGAAAAAAAAGTACCTTTGTTTATAGTAAATCACACAAAAATCCGACAAAAATTGTCAAAATTCTGAAAGACAACCTGGCCATTTTAGAAAAGCGAGACAAAACAACATACAAAGCTTCAGAAGAAGTGTCAAAATCTCTGCAAGCAATGAAGGAAATTCTGTGTGGAACAAACGACAAGGAACCCCCCCTCCAACACCCTCCTCCGCCACATACACAGAGCTGTGAGATTTTAAAATGTAACAAAATTGTAAAGTGTTAAAAAAAAAAAAGTTCAACAAAATGATGCTGTGAGAGAGAGCATGAGGTAGTAGACAGACAGACAGACAGGCAGGCAGGCAGGCAGACAGACAGACAGACATGAGCTGGGAGAAGTACCATTGCATGTGTGTGAGGATGAGGATGAGAAGGCAGAGGGAGACGGGCGATTCAGGTTGCTAGGTCAGCACTCACAGCACCCACTTTTGCCTTCGTGATTTTAGGCGTGTTCCTGGTGGTTCAGTGCCTTGGCTATCTGGGCACTTGGTAGCAGGCCATGGTGGCTGAGAGCCGTACCTCTGAACGCATGCAGATGGAAGTGATGACACTTAGGACATTCCACGCCTCCAGACATGATACCTGGGCATTTTAGGAAACAGCAGAAGCTGCAGGTCTCTCTTGACAACCTCTCCCCAGCTCCTCCTTTGAATCAAGTCATAAGGTGCTCACAGGCTATAGAGGACTAGAATCTGAGCAGGCACAGCATCATCAGTCCCCCATCCCCCACCCCAGATCACCACCGTGGCATCCTGCCTTTGTCCTCCCATCCTTTGGGACCACCCATCCTTTGTCGAGCCTAGCACAAAGACGCCTCTGCCCATCTATGTCTTTGCAGCTTCATTTCCAAAGCATGTTAAGTAAAGGAGATCTGGGATATGATCAAAGGATTATATACATGTATTCATTTTATATAATCGGGATATGTTAATAAAAGGTATGTAAATATGGCAAATGCTTGATAGTCAGTCAAATTAAATTATTCTTTTAATTTTCATTTCTATTTGGAATATCACACATTTCTCAGGAATATTTATTTGCCACTTGCTTTTCTCAGTTGTGAATGTAAAATTTAAACCACCAAAATATCTCATAGACATATCTAAAAATATTTACCCTGTCTCTCAATGAGTTCTGGTTGACGGCGATGTGAACACATGGAGATGTAAAACATGATCATTAAATAAATAGCATTAAAAGCCTCAAAATAAACTTAATAAATGTGTATGTTTTTGTTAGCCAGTTTTTTGTTATAAGGATCACAGAAATACGCTAAGCGGAGATGATGTGATTTTTTTTTCCTCCTGTACTAGAGATCAACAAACAGAATGGTGACCTCTGAAAAACTCAGGGAAATGAGACAGAAATGGCTCCCACTGGGCTCCCTCTGACAGGGTCATCTTTGGGTCACTTGCACTGTGGCTCCTAGTTAACCCTCACTGTGCTGGTTTGCTTTGCTGTCCCACTGCTGTTACCTTGTTTGACCTGTTCTATTGTGCTTAGTGCTTCCAGGAATTCTTTGTTTCTTTCTATGCTAATTTTCCAGTCTCATCCTCACTTCACACACATACATTTGAGCACACACACACACACACACACATGCACTTATGCACACATGTACACACAGACCCACATTCACATACTCACACACAGGAACATGTACACATGTACACTCATACATACCCGTACACACAGACACACACACTCACACACATAAACATGTATACTCAAACATACATGTACACACAGCATACACACATACATACTGCACACACACCACTACCACACAAAGCACATATGACTACTCAGACAGTCCCTAGACTGTAAGCTGAGTGACATCTGTGACACTGTGTGATCCTCATGGGATCCTCAGCAGCTAGTGATGTCTGGTGTGTAGGCAGACTCCAGAAACATAACATGATGATGGAAGGAATGATGCATAGATGAATGAGCTATCTGAGTGGTCATCTGTGGCCCATTCCAGACAGAAAGGAATACACACACACATACCACACATACACACACACACACACCACACACCACTACACACATATACAAACCACACACATACATGTACAAACACATACATCACACCACACATATACCACACACACATATACACCACACACACACACACACATACACACACATCACACACCAACCACTGCTTGAAATCTGGTAGGGAGAATATTGAAAGTGGATACTGAGTGAATCTGCACATATGATTGTCTCTGTGTCATTGTGTCCCCAAGGAATATTCCCCAGGTCCTTCTCTGGTGCCCTTGTTATCTTGTTTAAAAGCATAAATGCATATAAGAAATAACAATAGAAATCTTCCATAGGCCACGTAGCTCAGTGGTAAGCATCCACTTGCTAGTATGAGTAGCGAATGAAGTACTGTCTTCCTGCCCTGGATAGAAAGTTTCATAGAGGAAAAATGATGTGTATTTAGTTTACTCTTTATCTAGTTCTTGGCATATGGCCTATTCCAAATAGGGACTGTTTTGTGAGTGAAATCATCAGTATGTATATATATATATATATATATGAATATATATTTACATACATGCATATAAAAAGACAAGGCACAGACAAAGGCAAAGTGATATAGGAGTTCACAGGGATGAGCCACTGATTCTAGCTTGTACAGACAGGACAGTGTAGTCACTGTCTACTTAATAGTCCAGTGTGGCCAGAGCAATAGATGAATTACATAAAGCCAAGTGTTCTTTTACAAAGCTCAGGTTAAACTTAACAGTAAAGGGCTTGGGCTGCTGCGTTGATTTCATTGTATCACCGACATAATGACTGATGATGGAATTCAACTTATCACACTCCTGAATAAAGAATGTTTTAAAGTAGGTTTCTGTGGTCTAGAAATCTGCATGCTGTGTGCTTTACATATAAATGTGAGTATTTTTTATTTGTGTGTGTGTGTGTGTGTGTGTGTGTGTGTGTGAAGGCTTGTGTGTATATGGGTGCATGTGTGTGTGCATGCTCATGTGTATATGGGTGCACAAATGTCTGGTGTGTGTGTGTATGTGTTCTTGATCATGTGTGTATGTATGTGTCTATGTGTGTGTATGTGAAGGTTCATGTGTATATGGGTGCATGTGTGTGTGCATGCTCATGTGTATATGGATGCACGTATGTATGGTGTGTGTATGCATGTGTTCTTGATCATGTGTGTATGGGTGTGTGTTTGTGTGTGTGTGTATGTGAAGGCTCATGTGTATATGGGTGCATGTGTTTGTGCATGCTCATGTGTATATGGGTGTATGTATGTATGATGTGTGTACATGTATTCTTGATCATGTGTATATGGGTGTGTATGTGTGTGTGAAGGCTCATGTGTATATGGATGCATGTGTGTATGTGCATGCTCATGTGTATATGGATGCATGTATGTATGGTGTGTGTGCATGTGTTCTTGATCATGTGTGTATGGGTGTGTGTGTGTATGTGTGTATGTGAAGGCTCATGTGTATATGGGTGCATGTGTGTATGTGCATGCTCATGTGTATATGGATGCATGTATGTATGGTGTGTGTGTGCATGTGTTCTTGATAATGTGTGTATGGGTGTGTGTGTGTGTGTGTGTGTGTTTTCAGGGCCAAATGTCACATCAGGTACTTTCCTCTATCACTTTATTTTTAAGGCAAGGACTCCGGCTGAATGTGGAAATCACAGATCCAGCTACTAGCTATCCCCAAGGACGGATCCTCCTATCTCCACCTCCCCAGCTTTTCAATGTAAGGAATGTGCTTTCCATGTTGGTAATGATGAACACAGGTGCTCTCGCTTGAGCAGGAGATGCTAAACCATCCCCTCAGTTTCAAATATACTATATACTTTTTTTTTTTTGTTAGACAAGTCAAGTTTATTTTGTCACCAGCAAATTAGCACACTAGCAAAAGGGGAAGAGTCAACGTTTCAAAGACATACATCCCGGAGTCACTTTCTTTATTAATTTTTACATGGAAGCATCATTACTTACAGAAAAACATGCATTCTTTTTAGAGGAACTCATTAGAAGTTGCTTACCATTAATGGAAGAGATTGTAACATGTAAGCGATAGATCAGTGCGCCTTTTCCTTGCAGGTGGGGGACATTGAAGAGTCTTGTTTCCAGTAGCCTGTTACTCGGTGGTAGTATTGAGAGGACACAAATCTGAAATTTTCTTTCCATACCTTCAGCCCTCCTGAAGATGACCGTCAATTTGACAGTAGACAGGGGCGTGCTTGTCTAAGGAGTGGGAGAGAAGTACCCACAATGAAAATATTAAAACTCTGGACTTTCTTCGGTGTTCATTTCTTTCTTTTCTTTCTCTTTCTCAACACCCTCCTTATTTTTTGCTTGTTTTGCTTTTGTTGAACACACACACACACACACACACACACACACACACACACTTACTTAATTGGAAGAATGGGAATTAACATTATAATCCCAAGGATATCAAACTTCAAGTGTGTCTCTGATTCAATTTCTAAAGTCAAACATCCGGGCCAAGGCATAAACTTCTCTGACCCCTGAACAAAGAGGATTACATCAGGAAACCATAGTTTCTTTACATGATTACCCATGGACCCGATACCATTGGGTTTCTTCCACTAGCCTGTTACTTGAGAGTACGCAAATCTGAAATTTGCTTTCCATACCTCCAGCCCTCCTGAAGATGACCGTCCGTTTGACAATAGACAATAGACAGGGGTGTGCTGCTCTAGGGCACACCCCGTCTTTCTCCATGAACTGGAAAATGTGTAGCATAGTTAAACCTCACACGTGATTTTGTCACATAGCATTTGTTTAAGAAAGTCACTGATAGACCCATTTAAAGTGATGTTGGAGTTCAGGGCACCCATACAGCCCAGCCTGGCCTTTCTTGCTCACATTTTAATGGACTGAACTAACTTGCATGATCCTGGGTTACTGCATTGAGTTATTCTTCAGGTGCTATAGATTAGTGGCTGTCAGAGAAGAAAGGCTGTTCTTTAGGGTGACCCCAGCTTCGGCACAAATGGACTATGCCAGCAATGAGCCACATCCTCCAGCCGTTTATTAACTTCATGGCTTTCCCTTCCTAGAGAAAATTCCCCAGGGTAGGACAAAATGCAGTGCTGGCATTGTTGAGCTTGTGACCCAGGTGCCACCGGTGGAAATGTTATCTGTGAGCTGCAGGATTTCACAGGAATGGTTGCTGGTGCAGAACAGGAAGGACTGTCATTAGTCAATTCTCTGTGACCTCACTTAGCATCTGTTCTGGGTTTATTTTTCCCACTGTAAAGATTCCGTTCAGTCTCCAGAGCCTTTGGGTTTTATGTTATGCTTCTTTTATATTGGGTCCTTAGAGGCATTTGATTGCTCTACTGGGCTTGTACTTAGGGGCAGCACCTGGCAAATGGTCAATGCTTTCATTTGCATTATCTGCAAGATCCCCTGGAGTGAGAGGTTTGGTAAAGGCCAGGTGCCAGGAGGCTTGACCTTAAAAACCCCTTAGCAAGAACAGAGACTCCCACTTAGAAGCCTCGGGTTTCTCCCAACTCTGTAAATACTACAATCATTTCAGGATGTCTCTTGCTTTGCCAACCAGTGGGGTGAGATCAACAACTCTGCCACCTTGCAGAGGAGTTCACCAAGGCCAGGATGTGGGATCACTACCTTGATGGATGCCCAAGTTGGGAGAGAGCCTGCCAGTTGGGTTGGCAGGGCTCTGACCCCAGCAAGGCCCAAATGTGAAGTCACCGTTTTCCTTGTGAAGAATCAGGGATGTAAAGCCCGGGGTTGAGTCAAGGGGGCCAGTTCGGTGAGTACTTATTAGACAGGGAGAAAAAGAAAAGGAAGAAGTGGGGTGCAGAGGGACCCCAAAGAGTACCTGGCTTCTTCAGCCTTATAAAATCCAGGCATCAAAACTGGTGTTTGCTGTCAAGCCTAGCTAAGAAGCTCATCTAAGTTGCACTGGGGGGGGGGGGTCTCAGCAGGATGCTACTTAGCATTGAATTTGCTTGACTGTAGCTCTTCACTCCTAAAGCTCCAAGAAGACTACCAGGCAGAAAGCCCATCTTTTATTCCTACCAGAAAAGTTTAAGTGCTTTCCTAGTTCAAGTCCAGCTTCAACTGAGCTTCTTCCTTCTGCAGAGTAGATGTCTAACTGCGTTCCTCTGGCTTCATGCTTTGTCTCATTGCAGGCCAGTTTGCAAGAAAGTCTGTCTGAACTTGCACCAACTAGATCACTCTATATATCAGACCAACCTGAACTTAAATCTGGGGTCTGTAATGTACTATCCATACATTAGCAAAAGTACTTAAGTGCTCCCCCTTGCTCTTCTCCTGTGTCTCACAGCTACTTGGAGAGTGTCATATATTCCTAGAACAGCACTAAGCCCTTTTTAACTCAACATGAAAATAGAATATGTCCATTAAAGGACATGAGATCATTAAATGAGATCATTAAAGTAAGATGCAAGAATTGGATATAATATACACGCAATAGTGGTAGTGGTAATATCATGATACATTGACCAATTCTATTGGCCAGCCATTAAACACCTAGAAGTATACTCAGATCTAGGGATAGGTGGATAAATGGTGAACAATTTAGCTGTGCAGACACTATACTGGGACTAACAACAGATGAGTCTACTGAGGAAGAGGATACTTTTAAAGTTAAGAGGAGAACTTAAATGGAACAAAGGACTTTGAGGACCCATCTCACGTCCAGGAACAGAGCATGTTAGGAAAATGGCTCCAGCAATGGGCATTGGCTGGATTGCTTGGGGGGAAGACTGGCATAAAGAAAAAAGGAATTCCACACAGTAATGAGGCATACATCAATCCAATGGAGGATGAGGGAGGAAAGTAGAAAGGAAGGGGGCGGGTTTTAAGGACATTGTCAGAGAATGGAAGCATATGGTGAAGCCCAATGAGTAATTGTATAGAGTTGTGACAGAAACAGGTGAGACCTCACCCTTGGAGAGGTCAGGGTCCTTGAAGAATAAAAGGGAACACTGAGAAAATAAGTATGCACCTACACAAATGGACATACACACTAGAGATTCAGCTGACCTTAATAACGAGTGAACCTAGCGCCTAGCACACCAGAAAACGATGTTCTTAATAAATGCTGTAACACTTGACCAATGGAAAGAAATGCAGAACAGCATTATGAATGTTAAAAAAATTCCTAATCACTCTGCAACTCAAATTGTATTGTCATGACACAAACAAGGCCAAGCACTGAGGTCTCCTCTAAAGGCAAAGAATGGACAAATGTCTATCTTTATTGGGCCTTTCCCGGAACACAACCTGGGCTTGATTAGGCCTGAAATTTCTCTCCACTGATCCAAACAACAGATTGCACTGTGAGGTAATGAACACACTTCATCTCGGCTAGAAAAACATAGCGCAGATGCTCAAGTAGGTGCTTGTGTGAGCGTGTGCGAGTGGTGTGAAGGTGTGCATGCGCTTTATGTATATTTATTTCTGAAAAAAAAAAAAAAACAAAACACTGTCACCAGTAAGCAGCAGCACCTTTGTAAAATGTTAATGGAGAGTAAAGGCAAGTGCTGGAAAAGGGCTTCCTTTGAGCAAAAATCAAGCAACAATATGTGAGGGAACCAACCGTTTGAGGAAAAAAAAAAATACTCACAGATGGAAATGTAAAATCAGGAAACATGGACCTTCGCTTGAGATTTCTTCTTTGTAACTTGGGAAAGATTTGTATTATCACAATTCGGTTTTAGTGAGGGTCAGTTAAGGGTATCTTTGGCAAGCCATTGGTAACATGGTTAATTCTGTGTCAGCTAACCTAGATACTTAGTCAAATGTCCTCTAAAGGTTACTATTTAAAGTTTATTAATTTTTGTTTGTTTGGGTTTTTGGTTTTTTTTGAGACAGGGTTTCTCTGTGTAGCCCTGGCTGTCCTGGAACTCACTCTGTAGACCAGGCTAGCCTCGAACTCAGAAATCCGCCTGCCTCTGCCTCCCAAGTGCTGGGATTACAGGCGTGCGCCACCACGCCCGGCTCAAAGTTTATTAATTTTTATTTAGAGTATGCGTGCACTTTTGTATGCGTGTGTCACACACTCATGTGGGTGCTTGCCTACATGAGCATTTACGTGTATGTGCTGACAAACTTGAGGGAGTTGACTACCTTATGGTTCCTGGAGCTACAACTCAGATTGTCAGGAAGGACAGCAAGTGCCTTCACCTGCTGATCTATCTCCCTAGTTTTCTTGTGATTGTTTTTTTTTAAAGTATTAATATTCAAATCAAATTCTTAGTAAAGCTGATTTCTATTCACTGATGTGGCTGTGCCTTACCCAGTTGATCGAAGGCCTCACTAGAGAGTTAGCAGGCCTCCTTGGAAGAAAAAGAAGGAACTGTGATATCAAACTGCTCTTATTTGGTGAACAATTCATCCTTGGCTTTCCAGCCTACTGGTCTACCTGTTGATTTCAGCTATACGACCCACTACATCTGTGCGAGTCAGTTCCTTAAAAGAGAAATACTACATGCATCATATATTATACTTCTCTAAGGAATCTTAACTAATGCAACTGTGCTTAAATTTTATTAGATACATGTTAAATAATTAATATGCATTATCTGAAAGAAGCTGAGACTGCCACCCAAGACATTATAGGATGGAAAAATGTGTACTATAACTACATATGTGTCTTAAGGAGTTGATTCAAGGTCCAAGGTTCAAGGAAAGATATAAAGAGACTCTACAGTCCAGGGTGGCAGCCAAATCACCCCAGCACTTGAAACCTCTCATTCTCGTGTGACTCTGCTCAATCTGTCCCCAAAGGCCAGGACAGCCTCCACTGTGCTCCAGCCTGGAAGTGAGTTCATGCTTCAAGAGTATATGCTTACAAAGTGGCTTATTACCAAAGGCCCTAGTCTCTTCTTTAATTGAGTACTCAAACATTTGTCCATGCAAGGGACCCCTACAGGAAGTAGTTTAAAATGTTCCCAAGAGCATCCTTGATGTTTTTTTGTTTTTGTTTTTGTTTTTTCTTTTTTTCTTAATGAGGCTGGAGGCCATGTTTCCTGTCTCAAAAAGCACCACAAAACATCCTCAACACATGAAGAGGTGGGATGAGCTGACAATCCTGTTTCCTGGACAGTTCAGGACTTCATAGAAGTTAGACCCTTCACCTCAATTCTTAAATTATTATCAAGCATTATGCTCTCATGTTTCCATAAAAATCTATTTTCCCAAAATATAAGCATTGCAATTGGGATTTTTTTCAAAATGGAATCACTGTGAACTCTATGGAGTCAGTGCAGATCCTTTGGGCTGCTGAAATCAACCCTGGGTAATAATGGAAACTGTGTTAGGGCAAAACTTAATTATCAACAAGATTGGCTATGGAGTCAGCAGAGGCATGCCTCTGGGAGGGTCTCCGAGGGCATTTCTAGGAAGGACTATCTGAGGGAAGAAAACCCTTCACCTCAATGGGGGACATCTTCCAAAGTCAACCTAATTCCTCCAGAAAGGTAATGTCCCTTGCCTGCTTGCCTTTGCTTCCTGGTTGTGAGGACACCTATTTTGTAAATGTCTCTGTCACTGCTATCCTTCCTAACACCAGAATCTAACTTTTCCAGCATTCCAATGTGAACTGAAGGCCAGCAGCTCTACAGAAATCCTGCAGCTTTCACTACCAGACTTAGGGTGCATCCGGCTGGGTGGGCTGTAGAACTACAGAATTCTGTCTATCAAGTTGCAGGCAGCCATTGTTGGGACTGACTATCTATGCCCTATTGTGTAAGCCAACCTGGCGCACTCATTCTATCAATTATGTCTTTCTAAAATCCCCAGATAACACAGTCCATTCCTGCATAGGATTTTGCAGGGTTTGTTTGTCTATTTTGTTTGTTTGTTTTTGTTTTAAGCTCTGTGTTCTTCCCAGGGCTCAACATACAAGAGAAACAGCAAGGATTGGACTCTCCTCTAGCCATTCAAGGAAACTTCCAATGAGGGAGAGGATAAAAGGGCTCCACAACCAGTACACAGTGACCATGGTGACAGCCTCATCTCCTATGCTACCCGACACTTAGAGCTCACCTGGCTCATGCCTGGAACAGTACTAACTGTGCTCCAGCTTGGAAATGAGCTCGTGCTTCAAGCCCCAACTCAACTCTAGCTTGTTACGACATCTCCAGATCCTCCCAAAGACTGGCTCCAAGCAACATTGAGACTAACAGAGATCTAAACTATCTAGAATGTGATTAACCCATTTGTAGGGTGCCATTTTTTGGTTATCAGCATTTTGCCTTGTAACTGCATTTGCTTTCCCAACACAATAACACGCCATACGACATGACACTCAACTGCTCGACTTCCATACATCATCCATGTACTGTCCTAACTATTGAACATCCAGAGTGATGTTTACTTGGTTTTAGAAATAATTGATATTTTTGAGTCTTGTTTATATATATATATATATATTTAATATTCATTTTTAAATTATTTAAGGTCAAACTCAGAAAGGCATAAAATTCATGCTTTTTTTTCTCATAGGCAGACTCTGGATTTAAATGTGTGTGTGTGTGTGTGTGTGTGTGTGTGTGTGTATGTGTGTGTGTGTGTGTGATGAGACTAGAAAGCAAGAGGAAGGAAAGATCTGAAAGAAGAGGGAAGAGACCAATGGAGAGCATGTGACATGAAAGTGGAAGAAAAAACTATTTAGGGCCAAGACAGGAGCAGGTGTGGGAGGGAAGGTCAAAGGAAGCCGGAATAAAAACAAATTATAGTGTTGTCTAGTATGGAATAATATGTTTATTCTAAATCCAGCATCCCTTCTCTTAAATAGGAGTTCCTAAAATCAGATGCCTACAACAAGCCTTGTAAATTTTAGTAACATTAAACATTAATATTAATAATATAAGGCCATGTTGTTGAATTCTGGCTAGAAACTGCCACCTCTAAAGACTTTGGGCTTGAGGTCTTCTGTCCTGTTGTTATTAAAGGGAGAAGCAAGATGGGGGGAGGTGTTCGAACCAACTAGGGTCAGATTGCAACTTTCTTCTTCGTAGATTCAGGATAGAAAGAGTGTTAAAAATGGAATCACTTCTGTATTTAGTGAGTCTTTGACTGTAGGTGTTCTAACCCACATTTTGAAAACCAAGGTGTCAGGAACGATGAGGCGTACACAAGAAGACGGAAGCAAGCTCCACTTGGGAGCATCTAAATTTAGGTTTCGTGTAATACATCATTTTTCCACCCAGCGAGCCTTACACCCTGTGTCATTTTTTTTTTAATAAAATAGGAAGCTTGTTCATTTTACTCAGAGGCTTTATGACTTTATAAAAATTTAGCTTTTAATATATATAAATATATATTTGTACCCTAGTTCTTTTAACACTGTATTTTAAGTTCATACCAGGAGACTGGGCATGAAAAAGTCATCCCTGAAGTTTATGATATTTCTTTCCCCCTGAATACTTCTCCGCTTTTAAACAATAGTGAGACAATACACACACACACACACACACACACACACACACACATATAGATACATACATATGTATGTATATATTCTTTATTTTTAAAGGTTTAATTAAAGATATGCACAGCTTATGTTTGAGTCTAGGACTGTGCAACCCTCTCCCAACACACAAATGCACACATACACAGACACACACACACACATTCTCTTTCAGACACATGCCCAATAAAGACTGAAGTGGCAGTTTCCTAAATGTCCACAAGAGGGCACGCTTTTTTTAATTCTCAAGGAAAGAGCCTGGGTGGGTTCTAGCCCCGAGGTTTGGAATTGGAACGTTCTTACCCACTTTCTGCTTTATCTGGACAAGTACCGTGAAGTCTCAAATTCATTCTCTCTCTCTCTCTCTCTCTCTCTCTCTATCTCTCTCTCTCTCTCTCTCCTCCAGCCCCCACACTTGCCCCTTGTGGTGACACCTCATCTACCACCACTAAGATGGTTTTGCTCACAAACCCACTTCAGTTTGGTTTCTGTTTCCAGTATTTGTCCTTTTGACGTTTTAGAAGAAAACAAACCCAAGTTTGATGTTGAGAAGAAACACCGATTTCTTCAGTGAGTGGATTTGTAGTCCCCTTCCCCTCTGGGGAAAACGTTCCTTCAAGCGGTTACAGCAGCTCCCCAAGATAGAGAATGTCTTTCTAGGATCAACAGGAAGGAAGCTCTAAGCAGCAGTGTTGAAAAACCTAGCAGGTCCCCTCTCTTTGGCACGTTGAGTTTTGGGGTACCTCCCTTTCCTCTAAGATCAATGTTATATATATCCATGGTTCCACATATGTTGGAGACATTGGATCACAGCCCAGAAACCCTTTCCCACAAAGACACACCCAAGAGAGACACCAGTGTCACCAAGTTCTCTGCCTGGTGGCCTTTGGGGATGCCAGAGCCCCTTCCTCAAATCTCCACCCAGAACTTCTCTGCTCCCCGCTGCTTCCACCCTACTCTCTCTTGGCCCTAAATAGTTCTTCATTCTGCTTTCTTTCTTTTTTTATAGGATATATTTTTTATTTACATTTCAAATGTTATCCACTTTCCCAGTTTCCTTCCCTTTGCCCATGATTTCCCCATGCTGGGGCATCTATCCATCAGACCAAGGGCCTCTCCTCTCCTCCCATTGATGTCTGACAAGGCCATCCTCTGCTACATATGCAGCCAGGGCCATGTGTACTCTTTGGTTGATGACTTAGTCCCTGGGAGCTCTAGGGGGTCCGGTTGGTTGATATTGTTGTTCTTCCTATGAGGTTGCAAACTGTGTTCTATTATTTACTTTTTCTTCTCGCTCCCTGTCTTTCTTCTATTTCCCTCCTCTGTAACAGTGCACACACACACACACACACACACACACACACACACACACACACCACATCACTGACATTACTGTCAGCAACAATGTTAAAGACACAGATTATTAATACGCCCAATAGTGCTGCATGACCTTTGACAGTGACCCCTCTCTAAGGAATGCAGAGGAGCTGGGGATGCCCCCCCACCCTCCCACCCCGGCAGAAAGGCCAGGGGACCAGGGAATGGCTCATTTTATGTGACTCAGCCAACCTTTGTTTTCTGAAAATAAACAGGTTCATTTTCTTTCTTTCTTTCTTTCTTTCTTTCTTTCTTTCTTTCTTTCTTTCTCTCTCTCTCTCTTTCTTTCTTTCTTTCTTCCTTTCTCTTTCTTTCTTTCTTTCTTTCTTTCTTCCTTTCTTTCTTTCTTCCTTTCTTCCTTTCTTTCTATCAGAAAGGTGTCAGAAGTCTTCTGAAGCTGCGGCTTTATGCAAATCCACCGCTCAAGTAGAAGGCTCGAGGGAGAGTTATTTATAACCAACAGGCATTACACATGCAAAGGTGAAACTGTGAATCCAAGTCTCCAGAGTGGATGCTCTCACGATGAGCACATCTTTGCAGCTAGCTATTTTTGTGGCACACAAGTTCCCATATCTGTTTTTTTTTCCCCAGACAGGCAATTATAGAAGCAGTCACTAATTTCAGGATGACCACGGATATTCCTCGCCAGTGGGATTTTCCTGGCCTGAACTCCCCCCCCCCCCGGCATTAACCTTGCTATCACCTGAGCTTCATCAACACCCCTTGCTTTCTCTTCCTAAACAGGGACTGGGACCATCATTAAAGGTCCCTTTCATCCTCTCACATTTAACTCCTGGAATCTATAAAGAAAACGGACACTTCCCCAGGAATTATTGACCCCTGCTCTGTCGCTAGCTCCCCCTCCCTACTAATAAAGACCATTCTCCAGCTTGAAATGCATGGCAATCACTTCAGGAAATTGCTCCCCACCCCCAATAGGAAACCGATCGTTCACCTCAGAATGTGGCCGCAGCACAGCTGATGGCAATTATGGTGCGCTGAAAAATTCAGTTTGCTTTGATTGTGACATAAACTGGGTCGTAAGGTAAAAGTCGATTATCCTTTAAAGGTGACTGGGGCTGATAAGCCCAAGTGCTTCCCCGTGTTGGCGCTGATGGAGGGCAGAATCTCATGGGATGGGTATGTGTTCCCTCCTCAAAGCAGCCCCTTGAGGCGAATGGTTAGGTGATCTGTGCTGTGTCCCGCATAGCATCGGGGCACGGCAGGGCATGGCAGAGCTCTGTAGAGCAGGATGTGCCAGCACAGTCCAGCATGGCACGGCGCAGCACTGTGCTGCCCAGCGCAGAACAGCACAGCAGGCACAGGACACACAGCACAGCACCCGGAGTCACAAACCCGGAGAAGTGCAGTAAGCTTCTAGACTGTACCAAGACAAACTTTGCTACAACTGCATTGGAGAGGGGTGATTTAAAGCACCGGCTTGCACAAAAGGTGCCCAGAGGTAGATGAGGGTGCCTAGCCTGGACCCAATTCTCCTGACTTACAAACCAAGGACCTGTCAACTCTCAACTGGAAAGGAATTGAAAGCAGGAGGTCTTTGATTCCATATAATGTCCTAAAAAGGAGGATAGACTGTTTGTTCTCCCTTTCTCTCTCTCCCTTCCCCCCCCTCTCTCTCTCTCTCTCTCTCACACACACACACACACACACACACACACACACACAATCTGCAGAAGTTGTCATAAATCAAGCGCTCAAGGACGGCCTGTTAGCAGAAGCCTTGGGTTACTGTCCGTGCAAAGGTTTTCCCACAATGCAGCCCCTGCAGGACCACCTGGCGATGCCACACTTCTGTGTGTGTGTCCTCAGAGTCGATCCTACCCCCCCACACCAGGAACTTCCTAGCCCAGTGCCCCTCACATAGCGCCCTCCCCCTCCCCCATTCTCCATTTCCAAAAGGCTTTCACTTCCTTCCTGCCTCCCTGGGAAACTGCCACCCCCTCCCAGTGCTCATAAGTCTTCACGCTTTGCATGCTCAACATATGGCAGGGAAGTGTCTCTCTCCCTGCCTGTTACACACTCCTTGTTGCTTCTCTAGAGGTATGTGTACTCGAGCGCATAGTAGGTGTTCTCATCACGTGATCCCTTTTTCAAATGATACCTAACATCACCCACCACTGGCACTGCCTCACCCCGGGATTCTAACGTTCCTGTCTGAAAGGTAAACATTGCTGTGAAGTATTGACCACACAGAGGGTTGGACCAAGCCCAAACCCCTTGCAAAACCAAACTGGCTTCATTTGAGGACAACCACCACGTCTCCAAGCAGATTTCTAGCCACGGGGCAGCAAAACCAGGCAGTGTAGAGTTTCCAACTGGCCTCTGTCTCCACTGGTGTCTCAGTACCTTCAAATCCCCCCGAGAGTCTGAGTCCAAGGGCTTCAGAGAAGAAGGCAAGTCTGCCTCCTTTCCACCTCCCCTCCCCCACCCCACCCCACTCCTGGGAAAGCACACCTGGAGAGACATCCATGGAAAGCAAAGCACAGAGTCTAATCTGGGCTTTTGTAACCTTCTTTCATAATTCACTTTCTTATCTATCACCTCCAAAAACCACTGAGAAATAGGTACAAACTGTATCAACAAAAGATCAGAAATCGATTCTCTATGGCAAAGGCAAGTTTAGACATTATAAATAGCGAAGCAGCCGGCTTGAACCCTGCTGCCAGCCACTTACCCAGTTGAGGGATTGGAATGACATCATAGCCCTGGAGAGGGTATTGCTAGCTAGCTGGTATTATTAGGAATACACACACCCATACACACACACACACACACATGCATGCACATACATATATGCACACATAACACACATACACACATATGCACGTGCGCACACACACACACACATACAACTGTGCGCCACTTCTATATACACACACATGCATTTATGCAGAAAAATACAGCCAATGGGAAACAGTGTGTGCCTCCCTTACTGCTTCCTTGGGGTTGAGGAGGTGACAGCATCCAGCTTTGTTGAAAAAAAATAGGATCATTTTATTTTTCAATCCGTCCCAGAGCTCAGCAGAGCCTGATTCTCTTCATAAAGCATGATACAGTGTCCTAACAGGAGCCAACCCACCGCTGCCCGGCCATCTATAGGTTTTAGGAAATGAGATCATTCCCCTCACTTGGCAACTAGGACAAGGGTCACCCCATCTCCTTCCCTCCCTACCCCCCTGAAAGGAGAGCTGGCTTTCAATCTAGTTTACCCTGGTCATTTCAGGGTTAACATCATTGTGCTTTCTGGAAATGGTCTTTTTCTTCCTTTTCTTATTTTAAATTGTTTTTTTTTCTTTTTCAAATTTTGCATTTGCCCTAAAATATAAAATTGGTGCCGTGTCCCACTTAGACCCTCTAATCCCGGTAAGGTGTATTCGCAGACAAGTGTCCCTTCAAGCCCCGTGGAAAGTTAACCAGAGAACAGATCCTGTTTCTCCTATGGCAGCCTCAGTATTTAATGTCTGCTAACCCTGTCAGAAACACACATTCTTTTAAGGGGGGGGGTGGTGGTGGTGGGGGAACGCTTCTGTGCTCCAGTTTTTAAAAGCAAAGGCATGATGTTATTTGTCACAGTGCCCAAAAAAGTCCTTACTCGATAACTTTGCCAGAAGAGGGAGAGAGAGAGAGAGGCGAATGCTCCCCCAGCTGTTTCCTGTCTACAGTGTCTGTGTTTTGTAGATAAATGTGAGGATTTTCTCTAAATCCCTCTTCTGCTTGCTAAACCTCACTGTCACTGCTAAATTCAGAGCAGAGAGAGCCTGCGCAATGGAATAAAGTCCTCAAAATTGAAATGTGACATTGCTCTAACATCTCCTAGCTCTCTGGATTTCTTTTCGCCTCATTATCCCTGCCCGCCAATTCATTTCCAGACTTTGTACTTCAGAAGCGATGGGGAAAATCAGCAGTCTCCCAACTCAATTATTTAAGATCTGCCTCTGTGACTTCTTGAAGGTAAATATCTCTTACTACTTCTTCTTTTTTTTTTTAACTCGTTGGAGAATTGTATTTAAACTGTGTACTGTTTTCTTCTGCCTAGAGTCATTATTCGCTTTAGAATTTGCATTGTTTCAGAACTGGGAGTTATTTACAAATTGCTGAATGTGCAGTTCTGTGCGAGCTGTAAAAGGAGCTCCGGGAGATGAATGCATTTGCAGAGATATCTGTACGGGTAGAAACTATTGCAAGGTACTTCTGCTAAACCCTCCACTTCTACAGGGCTTCCGCGCTGCTGTTTTAAAAGATTCCTTTAAATCTTGCCTGTGGCTCGGGGCTAGAAAGCCTGAATACAACCTCGGGATGTGTTTCTCTCTCACAGGTGCAGGCGGTTGCTTTTTCAGATCGCGGTTGTGTGTCTGTATCTACGTATGTGTGTGATTTGTCAGGACTTTATTTACGAGGCATGTCACAGATTAAAAGTTACATTTTAGATGATAGGAAAGCTTTTTTAAAAACTGCTTTTTTGGAGCCAAGAATCGGGAATTCTTTGCACTTCTGCCCAGAAAGTCAAAGTTAGAATGAAGTTTAATGTGCTGTTCTGTAAAAGCTCTTAGACAACTTGCTGTCTTTGCATATTCAGAAATGTTAAACAGACCCACGCCGCGCTCCGAAAGCAGGAGCATACTGGCGGCTGCTTGCCCAACTTTTCTCTTTGGAAGGGGACTTTCGTGACTGAGTTAGGGCTTTAATTTTGGTTTTGAAGCTCCGCTCTTAAGACTTAGTGTGCAGCAAAGCCTCTTTAAGTGAATCTGGCTGCCGCTTGCTGCAGCCCCTGCCTGCCGCCGCTGCCGCTGCCGCTGCCGCTGCCCCTGCCTGCCGCCGCTGCCCCTGCCGCTGCCGCTTCGGTCCGTGCACTGCCTTCTCCTTTCGATCACTGGCCCTACTTCAAGTTTCCATTCTCAGCAAAATTATATCCTTCCAGACTTGTGTTTTTTCAATTCGCAAGCGCTTCTAAGCCGCTGTCACTGGCTCCTTGGAGGCAGTTGCCGGAGGGCTTAATTCATAAAAGATCCCAGTCAAAGAGTGCAGCGGCGTTTCCGTGCTGCTTTCAAACGCTCCATCGCTAGCACTTTTCTTAGGCAAGTAAGCGGCTTGGGACTTAGGGAGACAACCTTGTCAGGCACCTAATTGTGCTGTCCTTGCGACGCCAGCAGGCTCCAGCCACCTTACAGGAGTGAAGTCAGCGTTCGTATACCCTGTGTGGTCTGGCAGCCCGGATTGTGTCTCCCAAAGGGATCGTGGAATGTTACCTCCGCAGGCTTTCATTTCGCGTTTGGGAAATCGGCTCCAAATGAACTTTTTTTTCTCTCTCTCCCCGTGCTGGGTCTGCAGAACAGTTCAGAAGCGGAGCTAGCAATACGCTTCAACTTTTTCCTCTACTTGCAGCAGGAGATGGCTAAGGGGAGCTGCTGCTGCTGCTGCTGCTGCTGCTGCTGCTGCTGCTGCTGCTGCTGCTGCTGCGTGGTGGTGGTCTTTGAGACGTAGCTCAAGGAATAGAAGTCAGCCGCCTAGAGCGGTGCACACAGGGCACAGGCTGGCTTTGTACTCTGAGGCGCAAGGTATTTCCCAGTGCCTGAGCCAGGGGAAGATGGGGGAGGAAGGGAAGGAGCTGGAACGTGGATCACTATTCTGGATAGCCGAAATAGATAGCCATACAATGGAAATGAGTGACTTCCCTTGGGGGAAAGGATGGACTCCAACACCCCGCTGTGCAATTTGTTCTTTGTTTGAATGGACAAAAGGCAGTTTACCCCGGGGCTCAGAGCAGACCTACCTGGGTGTCCAAATGTAACTAGATGCTTTCACAAACCCCACCCACAAAACAACACATGTTCTTAAGTCCTCAGTTCTGTGTCCACCTCGGCCTCATAGTACCCACTCTGACCTGCCGTGTAAACGACCCGGGACCTACCCAAATGACCGCACCTCCAGTGAGTACCTACTTACTGCTATTGCCCTCATATTTTGACCAGCCATTTTCATTCTTGCTCAGACATCTGGAATCAATTGATAGCTCACTTGTTTAACAACAGAGAGGACCTTGGAGATGCGGATTTGTCACTGATCTTTGAGGAAAGTGTTCTCGCTTCAGGATTGGCGGTTTTTGACCCTCTCTTACTCAGACCTTCCTCGTCGTGTTCCTATTACATCTATGGCTTCTCTCTACTGGTTTTCCTTGTGGTTGACGCAATAAAGGGATGAGGAAATGGGGAACATATGGGGAGACTTGTTTTGGACTTTTTTTAAACTCCTAAGCAAGTCTGTTATTGTTTTCTGCTTGGGGACCATGATGTAGTAAACTCTGACTCTCTGTGGGTATGCTGGACTAGTCTCTGAGCTAAAGAAAAATGCACCAGAGGTCCTAGGATTATAACTACTGATATTTATCAGACAGTGGTCTTCAGTATAATTCCATCAGAAAAATGGGTTCAAGCAATTTTCATTTTTTTCCCCAATTCTACAGGTACATATGTCTTGCTGGACTTACATGCACTGGCCCTTAAAATAACTATTAAAATGTAGTTTGGGACAGCTCGTGACCATCTAAATTTACAAAGGCTGTGAGATTGAGTAACAGTTCCTGTGGAGTTAGTCCAAACTAACCATTGCAGGTGCCTGGCCTTCACCCACGGCTGACTGAAACTGAGCAGGGGTAGGGGGCAGTGTTTCAGAGATGGGCTTGTTGGAGTAACAGTCATTCTAGAGCTGGCCTGCTGCCAGAGAGTAGGGGAAGTGTTCTCTAAGACCAATTAGGAGGATTACAGGCCTGCCCTTTCACAAAGGACCATGAAGCCCTGTTGGGTTGGATTTGTCCACGTTTCCATGGGAAATACTAAAGGGGACGCCCCACCCCTTCTCTTTCTAGCTAAGAGGGATGAATGGGTCTTAGCTCAGCTAAAGCTGGTGTCTTCGGTTATATGAAGATGGAGTACTTCCATGCCGAAATCCTACCGAGCAAAGCCACCAAGGGATTCACTGAGGCTGCGCCTCCCCAACTGCATGTCCTCTGTTCCCGATGACTGGAGAGTAGAAAGCTCCTTTCATCTCCAGCCACTCTATACGAATTGCTTAAATATTTACCTTGTGAGATCAAGCATCGGGGCCTTGGGCTTCCTTGCCCCCTCCAAATGCTAGGCTGAAGAACGAGCCATTCAATTGAAAGTGGGTTTAAAATAGTTGAGAAAAAAAAATTTGCCAGTGGTTACAGAGCCGTTAAGTAGAAAAGCTCACACAGGACAAGGGGAAATAGCCATAAGCTATACGTCCGCGTCTCATTCTCCACACAAGTTGGGATTGAATGACTTTGCCTCAGCTGTGAAATTCGAAAGCCAAAGCCTCCTATAAAAATTATAGCTTCCAGTATATCTCCATGACCCCTTTTGATAGGGCGGTTCACCTCAGACCCTCTTGGTGACTCTTTCCACGGTATTAAAAGCGTATGTCTCTAAAAGGGGTGAAGGCGCTCACCTTGGGGGCCTTCCTGGAAGGAAGCACAAGCTGGGCTCCACAAGTGGCAATACTGGAAATGGGATGATGTCACCATAGTCTCTGTCTGCTTCTTAGAATGAAGAGAGACTCAAGTTCTGGGAATCCTGACTGGCAGGGGTGCCATCCATCTGGCTATTAACCGTCCGCTAGCTTGTGCCGACCAAGGGTCCCTTGGTAGGTTTTGCTATAAAGTTGATAAGAGTGGTGCATGAGTACTTCCCAGAGATGAAGTCAGAATTCCTGGGCTGCTGCTGCTGCTGCAGGTTTTAAGCCCAGTGCCCGGCATTTACAAAACGACTCTCGGTGTGTACCTCTCTGATAGTGAGCTAGAAGAGAGGACCTTGGAATATAAGGTTATATTTATGTCCTGTCGAGGCTTGGGAGTTGATTTTTAAACTCCCTGACCTTCTGCCAGCCTCTCTTTTCCTGCTTGTCACCCTCCCTCAAGGCGGGAATAGAAATGAGAAACCCCCTCTTCCCCAAGGCAGCCATAAAACATGGATATTCCCTTCTGACCTCCCATGATTTTCAGTGGAGGAGCTGACCAGAGAGAAATCTGCTGCCTGCCTTGTCTGATGGCAGGTCACTGGCCTCTCCCCCCCCAACCCCCACCCCCACCCCCACCCCCGGGGTCCTAAATCTTCTACCCAGGATTTATGAACGCTTCACAAAGGGGCCCAGAAGAATCAGGAGAGGCAAGGCATGCTGGGCTTGCCACCTCCGTCTACCATTGTTAAATGCTAATTCTGTCCACTGTCCACTGTCCACACCCCGTTGAGCTGAGGCAGCAACACATGGGAAAGTTTCCCCCATTGTGGAGGTTCCCCCCCCCCAGGCTTTCACCTCACATAAACCCTTAATTAAATAAAGACATCATGACCTCCCATCGACCTGCCTTTTGTTATGGAGGTACAGACTCTGACCTCCTCGATGTGATGTGTAAGGAGAGGGACTCACACCTTTCTGTCCCGAAGCTTTGGTGAGACAATTGCGCTCCTACATCTTCCCTGCTTGTCCTGTTTTGAAATTGCTTGTTTGGGTTTCCACCTGTGGGTGTGTTAGCTGCTAACATGCGCAGGTAAGATTTCTCCACCTCTTCCCCCACCTCTGCCCACCCTGCCTCCCTTCTTCCGCCTCCCTCTCTGAAAGGCTGTGATGATAGATTTTCATAATACCGTTCTGGCCAATTTAAATAAAATCTTCTTCATCTATGGCCAGAAAATGATGCCCTGATTAATTTACTATTCTGATCAATAATAAATAGAATCCATATATGTACCATCTGGAGATGGTCAGGTTTTAGGTTATTTAAAAGCAAAGCTGAGCGAAAATGAATATTTGATAATTCAGATGTTTGTGTCTCAGATTGGCATGGAGATCCCAGCACACACTCACACTCACACACACACACACACACACACACACACACACACACACTAAAATAACCGCATCTTTTGTTACCCAATAAATGTTTGTAGCCCTTTTACCCTATTTACTCATAATAGGAACTCATAAAAGCCTCAGGAGAACTTCCGAAGACCCAGTAGCAAAGGGACTAAGCACAGTTTGTCTGTTGTCAAGACAGGCTCAGGTCAGGGCCTCTCACGCCACACTGTTCTTCTAGGTCAGAGAGTTTTAATGAATGATGACAAGGAGTACCGAGAGAGACTCAACATATCGCTGCCCCATCCTATCAGGACCCAGAAGGATGCCTGACCCTCCTTTTTTTTCCCCTCCGACAGATAAAGATACACATCATGTCGTCTTCACACCTCTTCTACCTGGCCCTCTGCCTGCTCACCTTCACCAGCTCCACCACGGCTGGACCAGAGACCCTTTGCGGGGCTGAACTGGTGGATGCTCTTCAGTTCGTGTGTGGACCAAGGGGCTTTTATTTCAGTGAGTAGTCCCCCACCCCCACCCCCACCCCCACCCCCCATCTCCCAGCCCACTTCTCGGTGCTACAATGATTCTGAAGTGTATGGTTTCCTGGATTTTTTACAACGGCAGGCAGGGATTGGGCGAATGACTGAATGACTGCCTGCCTGTGGCTAACAGCCATCCCCACGTTCCTTAAAGTATCTATAACACTTCCGTGGGGCTTTGGCAGGCTTGGGAGATTGAAGGTCGAATTTTCTTCCTTAAGAGTTTGCCTTTAACTGCTTCCTCTGGGGCCCTCTTCCAGAATTTATGGTCGACCCCCACTCTCCTGTTCCTCCCAATGAAGAAATGAGACAGAATAACCCTAGAGTACCGCAGATTTTGTTCTTAGACATTTGGGCACATATATAAACATCCAGAGGGTATACAGGACTACTTTGATGTTCTGAAATTTAAAGTAAAATGGCAAGGATCCTGCACCCTACGTTCATGTGCATCTGAAATGAATTAAATGGAAAACAAAGTTCTCCGTGCAACACAAAGCCAGTGTGAGCGGACAAAAGGTGATCTTTGCCAAGAGATGTCCGTAGGTACATAAGCTTGCTAACTGTGCATGGTGGTGCTGTGACCAATGTGCCCTCTATGCAGATTGACTTTGATACTTTCTTTTCTCTTCCTTTTGTCATTCCATTCCTTTGATGTAGTTCTTCCCTGGGTATCATATCCACCTAGAAAGGAGTCTTTGAAAAGTTCAGCACCACCTATCTTAAAAGTAGGTCTCAGGCAATCGGGAAGTCAGCAGTCCGTGGGAAGGAGACAGAGGAATCAATGTCTGTAAATAACACACACCCACAAATCAATGGCCACCAAGGGGAGGGATCATTTGAAAAAGAAAATCTACTTCACACGCATCCAGCTCACAGTATATCACAATGCAGTGAAAACACTGAAAGAGAGATGCGAACTCTGTACATTTCTTTGGAAGTGCAAAGAGTTCCTGGAACCTGGGCATGAATCATTCGCCAGGGCTCCTGTTACTCAAGTACAGACAAATCACCTCAGTGAACCTTCCTCCCCACCCCCCTACAGCCACACCCCCCCACCCCAAGCTCAGGCTCTGCATAGCTCCTGAGATGATTTACATTCTTGAAGTCTCTCTTGTCTTCTTGCCAAATGCTAGTCTCTCTTGAGGCAGGTAGTAATGGCTGTGGCTTGTGTGTTAGTGTGTGTGTGTGTGTGCGTGTGTGTGTGTGTGTGTGTGTGTAAGAGGGGGGCAGGAGTTTATTCATATAAGTTTGAAACTACGAAGGGAACTACCAAGGAGACTTGTAATGTGTATTTACCACGGTTTTGGCAAAATAAAATAAAAAAGACAACTTGGCAGAATACCATCAGAGTCGAGCATGCTTTCAGCTGTTTGAATGGGAAATTTTCCTCTTTGTGTTCCCTGCCAGTCCTTTATTTGAATAAATTCACTTACTTTTCTGGCAGTAGAACAGTTGCATCTAGTTCTCTGGTGCAGGGTAAATGAATGAGTTCATTAGGTAGGTGATTTTTGTTTTAATACCAGACTTGTTTCACCTTTAAGAACATTCGACACCAAGTGAAATGAGACGTGAACACAACTGAACACAATTGAGAGCATTCTATAATTCACTGTGATCGAGCCATGTTTTCTCTTTGGAAAACATAAGTGTTCTTATCTCCAATTCTCAAGGACTTGTCTTCCCTTGGTAAGGCACTTGTGCAAGGGCCTTCTGGGTAGTGCCAGGTTAAATTGTAACACCCATCATGATGTACTCCAGGACTTCCATACATGGTACATGACCATGCCTGTGATGTTTACATCAGGTAACAAAAACTAAGACAAGAAGTAATGACTCAGCTCTGGATAACTGGGCAATACTTATATGTAGTTATATGTTCAATGCACCAATACTTGAGTGTTGAACGCTGACAACGGAAACCAGTTTTAATGGGCTGGAAAGGTTTTTGCATTTGATCACCATGAAGATCAAGTTTCCGTAAATGTGTTTAAGTTGTGTTTTAATAACTTAAAATGAGAAGAACACATATAGTCACTTGATATTTATAGCAGGGTTCTGGATATCAGAACAATGGCTGTGTGACACACATGCTATTTAGAATTCTGCCATTAAGAGTGTTTTTAATCACATTCCCCTATATATGATTCCATGACTTAAGCTAAATTCCATTCCTACTTTGTTCCTTCAGCCTGAAGGGATATTCTCGATAGCTTTCTGGTCAACCCCACCATCCTGTCTCCTGAGAAGAGCTGATCCTTTTAAATTGTTTAAGTGTTCTTCAAGACACTGGGGGAGCATTTGTTGTGTGGTAGCACAAGATATAAAAGAGATGACTGAGAGACTTACCTTGCCTTTGAAGTACTCAGAGTCTAGCCAGAGGTTAGAAAGAGAGTGTGTATATCATATGCTCTAAGGGAAAAGAACCTTGGAAAAGGAAGTTCAATTCTTTAAGCTTTTACTGAATCTTCCCCATCGCTCAAGACATGTCTTTGCCAGGCTCTGCCCTCTAAGAGAACTCCTCAAAGGCCATAGCTATTTATCTTGGAAGATCAGTGGCAAGTTCAATGTTTGAGTGATACAGTAGCCGCTGGTATCTATCAATTTGAACTGGCAAGATTGAATCCAAGTTAACTTAATAGAAGTGCTTCTATGGGACTCTCCCAGTAAGAACCACCAACGACCGTGATAGCCAAACTCTTTAGAACATACTTCTCGCCTCGGGTCTACCTAGTTATTTGATGAAACTTGGCTTGGCTTTCCTCACAGAACGCAATGTATGTATACCAACAAGAACTTAGAAGCCGTCCTTTCGCCCTCCCTAAGCTATGTTCGTGGTCTGTTTCCTTCCTGAGTCAATTATTCTTACAGGCATTAACTGTTGTCAACAAATTTTATTGAGTTTCCCTTTCATTCCCTAAGATTTACTGTGTGTGGGGAAGGCAGCGCTAAGCATTTACAGTCCTCGAAGCACCTTTTAAAGGAGAGAACCCTTCACATTTCTGTCCTCCCAGTTGACATTTACTAGATTTTACTATTATTTACAAAGTTTCATTGAGCCCATACCTTTTAATTTTAAGCTGGTTCAACTCCACTTTGGAAGTATGCATTTCTCTCCGTTATGGAAGGCAGGATCTGATCTTGGTTTGATATTTAAACATCATAAAGAAATTTGCCTCTAAATTTGTTTACTTATTTATGGATAATACAAACCAATTAACAAGGAGGGGTTTTGAATCCTATTAGAACTGTTCTGAGTAAGATTTTTGTTTGTTTGCTCTGTTTGTTTGTCTGTTTGTTTTTTTAATTCTTGCTCTGTGTAGGTTGACCCAATTTTGCAAATGAGCTCACAATACCCTTTTAGCCCAAGTTCTGTGGGAGCACAGCAAACACGACCTCCGGGATGATTAGTTGTGAATATCCCTCCAGCATAAGTAGAGCAGTTGATCCAAAATTAATGTGGCTTCCCCAGACATTTTACAAAATGAAGGGTCCAATGAAGAGCTAATTATGGACTCTTCCCCATGTCCCATAGAGAGAGAACATGTCAATCAGATGTCTGCTCTTTTGGTTCTGTGAGGAGGGCAGTGCCCTTGTGGAGGTGAAAGCTTACTAGCAGAGATTAACTGATTTGTTGGAACCCACACAGAGGACAGACATCCCATTATAACTTTGTTTTGTCTGAAGCACACCAGTGGGTAAAACAAAGTGAAAGAAGTTATGCTTGCCACAGGTAGAATTTTAGACAGCTATGGCAAGAAACCATTTTTAACATGCTGTTTGGGAACTTCTGGAATTTTTCTCCTTTGAGGTCTTTAAGAAGTTGACAGACAACCAACCATCTTGAATGGTTTCAATTAAGAACAACCAGAAGAAAGAGAGGTTCTGGGGTCCTTTTTCAGTTTTAAGAGTCTATAAACAGTCCCTTAAATAAACTGTATATGCTTTACCTCAGGCAGTCTAGGGGAAAGGAGAAGTAAATCAATTAGAAAAGAAAGTTGGATACCCTTTCAGCTACCCCAGATTTATGGCTTTTGTAAAACATCCCTCCAACATATGCTTATTAGGAACAGATCTGAATAAACGAGCGACATTCTTCACGTGTTAAAGCATACTGTTTTTTTTTTTTTTTTTTTTTTTAAGAGTTAAAGTGAAACTTTGCAATTAGCTTTCGTTGTTATTGATTGCACAAGCCTCCCGAGGCTTTGGTTATTATTATAAACTGGTACTTCTTCCTTTGATATACAGAGCTCAGAAAACTACCTCCAGACCCGTCAATCATTATTTATAGGGCTTCGGCAGGCATTTAAACTGCCTGGGCTGAAATGTCCTTGTCTATAAAACAAGGGGATTTTGTAAAAGCAAATGACCTTTAACTTTAACAGACTTGACGTCTTAGGTTGCAAGCAACAAGCTTTCATGCTATTGGAGAAGGGAGAACCCTGGATTTCACTAGTGCCTGAGGAACATTTAACTTCTTTTATCTTCTTGACATCATTTCAGTCGGTCCCTAAAGGTAGCCAATCCACTCCCTTCAAGAAATAAGAGCCAGCTGCTTTGCTTTGCTTCAGTGTGAGCTTCCGTTCTCCCAGGACAGAACAGATATTCAGACATGACCACAAAGTCCCAGGTCATAAACCTAAGCTTGTCCTTTCTCTTTGTTATCAAGGACGATCAGATGATACTCATCCTTCAAACACTTTCACACCGCTTTGACATTGGGGAGAGTAATGAGTAAATCTGTTCATTATCTCAGAAGAGAACTCTCTGAATCCAACCCAAGCCTTTGGGCATCCTATTAGATGCAGCCTGTCTAGCGAAAGAACAGCACCATTAAAAAAATACCCACCCACCACTAGCTTTGGGCCAGTGTGGATTTTGAGCTCCATCCATATACATTTTCTTGCATAGCACCCCTATGGGAATTCCAGGCATTTATCTGTGTGAGTTCTGGTCCAAGTTAGGGGCCTGGTCACTGCCTATGGAAAAACAATTCTCTTTGAAATTGATACATCTGGAGCTGACCTTATAACCCTGCCCCTCATTAGTACACAGAGCTAATAGGCCACAGATATTGTTCTTTTTTTTTTTTTTTTTTTTTTTTTTTTAAAGCACTGGGTTTTTTTTTTCTTTCTTGACCCTCAAATGCTTGCAACTACTTTTAAAAATATACCCAAAAGAACTTGTGTGGAGAACTAAGAAAATGAAAGTTTCTGTGTAAAATTAGAAAGTAACTTTTAATTTTATGACATGTTAACATTCATTAATGCTATCTTCTCCTGGATCAAAGACCTATAAATGGGAGAACGAAGGGTCCAAGACCAAGACTGTGGCCTCTTTTGACAAGAATGCAGGGTTGAGTCTTAGCTTTGCAAACTTGCTCAGCAGGAGACCTTGAGCAAGCTCCTGAACAATGCTGTGCTTCCGTTTCTTCATCTGTAAAATGGGACTTGCCTTACTGCGTTGCTATAGGGACTGGAGGAGCTGAAGGATTAAAACATGTAAGTTTGGAGTGGCATGGCACATCACACCCATCCTAATTAGCTAGTCTGTTTATGTACTCTCATCTGAGCCTCTGTTGCAGAACCCACAGTAAAAAGTTTAGAGATCTGAAAAGTCCACTTAGTTATTGACTCACTATTTTTTTTTCTGCTTGGGGCAGAAACAATTGTTGAGGCAATTAATAGTAGTAGCAATCATGTATATAGTATCAGTATAAGTGACATAGAGAAGAGTTCTCTGCTTGTCTCACAGTTCCTTTCTCTCCTGCTCTGTCTTTATCACCACTTTGACAGGCAGAGATGGTTACTGCATTAGACGCACAAGAAATGTAAAGCTCAGCAGGCCACACTTGTCGAGCACATGTGAAGCTGTAAAGCCAGATGCGGTGGTGCAAGTCTGCAATTGTAGTGCTCCAATAAAGAGACATGGGAGGTATTGACAGGAGAACCCTTAGAGGCTTGCAATCCAGCAAGTCTGACATATACAATGAGGACAAACCCTGCCTCATACAAGGTGGGAGTCAGGGACTTACACCCATGGATGACCTCTAACCTCTACACATATGTGATGGCATGTACACTTGTCCTCATACACAGAATAGACACACCACACGAATGACCACATACACACAAAGTGAAATGAAAGGCATGTCGAGATTTTGAAACTTGATGGATCAAAAAGCCAAGTCCACAGCTTCTTGTCTCCATGAAACATACTCATTTGGTCACTTGTATTGTTTAGAAGCCCATAGTTTTGTAGCCTGTGGAAATGTTCTCTAAACTCCAGTCAACCCCTGGAAAATACAGAGCAAGACCCCTGGTATGAAGCAGTTGGTTTTCAACATTCTCTTGAAATGAGGCCACTAGGGAGTCAGGGATGGACTTGTATTTTACCTCTGAGACCATCAAGAAAATACTAAGAGAATTTCCTCGGAGTAAAGAAGAAAAGTTCCCTCTAATGAGAGATATACAAGACATTTCATAGGACTCCCCTGGACAGTACACAGCCCCTTTCCTGTGAGATCCAAGATGCCCTCTGTTCTGTAGAGCTTCGCCCATCACTCACAAGTCTCATATTCTTCTTCCTCTACCAGAAAACTTCAAATGTTTGGAAGGCTTGTTTTTTCTCGAAGAATCACCAAGAGGCTATTTAGTTAGAACAAATGTCTCTTGTGGGGTTCCAGGAAAGGTGTTGTTAAAAGTGATGAAGGACCAGAAGATCTATGGTGGGAGCTTGATAAAAGTAGGAATAGCTGGTAGGTTATAACACAAGATTTCTGTCTGTGCAATGTATATCTCAACCATGGGATGAGAAGATCTCACATCATCAATTGCAGGTGTAGACATTTAGGATTCCAAAAAGAGATTGAGTGTTATATAGCTTGAGTGTTCTTCCAAATATCTTGTCCAGATACCACGTGCCACGCCCGTGTCCCTTAGGTACTCTGTCAGAGCCAATCCCATCTCTTGTGAACTTCTAAACAACACAAGTGAGCAAATGGGTGTACTTCATGGAGACAAGAAGCTGTGGACTTGACTTTTTGATCCATCAAGTTTTAGAAGCCTTCCTTTTGATTTCAAAACCCACAGCACAGATCCAGACACACTGAGATCCAGGCACAAGGTCACTCCCAGGGAGATTCCCTATTGTCCTCACTAACAGGCCACAGAGGCTTTGATCTTTCCTCTAGCCAGATGTCCTTGACAACCATGGTGGCAAATTACCCTGTTTGCCCTGAGCTGGTAGCCTGGTCCAGCACCTTTCCACAAAACTTAATAAGCTCTTCTACCCCCAAAGAATTATTTTGGTTGCCTGGAAAGTTCAAACCTCTCATGAGCTGTCAGACCAAGGAGACGACATTTCGGAGTTGTGCTTGTCTTTATCTATATGTGAGATCATGTTTAAAACACAGCAAAGAGCTGTTACGTGACATGCAATTCCCTAACTGTAGCAAGTTGTATGCCTATTTAATGCATTGTTTAGTCTCACATTGGCTAGAGCCATTTAAAGAAGCATTTGGCAAGCTCTAGCTTTTCATTCTTGGCATAACTGCCCCTTTTCGCTTTCCACTGAACCCTGCACACTGAGAAAATCCCTTTGCTTGCTCTACATCTGGTATACTGCTTGATGCAATTCACTGGACCCTTTGCGAGTGGCCCTCTGTATTTGTCCTAAGGTAATTAATGGCTTTGCAATATTTGATCAGCAGAAGCAGAGATACAAAGGGAAATTGTGCAACCCAGAAGAGACCACACAGCCTTTTAAATTAAAACCTTTTGCTTTAAATGTTCTTCCTCCTCAGGCATTCTGCAGGAGTAGAAATTTCCATTTCAAGAGGCAAAATAAAGTTACACTGAAATGCCAAGGAAGGTACTTAAGAACCTGATAATTGATCAAATAGATGCATCTCTATCTCCCTTCTAAAGCTACCTGATTGTTGAAAGGAAGAAGGGAAGGAGGGCTCCTACAAGCTTGGAAACTTGAAAAATAATCTTCCCAACACTAAAACAGAAACCCAGAGAGAAGTAATGTGTTCAAGGTCACATAGCTAATTAGTGGCAGTAGGAGATGTGTGGATTCTGTTCTCTAATCCCAGTGTAGCCTGCCTCTGCTTAGCATGATTAATCATGTCTGTGCGAAATTACCTGGTAACTTCAAATGAGCAGAAACGGAGGGTGGAGGGAGTCAAATTCATGCAAAGGAGCAGTCCCAGGGGACCCTGCATCCTAATAAGCGCACCTGAGAGTTGACAATTTGCTCCCTTGTGGCAGAAATACTAGGAATTAAAGTCATCTACCTCCCTGTAGATATGGGGTACAATGCCTTCAGATGTGCTTTGGGCATTGAAATCTACTTCCAGTGTAATTTAGACTATTATATATTATGTTCTTCTGGTCCTCTGGCTACTCTAATGTCAGCTTTGGTAGAACTGCTTTGGAATGACTTAACAAAACTGTGCATTCCTGGAAACTCTGAGACAGTCTCTTGAGTTGGAAGATCAGCTATCCCTCCCACCATGCCGACCCCTGGAGATGTCTCTGTCTCATGCCAAAAGAAATTTATACCTGATTTTTTTTTCAGATACTTAAGCAGATACTTTATGAATCTCTAATGGTTTCCTTCTTTGCACCTTTTATGAGGTTCTAGGAAAGGCTATCTGAGGAAGAGCACGGTTAAGCTAAAGTTTGGTTCCACTGCGTAAGAACTGTCAGGCAATCCTGTGTTTCTGGGAAGATAGCACTACCTCTGTGCCATTTACCCTGGTGAAATGGTTCTTTCATCAGAAACAAGCAATTTAGAAAGACTGTTTGGAGCCAGCCACACGGAGCCAAGTTCTGATTATCCAATGAAACTAGGGAAAGGAGCACAAGAGTTAGAACTCTGGATTAAACCAATGTGTGCACTCTGAGGGTTTCTTTTATCCCTCCTCCATGCCCATTTATGAAACCAGGTAACATGTTTTGAAGTATATTCATTCTTACACAGTCCTTTCTTTCCTGGCAATGTCACTAGCAATAGGAGATTCGGTTGTAGGAATATTGATGTTTGGGGTCTGGTAACTTCTGCTGAAAGGAGGGTCCTGTCCAGTATATTAAAATAGGTTCAGAGCAGTACATTTGGCTCCTACCAATCAATGCCAGGGGTCTCACTGTAATAAATCCAGATAATACCTAATATATTTGGAGGTACTAAATCACCAACCAAGTCAGAACTACTGGACTAGAAAAGTGTCTAGAGGAGAAATAACTAACAAAGTGGAGCAAAATCATGCATAAAATTAAAAATAGCATACCACCTAGGAAGCCTTCCTAAGTGAAGGGCTTGTGGGCTCAGGCCTCGGTCACTGGTTCAGGAGTTGATGATCCGTCACCCGGATCAAGCAATGAGGAGATTCAATTGAGCTAGGAAAACTTCATGGAAACACACATCTCTTTCTAGAAGTTATTTTACAAAGCTTTTGCGGCCTTTCCTTTTTGTCTTATAGCTATAGAACCCACTCAGTTTTGGGAAAAGAAGCAAGAACATAAACAAATAGTCCACGACAAATCTGTAGGCTTTAGAAGTTAGATTGAGATCACCTAAAGCCAGTATAAAGGACACTGGCTACTTGCACCTCTGTGTCTACGCCTGTTCCTTTCTTAGGACCATAATAAATAAACTCTCCTTCACTAGTAAAAGGCCTGGGTCAAAGTAAATGACCTTTTTTTTTCCTCCTCTATTGTTACGCTTTTCCTATCTGAGCATCATCAGACTCATTGTCCAGAAAGTCTGCAGTTACACTTTTGAGTTTGAACCATATCCCCTACCAAACAGCTCTGAGGGTTCTGGGAAAGTCACTCTGATCATGAGCCTCACCCTCCTCATCGTAAAACTATTATGAGTAGAATATTATGCCTCAGAGCTTTTCTGAGACTCGGCCACAGAAGGGTTTCCAAAACTAAAAGGTCTATCCAGACATGTCCCAGTTAACACATTGAAGGAGATACTTTGCCTTTTGTCCTTACTCAGGGCTGATAATTTAGTTCGGTAATCAATCTCTGCAAATCTTTCTGTAATAATTAGAATCTAGGAAAGTTAGCTCAGCCATGTATTCTTCTCGAACTTCTTAATTAAAAATAATGGCACACACTGAGAACTTCTCACCTATCTCTTTGTCTTTAGAATGGCCAAAAGCTTATTAGTGCTTGGTTGGAATGCTCATTGGGTATCAGTTTTGTTTTCTCTTGCTGGAAGAAGCAAGAATGAGACAAAGCCTATCACGTTACCACACTGAGGCTGCTGAGAGAGTTTATTCTCTGGGAGGTAGTCAGGTAGTCACTGCAGCAGCACGCGTAGGCAAAAGATCTGTTTCCTCCAGTCAGCTATTAGCGAGTTCTGTTTAGCCTCAAAGCGTAGTGTTCAGCAGAAGGGATTTATTTCTAGTCTCAAAAGTATTTTTGTCTCTCAAGTTGCTCATCAAAAGTATGTTTTCTTTTCATGATTGTCTGACTTAAGACAATGATTTACAAAGCAACTTTTGGCTTAAGCGTTAACTTTAATGTAATCAAACGTATGAGTTTTATCACCATATGGACCCATAACACAGTGGCTGTTCTGTCCCAGAGGATTTACATGCAACCATCTCTAGAGATACAGATCTGATTTAGAAAATATACAACTGAGGCACACGATGCAATATTGGCTACTGTTGATGTGGATTTTTGTCCTATTTTATAGTTCATTGGGGGAAAACAGAGACTAAATGTCCATAGATTTCTTTTTCCTCACTGGCATGAGACACTTAATAAAACCCTGGTTTGATACTGAAAACCTCACTCCCCAGATTACTCTTCCCGTCCCCAGAAAAATCCCCTTGACTTTCTATCAGTTATTACTGTCATTGTATTTGGGGAATGAAGATATAGAATTCAGTCTTCAGGTCTACTTGAACTATCGACTTTGAGGTTTTCCTCACCACTGAACAGTCAGCTTAAGACTAAGGCAACAGAGACTTTTCAAAGCCTTCCAGACCCTCATACATATGTCCTATCAAGTCTGAAAACCCTAATTTATACTGAATTCTTCTCTCTTGTTCTTCTTGATTCATTTACAAGAAGCTATTATAGACCAGGGAAGTAAGCTCCTGACATATAATCAGACAGGCAGATAGCACAGCTGGAGGACCTTTCCTCAGCAAACACCACAATAAGGTTCTATTTGCCAACCAGAACTGAAGAACTGAAGAGCTATGAAGAACCACACACAGCAATCAGATCCAGAGAACCAAGAATGGGAAAAAACCTGGTGTGCACCAGGCCCTAAAGCAGACTGCTGGGTATAGCATTCTGGTCATCCACATTCAGTCCCAAGAAACTCTTGAACAAGCAGGCGCATTAAGTGGAACCTTGAAAAACTCACCTAAAATAGCCTTGCTGACTCCAGTCTAAGTCCCCACTATGAACTACTAGGTCACATTTTATGGCTCGTGAATAAGAATAGTCATGGAAACTCCAGGTGCTTAATCATTCTGAAAACATTTCTTCCAATTTCTATGAACCAACTTCATTGGGTCTCATTTCTTCTCCATCAGTGTGACTATATTATACTAAAGATAGCTTCCTAAACCTTAGAAGCTTCATATATTGGAGGCTTCAAAGAGAAAGAACAAAGGTGAAAAAGGAATTTTCCTGAGTCAGTTTAATGTCAGCTGGTTGGCTAGTTACTATATTTTCTATTGCTTACTGATATAAGCTACCCAAAGCAAAAGGTGTAAAAGACACAGTCACTGTACTCTTGACTTGCCAGTCTTCCATGAAAGTCTTCCATGAAGAGGCTTAAATTTTCCTACGTATTTTGAGTTTTCTATTTCTTTCCATTAAAGTCTCCAGTTGTTCATGGACTTATTTAGTTTGGCAGAAGATGATAGTGATTCTTGGAATGAAAAAATTTGAAGGCAAAGCTACTGAAAACGGATCTAATTTCTGTAGGGTAATTTGGGAGCGAGAAATTGATAATTTGTCTCCTTTTTTTCTGGTCTCACTGGCTGCCATGCTGCCAAGCAGTTGCTCCATATGGATGCTTGGTCATTGCTGAAACGCATAACAAATCTTAACTGCAACCCTATCTATCTAATTTGGTTGAAGAATAAAACTTTAGTTGGCTCATTGGTTCATTGTTCTTGGCTGGACAGCCTCGATCAATGGCTACTGAGTGAAAAAACAAGATCAGATGGAAACCATTTCCAGCTTGTTCCTTCATATGGATCCAGCCAGTTTACTGGCAAATGTTCCCTACAAAGAAAGTATGGCTGTATTTTCAGCACAAATGCAAATACTAGTGAGTTCCAATCTCTCCGTTTGGGTGTTGAGATAGTTTTGTGTGTGTCTGGGGATTACTTCTTTCCTGCTGGTCCTTACCTCTCAGTACGGATATTTGGGGATGACGTCTTAGATGCTCAACGATGGAGTCATATAATAGGCTTCCCTGAAGGTAGATTTTGAAGATCTTAAAATTGTAGAAATGTAAGACTTTGAAAAGTGTTCGTACCCTAAGTCTGGTTGGCATTCATGTAGACTTATCATGATAATGCTTTTGCATGAAGCTATGGAATTTTATCTTAATAGATAAGCTATTGGCCAATAACTATGCAGACGTGATGTAAAAGCTAAAGACAAAGAGGGACTTATTTCTAGCTGGTTCAGAGGCACACACTTGCCCCTTGGACCCTTATAGTCACTGGACGGGTGACTGGTTTCAAGATAAATAACTTTGATCCCACAATCACCACCATATTAAAAGAAAAGCAATACTAAAGAATAGAGAAATCTATCTTTTCAGGAAAAAGATGTGATTTAGATATAAAAAATGTTTTATATGCAAAACAACCTCTTGTTTACATTGGGTTAAGTGTGCTTGTTTAGTAAATGCTCTTAAAGATGAATGTTAAAGTTGCTTGGTATATGACGGTATATCTGGAGGCGGACTGCTCAAAATATCCTAGGAGCTTGTTAGAGATGCAGGCTCAGGGGCTCCTAGCATCCCCAAATCATCTCAAATCTGTATTACAACTAGATCCCTCAGGGGTCCCTAAGGGGAGTGTATGCACATTGCATCCTGAGGAAACTTGTTCTAGAGGAACTTGGGGCACTCATCCCAGAAGAAAGACAATAAAAACTAGGTACTGCTCAGCTTCTACAGAAGCCAAATGATAATTCTGAGGTCAAGCTTGCTTACGGTCTCTACCAATGTAGAAGGCAAAGCAGTAGCCCCTATTTGCTCAAGCTAGTGGTTTCTCTACAGAGGAAATACAGAGATGCTCTAAGGATAACCCTGTGGCCTGATTTTCTGTGAACTAGAAATTGGAATTCCCAATTGCTGTGGCTGCAATTTTCAAACCCGTCACCAGGGCCAGGAACTAAGCTCCGAGACCTTAAGATCTTGCCAGTTTCATTTTCAAGAGTTACAGTTTCCAAAAATAACCCAGCAACAGTGCTGTGAATATATGTGCATGTATGTGTGCATGCATGTCTGTGAATATGCATGCATGCATTTGTTTACATATATATTATATGTAAGATCGCACTGGGCAAGAAAATGTGTTTCATTCCTACCACTTTGCCTCCATCTTTGTGCTAGCCAGATTCTCAGATTTCTATTAGTCTCAGCTGACTAGTTCCCTTAGGGCTCCTATTTCGGTTTAACGGAAATGATTGAAAATGGGGAGAATATATTTCTGTCACCCATCAGAAGGCAAAGGACAAACCTTAAAACTGTGCCTCAAGGTGATATCCAAGTTTCCCCGGACCATTCTAGAATATGACAAATCCCCTGCTTGAGCATAATAATACAGGACCAGGTACACACACACACACACACACACACACACACACACACACACAAACACTATAGCTTCCTAGGGATATGGTCCTGTAGGGGAGCAGATAAAGGAAGAAGCAAGCCAGCTTGAACTTCTGTCCCCTAAGTGAGGCTAGAAAGAAACAAAAGAGTGGTTTTACATCAGACAGCTAGAAGATCTACTAAAAACTAAATAAATCCAGTGATCAAATTTGCCACAGGAATAATGCTATTAAGATTAACCAAGACATTCTATCTTGGAAATGGGTACGTTTTCTCACATGCACGTTCCTTAAGTGCTTTGAAACTTCTTGAACAAACTCGATCTAGGATCTTGGTGGTGTTCTTAGACCAACATGTTACATTTGATCTGTTTAGAGCCAGGTGGCACTATTTGCATACAATGATATTATCACTGGATCGATATTGACAAAATAATATCTAGAGCCTTATCTGGAATGAGCGGTTCACGTTGCATCTAAATCTCTTTAGTCCTGCTTTTAAAAGGTCCAGTTAGATATGGGGTTTATTGTTTGTTTTCACAGTTGCTAGCACTCTTCTCTCTCAACCTTTACTTGGTACTTTGATAAAAACACGTAGAAGTTAAATTACAGCAACTGCCAGCTTCACTGTAGAATCATCCACTGAGCATCTGGCTTGGTGCTGAACAGTATCTATGGAAAAATGAAGCCTGCCTTGGCAGATTTACTTCTGTGCCACAAGGACTCCTTAAATATCAGCCTTACAACCCAAATCAGATAGGCATATCTCCTCCATCTCCGATTCCAACTGTTGATTTGATTGCTTATGGAATGTGCTCTGCTTAGCCCTGTGCTGGCAACGAGAGACGTAAAAGTAAGCACAACCACTACACCCATGGAGTTGGTGAGCAGATCCCACAAGATGCCAGTCACCACTCAAAACCCATCCAACTATAACCCGCATACAGGAATTGTTTTAAATGTGTGTGTATTTAGAAAACTCAAGACATCCTAAATGGAAGCAAAAACTAACACAGTCTCTTAAAAAATAGACTGACATACTATATGGCTGGGTCTGCTTTGAAGCCCAAGTGGGATCCCTTGGCTACAGTCTTCAGTATATGCACTGGGAGCCCAGCGCTCACCATAGTGTCCTTGAAGGGTTGTTTCATTCATTTATATACTCCTCTGCTTTTAGCAGGGACCCATGCTGTTTCTGCTTGAGATATATAAGATCCCCTTGGATGGGAACTATCCTCTTCTCTCTCATTCAATCCATCATGCACTTACTGGCTCTGTACAATCACCCACTCACTCAGCTAACCTCCGCTGACTCATAGGAATACCACACAGACTTTATCTTTTGCACAACTTCATAGCTCTCCCCAGACATACCAAAGGCACACGTCATCTGGAATTTGTAAGATGTCAGGCTCTCTTGATTGGAAGAAGAACCCAAGTCTGAAATCTCAAACATTTAATAAACTTAGAGATCATCAAAGGGATGCTCCTTCGACAGCAAGTGGAGGCTTTGGCTACTGGCCTTGTCAAGCAGAAAAGGCCAGGCTTCTAGCCAACACAGTGGGTCATTTATGCCATCACCCAGGATGCCTAAGACAGCATAGACCATCAAACCCAGATTTTTAGACAAAGCAAGCTGCAGCATTATCATTTGTTTTGAACCAAGATCTAGAACAGCTGTTACCAATTCACTGGAAGATTCCACATGTGTCCGTCCATCCACGCCCGTCACCATTCAGAGTCTCCTTGTCACTCAGCAAAACTGTTGCAACAACAGCCTGCTTGATGCTAGCGCTGGGTCCAATCTTGCCTGACACCAGCCATCCCACCCAGGAGATTAATCTTTATAAGCACAGCTCTAATCACTTTATTCCTTTCCTAAACAACTTTCCAGTGACCGTGCATGGCTAAATAAATCGAGCCCAAATTCTCTAATTTGACAGCAAGGCATGTGAAAGGAGAGCGACTGGCCAGACTTTGTCCAGTTGCGTTTCTTAATGTTTCCCTGCAGCGGGACCCACAAACCAGCATTCTGTACATTGTATCTAGTCTTCAGAAGTATTTTTCTAGGAAGAGGCTGTGTCTTTTTAAAAAAATCTGAATTATCTGTCAGTGCTTATTTCAAAGAATTCTCTCCCCATCCCATCTCTGTTTAGGCACTAAGAGGGCAGCTCCCCTTGGTTATCACCCCAACCTCGGTGCATCAAGTCTCTACAGGATTAGGCACAAACTCTCTCACTGAGTCCAGATAAGGCAGCCCTATGCTACATATGTGCCAAGGGCCTCGAACTAGCCCACGTATGCTCTTTGGGTGGTGGCTCAGTCTCTCAGAGCTCCCAGGGGTTCAGGTTAGCTGACACTGTTGGTCTTCCTGTAGGGTTGCCTTCTCCTTGAGGGCCTTTAATCCTTCCCCTAACTCTCCCACAGGCGTCCCCAACCTCCATTCAGTGTTTGTCTGTAGGTATCTGCATCTGTCTCAGTTGGCTGCTGGATAGGGCTTCTCAGAGGGCTGCTATGCTGGGCTCCTGTCTTCAAGTGTAACATAGCATCATCGATAGTATGAAGGATTGGCACCTGTCCCTGGGATGGGTCTTAAAATAGGCCAGTCACTGGTCAGCCACTCCTTTAGTCTCTGCTCCAACTTTGTCCCTGCATTACTTTTAGACAGGACCAATTTGGGGCCAATGTTAATTGAAGGACAACTTTTTTCGTATTAATATGTCTTTTCCTTTCTGCCTCACCTAAACCTCCACTGTTCTCAACTGTCTTATTCTGGCCCATTTCACTTATCAATATGATTTGTTTCAAAGAGTCACTGAATCAGTTGGCTCATTGGGTCTACAAATGTCCCCCACATCTCCCAACATCCAACCTATATGACTTATTAGCAGGTTTTGTTCATGGATTTGTTCCCTCAAACGTAACCTCCTTTGTCAAGCCTTCTAGTAGTTGTCAACTTTCTTCTGAAACAAGAAAGCAATAATATCACTCTAGATGCCTTTGCAATGTGTTCTATTTCATGTTGCTGAGTTTGGGGGTTTTGGGGGGTGGGGGTTGTTTTGTTTTGGTGAGCGTTCCTGCTTTCTACCATCTGCTTAGAAATAAGCTTGTGGAAGGTGAGAGAGTGCTATATTGAATTAATTTCTGAAAGATTTCCCTAGCTCCCTGCACACAGTATGTTAATGTTGCATGGAATTCGTTAAGTTACCCATTTTTCTTTGGACCCCACAGGCAGAGGGGAGTTGTGCATTCCCACGGGAAGGCAGTAACTCATTTAGAATGCAGGCATGGCTGGGTTGGATGCTCCCTCTGGACTTCTAGGCATTTTCAAGGAGAAAGTGAAGAGTGATATATCAAAAGAGAACTGCTGAGGGAATTTAGGTAAATAGAACAGAAACCTTTTGGTTGGAAGCTTGCTATGATCTCCAGATTAAAACACCACGGCATGCCTCACAAGCAGCAACTTGTTTAGAATGAGAGGAGCTCCTCTATCCTCTGAAAAATGAGCATTGAGTCTATGCCAGGAAAACCACAAATATCACAGGAAAATCCCCAAATATCTATTTCTATACTTTTGGAATGCCCATAAAACAGGCTCTCATCCCTTCCATCCTGGAAAGATGTGCTATCTACCACCAAGAATATAGAGTCGATTTTGTGTTCCAGAAATGGATTCAACATAATGAATTTTGATTTGAATGGTCAACTGTAAAATGCTGTAGAAAAAGCAGAAAGCCCCTATTGCAAATTTAATTTAAGTCTGCAATATTTCATGAACTACTATTTGTTATAGAGTTAGTGTCAACAAGAAAGCAGAATGAACAAAGCCAAAGACTATATAGTACTGTTGATGGGCACCTATCATCTTAATGTCTATTGTAAGGTCTGTCAATCAAGTTTTTAAAAAATTATCCTTACCTGTGTATTAGTAAGTATCATAACCTACTATTTAAAATGATACAATAAAATAGTATTCCTTTCTCTCTGTTTACCTTCAAATCATGTTATTGAATTTCCAAATCAATATCAAGAATTTTATCAATATCTGCTGAGATCCTTGTGAGGTAAAGGTTTGAATATGCTTCCTATCCTGAAATAGGCCAGAGATGGGGTGTGGACAAGCTGATCCCAGTTGGAATTGATGGAAAGGTCACCTAGGAATCCTTCTTTTTGTGAACTTGCTGGACCAGTCTTTCCAACATAAAGCTAATAACCTTCCAAATCCTACCAAGAGCTGTAAGGTCCATCCCCTCACCCCCAGCTGATCTCTGTCCCACAGTATATATGGGGTCTGGCAGAGAGAACGTGGACATTGTTAATTTCTCAAAGCATAAGAATATTTCTTCCTGAATTAAGCAGAGATCCTGCTCTAAGTGTCTGTATATATTGATTTAACATTTATTTCACTACAAAAAAAGACAACAATTATAAAAAGGAACTCTTAGCTTGAGGTTAAGAGCTCTGGTCATCACGAAGGGCTTTGAAGCACCCGGCTTTGAGCTGGGAAACTTCAAGCAATTTTCTCCCTTTAAAACAGGGATATGGACATCCCACCTGTCTGCCCAGTGATCTGAATGATATCTATGATGTCCTTACCAAATTCTGAGACTCAAGACTCACCACTGATGTTTAGGTGTTATTTGCATAACAAGTTCTCAGAGCTGAAGGAGAACTGGACTATAATACATGGTGAGGCAGAAAGTGGGTTAACCGGGCTGGTCTTCGTACACCTTTCTGTAGAGCCTGGGGGCTAACATTTCTTATTTGGGGTCATGTAGCATTTCTTCTGACTGGAATGTCAAGGGCAAAAGCAGGAGTTGTTATATCACTGTTCGGTCCTTTGCACATTCTACCATCCCCGGAGTAGGGCTAAAAGGTTAATTACACACATCTCTCGGGCTACAGAAATGATCAAGGCTTGTCCCAGGGATGCAGTTACTTCAAAAAAAACTAGGCTTTTGTTTCAAGGAAAATCTCCCACAGAGAAACATGGAAGGCAAAGGAGAACTATAAATAAGACTGCCATTTATGTCAATTATAAATAGATTTGTTCCCTTTTGATTCGAAGATTAATGGTAGCAGAGCATCTATACTTTCAAACAGAAACAAAGGAAGAGTCTCTGACAAAATATTATGACATGCTAACAGGTTTGACACCTGCTCCTTCCAGAGTTAGTTTCTCTGACTTTTCCCAAAATTAAGGCTTTTCTTCTTTTTTAGTTTAGAATTCAGCATAGCCTTTGAATTCTTTGCCAAGTCACCATGTACATGCAGGTCCTTATAAGCACTTATAAGCAGTGAGTAACCTGACCGAGGGATGACAGAAAAAGGGAACGTCTACTTCTCACACCTGGACACTTGCTAGATCAGGAAGGAGTTTTCCTTTCATTCTGAAGGGGGTGTTATCCGGAGGAATCACACTTCCTGTCTCCATCACTGGTTTGTTAGTTCCTTATTCTCGGCTTGTGTTCATGAGTCATCTTTTCCCAGTGTTTGGGGTGAGAAACAGCAGTTTCCGGTCCAAGCTGCCTGCTGAGTTCACCCTGGGATGAGGGCAAAACAGCTGGGTGCCTCTGCCCTGCACCAGCGCCCCCCCCCCTCCATGTAATGCAGGGGCGTGCGTCTCCTGTCTGCTAGGATAAGGGGACAGGACCTCTTGCCCAAGTCTACCCACCTTGTCCCATTAAAGGTTTTGACTCTAGCCACCCCAGATGGGGCATTAAGGGAGGGGCAGTTGATAAAAGTAGCTGGGAGGTGAGGGCTGGGACACTGGGCATCGATCCTTCTGGAAAACTCATATACACCTGACATGGCCTCTTCTGGTTTCACTGTGGGATATTTGTAAATGAATTTAACTCATCAGTTGGTAATTCACTTCTTGAGAAACAGTGTGACCACCATGACCAAACTGATCGGGTATTGAAAAGCCTGGCTCCCGACACATGAGGAAATACAGACAACGTTAAAATACTATGTGTAACTTCTCTCTCCAAGTGGCATTGCTGAACAGCTCAGTTCCCGTCGGAAAGCTGGCCTGCTGTTGTGTAACCCAGAACCACAGCAGAGGCATTCAGCTAACTGCACTTGCTATGCATTCAAGTTTTGAGTCAGAAGTTCCAAACAGGACCATTCCCCCTGAAGCATGAGCCCCCTTGTTCCTTCTAAATGTCAAAATACCTTTGGACCTTATATGTCCAGACTGTCAGATCTAGTATTTTCCTAATCAAAACCTAGAAATGGCACTGTGGGTGGCTGGAGCCATGGCTTCCATTTCTTTTTTACCCTCCCTCCACACCCCAAGCCAAGATTCTTCAGGCTTTGCCAGACCTACAGTGACAAAGCAATTTAGGTCCTTACGTGGACAGCCCTCAACCTCCCTGCCAAGCACTACATTAATGGCAGACTGACTCAGTGGGACATGAAGACATGAGCCTCTGTACACCAATTTGTTCCCAGACTGTTAGGTAAACAGAAAACAGAGAACACCCTCTAGTCATCCCAGTAAGATGTCTGAGCTGTATCCAAAGCCTGACTTTCTACCCAGTGTTGACCTCTAACTTAACTGGCCTCTTGATGAGTCATCTTTCACCTCGCTTGATTCATGTATCTGGCTCTATCTACGAACAGTTTTCATAACTGAGGATGTGAGGTCTTTTTTTTTTTTTTTTAAATTATTCTTAAATAAGCTGTCCTAGAATGTGCTTGGAGGCTTCATAAAGAGTGCCAAGACCTGGCTTGTTCACAAAGGTGGAGATGGCCTTTAGACTCAGTGAAGTCAAACATTGGCACATGCCAGTGACCGGATGATGTGTTTGTCTTGTTCCTTCGGTGCTGCTGTCATCTTTCAGGGAACTCTAGGAATAGCAGAGAGACGAGTCTGCCCTTTTCCTGCGGCATGTCCTCCTCTCTGAGGATGAAGGAGAAGCCCAGCTACCTATGGATCCTATGAGTCACCCAGAAAGGTCCATCTCAGGCTTAGTTACTCTGAAGACAAGTTCTGTTACAGACAATGAGAATCCTTGTGTCCCTCTGAAATCTGTAGCGAGTAGTTAAGGTAAAATGTGGGACCTGATGGACGGAAATGTTCTGGCGAGAGAATGTGATGGACAATCTAGAGATCATCATATGGAATGTACCAATAGTCTACATATTAAGGTGCTCAGGTAGGGGGCAAAAATAAGCCAAATATATAACTTGGTATAACATTTACATTGAAGAAGAACAACTTACACATTCTGAGCTCTCATTACATGCATGGCACTGTTTTAAAACACTTCTGTGTGTCATTCACACGCTCCATTCTCAGCCACCTGTGTAAAAGAGGAATTATCATTATAATTACGAGTGTGTGCACTGAGAAACCCATGTGCACACAAACACCTATGAGAACATGAAAGTCTAAGCGTGACCGATGACGTCTTTCGCTCAGGCAACAAAACTAGGCACCCACTGTGCTGGTGACATTCATGTCTTTAGTTCTTTGCTCTCTATTTCAGTCCCTTTTCTGGATAACACCTAAGACTGAGACCATCTATTCCTTACTTACTATATTCTCTTACACCATTAGCAAGAAGCCTTCATATTCCAGGCAACTCTTTATTTGTACATGGGGAAAAAATCTCCATATATGCTTATAATAGTTAAATATATATTTAATCATAAGTTTCATCTGGCCAGAATTGATGGCCTACTCCTCTATATAGCCTCAGAATTCAGGACAATGTTTAGCACATGGAGACTACACAATTAAATTGGGGTTGCATATCAGAGCTTCAAAGTACTTTACTACTGCAATATGTCTTTAAGATTATCTTTTCAAATTCAAAACAAAAGCCCAAAACAAATAAGTAAGTATCTAAGCCCTATAGGGAACTCTCACACTCCTTAAAGTCTATAACCCACAAAAATGAGTTTGGAAAGGCACAGTATAAACATTCCTGGGCTACAACCGAGGACAACCATTCCAGGCTTAGCCACCCATGGCCATAAAAGAATGCCATTGACCACAATGCTTCTAAAGGCAAAACTGTGTCCACACGTGGATAATTTGTCTCACCAAGAGCTGTGGGGGTTCCAGGATTTTCTAGAAGGCTTCCTCCATCTTAATAAATGTTCTCAGCTTCACAACCCCTATACCTAAACAACTCTGAGGGAGATTTAAAAAAATCCAATTTAATTGAAACATCTTTTTTTTTTTTTTCTTCACATTGAAGTCACGAGTTTTCACAGGGTACAATGTGTTGCCAATCTAGCATTTTCCAAACTAACTCTTCTGCAAGACACTCGCAGTTTTCTTTTTCAGGAGCACGTGCAACATAGTTGTCTCTAAGTATCCTTTGTGCTATAGAAGAGGTTCTCGGTAGAAAAACAAATATCAACTTTTAAACATACATTTCTCTTCATGTTTGCCACTGGGTGTCTCAACTCAGCAAGTCCGTATCAACAATTAGAATGTCCAGTGGCCTACACGGATCTAACAGCTAGTGTTCCAGATGTGCAAATCTGAGTGCTGAGAAGTACGCGGATGTGTGAGCGCCTCTCAGGAGCAAGTGCTGGTGCTGCACTGAACTGCTGACATGGCCTTTGCCACAGATGCTCAGAGCTTAGAAAAGTATAGGTAGGCAGTGCTACAGGACCATGAGAAAGAGAACGAGCCTTGCCTACTGGAAGCATCTGATTGGAAGTTACATAGTATATTTCTATAGTATATATTGGATATGTGTATTATATATATATATATATATATATATATATATATATATATATATATATATAGCCAATCTCCTATCTTCTTCATCTCTCTTCTTTTTAAGTCCTGCAGCGTGTGTTGTATACCCACTGTGGTGGAAACTGAAATTCCTGTAGTAAGGAAGCTTCACTGTAAGGTGCAGTTTAGGCTCTTGGTTGTTCCTTTTATGTTGCAGGAAATATTTAAAAAGTCGACCCACCAACTCTCCACAGGTTCTGACCACGCCCCAGTGCTTCTGCCACTGCCAACTCTGTAGAGTTGCTGGTTTCTAAGCCCGAAAGCTCTCCGGCTTTGCGGGGGGCCATCTCACTGGCGATCCCTCTGTTAGCCATCTCTCTAGCAGGGGACCCCCGAATTCCTTTTGTTACCACACAACACCCCACACATCCCAAGATCTGCCTCTTCACTACCTAATTACCAGGCAGAATCAAGAGTCTTGATGCTTGATTAGTTAGCCAATTAGATTTATGTATTTTTAAAATCACAATTACAAGATGCCAACAGCGTAATTTCAGAGCTATCTGATAATGACAAAAGCTTTATCCCAATTATTCTACCACATCCGACTCCATTTCAGTTATCTTTCCTTCTCTTCCTCCGACCTCTGTCCCCCTCCCAACACCTAGCTCCGCCTCCCTTTTCCTGTCCAATCGCGGGCCTTCCACTGCCGTAATATGACTAGACATAGAAAATCCTGTAACAGTTTTATCTCACCTCACCAGAGGAGGCATGTTGGTCCCTATCTCGCATCAGATCTTTCATTCTTACTTGTCCTGTGTACCTTGAAACATCCTGAGCGCGTTGTCTTTGCCAGGAGAAAGTCCTCCATTCTATAAGTGTCAAGAAAAGGTATCTTGGCATCCTGATCTAAAACTTTTAGGAGTATGAACTTCCTTATCATGTTTGTAAACATTATGGTTACCTTGCTCTGTAAACAAACAAGAAAGATGACGGTGGCAAAAGGTTAACGCTCACGGTATTTGTTGGAGGGATGCGGAATGGAGAGCAGTCAGTCATCTCATATCCTTGAAGACAGACTTTTAAACTGTCTTCAGTTGGTGGGACTGATACACATTTACTGACCAAGTCAATCCCAACCAGGAAGTTCAATGGTTTATCTGCATGCTTTCCAGAAAAATACAAGCTAGACTAAGTGTGTGGAACCATTGATAAGATTCCACACAGGAGGCTTTGGCTTCACTTGATATACAGCTTTGGGGTGTTTTAACCCTAACTTTTGTTGTTGTTGTTGTTGTTGTTGTTGTTGTTGTTTTGTTTTTTTTTTGTTTTTTAAGATTTATTTATTTTATGTGTATGAGTACATTGTTGCTGTCTTCAGACACACTAGAAGAGGGTGTCAGATCGCAATACATATAGTTGTGAGCCACCATGTGGTTGCTAGGAATTGAACTCAGGACCTCTCGAAGAGCAGTCAATGCTCTTAAACGCTGAGCCATCTCTCCAGCCATCCTCCACCCTCAGCTTGTTTTCTTACCAGAGGCTTTGTAATCTAACAAAACCCTTTTCTGTTTATCTTTAAACACCTTCGGAGTAACCAACTACAATAGAACAAGATCCTGACTCTATTTCCCCAGAATCTAATCCTAACTCGAGTTATCAGAGGCTTGAAAAATTAATTCAATCCCCCTCTTCTGACAGCCTACCTAAGGTATTATTAAAATTAGACAGAATAAGTCAAAAGAAAAGATGGAAAGATATTGGCAAAAAGCATGTAAATATGGGAAAATGAAGCTAAGAATATCAAGAGAAACTGATTCAATGGACCAAATAAATTATAACAAAATATATAAGTAATTTCTTAAAATGACAAATGTATCCTTTATCTTTATTGCTCGTGTAAAGAATTAGAGAGTGGTTAGTCTTAGTCTTCAAATAAAGAGAGTAATGAGGAGATACAGGAACTCCCCCCCCCCAAATAATCAATACTTTATCAGGACGAATTTCGTCTCAGAGCCAACGAGAGTGCATCTGTCTCCATATGGAACATTATTTAGTGGGTTGTTTTCATTCATGGCAAAAGTTACTTGTTCTATTGGGGCAACTGAGGCTTTTGATCTCTGTGGCATTTTCTAATTCTTTTTCATGGAAAGAGTTCATTTCAAAAATAGTTCAAAAGTAGATTTGTTCTAGTCTAGCCAATGTGGCAGCTGTTAAAAGAACAAATACAAGAAATGCTGGCCAGGATGTGGAAAAAAGAGACCCTTATATACTGCTGATTGGAATGTAAACCAATTCAGACACTGTGGAAGTCAGGATGGAGGCTCCCAATAATTCTAAAAGGAGATCTATCAGATTCAGCTATACCACTGGTGGGTATTCCCCTGAAGGACCTCAAGTCAGCGTATCATAGAGATAGTTCCACACCAGTACTTGCTGCAGCTCTGCCCACAATACCTAGTTACAGAACCCAACCTACATGCCCAACAACAAAGACTGGATAAAGAAAACATGTTCTGCACGCAGTACAAGTAAGTTATGTGCTTTTCAGGAAATGGATACAACTGGGGATAATAGAGAGAGTTAAGTACATCTCAAGAACAAATACCATGTCTTCTCTCATTTATTGTTCCAGTATTTTTACACAGATACTTCATGCACATACATATGACATGAGAGTAGAATCCAACCTGTCTAGAGAAACAAAGGCCTGATGAAGGGGAAGGAGAAAGGTCCAGTGGGAAATATAGTCAAAGAACAATATAAACTTACATGAAAAATGACTATGTAACATGGTATCTTGTACCAAAAATAGACAATGGAAAGAAAAATCAAAATTAAAAAAAAAGAAAAGAATCTCAGAATTAAGGAGTTGGAAAAGACCTTCCTCCTCATAAAACATGTCTGTAGAGAAGACAGTTGTTTCCTCCACATCCTGAAAGAGGCCTGTGCTGGAATATGTCCAGGGATGGGGACCAGAAACAGCTTCACAGCCACTCCTATTCTGCAAACAGAAAAGCACATCAGTGAAGCATCACACTAGCCAGTGGGACAGTGACTCAGCTGAGTTCCTTCCCTGGACCTTCTTCTCCTGCACCTGCTAAGGCACTTAACTCCCTTCTCTTTTGTATTTTCGTTATTCATGAGATACTTTCCTCTACTGAGTCATAGACTCCTTGAGGATCACAGCTTTTGCTTTCCCATCCATTTTCACATTGCACAGCATTAGGAATCAGTTCCCTAAATATGGTGGGCAACTAATGGTTTTGCTTGTTTTTTAATGACTGCTTTTTTTTAAATTGACTAACAGCTTAACTCTGTGAGAAGGCAATTAGGTTAAAAGGAATTATGTCATGTTCACCGAGATGGATAGACCTGGGGTCCAGTAAATTTTGGTGTGTTCTGTTTTTATTTATTTACAAGTCTTTTATAATAAAGTTCATAATTTTTTAAATTAAAAAGAAAATAATTTTTGTCAACATCCATCCAAATTTCCTTACTATTTAATACTCTGAAAATCATTCCTGATGCAGTAGACTATAAATAAGTATTTTGGAGTAAACTTATGAATGAATGGATGAATGAATGAATGACTACTCACAGTGATTATTGTCCGTTTCCCTAGAAAGCACAAACCCTGTCCCAGAAGTACCTGTTTTGTGCATCCTTTTGCTATGTTCATGTATTGTATGTCTTCCCAGAATCTCTATCCTAATTTAATAGTCTAAAATGTAATGGTGCCATTTGAGGCCCCGTAGCCTCCCAGTCATCTGTTCCTTTCTCTATTCAAGAGGTGAGAAGGGAGAGTGTCATAGGATTGTCCAAGCTTTAATAAGGTGAAAATATAATCACTCATCTATAAGTTCAATACTGCTGAATGATATGTCATGCAAGGCAATTGTGCTCCATAACATCCTCAAGAATCCAGCTCTTGAGCTAGTGAGGCAGCAGATAGACATGCTTGTTCTGCAATCTTGATGACCTGAGGTCAATCCCCAGAACCCATATCATAGTGGAAGGAGAGAACTGAACTGATTCCACAAAGTGGTCCTCAGACATTCATAAGGTGCTGTGGTATATGTGAATACACACACACACACACACACACACACACACACACACATACACACACACAAAATGCATGAACACAATATACAAGAAGAAGGAGGAGGAGGAAGGAGGAAGAGGAGGAGGAAGAGGAAGGAGGAGGAGGAGAAAGGAGGAAGAAGAAAAAAGGAACAACAACAACAACAGAGTATTATTTTATATAAAGAATCCAGCTCTTTCTGGCATTCTACTTCACCATCCTGTATTATGTTCCTCACCTACTTAGCCACAGATGCTTGCTGGGAATTCAACATTATAATCATGTTCCACTCAAAAGAAATATGTCAGAGAGAGACAGAGGCAGAGACACAGAGAGAGATACAGAGACAAAGAGACAGAGACAGACAGACAGACAGACAGAAAGTAGGGAGGGTTTCTGGTTGACCTTTAAGGAAGAATCCCCAAGCTCTTATATGATGCTTTCACTTATATTCTTTTGTGCAGAACTTGAGAAAATGGTTAAATGTAGCTGCAAGGGAGGCTGGCTAAGAAATGTAGCCATCTGAAGATTAGTAGTTCTGTTATCACGAAAAAAGGAAGGGTAGGAAAACTATAAGAACAAATCTACTTGGGTTCTTTAAGTTATATGAGTTGGGTGCCCAACCTTGAGGCACTGTAAAAGGTGCCCAACCTTGAGGCCTCTCTCACATTAGCCAGGCCTTTACTTACATCTTGCCTTTTGGCATCATTTACTGAGCTGTGTGATTTCCAAACCATTTCCAAAGCTGTCAAAAACTGAAGCAAAATCTTTCTAACGTTCCTGTGGAATGATATGGGACAACTGGTGATGCCTAGCACAGACAGACCAAGAGTATGATGCTCATATCACATTTATCACTCTTCCAATCCAGCCAGCATGTAAGGCTGGCTTTAATTCAACCTGGGCAAGAAAATATTCCTGAAGTTCCTGACAGCTGTGTTTCTTGAGTAATTTCACATCATATCCACTCACCAGATGCATTTGAGCAAATGAGCAGCTGCTGAAGAGAGTGTAGTGTCCTTATCCTTACCTACCCTTTCCTTCCCATCTTTGTTGGATGCTATTGAACCAGGCAGAAGAAACGAATAAACTTCTCAGAGATGTAACAAATAATTATTGGGATCAGAAATAAGCAAAAAATCTATCAAAATTTGTACAGAATATTGGAAGGGGATTTTAAGGATGCTGACAATATTCCTTTCTATTTTGTCCTCTTTATCCATCCAATGAAACTAATGTGGGCAGTCACTATGATAGAGTAAGGAAACTACCTTTTAAACAGTTTATTATGCCACATCAAGTAAATGTTTAAGAGGTGTACCCAGATTTTATTTTCCCCTAGTTTTATGCTAAATAACTCTTAGAGAATGTTCTAAGAGGCAGAAAGATCTTCCCATTGACTTCTAGTCATTTCCATTGACTAGTTAGGAAGTTTCTCCTCAAGGTAAGAGGCAATGTAGTAGAATGAACCTATGCTTAGAAGTATCCTATTCTGAGTCTTGCTTAGCCATTTAATAGACAGCTGGTCTGGAGACACATCTTTAAACTATTTCTAAGCTTCAGTATTCTCAATAAAAACTGAGGGAAATAATGGTGTCCTTATTATAAGATTCTTACATGAGTTAAATGATACAGCCATATCTAAATCAGACATCGGTCTCCTCAGGTCATGGCCCTGTCCAGTAGCTACTTTATTCTGGCTTAGGCTTCCTCTCCATTTTCTGTGGGTTTTTCTTTAATCTGAGTCTTCACATTTCTACTCTTGACTTCTAGGACTGGCATTCCATTGCCTCTAAGTTCAACCACTTAATTAATAGGAAGGAGCGGGAAGGAGGAGAATCACAAGTTATTGACATCTTGAAAGAGGCGGTAGAAAGTGTAAAGGGGTCACAAGACCTGAAGAAAAGATTTACATATAGATCTCAGACTTTGAGTCTGGATAAACAAGAAGAAATGGCAAGTCTAAAGGTCTGACTTGGAACAACTTCACATTAATTGGTAGCAAAGATGCTGCTTTTGATTTTATAGATACTGAACCACAAATAATAGGCAATTGCCATGGGTGGTTAGGATGAGAATCCAAAGCTGAAAGAAGGCATCACAAAAGAACTAGATTACAAGTTTTACTGCACGGGCAACAGCTACAGTACGACCTTCTATTCTACTCAGCAAACATGAATTGCTTTTTTAATGGAAAAATTGGTCTGGGGAGATAACTTCAGCTGGTAGTATGCTTGTTGCCTGAGGATCCAGATCCTCAGGGCCTATGTATAAAGCCTAGTGTATCACCATGTATGTATAACATTAGCCCAAGGGGCATGGGGGTATGACTGAGAGAGACAATCCCTAAAGCTCATTGGCTAGCCAGCAATGAATTTCATGTTCATCGAGAAAGTTTGCCTCAAAGAGAAGGTGGAGAGCCATTAGAGAAGATAGTGTATATTACACACACACACACACACACACACACACACACCATACACATACACATATGCAACTTTTTTCAAAATAAATAAATTAGAATTAATATTTTCGAGTCTCAAAAAGACTGAGAGACTCAATCATGTAAGTGATCTTCTAAGCAAATTCATCCTTTGGACTATCGACTGAACATCTACCCATTATGATTTTTGAACCCATAATTTCACAGAAATATAACATATTGTAACTGGTAGTAAGACTTTCAATGCTGTTGTCCCAAATGCCTCCCTTGTATTTGAGGATAACAGCAATGCACGTGGTAATTCTATTGAAATGTCTGGTCTCCCTTGCTCACAGTCTCACTGCTAGCTAAGCTACCAAAGATAGGATTTTAGACACTTTATCTTCCTCAAAAATATTCATTCTAGCTAAAGTACAGACCCAGATTAGCAGTAGACCTTGTGGGTTCCAGGGTTTACCATTCTGTCCAACGCAGAAAGAACCAGATGGATTCCTTGAGAGTTTTGTTTTGTTTTTTTAAAGTTCTTAGTCTGAACAACAAGGGGATAGATCCAAACTGGATCTCAAATGTCTTGGAGGTCTGGCAACCCATGACTATGTCTAGTTGCGCCCACCTTCCAATCCCACACAAGATGGAGATGCGCCTGCTGCAATGTTAGGAGACCCAACAGGACAAAAGTGCTCTCTCTCTAGGGGGGGGGGTGTAGAAGGGAAGCAGCTGAAGCAACACTATCAGTTTCCTTCCAGTCCTGAGAAGAACAACTGAGCTCCTCCCAAGGGAAGCCATTCAGAGTTGGACAGTGTGGGGTCTGTCCTGTGATGGGAATGGAGGATTACTGGAGAATAGGCGTGCTTAGTCACCACAATCCTCTAAACACAGACTCAAAGATGGATGGAAAGCCAAGAGGTCCTTAGGTCTAGTCCCCTGTCTCTGTCTAAGCCTTCCAAAGCAGATGGTAGTCATCCTACATTTAGAGATCTCCAGGGTAGTAACCTCTCCCACAGACCCTGGGTCAGCATGTTCCCCCTGTTTAATCAAATTCTTCCTGATTCTAAATGGAAATGCATTGGGTGTAGATAGAACCTACTTCTCCACATCTGTTCTTCAGTTCTTTGAATGTCTAGTCCTCAGGGGACATGAGGAGCATAACCTTGCTTTTACCCCACCACAGTAATTAAGTCACCTTGCTTAGCCTTGTCTTTCTAGAAGACCTGTATCTTAACTTTGTTTTCCATCCAGTTAATCATTTTACTTAAAAAAAAAATCTTGCTGGAATATCTCCAGCTTCTCCAAATGAATCTTAAAATAGAGTGAAATCTAAGTTCCCACTCTAATTAAAAGCTCAGGAATGCCAAGATTTGTGGAAAGATAACTCTCTAGGCTTTCATTTCATAATCCCCCTCATGAGCCTGCCTCATATTACAGTATGTTGTACTTTCCTGTTCATCCAGAGCTCACAGATATTTTGCTATAGTGCTTGATACAGTGCCTGCTGCCAGATGGAATCCATTTCTGTCCATTTTAAGCAGTTTTCTGTTTCCAGTGACTCTGTATTGAAGTCACTAAAGATGTCTTTACATTCTGATCCTACCTTCAACTGTTCTGACTGACTATTTCCAGACTCAAGGCAATGTGAAAACTATTCTTTTCAATTGTCATGAAGGAAGGAGTCCGGATTTACACCAATCCTGTGAAGGTCTGGAATAGCACTCATTTCTCCCACTCCCCACGAACTTGATTTGAGCATGCAAAATAGTGTGGTTCACCCCGCTCCATTTGCTTAGGCAAGGGTCATCTCTTGAGAACGAATCATGTGAGCTGGGGATGCAAGAATAGACAAATCATAGCTTCCCTATCCATTCATGAGCCCATCTACCCATGTATTAAAATGGTTTCATTCAGCAAAGACTCTCTGCGGAGCTATTCTGACTGACGTGGCAAAAGTCCTTGGCTTTGCAGACCTCACATTCTAATGGATTGAGGACAAAATGAGACAAAGTACAAGTCAATAAATAAATAAATAAATAAATAAATAAATAAATAAGACCATGTTGAACTTTGGTAAATGCCTTGAAAGAATTGATAGGATAATAGAATTGAGGGTGGGGATTGCCTTAGATAGGGTGGACAGTAGGGCCTTCTTCTTCAAGTAGAGAATACATTGAAGACATTACAGCTTAGAATAGATCTGATATTCTGAACCAATCCCTATTAGCAAACTAACCCTGCTGTTTTCTCTGACCCAGAACATTTAATGGGGAGTTAACGTTTGGTGACACATTGTTCCTCAGTTAATTATTAACACACCTCGTGGATTCTTTTTCGAACTTTTAATCAAATGTGATAAACAGGGAATTTTGAGATTGCGCCAGAAAAAAAAAAATGCAAGCATGGTGTCATTAAGTGCAGAACAAGTGACTTTCAGTATCATCAGATAGACTTCTTCATTGGGGAATTCCCATGAGCTCAGGAATCTCAACACATCCTTTCAGCCCATCTGAAGATTTTTTGTATGGAATACCTTGAACAGCAAACACTCCTTGATGAGTGCTGGCCTAAAGAAACATCTTCAATCTTTAGGGTCTTTTAACAATATAACTGGCATTAGGGATATGGTTCATGATAGACAGGCAAGCCCTGGATGTCTGAGAAAAGATTTCAATGAGAGACAGAGCATTGACTACTTTAGTTTCTCTGTGAGGCAGGGCCTGCACTTCTCTAGTTTCTTTACATGATGGAGACTTTCCTTTCTGTTAGAAAATCCACAGACATGTAGTTATATATCAAGCAAAGGGATCTGAAGAAATCTAAGCAGATTTCTGCCCTTTGCTGTAATGTGAATAAGCCTTTGCTTTTGGGTCACATGAGCTTCTAGGTCAGGATTTGTAGTAGCTTTTGAACATTTTGGACCAAGTAGAGTTTTAGCAGCCTTCGAAGGTTTTCTGGTGGACTACCTGCATATTAGCGGAAGCTTATCAATGTTTCTGGTGCTTGCGGCATATCCTCCCTAAAGGCCCTTGGAAGTTTTTGTAAGAAATCAGTAAAGAGGATGGAGAGTATCTCAACCCAGAGACGCCAGTCATCCCTGGGGATACAGAGCAGACTTCTGGCTGAGTGAATGAGACCATTCCTATCTCATCTATCCAGGGAATAGATCTTCGAGGGAGATTATGTGAAGAGCTCCAGAGAGTCAATGGAAAGTAGATACCTAGGGGGGAAAATGATTGAAAACTGTAGCTCTTTCGCTCTAGAGAAAAATGCTAACTGGGACTTGAAGGAAATTGTAATCATTGCACCAGCCACAGCTCCTGGTTCTCTTCTCCATTCAGCCAGTTTGGGAGCTGCTGCCCACAGGACACTACTTGCCTTAAAGCTATGGGAAGGTCCAAGGAAGCCTCCTGAGGCAGCCTTGGAAACTAAGCAAAGCACTGTTCACCCCTCCCTGACACTTCTCTCTGGAAGCAATCGAAAGACCCATCCTAAGCCTTTCTTGAGACATGTTGATAACTATGGATATAGCTCGACTGACAGACAGAAACTCTTCTTTCCACACACGTGTTTATCTACTCATCTGTTTCCTAGTTGGCTCTGTAAGTAATAACTAATTGTATGGCTCCTCCTACCCACTTTGCACCAGTTCTGAATTGCCCCAGAAGGATGTTTTGATAATATAGTTCTGAATGTGTGTCATAAACCTACTGTACTTTATTTTACTTCTCTATATTACCCTAGGGGACAATACAGGAGGAAGGCACAGCAAAGGGCATAGGTTTTGGTGAATCCTGTCTTCCGGGCCTTGTTTTACACCTGAGCAAGGTGGCAGTGAGGGTGGGTGAAACACCCACCATAGAATTTTGAAAGCTCAAAAACAAATGGAACTCAGCAAAGCAGTGTTCAGTATGAGATGGTATCTCTGTGTTTCTAGCTTTCTGGTTTGGCTAGGGAGCTTATTAAGGCTCCAATTTCCTACCCTCGGACCTGGTGTCTTTTCCTCAGGTACTAGCTGGAATTCAGACTGACACAGACTGAAAACAAAAAGAACAGTGAAGGGGAAAAGGTCAACATATGGTTTTTGTTTCATTTCGTTTCTTCCTTTGGAAGGTTTTTGATGTTTTTTTTTTTTCCCCTTCCTCTCTGATTTGCAATAAAATTGGTTCTGCTACCAGACTAGCATATGGCTACCTTTATGAGGCAATTATCAAAAGAGATATGAAAATACTCTGGCATAGTTTAAATGTTTGAAAGAGGTTTTTCTCAGTACTGCCATTCTCAATGGCTCTTCTTTCCAATCATCTTCCTGGGTCCTATCCTCATCTAGACATTATCCAGTGCCACTAGGTGACATTATCCGGTACCACACAGAAGCAATGGTATCAACTAAGAACTTGAAAAATGTGAATTCTCAGGCACGAGGCCAGACCAACTGAAACAGAGATCTGAGGTATGGTCCATTGGCCCATGGTCTAATAGCCCCTCTGGGTGATATCAATGCAAGCTTAAGTTTGAGAACCACTGTGCATATTCATTGCATATCCTGGGATGTATTAGTCCTCCTGGCCACTAGCTGCCTCAGGGACCACCACATATTCATGAGCGAGAAATCCATTCCATCAAGAAGCTTTGAGGATAGGAATGAGAAACAAAGATCTGCCATTTGAGGGCATAGGAATTTCCAGATTCATCTACCACTTAAGCTTTGGCTTGTTCGCCTATACAATTCCGGGTATTTTGTGGGGTTGTTGAAAGGGCTAAAGGACAGAAGACCTGTGACAATGATTTGTACTGCCAGGCTTTCTCTGGAGATAGTTGCAGAGAAAGTTGACTGTATGGATCGATAATGCTGACGTACATTATGAACTGCAAGTTCCAGGAGGTAGGGACGAGGGGCAGGAACTGTCTGCCTTCTTTGTCCTCCTCTGCGTTCAGAGCACTGAGTCCAGGTACATAATGGCCGATCAGTGACTCTTTTGTGGAATGATATCAACTAAACATGCCAAGTGGTTATTCATGCACCCATCTCGAGCCTTGTGAGGCCCCTACCTCTTCGGATGAGCCCTGAGAGGTTCAGTAGTTTACTTGTGTCACACAGATTGACATAGTGGAACCAATGCCCTAATTCAAGAAAAGCGCCGGGTGTGGTGGCGCATGCCTTTAATCCCAGCACTTGGGAGGCAGAGGCAGGCGGATTTCTGAGTTCGAGGCCAGCCTGGTCTACAGAGTGAGTTCCAGGACAGCCAGGACTACACAGAGAAACCCTGTCTCAAAAACAAACAAACAAACAAACAAAAAAAGAAAAGCTCCATATTCCAACCGGCTCCCCACACAATCTCACTCTCTAAGCACCATCATGGTGATGCTTAGGAAAGCGATCTAGGTCCATCATGGTGATGCTTAGAAAAGAGATCTGAGGTGGCGTCTTTCAAGTTCCTGCACTGTGTCACCTGATGCTCCAGGCTCTCTCTCTCTGCACCTTAATTTGAAATAACCCATAGAGATAAGTACAATTGCCATGCCTTTAACAGAGAAGACCTTGAAATACAGACTCTAGGCACAATACTTGGGGGGGGGGTGTTTTGTTTGTTTGGTAGTTATTATTGTGAGTAGTAGATGATGTATGTGTGGTTCCACAGAGCCGAGGCCAGAATTTTATTGTTCTATCTAATCCTCAGTCCATGATGCTAGGTATCCTTTTTCTAATGCCCAGATGGTTTTCGTATGGCTTCTCTTTGTGAGCTACCTGTATACCAGCTTTGTCAATCTGGGTACCAATGAGCGTTTAGAAAATGCCCACACAGCTGGCATGATTTTAGACCTAGAAGTACACGGATGGCACTTCTGGTTTTAAGGTACATAAAACCAAACAAGAAAAGTAAGAAGATCTTCAAAAAGCAGAAGGTAAAGGCAAAGAAACAGTTAAATACTGCTTGTTGGTTTTTTTTTTTTTTAATATGTTCAGAGAGGTTAGCAGAATTGAAATAGAGCAGAGTTCACCCCAGGACCCAAAATAACTTTCTTGTGCTATACCGAGACTTAAATACTTTCTCTGAATAATTGTCACCAAACTGTTGAATTCAGTATCCTTGCAATGCAGTATCCAATAAGGTTGCCACAGTCATTAGGGATATGGGTATATTGACCTGTCATATCCTTCATATTCTTTTGCTGAGAAGTATCTAGACCATAGACAGAATAACAATATGGTAGCCCATGTTTTTGGTTTAGATGAGAAGTTTAGATCATCAGCATCTTACATACTACCACCTCCCCAAAGAAGGTTGAACAAGAGCCTGGTTCTGCAGAGAGCACCTTAACTGGAAAGAAGCATTAAAAACAGCACTTTTGTTATTTGGGAGGGGAAAGTCTACTTCTTCCCCTGGGGTGGTGTGTTGCTGTGGCTGCTGTGACCCTTGAGTGCCTCCCTAGAGAAGAAACCTCGTAGGTACATAGTGCTTTTGAAAACTGAGAAGCAGGATTTCTTGTCATCAATTTCATTTCCCTTGGTTTTTCTCCTGCTTGGTAAACCTTTGAATGCCAAACTCAAGCTTGGTTACACCCCACGTTCCCTTCATAAGAAACAGCACTAATAATTGAAAACAGAACGTGGTTTCTTTATTCTAATTTATGGGACGCAGGTAAGTTTCCTGTCTGGGCTCCACCTTAACTTTCTCTTTCTGAACACTAGCAGAAAAATCTGGATATAATTATCTAATTTGGTGACTAATTTTTTTTTTTTTTTAGTTCTTATGGTGAAAAAGCAGTCTGTCATCATAATAGGACTGTCAGTTAATATCCTCTGATTCTACAACTCGAATTCTAAACATTCACTCTTATAGATAGCCTAGAAATAGATCTTTAAATAAACACTTACTTGCTGCATTAGTTAAAACAATAATAAAACTGAAAACAGCCCAAATGCATAGCAACACAAAAATGAGGAAATGAAGGATATCAATCTTCCCAATAAAATATTCTGCAGCTTTAAAATTATGACAATGAAGATCAGGTGGCAACATGGGAAATGCTGGCAATAAAACATTATTTTAATTAGATTAAATAATTAAATCTTAATTAAAGAAATGCAGCATTACATTACATTTTGGCTGTGACTGTAGCTTTATCATAATTATCTACCTCTGGATGAGAATGAGGAAAAATTGCAAAAACATTGGTAATGCAATTTGTTGGGCTATTTGAGTGATGGGTGACATTTCATTATTTTGCTATAACATTTGACATCTAGTAGGATTGGAAGTGAGATTGTCTAGGTGTATGGCAGAGCCAAGTGTCCCTGTCTGAAACTGAGTCTTGGTTTTATGGATGAGCTGTGAGCATCTATTGTCCAAGCTGTGTCTTTGGCGGCAGAAGTTCAAAGACATCTCTCACCCAGGGACAAAAGCCACCACGTGTTCCCTTTGACAACTTGCCCCAATGCCTAGAAGAAAACAGCTTAATGCAAGTGCTTGAATAATAGAGTTGAGGGCTCAGCTCAGAGGATCTCCCCTACACCCTTCCCTTCAGCTTCAGCACGTGGTATGGAGGTCTCATTAATAGTTCTTTCCCTTTTAGAGCATTCCCAGGAAGGTGGCTTGGTTCTGCTACTTAATAAACTGAGTTAAAACTTAAATCTTTGTCAATCTCAGCTTCCAGCTATGTTAAATGAATATAGGCATAATGCCTAGCCCATCTAGATGCTATAAAGGCATAAATAAGACATACAAAGTTATAGGACATGAAAAGTTTAATAGAAATCACTTTAAAAAAAAGATGGTGTTGTCTATGTGTTTGGAAAGGCTTCCATTTTTTCTAGATGTGACAAAGAAAACAGTGTTTAATGGATTGTATCTCTGTCTTTTTTTTAAATCAATTAATTTATTTTTTTACACTCCAGATTTTATCCTCACCCCCATACTCTCCCACCATCTACCCTTCAACTGTTTCACATCCCATACCTCTTCCCCACTCCCTGTCTCTACATGGATGTTCCCACCCCCTACTCCACCTGACCTCTAAACTCCCTAGGGCCTCCAGTCTCTAGAGGGTGAGGTGTATCTGATGCCCGTTGGCTCACTCCCTAGTGGATTTCCTCTAGGTATCTATCTTCATCTGTGTTCTTATTTGCATGGAATTCTTGTCTATGCTACACTGTGTAAGTTGAGTGGGAGACTTTTAGACTTCAGATTAGGTAGCAGAGCCTCCTTAGCAACTCTAACATTTGAAGAAAGGCAGCATGTCAGGTTAGGTAGAAGGATTGGAGCAGCACAGCTGGAGATGCCTCCAATGACTAAGCCAGATGGGGACTGTGAGAGGACTCAGATGCCAAGAGCCACAGCCAAGGGCAAGCGAGGGATTCGGGTTAAAAGCAGACCGTTAGGCCATGCACAGCCTGAAAAAAAGAAGCAAGGAGTGATTTGCAGCCTATTGAACACAAAGGACAAGGTTTGGCCAAAGAAGGCACAGATGTTGTGAAGAATGTGAGGAATTTATGACAGGGTCATCTTCCCACTGCAAGAAATGTCTGCCAAAGGCAAGTCTCCATAGACCGAGTCTCTCATTCAGTGAGAAGAAACTGAGGGGCTTAGACTCATCAACTGACCTTGATCTGAGTATCTTTCTTGATCCAGAAGCAGAAACGATGAGGAGAGCTTATGTTGCGGGGGGGGGGGGGGGGGGGGGATTGGTGTGCTTTTAGAAGTCAATGGAACGGTTCCTACCATTTTCTATCATTCTCTTCTTTTGAAGTCATCTTCTTTTTCTGTGATTTACAGTCCAGGTATGTTTGATTTGAACATGAAGTGATGCCCCCCAGCAGCTTCAGATCCTTGAGGCCTGGGTTCCCAGTTTGTGGTGTTATTGACAGGTGCTTGGATAATAAAGACATTAACTTCATGGATGGATAGTTCTGCTGATGATACATAAATGGACTACTATGGAGTAGGGCATGGATTGAGGATGGAGGTCATTGTAACATACTTTTGAAGGGCACATCTTATCTATTCATATCTCTCTCTCTCTCTTTCTCTCTCTCTCTCTCCATTTCCTCCATTCCTTTCTTCTTCCTTCTCCCTCTCCCTTTCCTTCCCTCTGTTTTCCCATCTCTCCATGAGGTAAAGTACATTCCTTCATTATGCCTTTCTAGCATGATGCTTTTGACCCAGACCCATGCACAGAGCAACTCAGCTAGCCAGCTAATCATGAACTGAAACCATAAATCAAAATAAATTCTTCCTTCCTTACATTGTTTATTTTAGATAGTTCATCACAGCCATATCAAGATACTTAACACAGTGAAAATTATCTGAGGTATACTCTGCCTGTTCTTAGGAGAACTCCTACTATTCGAAGCCAAAAGCTTCCCTTGTCTCTTCTGTCTGTCTCTACTATACAGAAATGGCTAGGAGACCGTGATGGTTGTTTTTTTCTCATTAGCCCATTTATAGATGAGGTTTTTGAATGAAAACACATGTATTTATCATGGCAGAGCCTGTCCAGACCATACCCATCACAGGTCACTAGGCTTTAAACTGTCCTTTCTTCCAAGATGAGAAACTTTGCATGGGATTCTGAGGAAAGGGGTCCTAAAAGGCAGGATGAAAAAACAAAATGGAGTGAAGGCTGACCTGCTGCCGGGCTACATATCGGAAGAGACCATTAGACCCCAATTTTCTGCTAAAGTAAGGACAGAGTTTATTATACTTTAGTACCCCTGAAGCTTCCTTAAACTCCGATCTGAACTAAAGTGGGCAGACAGGCGGTCAGGGAGCCACAGCGGTCTTGTTGGCACGGTGTCCCTGCATCAAATATTCCTCCCAGCTGTGTGTCACATTAGGTCTCTCACTGCCTGCTCTCCACGAGGCCAACTCAGTCGGCAACTGTGAATAAGTTTTGGGAAGAATTGGAAAATGACTTCTGAGGCAACGGGCTCCGGTTCTCAGAAAGGAAATTCGCAGAAGTGAGTGAATGGTCAGAAGGCCAAAAGGCCATTGCCTCAGACCAAGTCCCAGGGCAGAGTGCTGGGGCCATGCTGAGTTTAGACTTGTAATAAAAAAATAAAAAATAAATAAAATACAAGTAAAAATGTGATTTCTCTATCCAATAGCACAACCCCAAAGTGGTTTTTCTATGCTGAATTTAGTAAAATAATTAAGAGAGTCATTTTTTTTCCCCCTCCTTGGTGGAGAATTATATTTGCTAAAAAGCATTTAATGAGTTTTGGAATGTAGGCATGAGATTGGTCCCAGATGAAATAAAGATGAGAACATCTTCTAACTTGGAGTCAGGCAATTACTGACTCTCTTGCCCTCCATCTGTCAGCCTCCTCCTCTGTTCTCTCTCTCTCTCTCTCTCTCTCTCTCTCTCTCTCTCTCTCTCTCTCTCTCTGCTTATTCACAGCTCACCTCCTTTGGGTGGAGCTAGGTTGGGGGTATAATTGGCTCAAAGCTAACAGGCTCCATGATTGCCAAAAGTTCTCCGAGAAACCACTTTAGTTGACTCTGACTTTGTTGGACTCTCCAAAGACTTTTTTTTTTTTTCAAAAGCTAAAGTGCAAGAGTTTGAAGAAAACACATAAGATCACTTGATTATATTTTAAAAGTCAAATGCTAGGGAGAAGGGATAAGAACCAAGGCAGAGAAAATTAATAATGTTCTAACAAGTTTACTTTTATCAAAAATGCCCTAAGATAATATAATTATTTATCACTATGTATTTATAGTATAATATCTATAATATTTATATACTATAAATAATCCATCTGGCTTCCCTCTGTATGCTTGCTTGGTACTTTGACAAATAATAGATTCTGGCAGGCTTAAGAACTTATATACACTTAAAAATTTTAGAAACCATAGGAAAAGTTGGTTTTACAGACACAGAGAGTAAAAGAACAAGAGAGAAAAAGGGAAAGGGAGAGAGAAACTGAAAACAAAGGAGCACTTGAAAAAACATGTTACCTGATTTGTCCCCTGGGACATGGCAACCTGCTTAGAAGCCCATCTATATTATCTAAGGTAAGATACTATAAACCGTAACTAGTCTTTTCCAAGGAAACTGTGTGCCTGCCACATAGGAAGGAAATATCACACAGAAGATCCACATACCATTGTTAGACATTATGGAAATTGAAGAGTTAGACCACCCACTGAGTACCAGGAAGTTAAGCATTCTAATCAACAATATTAATATTCTTCCTGCCTATCACAAATAACTACTTTTTACTTTCTGAAGATGAAACCTTTTAAATAGTAACAATAGAATAGTAGTAAAATAATAGAATACTACTAAAAGACCCATCGAAGGTTTTTGGTTTTTTTTTTTTAAAAACAGTGCTAGAGAGGTGGTTCAGCAGTTAAAAGTATTTAATGTCCTGGCAGAGGACCAGGGTCCCATTCCCAGCACCCCCATCATGGCTTACAACGGTCTGTAACTCCAGTTTCAGGGGCTCCCACACTCTATTCTGACCTCCACGGGCTCCAGGCATGTTTGTATGTATACATATACCCAGGTAAAGGTAAAGGTAAAGGTAAACCCATGTAAAAGGGTTCATACACAAAAAATAAAACATAGCTTTCAAAAAATTCCAGGGACATTTTACAACCACTCTTCTTTATACCAAGGCTTATCTGCAAATCCCAAATTTAATGAGTGGCACTCCTCTTTGTTAACTTATTGATTAGCAGTATGTAGTTAGTTTCTTCCTATTGTCTCCAACAAATAACTTTCTGGTGAGTTCTTTCCTATTCTCCTTGTAACTTACACTTGAACCCTTACCTCTCGTCGCCTTTGAAGTCCCCACTGACATTCCTGTCCTTGTCTCTTAATGGAACATCAGAATTTGACATTTTCTTCTTTTTCTTTTTTTTCTTTCTTTCTTTCTTTCTTTTTTTTTTTTTTTCTACTAAGCCTCACACTGGTCTTAACTGTCCTTAAATTGCACTGATGAAACATGCTTGTATCATCTAAAACTAATCACAGAAGAGACTTCACATTCTCTTATCTTATCAGACCCCTCTTACTTCAGAAAGCATTCGTGTACCATATGCAAACAATATTTAGCCACAAACTGGGAAGCATAGCCCATGTGATACTGTGAAGAGTCAAAGCTTCATTGAGGGTGCTTGATATTACCCCAAGTTTTATTTGCTTATGTGAATGAAACTCTGAGAGTCTGGGTCCATGAGAAGGCTGTAACGCTGAGATCCAGTTTTGCTCTCAATACGCTACACCACCACCTTTCTGTTGCCTGGCTGTGTATGGCGCAGCACTGGGTGCTATAGAAATATTCTCTGGGACCTTTCAATCAGAGAACAGCAGTGTTGACATACCAGCATGAAAGGATTGTCACACACAACCCAACTGGCATCTCAGCACACATCAGGAAGTTATTTATGATGTGTAACACCCAAACCGTCTCCTCCTGCCCACCCTCCTCCTTTCCTCTCCCTGTGTGTGTTTCAATCTGTCATTGACTCTGGCTGCCTTTTCCTCTGCCATCGTGCCAAGAGTTGTTTCTGCTGCTGCGAAGGCTGTCTTCCAACAGTTTCCTCTCTGGTGCAAGTCTGGATGCCCCGTCTTTCAGGGCCTCCACTTCTCAAGGCTCTCCCTTCAAACATTCCAGACTTCCTTGGCAGCTGTCACCCCTTTACCTGCCATACTGACCCTGTCACAGCCACCCCTGGGAAAATGTCCAGATGTGCCCCATACAAAAAAACAAACAAAAGAACACCCCCCCAAAAAAAAATCCCAGAAGCCTGAATAGAGGATATTGACAAGAAACAGGACCCCTGAGGACCCAGGGCAGGTGCCAAGTTTCAAAAAATAAAAGGGGGTGCAGAAGGAGAAACGATAGACTCCAGAGTGAAACTAAAAATAAAGAGTATGTTTTAATTCACTCTCCCTCTTCCCCGGGTCTGATTCATCTCTCTGTAGCACAAGAAAGAGAGGTGTTACCTTCTAATCATGAATGCTTGTGTTTTGACTACAAGGCTCCTATCACAGCTAAGAGGAACCAACAATAACAGTGTGTGCGAAGGAGATAATACTAATAGCAAGGCTACTATATCTCCAGATTGGAGCCAGACTCTCTGACAACTTTTGTCTCGATGTTTGGGCAAGAGAAAAGAGAAAAGAGGATGCTGAGGCTCAAACATGTGGTTCCCCAGCTCTGCTTCTCTCTCTTTTTGCTTAGAGTTTCTACTTCCTCCAGGCCCAAGCCCAAGATGGAGTAGTGATTAGCAGTCTAGTAATCCTGGATGCTTGGTGACTATTCATTCCCAAATCAGACCTGGCAGGAAGGAATCTTTAGTTTTCGATTATTTAAGGAGAGAACTAGTATCTAATTCCTAGCCTACCATGAACTCAGCATGGCATGAGTTTCCCTGCCTGATAGTCATTAGCGAGGAAAAATAACACCAAATGGTCTTCACTATCAAACCAGGGAAAGGCAAACTTCAGGGCAGAAAGAAAGGTGAGAGACACAGGGAAGAATAGTGTCTGGCAGTGTGATGCTAACCTCTCTGACCCTGTGTTCAGCCCACAACCATTGAATGCCTTGCAAGTTGTTTTAACCTAAGTTGGATATGGAAAAGCAATGGTTTTAACGCATAGATTATTTGGGAGGAACCAGAGGCAGCAATAGGCAAAGATTAAGCATATCTGGCATCGTGTAATTAGACCTGGCTGGAGGATCCAAGCAAGTCAGGGTGGTTGGCACAACATAAACGTTAGCTATCCTCTCAAGGGAATGCTTATTTATTTACCTAAGTGCAAACAGTTTTGTCTATCTTGAAAACCGGTGTCAAACAGACTCTCCTTTGGGGAGGTATACATTCTAAACAGTGAATGAGGAAGACAATCCTTGCCCTAATCACTGTGTTAATCAACATGACCCAATAATACGGATAGCCAATATGTATATAGCTCACTGCATACCAGTCATTAAGCAAAGAGCTCCTTAATGCTCTCAGAATTTCTAGGAGACATTTTTTGGTATGGCAAGTCTACTTAGGAAGATCTGAATCTTAGATTTGGTCCCATCCCAATGCCGTGCAGTTGAGGCAGAGGCAGAGTCTAAATGGTCAGACTCCATACCCTGAGCTTTAACCACTCATTCCCCTGCCTCCATCATTGGTGTGGCAGGCATTACTGGAAGATCTCAGATTTAGTCATGTGTTGCAAATGGAAGAAATCATCTAACTAGTTAATGGTTGCTAATTTACATGGAGAGCCCCATTGAAATAGTTCCAGCCTTAAAACGACCTCTTGGTATTTGATTACCTTTCACCTTAGACATTGATAAACCAAACTGTTCCCTTAGGGCAATAGTTCTGTGCAGGGAAGCACTTCTCTTGCCAAAGTATAATTTTGCTGGCTATATCTATCTCCTTCAAGCCTTGGAATAAGCCCCAAACTAGTAAATTCTGCTGCCCTGGCAAGATGCTCTCCCTCTAGGGCATTGTATCAGGCTAAAGTAATACATCACATTGCTTCCCACTCTGTCAGCCCATTTCTCTGAAGAGTCTTAAAGCAGTTAATGTTTCTGCTTTTAATCTCGGTTGTTCTTGCCCCTAAGTATTATACTTTGACTCTCTGACCTTTGAAACAAAGGCCATCCAAACATTCCTCCCATACCTGCCCTTGAGATGGGGCTTCCAGAGAGAGAGAGAGAGAGAGAGAGAGAGAGAGAGAGAGAGAGAGAGAGAGAGAGAGAGAGACTCAAGAAAGGTTCAGCCTCCTGATGCTTTATTTCACTCGTTTTTAGACCCAGAGATACATAAACATTGACATGATTGGGTAACAAGGAGACTTTGGTCTTTGGCATTATAGGGATTTAGTAGATGGGAAAGGGCTGCTGAGTGGTGGGGTGGGGTGGGTAATATAGGGTCATGATTCCTAGAAAAGATGACCTCATCCAACTGAGAAGTAGTGGGACTGGCAAAAACTGCCAATTAAAAATTAACATAGGCCAAAAGTGAAATCGATGCCTAAACCTGATAGGTCGTCAGGACTGTTTCTGACACATAGTTCACAGAAAAGGGAACATTTTCTCAGTGTGCACTTTTACAGATGCCAAAGGTCAAGCTTTGGAAAGATCCTTCTACAGACACGTAGGACTGAACACAGGTATCTAGAGCAGTCAGGTGTTATTTGTAAATACAGGTTTTAAACCTTCTTTAAATAATCCTAATTTGAAATACTTTTAATATTGGTTATGATTCACTTTATTCTCTAATACGTGTGAGTATATAAGTACAAACCCATGTTATTGTAAATAGCTAATGATAGGTTTAGCAATAAATTCCCTTTTTACATTTTTTCTAAGCATACAGCCATGCATACCTTCTTAATTTATTTAAACTAAATAAGACTTCTATAAAGCCTTTAAAAGATAAAATATTGACTCTCAAAGACATCAAATGTAAGTACTATGGACTCAGGAAATATCAACCATACAATGTTTTATCATAGTTTTCCTTATATTAGGAATTATGAAATATGTCAGTTTTGCATATAAAGCTATCAGAGTAAGAGAGATCGGGAAGCAACTTCCATTTATGCAAATGAGCATTAAAATGTTCCCAGGAGTTGCAGCTTAAACCTACAGTCCCAGCACTCAGGGGGTTGGAGCTCCCAGGTTCAAGGTTAGGGACACTCTGAGCTATGTCTCAAAACCTGTCTCCAAGAAACAAAGGGAGGAAGGATGGAAAGAAAAAAATTGAGGGACGAAGGGAGGGAGGGAGGAGGGAGAGAGGGAAGAAGGTGAGAGGGAGAGGAGGAGGGAGGGGGGAGGGAGAGGGAAAGGGGACAGAGGGAGAGAGGGAGGGGGAGGGTAAAGGAAGAAAGACATTGAAATGATAAAATGTAGGGCTAGGAGCTTAGTTCAGTGCCACATTGTATGTTCAGCATACATAGTATCTACAGGACAACAAAAGAAATTTTACTGGACAGCTATAAGTTTGCTTCTTATACAATTTTCAAAGCTTTCCTACTAATATGCAATGCAAATTGATGTCAACTGAATTAATTTCTATTAGATAAGGTTCTCATAGACCAATGCTAACTTAAGAAGAGTTTTTCTGTATTGTCAGTGAATCTAGGGATGGGCAAAATTAATAATAATAATAATAATAATAATAATAAATAACTTATACAAGAAAACAAAGGTTCTGACTCCTATAAATCCTTACTGTGATATTTGGTTGTGTGATCAACCTTCAGCTAATAAAAGTTAAGGCCAGATTGTTTATTATCTAATAATATCATTTATATTTTCTATCAGACACATTACTGAGAAATTTCTAGAAATCACCCCCAAACTCCAGCTTGAATTTTCTTGCCTCTTCATCCTGTTTTTAATTTAAAGAACTAAATTTAATTTATAAAAAGAAAGAAAGACTCTACTTGGGTACCTCTTCCTCCTATTAATACTGGTTTTTAGAGAAGTGCTATATTCTTTATAACCCAGAAAGGAATAAGTATATATCTTCAAATATAGGTATGTTCCTAATTTGAAAATGTTTGTATTTGTCATCAAATATTGATCCACCAAATCAATATTTTTCTCCTTCCAATGTCAGTTTAAAAAGCTTTCTCAATAATCAGAAGGGGAAATTTCACAGAGAATCAAGGTAAAGTATTGTGTCTCAAGTACATTTCCAGAAACTGATGAGAAATACAGATGTGTGTGTAGGTTGGTAGACATAGTTTTGCTCCTGATTAATGGCTACAACTCTTTGCTCTAGAAACGATGGCCCCAGTTAAATCTCAGAAGTGAACACTTCTCTTTAGAGAAGAGGGGAGTGAGCTGCTTACATCCATGACAAAATGTGATACTCAGCTAATTGGTGTGGTTTTGATGATACCACAGTTCTGCCCAAAACCCTTGCCCTGAAGATTCTTGAATTACTCCACTGACCATGCATTATTTAAAGGGAAGTGCTACTATTATAGAGGCCATCTGTTTAACCATTGGAAGTCTCTCTGTTGGCCCATGTTATAATTAAACATTATGTCTACTCAGAGTGGACTCAAAAATCTAGGCTAAGTGGTGGCAAGCTTGTCTGGAAAGCTGCCTTTGGTCTACATTCTAGACAACCTCTGAACCGAAATTACTGACAAAATAAATATACTATTATAAATTTTCTCTTTTTTCTTAGTTTATTTTTATATTCACTTTACATCCTGGTCATGGACTCCCTCCTCTCCTCAAGTCCCACCTTCATAAGTCCTTCCTCTTACTCCCATTTCCCCCTGCCCTTCTCCTCAGAGAAAGGGAAACCCCACTTGGGTACCAGCCTACCCTGGGATTATCAAGTTGCAGCAGAACTAGGTGCATCCTCTCCCACTGAGTCCAGACAAGGCGGCCCAATTAGGGGGAGGGATCCAAAGGCTGGCAACAGAGTCAGAGACAGCCCCTCTTCCAATTGTTAGGGGATCCACATGAGGACGCAGCTACACATCTACAATAAGTTTTTACTGTTAAGTCTTTGTCAGCAGAACATCTGTGGAATGTTACACTGTCAAACAGTTAAGCATATGGACAAGGTTAGAGAATCCTGATTGTGACTCATTGTGAAAGGTACTACCCCAGTCACCTGTCTTTTACTGTTGCATTGACTAAAGACAATAAGTGGTTTCGAGCGTTCTGGAGAACTGAAGGATAATCGATTTCCATCTTCTAAGTTCTTGGAGACAATGTGTTTCCCAACAAGGCTGAATATGTAGCCAAGATTTTCTATACAGTATCTAGCATTAAAAAAGCCCACAGAAGCTACTTTCCAATATAGGAATCAGCTCCTGCGGTCACCCACAAGTATTTATTGGTCCAGCCTTCACTTAGCTGCTTTCTGCAATGGAGACTTTGTTACATTCCAAGAAAATCTGTTTTCTTTTACTTATTTTTTTAGTAACAAATAGTTTAAAATCTTTTATGCTAAGACAATTTTGTTTTCGGTTTACCTGATAATTCTGAATGAACCAATCAGAATCAAATATGTAACAGGAGTTTTTAAAGGCAATGATGAAACAGCTAGTTCCACCTCATTACAAAAATAATCAAATGACTAAAATTTTCTGTAATTTAGATGTGATGAAGATACTCATTTACATCAAAAAGGCACTAAGGAGATTCACTTGATTGCCCAGCTGATAAACTGTATTGCATTAATCTTCCAATTTTAGACCACAACAGTAAATACTTTTATTATGGTTCTAAGAGAGAGAGAGAGAGAGAGAGAGAGAGAGAGAGAGAGACTTATAGGAGGTTGTTGAAGAAAAACCTACCTAAGACTTGGACACACAACCATGGTCCGTCAATTGCTAACAGGTGGCTGTTAAAAATCAAGCCTGCAGGAGACTTCAAAGGATGGATTGAGCTTTAAGCAGCAATAGGTAAACATTTGCTATATTCATAAATATTGAGCAAAGTACAATAAGCCCATTATAGTCACCATGAATTGGAAAAGACAAATATCCCTTGTGAATCGTGGTAGCTAACAGGAATAAAACTGGTTGTTGTATTCCTGGGAAAATCCACACGTGTGTACTACTACTCCAATAGCATTTAAAAAAAGAAAAGAAATGAATGGAAGATAAGATCAAGCCTCTTAATCGAACATTATATAGAAATCCTAAAGCTCTGTGCTTCAAACCCCATCGGTGAGTGCCCTGGAAAACACGAAAGAGCTCCAGACTCTGAACTCCTAGGAGGGATTCCCCAAACTAGGCACCACACACATATGCTGTTCTTTGCTGTGGTGATGGTTACTTCATCTTCTGAAATGGTCTCATGGCTGTTGAAAGTCACCAGGAAGGATCATGTAACACATGGAGGTGGTTTTGGTTATGCCGAGACAATGGCTAGTATCGCCTTCTTGCAGCAAGCAAAGATCACAGAAGTTAACCGGGACATGCTTGAAATGGAAGACCTAAATGGGTCCTGGGATTCTCCCGCCCTTCTCTCTCCATTTCAGATCCATAAGCCTGAGCTGTGAAAACAGTTATCTCTGAACTGGCCAAGTTTGGAAGTTTCTGGAAGGACTCCTACAACCCTAATCCCAAACATCAAATAACTATTCCATAATCGACAACTGATGGATTTAAGAAATCAGTTTCTTAAAAAATCAGGCCCTTTAAGAAACATGCACTACAAACAAAGGACAGTCATCCCATGAGGGTTACTGTTGTGATAGGTACAGCAAAAGAGAGAGAATCTTCTCTCCTTGCCCCTACCTGCAAAGAGAACCCAAATGCATCCTCTAGCCTTAGTTGATTAGCCAGTTAGAAAACTATGTAGAAGTCCTTCGTGGATTACAAGAGCCATGAGCATCCGCTTGGGTCTTTCCTCTAATTTATAGTCCCAGGAAAAGATTATTAAAGAAAAAAGTCAGGAAAACAAAAAACATTGTTTACATTGCCCAGGGGACCAGCCAGTTTGAACTTGCCAGAGCCTGGCTCTCAAACAAAAGCCCTGAGTCCAATTCTTTGTTAGTCTTTCCTCCAATGGCCAGTAAAAGTGTTGCTGAGACTCCATTGGGACCAACTGCCTGGTCCCTCCCAAAGTCTACAACCATGAGGAGCCCACAGGGTGGGCTGAGAGAGAGAGAGAGAGAGAGAGAGAGAGAGAGAGAGAGAGAGAGAGATCTTTCCCAGAGAGACCACAAATGAACCCTCAGTAAGTTACTACCTCCAGCTGCCCTGAGAATAAACCTTCCTTGTGTGCGGAAGCAGCAACAAGGTTCCTGTGCCGAGCATCAGGAAAACATTTGGGTTCTTAGAAGACGTCATGAGCAGTTGGTGTATCCAGCAGGGAGGCAGCCAAGCTGGAGTGAATGCGGGCCATTGCCATGGTCCTGATCTCCCCAGTGAGGAAGCTGAAATACAGATGAAGACTTTGATTTTCAAATACCCATTCTTAAGTATTGTGTCATTACCTATGTGATTATAAGTCATCATTTAGTGCCATGCCTTCTTAGGTTGGGAATTAAGACTAAACACAGATCAGGTTAATTGAATTCTTGTGGTCTCTCTCTCTCTCTCTCTCTCTCTCTCTCTCTCTCTCTCTCCTCTCTCTCTTTATTTATCTATCTCTCCCTCCATAAAAGCCTGCATGGCAAAGGAGAGATGATAAGCATCCCACCTCCCAAAGGATGTAAAGTAGATGAGAACAGGACGAAATTTTGTGCTCCTATCTAAAACAACACAACTTCACATTTTGTGTGAATCAAATCAAATAGCGCCCATACGGTACTGCATCAAAGCCAGAGAAAGCGTGGTCAAAACCAAAATCAAGTCAACTCAATACCTACTTGGCCAATAAAGATGTCTAATTGATGTGCAAATATCAAAGTAGGTTTGATATTCATGGTTTCACTGCCATTTAACTCTGCCTGTCTCAGTCCAATAGTTTCTTCTGTAGGAAACAGAAATGGTTGCTCCAGGCTTTCTGGGGTAACTGGGCAAGCCCCTTCTAGAGTTTCCAGGCTTCTGCATATGGTAAATAGCAGCAATGGGTTTTCTAAATAGGTCATTTAAGACCTTGGAAAAGATCCTCAGGAGAAGCAAACTAACAAGTGATTAAGATCTCTTCTGTAGCAAGTGCTATATATTACTTTATTTAATATGTCATTTCATCTTATCCTCAATTCTGACAAGAAATATGTCATTGCCTATCACACAATTAGATTGAGACCTACAGAGTTTACACGGTGTTTCTGGAGTTTTTCACCAATATTTTCTGGGCTCTGTGAGGTCCTTGGGCTTAACAGCAGGTTAATCTGACTCTACCGATTGCATCAAGCTCTGAGTCTCAGTTTTCCCACCAAAGAAGAAATATATGCTTTGACTTCAAACTTTGCTTGTATGCAATTTAATTTACAAGAGAAATCGATGATAAAAGATCAGCTGAGCTGCCCTAGGTATAAAACCGTAGGCATTTACTAAAGTGCTTGGGAAGATTCTGTTTCCCAGCTCTATGCTTCGAGGGAGATTCCTGCTCAAGTGTTTGAAATGAACAGCCTAAATGCCTTCAGTTGATTATTAAACAGTATATATCATACTTTATCCTCCCAATATTATAATCACCTTGTCAATTTAACAATAAAACAATATGTTTACAACATGAAACTTGATCTGTAATTTTGTTTTAACTAGAACTCTTCTTTTTATTACTTTGTCTTAAATTATTTTCTATTTTTTTATATTGGATATATTCTTTATTTACATTTCAAATGTTATCCACTTTCCCAGTTCCCCCCTCCTAGATAGCCCCTATCCCATCCTCCCTCCCCCTATTTCTATGAGGGCATCCCTCCACCCACCCTTCTCCCACCTCCCCGGCCTCGATTCCCCTACTCTGGGGCATCTATCAAGCCTTCATAAAACCAAGGACCTCTCCTCCCACTGATGTCTGACAAGGCAATCCTCTGCTACATATGCAGCTGGAGCTATGTGTACCCCTTGGTTGATGGCTTAGTCCCTGGGAGCTCTGGGGTGGGGGTGGGGGTCTGGTTGGTTGATACTGTTGTTAAAAACCTCTCAACTAAGACAATAAAAAGAAAGGTTATAGGGCTGGACATAGACAGGATCCTGGAATATAGGTTGAAAACATGGGAAGACTTAATACAAATAAAGTGCACGGCAAATGAAGTCTTACTCGTGAGTATACTATAACTCCAGGGAACATACAGGAATCTAGAAGAATGTACAGAGTCAGGCATATTGGAGATACTTCAAGAAAAGGGTGGCCTATTGGGGAAGTATGTAGACTTGATGTGGGAAGACAAAGGCATCAGGGGCTGGATGAAAGTCTGTGAGCATAGGTAGTTCTAACACCAGCCCATTCTGATTTGTGCAGACAAGCCCACAGGCTACGGCTCCAGCATTCGGAGGGCGCCTCAGACAGGCATTGTGGATGAGTGTTGCTTCCGGAGCTGTGATCTGCGAAGGCTGGAGATGTACTGCGCCCCGCTAAAGCCTACAAAATCGGTCCGCTCTATCCGTGCCCAGCGCCACACTGACATGCCCAAGACACAGAAGGTACGCTCATATGGGTGAAATGTAATCATTCTTAAGCGGTCTGTTATATGTGGTGCGCGGGGAGGCGGGGCAAATGGAAATTCTATGTCTCCTGGGTGACAGGTCAAAAAGTTCCAATCCTACCAGTAGGATGGCTTACGGGTCTGCCCTTCCCAATCCCTCTCTCCTCTGAATTATCTTTCCCACTCCCCTGGATAATCTGACACTTAGTCGGTGGTGGAAAGCCAGGACTAAACCTGTGAACACTGAAGATGCCCAATGAGGCAGATTGGCCAAATAGAATACCAAGTCTTGGCTATCAATAACATTGTGATAATGTCAGAATGTCCTGCTACAGATTGCCAGAATTTGGTAAGTTGATATGCTCTAAGATGTAGACCATGTACAAGTGGAATACCTGCATCAAGTGACTGTTAGACAAGGATTAACATTTGTATCTAATAACAAAAGTTGCAAGTCCTGGACGTCTACAATGGTCCAAATACAGACTCCTTCCTGGGACTTATTTGAAAGCCTCAGCAGCAATTATAAATTAAAGAGAAATACACTGAAAGTGGACATACTCCGTTTAGCTGTACGGATGTTTAGAAGTCTCTAATGATCAAAACACAAGGCATCCTTTGTCCAAGCCATTTATTATAAAGCAACCTCAGGAAGACCTGAGAAACAAATAAAACATCTGACACATGTTGACCACTTGATACACTTATAAAATGAATAAATGAATGAATGAACGAATGAAAAAATATTAGAGTCTAAGCAGAATCATAGTCCTTATGTAGAAAAAAAGAGAAGATAAAATAGAAAAGAGAAAGGAAGAAAGATAAATCAGTAAAAGGCCTCTCTCAGGTGTTCTGAGGCATTTTTTTAAAAGTGAACACATAGATTCTATCATTGAAACGTAATGAACAATATGCAGGAAGCACAAGATAAGAGACTCGAACATTCACATTGACACCTTTGCTGCATCCTGATCCTAAGCCAAAGCCGAGGCTGAAAACAGACCATGGGGTCTTAGTAGAGACATCACCCCAGTGAGTCTCCTGAAAGGATTTGAGGGGACTGTTTAAGACTTGATGTAGACAGAACACAGCGGGCATAAGAGTCAGAGAGGATGCCAATGTGCAAATTAAGGGAAAAGGACTGTTCCTTCTAGCTGAAGAGGAAGTGGGTATGAGAGATAAAGCTCACAGCTCTAGCATGTCGGCTCTGATGCCCCTGAGGGGTAGACCCCTCTTCAGCAGCAAAGCTGGCTCCTGATTCCTATGGATCCCAGGCATTCTGGGAAGATTCAAAGCCCGTCGCCAGGACGGGAGCCACCCGTTCTCAATGCAATTATTTTTGTGATGTTTGCAGTCCCAGCCCCCATCGACAACCAAGAAAACGAAGCTGCAAAGGAGAAAGAAAGGTGAGCCAAAGACACAACCAGGAGGGGGAACAGAAGGAGGGAGTGAACGGAGGGCAACTCAGAAAATCTCAGGTCCCAGAGAAAGGAGACTGAGCTAGGGGCTGTGAACAAGCAGGCGAAGACGGACGTGCGGGACAGGGATGAAGGAGGAGCGGACAGCAACCCGGAAAAGCCACAGTAGAGATGGAGCATAGCAGTCCTCTCTAAGCTAGATAATGTCTGTGATGGAAGTAAGAAGGCCCTCCTCTGAGATATGGCGCTTACAACATGGGAAGCATGACCCAGGGAAGTGTAACACCTCAGGAAGTGCCAAGTGACAAGGATGGCACATCCACAACAATAACGATCAAAAACATGCCACCAAGACACGCCCTTCCCTTCTTAAAAATATAAATCAGAGTAAAAAAAAAAACGCTATGCAAATCAAAGATCACATCTTCAGCCTGCACTCCAAATTTTATACAAATCTGTTATAGAAGAATTGCCCATGTCAATATATGTTCAGAGTTAAATATTAACCGTAAATTCGCAGCAATGCTGTGTTGTGTCATTGAAGTTCCCAGATTCTGTCCTGAATTTCACTGGTGGTTCTGCTTCTTGGTCAAGTCCAGGGTATAGGCCAAAGAACATTGGGTATTTACAAAAAGGCCTGTGAGGTAACATTTAAAAAGATCAGTGAACTTTTATTTTGTACTGTGGTATCAGACACAAAGACATATTAGCTCACCATGGCTGCCGTAACGAAGCACCACAGACTAAATCACTTAACCCACAGACACATGTTTCCCCTCGTAGTTCTAGAGAGTAGAAGTCCTCACTTGAGGTATCAGTCCCTTGGAGGCCTCCTGCCTGTATTCATACAATCTTCCCTCTATAGATACCTCAGTGTCTAAATACTGTGTTTTCCTAAGGATATCAGTGAGACAGGATTGGGGTTCACCCTAATGGCCTCATCTTAATGTGATGACCTTAATACAGACTCTGTATCTAAGTGCACTCTATTTTTGAGGTACTAGGAATTGGAACCTTAAACATGAATTTTGGGGTAGAGGGTAGCAGTTAACCCATAGTGAAAGTATCTGACATCAAACTATGTCATTTAGTTCTCTCTCTCTCTCTCTCTCTCTCTCTCTCTCTCACACACACACACACACACACACACACACACACACACACACTCAAATCCTATCAGATTCTTCATAAGAAAACCCTTAGGATCATGCTGTTAGTGATAGTAAAGTCCTTGGAAGCCATGTGCTTCTGCCTCTTTGTTTTAAAGACTGGTAAACTGAGATCTGTGTGTAGGTAAGATCTCTACTTGGTTTCTAAGCTTCTTCTGGACACCAAATGACAACTATCAAGCGAACCGAGTAAAAAAGAGAAAAGGGGCACAGAATTGGACATGGGGAGTTCCCCCTCCCCCATTTAATATTTGTCTGCCAGAAGAAAAGCTTGCAAGTGCTATCAAGAGTGCTGAATTTTCTGGAGAAGGTGACAGTCAACTCACAGAAGAAGGTGGGTCTCAGTGACCTTTGCAATCACTAAAGCAAGCTTGTCATGGAGCCGAAAGCAAAACCTCAAGATATCTAAATTTGAATTCCCACACCAGGACAGAAGAACACTGCATGCTAACGGTGACCCTTTGGGGTGATAAAATGACTGTAAGCCATGAGTGAGACATTTCATCTATATAATCTACTTCGAAGAAGACCTGGTATAGAGAAGCATCTTTTCTGCCTAATCCTTCCTGCGCCTGATATTTTTTTTTCTACTTCAAGATCATGTTTTCTCCGTGGCTCACAGAAAATCTTGGATGGCCTCAATATTGCAAAGGTATTCAGAGATCAAGATAGGATTGAAGATCCAATTACAAGTCTGTGTCAACCTCCCCCAATGAAAGCAAGTCTACTTCTGTTATCGCAAAAAAATATTCCTACATTATCAGGAGAAGCTATGTTCTATTAAGTCGGCACACTTTAGGGCCAGACTCGGGCAAAAACTGTCCCTAATGCCACTGTAGCCTGAGCCTTCAGACTCAGACAGCTCTGAGAGCAACCACAGTTCAACAAAACAATTTAGAATCTATGTTCTATGGAAAGAATTAGGTGGCTGTATTTCATTATAAACCTCATTCAAAAAAATGTGACAGGACTTTCTAGTTAAAATAAGTTTACACGGCCCTAGACTGTGTGTTGAAATCCATTTCTTTATGAAGTAGGTTTTAACCATTTTAAAGCAAATTGTAAATCCTTGAAATGCCTACATGTCATTGCCATGTAATTTGGATGGTGAAAACATGACCATCGCATTGTTCTTTCGTGAAGCATGTTTCCTTACCTAGGATAATGAGGAATTCACAAAATAAATCAGAAGAGGCAAAGGAGCTTGGCTGACACCTCACATAATTGAAATTTAGCTCAAAATTGAAATTGTCCCAAGACTCAATGTGATAGATTTTGGTTAGCTAAATACTTCCCAGTGAATGTGATTTACCTGGTCAGTGTTTTCTTGAAGTCAACAGAGTATAGAGCCTTCTTTATAATCCCAAGAACTGATCATCTTGTTTAAAACTGATTAAAATGTGTAAAGACTCACAATTCTGAGACAAAATTCATTGAGGACCTATGGCTGTAAATGTCTAATTGGGACAGGAAGCTTACACGTTGGAAATGGATAGTATCAACAAGAAGACAGAACTCTGGTCAGTCTGCCTCGAAGCAAGTCAGAGCTATTTGACTAGCTGTACACTCATGGGCACAATCTCTAGCTCACCTACATCTTAGTTACTTCATCTCTCAAACCTGCCAACAACTGAGTTTATCTCATACTGTTGTGATGACATATCAAAAATATATTTAGGCATCTGTATTTGCACATATATGTATGTTTATTGTACATGCATATATTATGGATGACTCAAAATGATACTTACACATAATATAAGCACTATTGAACTACTAGCTAGTATTGACATACTTCTGGAAATTGAAGCAATAGAAAAGTCTCCTGAAGTAGAAGTGTCTCATATTGCCAATAATGTCAAGCCTACATTTGATAACAGTTCCAGCAATATACATATTCTCCAGCATCTGACAGAAGAGAGCTTAGTAGTCTAAGAGTCTTCCCAATCTGTAGAATACCTGATTCTGTGACTAATCCCAATTAAAAATGGTTAGTCTGGCTCTCCCACATGAAGAACTGTCTATATTTGTTTTAAGGTCATGTCTTAGTCAGGGTTTGTATTCCTGCACAAAAAAAAAAAAAAAAAAAAAAAACCATCATGACCAAGAAGCAAGTTGGGAAGGAAAGGGTTTATTCAGCTTACACTTCCACATTGCTATTCATCACCAAAGGAAGTCAGAACAGGAGCTCACACAGGGCAGGAACATGGAGGTAGGAGCTGATGCAGAGACAATGGAGGATGCTGCTTACTAGCTTGCTTCCCCTGCCTTGCTCAGCCTGCTTTCTTATAAAACTCAGGACCACCAGCCCAGGGATGGCACCACCCACAATGGGCTGGGCCTTCCTCCCTTGATCACTATTGAGAAAATGCCTTACAGCTGGATCTCATGGAGGCATTTCCTCAACTAAGGCGCCTATCTCTGTGATAACTCTAGCCTGTGTCAAATTGACACACAAAACCAGTCAGTACAACTTGACCCCTTGTCAATTTGACACACAAACACATCACTATTAAGCACCAACCCTTACTTTCTTATTCATCCCCAAGATCTAAATAACTTTAAAAGTCCCACAGTCTTTACATATTAAAATCTACATTCTTTTAAAATTCAGTCTTTTTACAACTCAAAGTTTCTTAACTGTGGGCTCCATTAAAATACTTTCTTACTTTAAAAGGGAAACATATCAGGGCACAGTCACAATCAAAAGCAAAATCAAACTCTAACCGTCCAATGTCTGGGATCCACTCACCATCTTCTGGGCTCCTTCAAGGGCTTGGGTCACTTCTCCAGCTCTGCCTTTTGTAGCACACACCTTGTCTTCTAGGCTCCATCTGCCTGTACTCCACTGCTGTTGCTGTTCTTGGTGGTCATCTCATGGTAATGGCATCTCCAAAACACTGCTGACTTCTGCTGTAACTGGACTGCACTTTCACAAATAGCCTCTCATAGGCTCTTTTCATGGTGCTAAGTCTCAACTTCTCCGCATGACCCTTTCAGTCCTGGGCCTTCAACTACCACCAAGACTGTACCTTCACCAGGAGAGCCTGGCCTCTCATGGTGTCAAACATCAGTTGTTACCCCTTCATGTTTCAAAACCAGTACCACCTGGGTGACTCTTATACATTACCAAGTCTGGCTGCTAACAAGAGGTACAACCATGGCTGCTTCTGGAATACAGCTTCTCTGTGCTCTCAGGAAACACTTCCCAGAAGATTTCACCTTAACAATTCTGGTCTCTTCTTAATCACTGCTAATTTCTTAGCTCCAGCTAACCAGCATCAATCATCCCAGTAATGCAAAGGTTTCGCTTTAATAGTTCTGGTATCTTGTTAATTATAGCTGATTCTTCAGCCCCAGCTAACCCAAACCACAGAATCTTCACAATCAAAATAGCAACAACCCTGATAAGAATCTAATCTTCTCTCTGAAATTTCACAAGCCAGGTCTTCATCGTTTGCACGGTTCTCAACATTATCTTCCAAGCTCCTACAGAACATCCCACAGAGCTCATAACACCCCAATGGCTCTTCTAGTTCAAAGTTCCAAAGTCCTCCCACAGTCCTCCCAAAAACATGGTCAGGTTGTCACAGGAATACCTCATTACAGTGGTACTAATTTGTCTTAGTCAGGGTTTGTATTCCTGAACAACAACAACAACAAAAAAAAAACATTATGACCAAGAAGCAAGTTGGGGAGGGATGTGCTTTTTCAGCTTTACACTTCCACATTTCTGTTCATCACCAAAGGAAGTCAGGACAGAAACTCACACAGAGCAGGAACATGGAGGCAGGAGCTGATACAGAGGCCATAGACGATGTTGCTTACTAGCTTGCTTCCCCTGCCTTGCTCAGTCTGCTTTCTTATAGGACTCAGGAACACCAGCCCAGGGATGGCCCCACCCACAACGGGCTGCACCCTCGCCCCTTGATCTCTAATTGAGAAAATGCCTTACAAATGGATCTCATGGAGGCATCTCCTCAACTGAGGCTCCTATCTCTGCTCCAGTTTGTGTCAAGTTGACACCAAACCAGCCAGTACAGGTCATTCAATGAACTTTTCAGAAAACCACCATTTCCTTCTCAACCAGTTAAAATCAAATGTAATATGTAGTTTTCATTCCATGGTGCCTGGGGAAATTTTAACTGTAGTCTGAATTCTAGATCTCCCTAGTTTCAAGTAAAACTGTCAAAATAAATAGAAACATGGGATTTTTCTGGGCTCACAGACCTTCCCAGACACTTTGGTTCCTAGGGTAGCTGATCTAGTGCTTTTCACTGGCATTTGATCTTTCAACTGTCTCTTTAAAACAAGCCAACCTTATACAGCTTTGAATGTGCACTGTTAAGATGGAAGGGGTGGTAAAGGAGAAAAAGAAAATCTCCCAAAGAGTCACTCCTCTTCTGCTAGCATCTGTGATCACCTCCCTCCGAGGAACGGTGGAAAGGAAGCAAGGCTTTCTAAGGTAGCACAGACAGCAAACGCTCAAGTCCATAAGAGTCCATGAGGGGGAGACAGAAGGCTAGTCTGCTTATTTGCTGGGTAGAAGAGAATCTACCTTTTTTTTTCCTCCAACTATGTACTAGATAATCCAAAATTGACTCTTCAGACAGAGCGAAGTTGACAGCCTGAAATTAATGTGAGGGCTTTCGAAAGAAATCGGTGGGAAGATTAACAGGTTTTGATCAAACACAATCCCTTTGTATGAGTTTTAGAATGTCCACTGTAGACTTTATTGTAAATGTTACCTCGACTGAAAGGCCAGTTATTGGTTCCTTTAACCCAAGCATGAGAAGGCCATCTGACACTAGTTAAAGAAGATTCTTCAGGAGCCACCAAACATGCAACAATGAAGTCAGCTTCTCTCCCAGGGGCCTGATTGGAATCGGAATTCTTCCCTGAAGCCCACATACTTGGGAACCCATCTCTAACAAGGTTTCTCAATACCACTGGATCTCATCCGGCAACCAAGATGTATAATTTAGAAATGTCAACTTTGGTTTACACTCCAGAAGACAGAACTAGATGTAGTGGAGACCGGGGAAGGGGTGTGAGGTAGAGCAGAACAGATCTGTGAATCCATGCCTCATACACAGCACCTCCAAGAAAATTCTCAGCACACCAGGCACTCAGAAACAATGCCGGAGCCTACTGGATGAGTCACAAGAACTCTTCCCACCCCTGTTAACCATTATGCTTATAGTTTCAGAAAGTGTTGGTCAGGAGATTTTAAAAATAGAGGACTGCTTGTTAGAAATGAGAATAGTATACGCACTTGCAGCTGACTTTAAGTCTAAATACCCTTGCTGGGACTTTGGAATCTGTAATTCACTACAGCAAACAGTCTTGTGAGAAGAGAAAGAGTGTGTGTGTTCAAAGGAACACACGTGTACATGAATGTCTAGGATGCATGTGCTTATGCAGTTTTGTTTGACCCAGTAGGGTTTGTGGGTAAGTAACTTTCCAAAATCCTGGGTAACTCCCAGGGTGCTTTTTTCAGTGGATGTAAATTCCTTTGTAAACATCACTTGTCATCCACAAAAATCTCAAGATTCCTTTGTCTTCTGGGAAATAAAGGGAATGTTTTTGGGCAGAAGGAACTTGGTCTTGTTTTCATAATATCTTTTAGGGAACAAGGGGCTTCAACCAATTCTCAGCTAATGTACAATCTATAGATCCCTCCTGTCTATGGATCTTGGTAGTTTCCCATAGAATGGTGTTGCAGCTTAAGACACGTGGTCCACATCAATATCTTGACTCCACAGATAGGCCCAGGCACCCACCCAATGTTCACTCCACCAACTTGTCAGAGATGAGGATTGCTGTCCATAACTGCCCCAGGCTTCTGCTTCCTCTCCCCCTTCCTTTAAAACATTTAAAAATTATGTCTGTTTATTCTGGAGGAGGGCATATGCCATGGAGTGGATGTGGTGGGTGGAGAACAACTTCATATAGCTGGTTCTCTACTTCCACCATGACGTTCCTGGGGGTCAAACTCAAGTCGTTAGACCTAGAAGTAATTTCCTTGACCCTCTAAGCCATCTCACCATGCTCCCACTCTTTCTTAGCCATAAGTCTCTGGTGCCCTCTCCTCACTTCAGAACATCCACTCTCAATCCCTAACAGTCTAAGCATGCTAGCAAGCAAATAGCCTTCTCTTTGTGAAAATGGCTCCAAAGTTCCCAGGGAAAGACCAAGAAATTTCAAAAAAAAAAAAATTTTTTTTTAAATCAACACTTAAACTGGCTGAATGGCCCTGCCTTCCAAGTAAGAATTCATATGCCAAAAGCTTTTTTTTTTTTTTTTACAAAATTCCGTGTAAAGTCTAGAAGCGTTCACATGGGGCTTTCTGTCTGGCCAACACCAAGAGGTTAAGTAATCAAAGACCAACCAGCCCTACCATCTGTGAAAATAGGATGGGTTATTTTCACAGCTGTAGATAACAATGGTGGCAAGACAAACAGATTTCAGATAATTAAGAGCAAGAGGATGGCAGGTTGGGGGTTTGGGAGAGATTCCTATCCATCTGACAACTGTGCTCTTGGAAATGGGTGATGCTGATGTCACGGCAAGCATGTTTAAAAGTTTATGGAGCATTGCAAAACAAGAAAAAAAAAAGGAGTGTGTAAAAGAAGAGGGATATGCATGGCATCGTTGCTCTGCTTTGGCCAGTCTTAGTTGTCCCCATCGTGACCAGATACTCCGTTTGTCCCCGTGAATAATATTCACATTCTTCAGAAGAGTGTGAGGCTAGGAGTCGAGGTGCTTCGAGCACGACAGAATGATCTCAAATTTTAAAGCTGGATGAGCCACACTTGTAGACTGTTCCGTCTTGGAAAACCACTGACTGGCAGTCCCCGGGTTTGCTTTTATATGTGGAGGGCTCCCATGACCTCGAACAGATGCAAATCATCATTTCAACCAGTCACCGTGGTATTTTGTTCATCCGAAAAGTTCAGAAGAGTCTTCCGAGCTTCCAAAATTTCTCTCGACTCAGTGAGAAGGAAAATTCAGAACACAGAGTTTGAGTGTTCTGCCCAGATTTGTTACACACTCAAAGACTGAGTGGGAGAGGACAATGTTCTTTCTTACTAACCCTGTGAACACATCACCAGTGCCTTGAAGTGACACCAGAAGACTTTTCAGGGCCTCAGGTCTCTCAAGGATACCGTGATACAAATTAAGATGCACACACACACACACACACACACACACACACACACACACTAGTTCAATGCTAGCCTAAGCCATATGTCAGTTGGAACAATGGCACTGGGAAAGTGTAACAAAGAAGAGCATCAAAACTGGTCCTCAGATGAGACATGCAAACATTAGTCACATTAGAAGAATCTGGTATTGCACTTTTGAAATCTTGCATTTGGACCCTTTCAGCAATTCCAAAATCAACTACTGTAACTGCCCGCAGCTACAGTGAACTGGGTCCCTGGAAGAGAAGCTGGGGATAGATGGGGGGGGGGGGGGGGGTAAAAAAGAACAAAGGCCAGGACAACACCATTGCTGATTGAGGCCCCAAGTTTATTTGGAGTTCTGACAATATAAGGGTTCTTGGGGTGAGTCTGTTGAGACCCAGCTCAGAGTGTGTTGGCTCCACGGTTCCACACTACTCAGTGGATAGATAGCCTGCTTGATTCGGGAAACTGTAGGTCTGGCAGATCAAGACTTCACCCTGATCCCAGCACTCTGCCCCAGGCTAGCACCAGGTATTCACAGGAAGTCGCAGGCTCTTAGGAGAACAATGGGTCAGACCCTCAAAGGCTGGATTGTAGCTAGCCCCAAGGCTGGGGGGAGGGCGCAGTTCCCCCACAGTAAAAATGGCTCACTACAAACTACCTCAGGAGACTGTAGTTTGTTTGGCTTAGTTAGGCCAATTTGCTACCACCACCACCACTATTGTTATTTTGGTCATTGTTATTATTGCTATTGAATTTATCACAAATAAAAATACCTAAGCAACTTGTCCATAAAATCCTGTCTAGACAACTTTGAACCTGCAGGATTTTGTAACATCCTTCCAGACTCTTAAAGACAATATAAATATTTTCTGCTGCCTAGCCAAAAAAAAATTTCTTCAGTATTTTCTTCTTCTTTTATTTAGCCTTTAAAACCTCTAGCCTTTAAAACCATTTACCAGCAGTTTCTTGCATCATAGGAAGGTACACTGGAAATCAAATCAGGTGGCGATTTGCAGAGTGAGAGAGTTGCTAAATCAGGCTGAGCTAAATCAGAAAATAAGAGGAAGAAGGCAAGTTCCTTAACTCCTGGGCATGCCTACTTACTTATTAGACATTTATTTATTACTCATTTATTTGTTATCATTATTAAAAGAGAAAAGGGTAAAAGAGCTGTGGGCATGCTATTCCAGCATTCAAGGGTACTCTGCAAATCCAGAAAGTAGCTAACTTGGCCCGTAATCAGCAGAAAAAGAGGTGGCATTCTAGCATGGAAAGGACTCTGGTAGTAGGAACTGTTAAACACTGGATAATAAGAATAGCTACTAGTTATCCAACACTTACTCTACAGCACTGGCTTTGGCGAGTCACCTCATCATAAGCTGACACAGGAAATGCTATCATTTTCCCTGCTGTGGAGATAAGAAAATTAAACCGAGAAAGGCTAACTGTCTCGTTAAGATTTTGCTCTCATTTGGGCCAAGTCAGGACACACACCCAAGATGGATCCCAACATGTTAACCAGGGACCCCACTATTTCATTCTTAGTGAACATAGATTGTGCCACAGTCAGTAGCGTAAGTTCTGAGACAGGCAGGAGAGGGTTACGTTATATTTCGCTTTGTGAACACAAGTGGCCATACAGTGCTTGCTGTTGAACTAAACTCTATCCCGTTGTTTCTGCAGAAAATTTAAGTCAATGTAAACGAGAAGCCACATTCACTGTTGGCTTTTGTTTCTCAAACACCCTGCTTAAGTTTAGTGAGGATACAGAAATAAAAGAACTGTGTCCCCATAGTCTCAGGGAGCTTCCCTTTAAGTGGGGAGATAAACAGAATTTACTCTAAAACGTCTTTGTATTCTAACAAAGGTGGGCACACCAAGATAGCACACGAGCCAAACTAGAATGGCATTGCTAAGAGCCAAGTTCACAGAATGGATCTGAACCAACTCTCTCTGATAGTGAGTCTCCTTGCACAGAACGGTAGCTATCTCCCTATGCTAAATACATGTCCTAAAGTTAGAGCAACCAATCAAATGGCTTGGTGACATCAGTGCTTTTACCCCCACTCTTACAAGTTATAGAAGAGAAAACCGAGGCTAGAACAAGTCAGTGACTCATGAGGTAGGGGATCTGCAATCAAAACTAGACATGTAAGCCCATGACTTCTGGGAGGACAAGCAAGACTTTATTAGAAGACGTACGTGTCTACGTCAAAGAAAATAGGAAATTTAGTAGTTTTGGAAAACTATCGAATAGCAACAGTACCTGATCCCAAGAGAAGAAGAGGTAGAAAGGAGCTCAGATAGGACTAAGACTCATATTAGGTGTTAAGGGCAGTGTAACAACCATCAGGGAAGTCTTTGAGATAGCATTGGCCACTAAAGATGTCTATTTTCCAAGAGTGGGTCCAGTCATGATATTCCCACTACACTCAGACACAGCTTAGGTGAAGGGTCAGCCTGGAACAATACAAATATTCAAAGGAAGCAGTCACGGGGATGGAGAGGACTGAATAGCAATTTTCATCACATTAAAGGAGGAAGAAGGTCGTGCTAAATAAACAGTCAGAGGCTCATCATGTACCATGTGGCCACACCTGTGCCTTCCTCCTAAAGAGTCAGCCATAGACAGCAGGAGAATGAGTCTCTCCAACTGTCTTTGGTTTTAAAGTCCTATCCTAACACGTAGACTAGATCTCATGACACTCAGCATGGCTACCAAAAAACGAAAGGCCAACCAGAGTGTCCTAGAATTTGAACTTGGGATTCCTTGAGGTCAAAAGATGTCAGAGCTGATACTAAGACATCTGAATCATCCCCAAAGTGCTCTGTGTTCCCCAAGCCAATCAGAAAAAAAAAAAAAAAAAAAAGGAACTATAGCATATCTTTTTCAACAAGTGAAGAGTTTTTGTCTGGGCCACCTGTCAATCATCCACTGTTCTTCTACTTGCCCTTCTATGGAAAAGGTCAATGCTGAGTTAGTACTTTGTGCTGTAAATAAGTGCTAATATTCTATGAGAGACATTATTTTCCTAGCACTTTTTTTTATAGGATATCAGGCCCTTCATAGACTATGCCCTAGAATACTCAACTTGTTTGCCGTGGGTGGAAGATGGAAACACAGTCTATTGAAACTATTGAGGCTTCCTTCCTGAAGTTTAAAGAGTCTACCATCTTTCTTTTGTATTCTGCCCCTTAGGCAAACCACCACCCAACAATTAGGCATGGTGAAAAAAAAAAATCAGAAGTAATAGTATCCAAGGAGATAGCTCTTATTAACTGGGCATGCTACAGATCCAGAACTCTATAAACAACCATACAAATGTGGCCTAGCTGACACTGTGGTCAGGAAGGATACCTCACCCTGTTAGCTCGAAGTCCTCCACCCCAGACATCCTGCCTTCATTCATAAACCAGCAGGGGTGGTGGACAGCTGATGACATCATGAACTACCACTATTAGAAAGAGATCTTTGAGACCCTAGGGGTCTTTTTCTTAACCTCTTTGGGGGTGGTAGGTAGCAGAAGAACTAACAGGTCACCTCCAGAATCAGAAGGCACTTCCATAAATTCAAACCAGAAGCCTGGCTTAACTGTAAGAAATAAGCAAGTTTTTTTTAACCCTTTCCGTCTTCAGATGCCTTAATGGTACCAGTGCCCGTCCTGTGTAATACTATGGGATAAACAAGAAAGCTTAAGCAGAGACCATGGGTGACGTAATCCTTAGCACGTGATGGATGCTCCAATGCTGATTTCTGTCATTTCTTCTCTTGAATCTAACAACCATCTTAAGAGGAATCTGACAGTTCCTCTGCAACCTTAGGCACATCGGGAAATTTTAGCAAGCCTCAGGCTAGAAGTGGAGTGGACATAAATAAGGGTGAGAGGAGAGAAATGGCTGTGAGGGGCTGGTGAGAGAATTCACTCCACCTTAAAGCCTCAGCAGGTGCCAGACAAGATTCCTGGGACATTTATCATTAGTACTGGTGATCTTCACCCTCAAAGGGTCTATGGGTAACTAACTTTTCAGGGGAAAGCATAAGAGCTACAGAAGAGGGTAAATGGCCTCTACTACTAATTAATTCCTCCCCCAGCTCATTCCACAATAATCTGGTTAGCCCTTCTTTCAAAAGGGTCACTTTCTTCAGTCCACCCCAGAGAGCTGGAAATCTGACTTTTTTTTTTCTTTTAAATAATCTTACCTTCTCTGGTGTCAATTGGAAATAATATTTACTCACTACTGTTTTCCTTTCAAAAAAAAAAAATCTGTCTAGTTGCACACCAGAAACAGTTTCAGCTGGTTTGTTTGTCTTGGACAAGCTACTGAAGTGAAAAAAAAAAAAAGTTTTTTGCTTGGCTGCATGTGAAACTGTTTCATAACCGTTCGAGAAGTGCATCGAAGGTGGGTGCCAGCTCGGAGGAGGACAGCTACTCCTGACGGGGGCCTCCACGTGTAGCCTATTGTCCAGGGTAGCCAGCGCCAGCATAATTAAATTAAGACAATGAGCCAAGCAACAGATGCAACTGAGACCAAGTCCCCGAGTGTTTTTGTTCGTCACTATCATTGTCTGCAACAAAGAAGTCACATGTGAGAGACTGGGAAGGGAGCCAGCAAGCCAGACTACACAGCTGGTTTTAAATGGGTTCTCTGAGCCCAGGTGCCGCAGAAGCATGCTGCTTAGAGCAGTGGTGGGTGAGCTGCGTCCTCTCTCTCTCTCTCTCTCTCTCTCTCTCTCTCTCTCTCTCTCTCTCTCCCCTGGAGGCTGAGACAGACCCGTGAGGTAACCACCAGGGGACACACTTCTGCTCAACCCCACCCTGCCTAACTTCCGCTTTCAGAGACAAGAAAGGCCCAGAAGAATAAAGACCTAACCTCTTCTCTCCACTTCTAGCTGCAGTGCAACCCTCATGCATTTAAAGAGTAAAGCACAGAAGACGCCTGAACGTGATCTTTGACAAATTTTCAGCTCACCTTGAGAACTGGGGATTCAACAGCTCACGGGATCTCTCTCACTGTTACCAGTTCCTTCTTGAACTGGTTGACCGTGTACACTTCTTAGCTCACCTTTATTTCTAAGCTAGTGTGCACCTTAAGTGGGAATGAAAATATTCAAACTCAAATTAGTATGCTTCCCTATGCATTAGTTCATTTAGTTAGCAGTTTTGTAGAAGAGTGCTGTCCTTAAAGCTATTTCAAACTCGTGGTGAGATAATCAAATGAGCCCACACGTAAAGTTTCTAATAGTTTGGGAACCTTAATGACCCCGTTCTTCTGCCACAGATATCTTCCTTTAATTTTTCTACAAAAAAAAAAATGATTATAAGAAGCAGGAATTAACCCTCAAGAGACTGGAGGCCCCAGGGAGTTTAGAGGTCAGATGGGTGGGGGTTGGGGACATCCATGTGGAGACAGGGGTTGGGGAGGAGGTATGGGATGTGGAACAGTTGGAGGGTAGACAGGGTTTGGGAAATAAAATGTGGCATGTAAAAGAAAAATTAAATTAATTAAAAGAAGAAGAACAGGAGGAGGGGGAAATGGAGGAAGAGGAGGAGGAGGAGGAGGAGGAGGAGGAGGAGGAGGAGAAGAAGAAGAAGAAGAAGAAGAAGAAGAAGAAGAAGAAGAAGAAGAAGAAGAAGAAGAAGAAAGAAGAAAGAAGAAAAAGGAGGAAGAGGAGGAGGAGGAGGAAGAGAAGAAGAAGAAGAAGAAGAAGAAGAAGAAGAAGAAGAAGAAGAAGAAGAAGAAGAAGAAGAAGAAGAAGAAGAAGAAAAAGAAGGAGGAGGAGGAAGAGGAGGAGGAGGAGGAGGAGGAGGAGAAGAAGAAGAAGAAGAAGAAGAAGAAGAAGAAGAAGAAGAAGAAGAAGAAGAAGAAGAAAAAGATCATCCATAACTTAGTGGTTAATTTGTGCCCAGCAACAAATATATGCTGATTGACCTTTATAAGGTATATGCTACTTAAAGGGAAGGTCTCAGAATTTTTACCTGATGGTACTTCAAGGTGCTCTACTGGCTTGCTTCTTTTACAATAGTCATGAACCTGTAACTTTAAAGAGTAATTTTTTTATATAATGCCACCTTTCTTCTGTTCTGTCAGTATGATAATGACAGTTGACTCACAAAGGCTTCCTTTCATGTTGCATGAAGGACTCAGAGACAGAACTCTTGTGTTCCGGTAGTGCTGATCAACTTGTATTAGAAAACTCACCACATGCCTCAGAGTCTTGGTTGATAGGTATTGGTTCGTATTGGTTTGTATTAGTAATAATCACCAGCATTAGATCTACTCACTCCCCTAAATCTCTAAAGTCTCTTAGTTCCTAACAGCATTGAGACTGAGTGGGTGTGCACTCTCTTAGGGAGGAGAAAAGTTTGGCAGTTCTGAATGCCAGTTCGAGAGTGACTGGTCTTGACAGAAACATGTAACTATATACCTATAACTGGATCCTCCTGTGGAATACCCTCTGACCAGAGGTAAAGTACCTGCTGCATCCAACTGAGACTCAGAACTGTAACACTCACGAAGCAGTTGAGTCTCCATTCTCATAGGATTTCTGTCCTAAACAAAATTCATCTTCCTTCATTGACATCTTTATCTGTTGAGAAAGTGATAGGGATATCACCTCAAAGAAGTTGGCATTTGGGCCTTTCTGGTTAATGTGACATGACAAGGGCAGGGAGATATCTCAGTTGGGGGAGAGCTTACCGAAAGCATGAGAACCTTAGTTCAGAATCCTAAGCATTCCTATAAGGAACCAGCAGCCAGGTATTAATGCTTGAGAGAGAAGAGTGGAAACCCACAGATGCCCTGAGCTTATTCTTCAATATTCTAGTCACGTAATGAAAAAGCCTGTTAAAAAAATATTGCAGCCCCACAGGTGTAGCCACGTACACATCTATATGCACACCCACAATACACACACACACACACACACACACACACATACACACACACACACACACACACACACACACACACACACATACATGAATACAAAGATGAAACGAGAAAGAGAAGAAATAAATAATATCATCTAAGACTCATGTTGATTATGCCTCTGGCCCAGAAAAGGGCTTTCATGAATGTCAAACCCTTATAATATAGATTCTATTGTTCCATTTTATGGGTGAGGAACCAGTTACTTGAGCAAGTTCGCATGGCCAGAAGTAGAGGAGGGTAGGAAGCTAAGCTCAAGTCAGACTGTTGTGATTTTTTTTTAACCTGATTCCCCGATCTTCTGCCTAAAAGATGCTGCCTCTCTCCATCAGGGGTGGGAAAAAAACACAATTTAAAAAGCAACATTTCCTTTTTACTAAACAGTAGTGTAAAACAATGTGTAACAAGACAATAGAGGTGACCCCAGAGTCTGGTGGGTTTGTGGTGTTGTTGGGTTGGATTAGGTTGGGTTGGGTTGGTTTTACTCGCTGGGAAAAATATGCTTCCAGTCAGAAGGTTAGAATTCTCAGCATCTCCTTCTTGTGAGTGAATCTTGGAAAGAATCAGATAGAAAGGGTAGCATGCTAGTGTAACTATAAAGCAATGGTACCTATGCTCTGGGAGTGTCTGGAGTTTGGTTGAATTAACTAAAGACCTGTCGATCTGTATGTTTCTGTATGAAAGAAGTCAAGACTCCAAACCCTCCTTAAGCTAGGTTGGTGAGGCATAAGATAAAAAAGGCTGACGGCCAGTGGTAGAAATGGCTGGCATAGTATCTAGAAAGAATCAACACGGATCTCCTACAGCGTAAGATCAAAGGGAAAGGTGGTTATAAGTTCCAAGAATGTATTGTATATCTTGTAAAGAACTACAAGAGGGCATGAAAGCTAGCATCATAAAGAAACAATGAATCGGTAAAGGTACTGAAATACTCTCCTGTTTGGTCATTGCGTATGTGTATCGAGCTAATTATCTGTCACACAGTGGCTGGAAAACGTAAGGGGAAAATGGATCACTTAAAGACATAGATAGATATAGAAAACCATGACAACTGAATGGCCGCGTATCTTTCTTATTCGCAGGAAGTGCATTTGAAGAACACAAGTAGAGGAAGTGCGGGAAACAAGACCTACAGAATGTAGGAGGAGCCTCCGCAGGAGTAGAGAAAGCCACGTCACCGTCACCGAAGGCTCCTTTGCTGCGTGAGCGACCTGCAGGACCTCGAAACACCTACCAAATAACAACAATAAGTTCAATAACACTTCAAAGATGGGCATTTCCCCTAATGAAATATACAAGTAAACATTCCAACATTGTCTTTAGGAGTGTTTGTTTAAAAAGCTTTGCACCTTGCAAAAGTGGTCCTGACGTGGGTAGATTGCTGTTGATCCTTTATCAATAACGTTCTATAGAGAAAAAAAAAAAAAATATATATATATATATAATTATATCTCCTAGTCCCTGCCTCTAAAGAGCCGAAAATGCATGGGTGTTGTAGAGATTCAGTTGCACTAAATTCCTCTTTGGATTTTGGCTGCTGAAGCCATTCATTTAGCAACTGTGTAGAGGTGGTTTATAAATGGTTCCCTTATCTCCACTTCTTCCCGCGTAGCTCAAGCTGCTTGTTTTACAGAGTCTAGTAACCTTGTCTAGCTCCGTTAGACCCGCCCTTTCCTAACATTTGTATTTGTTGAATTTGGCCTCCTCAAAAGCAATAGCAATTAAGTAGTCAAGTGGCCCACCAAGTTTAAACATACCTGACTCCATCTGTGGCATTTGTACCAAATATAAGTTAAATGCATTTATTTTAGACACAAAGCTTTATTTTTTTTTCGACATGGTGTTTCAAGAAAAAAAAAATATAGAATAACAATAACTACAACTTTGAGGCCAATCACTTTTAGGTATGTGTTTGAAGCATAGAATGTCTCTTAAACTCTCCATGGTTCCTTCAAATGATAAGTTAGTATGTACTCTTAAGTAGCAGTTTCTCTCTCTCTCTCTTTTTTTTAATTTTTTTCCATATAGAGCACTATGTAAATTTAGTATATCAATAATACAGGAAATATCAAACAGTATGTAAAACTCTGTTGTTGTTTTTTAGTACAATGGTGCTATTTTGTAGTTTGTTATATGAAAGAATCTAGTCAACACAGTAAAAGGAGAAAGCAAAGCAGAAACAACCAAAACCCGGAGTCTAAGATGACAAAATGAGGAAGGGAACTGAAAAAAAAATCCTTCCTCTTGGGAGACACAAAGGCCTCCCCAATTATGCCTTCCAAGAGGAACTTAAGATACAAAGTCCATTAAGACACACTTACTTGTCAAGTCCAGAGAGGAAGCTATGGAGCGGAAAAAGCAAGAGACTAGGGATTTCGAGAGTCCTGGTTTCTCTTTATCACCGAAGAAATAAGTATTTGCAACCTTGGTCATACAAACTCACCACCGTGTGACCTCAGTCAAGTCACTCCACCTCTCGGTGCCTCAGATTTCCTCATCTGCAAAATGGGGGGGCAATATGTCATCTACCTACCTCAAAGGGGTGGTATGAAGATTCAAAAGTAGACCTTCAGATTTCTGTTCTGGGTTTCCAGGAGGGTGTAACATCAGAACCCTTGAATTGCTAAGATGAAAGGAATTCTGTAAATAACCCATTAACAGTGTAACTCCAAGGATCATTCATCTGTCACTGGGATGCCACCACAATATCCAAGTTTTTATTGGTGAAGCTGTGCAACTAACTAGTGACAAGCTAATGACTCAATCTCTCCAACATGTCACAAAGCAAGAGACATTTGATTTGCAAGTTGATTTTGCTTCTGCATTTGAGCTTATGGCTATAAACACAATTGAAAAGAAAGGAAAGATGAGAAAGAAGATCTTTGCCAATTAAAGGGCAATTGATTATTCCATTTATCCACTCTCATTAAACCTTCTAGTCACTTAGTATCTAGAAATAACTCTAACATTATCAATGAGACTCTACTCAGTTTGCCAGACACAATTCTCCTTCCCCTTAGCATATGAAAAAAAAGGCCCTGACATACTTAAATTTTGAAATAGTATCTATTACAATCACAAGCTGCTGTAGCAGATATAGTCTTGCCCTTGCTTGTATATGCACATGTATTTTCTTTTAATTTTATGAAAATAATATGGCAAGAATTGCTACTTGAGGGGCAAAATTTTTCCTTCTCAAGCCTGAGGTCCTCCCTAGTGTCTGCTTAGAAGGAAGAATCCAGCTTCCTGGAAATGGGTTGGATGCATTCAACTGGGCATTGCTGACCCAAAACATCTAGAAAGTGTTCTCTATGTATGGAGCAAGATTGTCTCCCTCTTTAAAAAAAAAAAAAAAATCCAATATTCATATCTTGGTTCTCTTTTGCAAGCTTCCTTAATATTCTTATAAAGTGTATTAATAAAAAACCGAAAAGGGCACCTTTAGCTCTCTGCCCACCAGGTTGCCTCTAGAATCTCTGGGGAAATGCAGAAGGTGCTGTTGAGTAAAGCCCTCAGAACCACTGGGTTTAAGAACAACAGGCACACTTCATCTCCTGATGACTATAGAGATGTAAATGAAATAAGAGGCCAGTTTGCTATCAACCTGCTTCCCCAGAAGGGTGCAGGGGAAAGCTGGGTCCTCTCACACCCTGGGTGGTACTTCTGACTTGTAGTTCTTGTTCCCGGTGTGCTCCTTTTCAAATTGGTAATTACCAGAAAAAAAACATATAGGTAGCCTTCTCCAGATCTGTGGGCTTCCCGCCATGGTTGGATTCGGTGATTATAAGCGTCTGTCCCATATTTTGTTCACTTAATTGTAGACACAGAAATTCTCTCAATGAGGAAAGTTTAAGTATGCAATCCTTTATCCAATACCTAATTCTTTCCAACTGGATCATAAAGCAAGTGATAAAAATTAATTGTACTCATTGATCACACTACAGTATCATTGTACTTTTAAATGAATGAACACCGTCAGACAAAGCTACATAAACTCTGAAAGCCAACTGATCATAATATGATGAATCAAAATGACTCAAGATCGATAGAAAGGGACATTTAAAATTTTACAGCTTGAAATTTTGTAAGCTTTGCTGTGGAGGTCCATTGTTTTAGCGCCTAGAAGTGGGGTGGTTTTAATAAATTTACGAAACAACTATAAAGATAGGTAGGAAGGAGCTTTCATTTGATAGGATTAGTGCTGATTTACTTAAAAAAAAATACTCAATTCCTAGGTCAAATGTTGATCTTATTCCCCAAAGAATATCAAGCGCTTGAACATGGTCAGATGAGTCAGTTCCCATAGAATTTTAATGCATCTCTCTATTATAATCTATTTTCATGGGGTAAAAAAAAAAAAAATCATTTTTTAAATACCTACCCTACATGTACCTATCCTATATGTACCTATCCTATGCGCGCGCGCGCACACACACACACACACACACACACACACACACACACGCACACACACCTATTCACCCTAAGAGAAAGAAAAAATCATGTCCTTGAAAATCCTATCTTTTAAAAAAGCAACGGGTGTCACTTGAGGCTCCTTCTCCTTCTTTGGATGTCAATGTGAAATGTGGCATGTCTGTGTAGGCGAGACCCTCTCACACCCCATGGCTCCAGGGTTCCTGTTACATTCGTGCACTTGGGAGGATGCACAGAAGACAGGATGCATCCGTTTTGCTTTCCCCTTTACTGTTTGGCCAGCTACGCCAATGTGGTGCTATTGTTTCTTTAAGAAAGTACTTGACTAAAAAAAAGAAGAAAAAAAAAAGAAAAAATAGAAAAAAAAAAGAAGGAAAAGAAAAGAAAAAAGAAAAAAAAAAGGAAAGCATAGACATATTTTTTTAAAGTCTGAAAACAACAGTTCTATAGTAGACGGCTTACTGAGACAGCGTTAGATCTAGCCGCCACCTTAACCACCACCTTTCGATTATCTGTCAACTCACAAGTAGAATATTGTTCACCAAGTTGTGAGTTTGGGGGTTCAGAGACAAAGGATGAAAAAGTTTAAAAGTTAGATGGCTCAATTATTTCATTGGCTCTCAAATTTCACAAAATTAGTCATATTTTACCCAATCTGAAGTGTTGGTCAATAACTAGAATTGGGGAGGGGGGGTGGGTGCGAGGATAACTTCAGGCAAATGGCAGAAGAAAATAATTAAGTTACTTTTTGCTTTTTTGTTGTTGTTGATTGGTTTCCTGTCGGGTTTTGGTTTTGGTGTGGGTGAGTGAGTTATATGTGTGTAAGTACGTGTGTGTGTGTGTGTGTGTGTGTGTGTGTGTGTGTGTTCCACTCAAAAACAAATACTCAGAAAGTGGAGAAAATACAAAGATTTTAAGAACATAGACTTACCTACTACTAGAAACAGCTTCTGCCACATCCTCTGGGGAAGGCACTGATTTCTGGTTTGTAGAGGTTACTCTTCCAACAGTGACCTCAAAGAGCGGCGGGTCTCCTAGAGTAGTCATGGATCTCAAAGGGAGAGGTCGGAAGTATTTCCTTATGAATTGGGCTTATCTACTGACAAAGAAAGGGGAAAATTTTATGAGAAGTTGTTGAAGAAGATGGCTAACAATCTGTGAAGGTTTTGTTCTGTTTTTGTTGTTGTTGTTGTTGGGTTGGGTTTTAATTTTTTTTTACTTTATACAATCTTTATGAATGGAAATCTTAATGTTCAAAAAGGCTTGGTCATTTTTCTCTTTCATAACAGAATAGAAGATGACAAACTCACATAGACTCTTTAAAGGCTGGCTAGAAAAGGTGCTGTTTGACTTATTCGAATCAGACCATTTTAAATGTTCCTTTCTAGTTTCAATCATGAAAGATTGTCTTAATTTACTAGCGTAGGCCCTGTTTGACACTTCTCAAAAGAAGGAGCATTCCCATTCAAAGCTGGGCTTTTCCCATGGTTTCAAAACATGAATGGTTAATATTAAGGAATTATTTACTTCAAAATACAGTAGAAGTGTGGGTCTCTGTTCCCATCCCCCACAAAGATCCTTAAGTCCTGAGTCTGCTACAGGGTGGGGATATTAAGGGAATTTTTTTTTGTTGTTGCCCGTTTTCAACGCTAGTGCTTAATCCTATAGTATACAGGTTTGCTTCTTGCTATTGTGATATTCTGTAAGACTTTCCTGTTAGGTATTAGAAATTGATACATAGATACCTTTTCTGTGTGGTTTCTATTTAAAAGAAACGAGATAAAACTGTCTGAAGCTTAAATGCATAAGGTACATGATAAAGATACCACTTTAAATAACAAGCCATATCTGGTACAATTCTTTCTTTCTTATCGTTTTAAGGAAAACTTTCCCAGATTAGACAGGCCCAGGGGACTTTTGAAACTGTCTTTGTTCCTCCAATTCATTTTCACTGGGGGTGATTTTCCCCCAGTGTCTGCCTCAGACTCTTTTAGAAGCTGGCCAGACCAAATCCAACAACTAAAGAACTGTCTTTTAAAACACACATTTCATATGGTCCCTCTTAATGAATGATTACACTTACGTTGAACATGATTTTTTTTTCTCTCCACTTATTTTTTTCCTGTCATTGATAAGGGTTCTTAAGGAGAAGAATTCACTACCAAACAGTGAGACAGAGTACAAAAGAAAAAAATCTAAATGTCCCTGCCCAATTGAAACAGGCTAAAATGGAAATACTTTCTCCTGCTTAAAATCCAGACTGAATCACCTTCAAACATGACCTTTCACAATCTTTCCAATTTGCCTTTGTTTAAACTGTGTGGGCCTAAAAGCAAGCATTATTCATTTTCTCTTGCCCAAAGTGAACTTGTGTAAAGTAGGAAAATTAAAAGAAACCAAAAATCCCTTCCAGCCACTGGCTGGACAGCTCACAGCAAAGTCTCCTCTGTTGATCTATCACCTAATCTCATTTCGTCTGGATATTTACATTGTACCTGCTGCTGAACACACCGGAGCAGGCTCCACCCATATCTCGTACCTATGTGTATGTATCATTAAACCTCCCAAACCCCACACACTGTATATTCAGTTTCCGCGAAAGCTCCAAATAGCATATCAGACCTGATCTCTCTCTGTTAAAGATTTAAGGAGCTATGAGGATTTGAATTACAACGTGCATTTTGCTTCATTCATTTTTTTTATCACATTTTAAAGGCCAGAGGTGATGATTAACTTACAGACATTGAATTAATCTCTCTACTGAAACCTGAAAGTATTCTTTGGTCATTCATTGTATGTGTTTTCCACCAAAAAAAAAAAAAAATCTTCTATCAAATTAATCCTGATTGTATTTGAAGTGGTTATTCAATTCATTTATGGCAGAACAATATCAGTCCTAACAACTCCTAAAAATGTAACTAACTGAATCATTATCTTACATTTACTGTTTAGTAAGCATATTTTGAAACTGTACGGCTAGAGTGTCATAATAAAATGGTATATCTTTCTTTAGTAATTACATTAAAATTAATCATGTTTGATTAACTGGTTCCTTTGATGTCGTGTGTCATTTCTTAACATGTCTACTGTTGTACAGCATTTTTATTAATGACAATGATTGCAATTCATAAGCACAAAAACACTCAGAATAAAACTAATCATTTATCATAGCGATAGCTTATAGAACATACAGATGAAATTATTCAAAGTATATATAAAAGATATGTGGATTGTATAATATATGCTTGATATGAGGAAGGTAGATGAGTCTACCACCAATGACTCTGACCCAATAGTGAATTATAACTAACCCATGCTGCAAGCATTTGGGAAAATATTTTCATACCAACAGATCTAAATACTTCCTATAAGGACCATACACTAATAATACTGGATGCACTCCCATACAAAAAGATTTTGTTAAGTCTAAGATTTCTCAGCATTGAGTGGTTTCAATAAAATCTGTTTACTGAATACATACCATGTTATCACACTCACACAAGTATAGGACTGTTTCCTGAATTCATATCACAGTAGCACCTTTGCACAAGTATTTGTAGAAAGGCAAGTTACAGAGCACAGAAATGCACCTCCTGTTTAAAGGAGTCCTATTCTATTTCCTTTGTGTAAGCCTACTTTTAAGTCTTTGGAAAGTTACCCAAATGTAAATAGTAGTCATGAGATTGGCCCTTGAATTTAAGGAAGTAAAGCAGATGTTTTCTTCTTTCATATTGACCCACATACCTTTGGTATTTGATCTCACCTTGACTCCATTGTTCCTCTAAAATTGCTATGGATTTTCCACTATCATTCAGCAGCTGTCTTCCAAATCCCTGATGGGTTTTGTCTCCCATGCCCATGGTCTTCTACGTAGCTCTTTTCCTTTCTCTACCCAGGATGATACCTTTCCCCTCCGTCCGCATCCATGTAACCTAGTCATACCTTTTTCTAAAATGTCCTGTAGATAATGAAATGAGAGGTTATTAGGTGGCAGAGCAGGGTTTCCAGTTTGACACCGATCATCATTATTAATATAAACCCATCAAGGAATTTCTGACTGCTCACAGACCTCATTGTTAAGACCCCCAGCCTATTCTGAAATGCTCCCAGGAGCTACACAACTTTGTATCCAACCATTCAGAACCTTGCAAGAAAACTCCATCTGTTCCAGGAAGCAAACCCTCACAGCTTTGCCTCTGTGTGAGCAGACTAGCTTGCTTTTTCTATTATTGACGATGTCCAAAGCTGTTTTCCTCCCAAAGAGCCAAGGAACCATTCTATCCTTGGAGAGATCTATAAGATCATCTAGGCCAAGTGATTACTTTTCTCAAAAAGTAGCATTCTTTGCTCTTTGAATGAGTGTCAGTGATAATTACCTCTGAGTGTAACAATAATGGTGCCTAATAATCATACTTACTCTGATCTACCTATGCTGTCTCATTTATCTTTGGGAAAAGCATCAAGCCCCATTATGAACTCTAAAGCCTAGGAATGGAGGTTCAAACACACTAATACGCTAAAAGACAAAGGCAGGCAATGGAGACCTGAATAAGGTCTGAAGACATAAAACTCTGCATACTTACAAGGTCACCATTCCATAGCAATCCAGGTGCAAAGATACTACAGCGCACTAATTGACACTTCTTATTCAAATTTTGTTTTCCAAATTGAGTAATAAGCCATACTGAAGTATATAATCATGATAAATAAGCATTTCTGCACAGCAGCAGACCTATTTTCCCTCTTGCACTTGTTTAGACTACAGCGTTAAATCCTGATAATGCATTCAATGGTGTTTGGAAAACACAAGGTCAACCCAATCTCAGGAGATGTCAATGAGCAAAGTTATGTCTTAGACTTTCACATAGTCCAGGAATAAACAATTCATACACAAGGAAATGTGTAATTTGGTCATGAAGACTCTACCAGAAGCTTAGAAGCAATCCATCTGGGTTTTTTTTTTTTTCCTTCAACAGTTTGTCAAGTTTGTTGAGGTCTCAATGGCAGATGGTTGAATCAATCGAAGGTTCTGGAAGAAAAAAATGTCTTTACAACCTGGAGTTTCATGTATCAGCAAATCTGTACTTCTTTCCTTCCAATTCATCTTAGTCAGGTCACATGAGAGGTTTCAATTTTTTGATAAACTTATGTTGGCATTCAGAGTTGTTGAATAATAAGGGAATTCTTATTGGCATTTATTGAGCAGAGACCAAAACTTTGGACATTTCCTAGAAATGATAATCTATTGGTAGTCACCAAAGCCTAGAATACAACTTCAACTTACTATAAATTCTAAGTATTTTTCCATGGTTTTAACTTAAACTGAATACTACAAGGGTGAAATTACCATCTAGCCAAGGGAAGGTAACAGAGTCCATTGGAACTTTACTAAGTCTTATCCACCATTTTAGAAAATAGCAACCATATTGTGTGACACTCACTGGGTCATTTGAAGTCTCCATTCTGCACCAGTATCCCTCTATGCCATATGATTCTTCATGCGGTTATAAACACCTAACAACTTCATGATATTTTTTACTGGGGTGGGGTCAGGCATTTCCATCTTGGGTGTATTTTGCTGTACATTCTTTTTCTTTCTCCCTACAATTGTATCTCATGCATCATTGCAATGATTCTCTGTAGAAATTATATAAGCAGGCATCGTTTCACTTCAAAACATTAACATATAAAAATAGCCATTATTAAAGGGGAACTGTGGTTCTGATAAAGCTGAAGACTCTGGGACTATTAATTATGACTCAACACATAATGGAAGATGCATTGCAGAACATTTGTCCCTAAGCAAAGATGAGTCTTCAGTGCAGAGCTGAGCTGAAAACAGTCTCCTGCTTAGAGATAGAGACTAATTCTCCTTGGGATCCAGGGAAGGATAATGGTTATAGTTAATACAACATCTGCTTTCTAAATGTTCTTTCCCTTCATCCTGTAATGGGCTGAGATGACTTGGAAAAGAATACAGCAATCAATGAAAACACAAACAGGTGCAAATTGGATCTGAAACAATGGCTACAGTGCATACTTAGCAGAATTTGCCCTTGGGTTTCAAGTAAGGTGGGGTATGTTGTTGTTGTTGTTGTTGTTGTTGTTGTTGTTCTTCTTCTTCTTCTTCTTCTTCTTCTTCTTCTTCTTCTTCTTCTTCTTCTTCTTCTTCTTCTTCTTCTTCTTCACTTCAGGGAAGAGTTAAAATTGAGTAACTCTCCTGCCACTTCCTAACTCAGTTTCACTTTTTAAAATTAGTGGCTCCTGCCTACCAGCAGCATCCTCAGAAGGGTCAGAAGAGAAAGCTTCTGCCTCCAAATGGAAATTTGAGGCTGGGGGTGTATAGGCTCTAGCCATAACAACTTCTTTATTCAAATGCTGTAAAAAGAACCCAACATTCCATTCCATAAACATGGAACTACTCTTCCCAATCTCTAAAGGGGGTAGAAAAAGGATAAAGAGGATAAGGTGGGTTTTTTTTTTTTTTTGAGCCATTAAAGAGAAGACAGTAAGAGAAGCAGAAGCACTGTGTGTGTTTGGGCCTCCCTGCCTTATTTGGCTCGTGACCTCTATTTTAGCCACCCTTATGTAATCTAAACTACTCACAATTAGAACTACCCCAGAGTCGAATTTCTCTTTATTTCTCTCTGTTTTAAAGGTCATTTGGAAAGAGACATTCCTACCCTCCTCCAGCAGCCAAACAGACTCTGAATGCTGAGATGTTCTTCTGTATCTCTAGACCCCACTACTATAGTAAAACCTGCGGGGGAAATAACTCACTACTAAATGTGCTACAATGTGCTGGGTATTTTGTTTGCCCTCGAAACTATTTCTCAACATTTTTTTTTAAAATCTGTTCTCATAAGGAACTATATTTCAAAGCCCCTCTCATCTGTGGTTAAGTACAGCCAGCAGGAGACATTCACAAAAGATGGGGGACATTAGGAAAGAAAGCAGCCTGGTTTCCCCATGTCTATCTTTTTCAAAATAGCACTTGCTTGAGTAATCACAGCTCTTCTCTCCATGCTCTTTGCCTCCCAGAATAAGAAGGACAGGTCCCTCCTGATAGACCTATAGCTATCCTCGTGTTGCTTTCCCAGATAAAAAGACAAGACGGGTGCACTCTGTCTCTCTAGCCATGGGCGTGGTGACTCTTTGGCGATTGTGCACTTTGGGGCTGCCATTTTCCCTTCCCTGACTATTCACTTCTTTATCGCCTACATTAAATTCTCTCTTTACTTAAGATAGTATCTGCTTTCCTCAGGGAACCTTACACAATAAAAACATATACACATTGGGTGTGGCTCCAACTCTTTCACCCGCGTGCTTTAGGCAATTAAACCATTTCCAAGAGACTCAGTTTCCTCTTTTTTATAAAGTGGTAGTAATGCATGCCTTGTTTCAGCATAAAGATTAAACATTGTCATCCAATTGCTCCTATATGTCTAACCTAAGGCTTGCTGGTTTTCTGGGACTCCTAGCAGAGTAAGCAGGAACTATTTCTGATGCTTTTGCCTTCTTTGGGGGGCCTTTCCCTCCTACTGTGTTGACTCTTGCAGCCTTAATATGAGGGAAGTACCTGGTCTTATTGCAACTTGACTTGCAATATTTGGTTGCTATCCCTGGGAGGTCAGCCCTTTTCTAAAGGGAAACAGAGGAAGAGAGATGGATGGTGAGACAGGAAGGGAGGCTGGGAGGGGAGGACAGAGGAGAATTGTGGTTGGGATGTAATATATGAGAGAACAAATTAACAAATGTTTTTTAAAAGATCAGAAGATAATGACATGCGATGACAAGAATCTTTAATAGGCTAAAATAAAGATTTTTGAAAAAAGTCAGCATCACTATTTTTTATTAAACAAGGAACAATTTTAAAACACAGGTCAAAGGTGTAAAGGGCTTTCTCTTTGCATTAAATACATTAAAGCTATATGGGAAACACAGTGCACTGTTTTAATTATTCTCCTCTTTGCAATTTCTCTCTGGTTGTGAAACTGCTGGCCAGCCTAATGCTCATCTGCTCAGTAGCTCTTGTGTATGTGACTCTAGGAACTTGTGTCACTGTCACTGTTTTCTCTTTTAAAACCTATTTTTACTGTCGAGAATTTCAAACAATACGTTTTGATCATGTTCCTCCCCAATCCCTCCTCCCTCCAACTCCTCCCAGATCCATTCCCACCTTCCGACCTCCTCCAACTTCACACCCTCATTCTGTTTTGTTTTTTAATAGCCCACCAATTCTAATTTGTGCTGCTCATGCGCTCATGGGTGCGGGGGTGGGGGGACAGCACTGGGGTGTGGCTGCCTTTCCCTACTAAAGCCACACCCTTAAAGAAAACTGACCCCCATTACCAGAAACCACCAACTGTCAATTTCTCTTCAGCTAGAGGTGGGGGCTGGTGAGCTCCTTGTCCTTTTATACTGGGATGGTGACAAGCTTTAGCTTGGGCAGGAAACCACAGCTGCGGTGACATTAGTACAGCAGCCCGGCCATGTCCAGAAGACAATGTTTGGCTCCATTCCCCCTCAACCTATGGCTCTCCCGATCTTTCCACAGTGGACCCTGGACCTGTGTGCAGGGATGATAGAAATATCCCATCTATGGTTCAGCACACCACAGATGCTTAGTCTCTTATGCTTTGGCAAGATGTGAGCTTCTTCTCTAAACCACCATCGACTGCACAGAGAAACTTCTTTGATAAGGTCTGAAGACTACGCTAGTCTATGATTATAGAGCTACCAATGTAAAGGCAATCTGATTCGTTTAGCAGAATAATGACAGTAGGTTCACCCCTGGGGCCTGTGAGCTACACAACCATGGGTTCCTGCCCAGATTACTAATATAAGACGTGCTCTCACTTGTGGATCAGCCTTAAATTTAATCAGAGACCAGTTGGTTACACCCATAAAATTCATGCCACCATTATGCCCATGGGGATTGCACTAGGTACAGTAGATAATGACTCTCTCCCATTCCCCAGTAGCCCAAATAGCACCTTCCAGTATATGAAAGGGAGTCCATGGGGAAGACGTTTCCCAGTCAATAGCAATGTGATGTTTCCATGCTTTGGGACTAAAGCGTGAGAAGTGTTCAGCATCAAGGTCTCACCATCATGTTCTTGTAGGAAACTAAGACCAATGGCAAAGAGCCGGTATTGTTGGGGATGCTTCTGACGAACGACTTGGGAGGAGGTACCTGACCTGTCTCCAGGCTTTTTATTTGGAAACATATGGCTTCTAGAAGGGCCACTGTCCCTGTGTAGGGTAACCCCAATTAATTCATTATTTTATATAAATAATTAATAAATCATTTTCATATTTTTATTTCATACACGTGACATTTATAAAATATAGGTTTCCATATGAGTTTTCAAATATTCTTAGTGTCCGTTATCCAACCCCTTCTTCTGTCTTCTCCCGTACCCTACAGGTGGGTCATAAGAACAGGAAGGTGGGAATAATTGTCGCTGACTTCATTATCACTACTTCTCTTGTTGTTATCAAGAACAGGACATTGTCAAATGTGGTGGTATACACATTTAATCCCAGCACCCCGGAAGCAGAGGCAAGTGGATCTCTCCGAGTGTGAGGCCAACCTTATCTATATAAGCCAGCCAAGGCTATATAGTAATATCCCTTGTCTGCAAAGAGAGAGTGTGAGGGGTGAATTAAGTATCTAATATTCTCACAACAGAACCCTCTCCAATGGCTTCCTCTTGCCTCTCCTATATACATTTGACTCATGACCTCGATATAACAGTAACCAACTGACTGCCTTTTCTACACTAATCTGATTCTCCTTGGCAATAGCGGGAGTGGGGGGGGGGGCGGAACTAGTATGCATTACTGTACACCACACAGCAAACACAGACTTCCAAGTCAGGCATTTTCTTGGAATGCCATTGTAGCCAATGCTTGCTCAACCCAGGCCAGGTAATAGAGTTACAACTTGTCAGTGTCATGATCTCTAAGTTCTTGGATGGTGTCGGGACACCTCCATATATCACCCAAATAATTGTTCCTGACCGTACAACCAGTTCAATAGAGCAATGTATGTAAATCGGGTACTTCTTGTTTTGCCCAAATACATATTTTTTTTCAACCAGTTATATTAAATTTATCAGCATGTAACCATAGTTATTCTGCTTTTTACATGTAGGCCTCTGTTCCACAGTGCAATATAAAATGTTAATCTTATTTTTAGTTACCTGTTTAATGGCTATGTAGTGGTATTTGGTGGTCTAGCCTCTTACTCCTCAGTCTTAGGTGGTGTAATATCACCTCAGCACGACAAACTTCAGTTCCCTGAAGAAAAGGCAACATGTTTTCAGGTCCCTCTTAAACTCCAAAGAATTCTTCTTACGGGCATTTCAGAAAGTATGAAATATTCTTTCCAAATCTTCTTTTGGAGGGTCATGCCTTTGGGACCCTGCAATGTATCAGTTGGCTGGGGAAGTAATTTGGAAACCTCTAAGACTGACTTTGGACCTTGCAGCATCCACAGAAACAGGCTCAGACACGACCCCGGCGAGTGTGTCTAAGGAATATAAGGCAGAAGCATTCTGAACACTTGTCTCAGGGCTAATTTGTAAATGTTATCATTCCTTTGAAAGGCATGGTGTATTTGATGCTGTATTCGTGTATGACTACTGCACAAGAATTGCATTCTGTATAGGGATGTGAGTTTGTATTTCTCAGTAAGAATAACCAGAGAGGTAAAGCAGCCTGGTACAATATGGAAAATATTGTCCGTGAAAGGTTTGCTTACAGTCTTTTGGGGGAGCACTCACACTCTGCAGGATTTATTTGTACATTGGAAAGCCATCTCTCAAAGTCAAACTAATAATACTCCAGCAAGGGTACAAAGAGACATTGTGGTAAAGGACCATGCACTCCTGGATCACCACAGTGGACCAGGAAAGGCAGATGGGCGTTGGGGAGCACGTGACAGATTCATGTGCAGCTGGTTATGATGCTACCTCTGAAAATGTGATTTCCCCAAGAGCTTAGCGAGAAAGGCAGATTGCACTTCTCAAAGAGGTGGCCCAGATAAGCCTGTCTGAACCTGTTATTTCAGTAGCTTTAATGGACCGTGCATGACCACTCTCGTTCTCAGCAGGTCCTCTAGGGACAATGCTACATACTTCTGAGACCAGTTAGCTGGGATTGGGGTGAAGTCTGTGAACCATGGAAAGCTATGCTCCTCTTTCTGAAACAAGTTGGGTCTTCTGGGGATCAAACCTATGACCTTGGGATCGTTAGCACTTTACTCCAACCATGCCCAAAACAAATACAAGTTTGAAGTCAGACGAGCATCAAACCGCACATAAGAATGTAATCAATGGGGCCACAGGGAAACATAGAAAGTAAACACATTCTGTATAGGCAAAAAGAACAGAAGGTTTGGAAAGAAACTACATTCTCTGACTCCCTTCCTCATCTCAAGCCTTACTGGAAATTCCCACTTAGACAACTACTACTACTACTTCTTCTTCTTCTTCTTCTTCTTCTTCTTCTTCTTCTTCTTCTTCTTCTTCTTCTTCTTCTTCTTTGTTTTTTTTTGGGGGGGGTATTTTTTGTTTGTTTGTTTTTTCTGAGACAGGGTTTCTCTGTATAGCACTGGCTATCCTGGAACTCACTCTGTAGACCAGGCTGGCCTCGAATTCAGAAATCCACCTGCCTCTGCCTCCCAAGTGCTGGGATTAAAGGTGTGCACCGCCACCACTGCCCAGCATACTAACACTTTATCTTCAGCCCCTTTTCCTCTCTCAGTGTCTGCCTCAAACAAGCAATTTTCTATTTGGAACTGACAGCCGATGACGCAAACTCTCGGTAAGTAGTTCAGAACCTTGAGGTTGTTCTTCACAGTGCATTCAACTTTCCAGTACACATTTAGATGAAATCAGTCCAGCGAGGGAACTGTTAGCATACCTGTCATGATTTCTGCTCCTGTCTAGCCCCTAAACCATCTATCTTAATCCACCTCTTGTTGCCTACCAGCTCTGCTCTCTCCGATTCATTGTCACAAAAGCCCTGTTTAACACAACTCAAATTCTGCTACTAGCCAATGGCTACTGTTCTAGCTTAACTTGTTCTGTTCAATATCTATTTTATCTTAACTCTCCATATGCATCCTGCCTTTGCATGTCACTTTACCCCACCATTTGTCTCCTTTTCCCTTTCCATGTGTTCGAAGGCCAGCCTTTGAGGTAGCCATGTAGACAATCCATGCTCCGATTCTGCTATTCTAGGATACTTCAAAGCTAGTGGGTTCTTTTTCTGTTGAATTCCTGGATCCCATATTGCAGTAGCATCAAGTCTAACTCTCTACTATCTATGCTGGATTACTTTTTCTATGAAATTCCTTTCTACTAATCACACTATAAATTCGTGGAAGACAAAGATTTGGCTCTTATAGCATCGGCAGTTTTGGAGATCTCATTTATGAGAGGTGCTAGTCTAGAAACGTAGCTACAAGGAAGTCAGATTTATATTGCAGTCATAGAGAGATGGACAATTAGAATAATACATGAACATGGTTCCTGTCAACTTTTTCTACATAGATGTGAAAAAAAAAAAAAGTCAGTTCTCACCAGATAAGGCACTAAAGACAAGCCAAGGAAACAATTGTACCCAAGTCTGACTTGGTGAACCAATAACTCTAAAAGAGGTTACTTAAGGGATCATGGGTAACTTGGAGGTGGCTAAACTACAGAGAATGCTCCACAGTACCTCTCAGTAATTGTTAGATGATCCCATATCCTCGGAGAGGTGAAGGGCTCTTCCTAGAGCTGCCTTCTTAGTCCTCCTTAGCTGCCTCCTGTACTGCTGCATGAGCCCTTGGTCCCCTCCACAGAGAAACACTAGTGGGCTCCATCATGTCAGAACCTCACACGAGAAGCTGTGATTACAGCTTCTCTAATTTCAAGATAATAACAATCAGAGCATGCCCAGAGAACAACAGTCTACAATCAACCAAACAAGAGGACACTAGGATAAAGATGTAAACTGAATTACTACTATGTGTTTGCTTCTTATCTGGGTCCAGGCAATATAATAAGGAAAGTGAGTGCCTTCAAATTATATGTGATTTGTATGTACATGCTCATTGTTTATATGTAGGGATACATGTGTGTACATACTTGTACAAGCCAGAGTTCAACCTTGAGCATTGGTCTTCAGAAGCCATTACCTTGCTGGCCAATTAAGCTAAGCTGGCTATACTATGAACTCCAAGAATTTACCTGTCTCTATCTCTGTAGCACTAATATTAAAAGCACACACCACTATGCCTAATTTTGTTTTATGTTAGCTCTAGGGATCAAATGCAGGCCCCCATGATAGAATATAGGGCATTTAACCAATTGAGCTATCTTCCAGCCCCAGGATTTTTGCAAGATAAATGACTCCCCAAATATGACTGGGGAATATCATCCTATTATCTAGGATTTTTCCCTTCCATATAAGCCATGCCAGACCTGTTTCCTCTTTTGAAGTCCTGTCCCAATCTTCTGTGTGGTCACCATCTCCAGCTTTAATAACACTGTCCAATGCAGCAGAAATTGCATTCTCAAGATAAGACTGGTGCAAACATGGATGGGTATGAATATAAAATACTAGATTTCAAAGACTTGCCATGAAAAATGACAGTAACAACACCAAAGTGACTTCGTTTGGGGACGTGTGCTTAAATGTCTATTCCACAGATAAGCAACAAAGACAGATGAAAGAAATGACCCCATGGAAGTCCAGCTTAGTGAGCTGGGATTACTAATTTACAGGAAAATAGATGACTCAAAAACAGGTGCATTATCAAAAAGTTTGCCCCATGGGAATTTTGAAGATGCATCCCCAGAGCACCCCTGCAGGAATTTCAAGCAGTTCAGCTGGTCAGAGATTATCCCTTTCCCACCAGTTGTTGCTACTTATTTAACTTGGAGGACTTATAAGTTTCAGGAATTTCCTGTGAGTTAGGTGTTGCTTACTTCCTTAGCCTTACACAATTTCTTCACTTTTTACATCTTCACAAACCTCTCTCTGGCACTGAATATTTCAATTCAGAGAAAATTGCTACATAACATTAATTAACATTTTATATTGATTGTGTATTGGAATGATACATGTTAGTTCTAATGAGTTAAATTATATTTTAAAAATATTTTTCATCTGACTTTTTTAGTTTTTTTTTTTAAGTAGCAACTAAAAATTCATTACATGTAGCTTACACATCTTCTGTTAACATCTATGATTGTATCTCTGTGTGGGGGTTTTTGTGTGTTGAGGACACAGAGATCATGTGCCACAATGTACTTACAGAGGTCAAAGGCTTTCAGCAATCACTTCTCTCCTTCTATGTGAGGTCAGGGAACTAAACTCAAGTCATCAGCCTTGGCAAATCTGAATCCAGTCTTTTCAGGACCAGGGTCCTTGCCTTCCTTCTTCTTGGGAATCTTTTGATTTGCTAATTGTGCCTTGAGTATTCAGAGCTTCTGGGCTCATTAATATCCACTTATCAGTGATTGCATTTCATGTGTGTTCTTTTGTGATTGGATTAACTCACTTAGGATGATATTTTCCAGATCCAACCATTTGCCTACAAATTGCATGAATTCATTATTTTTAATTGCTGAGTAGTATTCCGTTGTATAAATATACCACATTTTCTGTATCCATTCCTCATTTAAGGGACATCTGGGCTCCTTCCAACTTCTGGCTATTATAAATAAGGCTGCTATGAACATAGTGGAGCATGTGTCTTTATTGCAGGCAAGGGAATCCTCTGGGTATATGCCCAGGAGTGGTATGACAGGGTCCTCTGGAAGTGTTATGCCCAATTTTCTGAAGAACTGCCAGACTGATTTCCAGAGCGGTTGTACCATCTTGCAATCCCACCAACAGTGGAGGAGTGTTCATTTTTCTCCACATCCTCACCAGCACCTGTTGTCTCGAGTTTTTAATCTTAGCCATTCTGACTGGTGTGAGGTGGAATCTCAGGGTTGTTTTGATTTGCATTTCCCTGATGACTAATGATGTTGAACATCTCTTAAGGCTTTCACCTGAAGTTCTTCAGGTGAGAATTCTTTGTTTAGCTCTGTACCCCATTTTTAATAGGGTTATTTGGTTCTTTGGGGTCTAACTTCTTGAGTTCTTTCCTTCTGTCGGATGTGGGGTTGGTGAAGATCTTTTCCCAATTTGTTGGTTGCCATTTTGTCCTTCTGACAATGTCCTTCACCTTGCAGAAACTTTGTAATTTTATGAGGTTCCATTTGTCAATTCTTGATCTTAGAGCATAAGCTATTGGTGTTCTGTTCAGGAACTTTCCCCCTGTGCCCATGTCCTCCAGGGTCTTCCCCAGTTTCTTTTCTATTAGTTTCAGTGTGTCTGGTTTTATGTGGAGGTCCTTGATCCACTTGGAGTTGATCTTAGTACAAGGAGATAAGAGTGAATCAATTCGCATTCTTCTGCATGTTGACCTCCAATTGAACCAGCACCATTTGTTGAAAAGGCTATCTTTTTTCCACTGGATGGTTGTAGCCCCTTTATCAAAGATCAAGTGGCCATAACTCTGTGGGGTCATTTCTGGGTCTTCAATCCTATTCCATTGATCTACTTGCCTGTCGCTGTACCAATACCATGCAGTTTTTAACACAATTGCTCTGTAGTACTGCTTGACATCGGGGATATTCATTCCCTTAGAAGTCCTTTTATTGTTGAGAATAGTTTTAGCTATCCTGGGTTTTTTGTTACTCCAGATGAATTTGAGAATTGCTCTTTCTAGATCTATGAAGAATTGATTTGGCATTTTGATGGGGATTGCATTGAATCTGTAGATTGCTTTTGGGAAGATGGCCATTTTTACTATCTATATCAGTTTCTTAATCTACTACCAGAATCAGAGTGATATACACTCACAGAAGTCTTTGAGATCCTTACAGGTTCCTTCCAAGTGAGATATAAAAGGTTGCAGGCATTCTGGCTGACTAGTCCTGACTTTTCTATTCCTCACATGCACAATTGCATCTAACTGACCCAACAATAACCTCCTTCCTAGGTGACAATATCAACCATCCAGTACCACCAGAGCTTCCATGGACTAAACCTCCAACCAAAGAGTACACATGGACCTAGCCATGGCTCCAGCTGCCTATGTAGCAGAGGATGGCCTTTTTGGGCAACAGTGGGAAAAGAGGCCCTTGGTTCTGTGAAGGCTCGATGCCCCAATGTAGAGGAATTTGAGGGCAGGGAGGCAAGAGTGGGTGAGAGGGTGGGGGAACACCCTCATAGAAGCAAGGGGAGGGGGATTGGATAGGGAGCTTCCAGTGAGGACCAGAAAAGGGATAACATTTGAAATGTAAATAAAAAATATTCAATAAAAATTAAAAATAAAATAAAAAGAAATCAAAAAAGAAGGCAAAAACAAAAAACAAACAAAAAATAACCTCCTTCCTTGAAAGATGGCTTCTCTCTAGAGAATTAAATGGTTCTGTATGTCTACGAAGTGATTCAGGTGAAAAGTCAGAGTTATTTTTGATCTTTTTTTCTCTCTCAATCCAAGTCGAATCCATTAAGGAATCCTATAACCTTTCTCTGAAAAATATGTCTCAAATCTGATTCCCCATTATCTTTATACATATACCACCAAAAAGATGCTCCCACATTGTACTCAAATTTTAATCTGGCTCTTTACTAGTGTGGTACGTTGGACTGTATCTTTTGGTAAGATAGATTCAAGCCTCCAAAAACCCTTTATGTACTAGTGACAGTGAGTATCTGGAAATGAGAGTCTTTGCAAGTAAATTAGTTAAGACTCAGGGCATAATCTTTCTAGACCTAGGTAAGCCCTAAACTCAGTGATTAGAGTCTTCCTGGTGCAAAGAAGAAGATTGGAAAAGAGAGATATAGACATAGGGACGTAGTCATGGGCCAAGGCTAGAATGGCTTCAGCATGCCCAAGGTGCTAGAAGTTGCCAACACTGGGCAAAGTCTTCAGAGAGTGATGGCCTTGCTAGCATCTTGATTTATATCTCTGGCTTCCAGAACTCAATCTGTAAGACAGAAAATTCCTGTTGTCTTAATGAGTTAGTTAACTAACTTGTGTTCTGTTTTGTTTTATGCCGTCTGTCTGTCTGCTTGGCTTTTAGAGATATTATCACATACTATAGGCTCAGACCAGCCTCAAACTCATCATAGAGTCATGGTTGCCTGGAACTAGTGCTTCCCTGGCCTCAGCTTCCCACACACTGATTTCAGGAACAAGCCACTGCATCCAGCTTATGGTCTGTTCTTAAAAGGAGCACGTCGGGTCTCAGTTTCTTCATTTAAAGAATGTCAAAGTCTAAATTCCATCCTAGCAGGTAAGCCTGCAAGATCAACAACTCCTCTTGGATTTATAAGAAAGAGAAGAGCACAAGATAAATCATAGGTGGATACAGACTCACAAGCAGAAGCTGTGAGAGGCAGGGCTAGGATAGCAAACCATGGACTGCAAATGACTGAGTTCTCAAGACTTGGCACTGACCATTCTGAGAGCTATACTCTGGGGCAGCTCTAGGATTCCCCCCCTACAGTATTCTGAGATTTACTGCTAGACTCTCAGCAAGATTCTAACAGAAATATCAGGAAAAAAGTCTCTCCTACTTCCAACATGGTAGTTGGCATAGCACCAGGCAGGATACACTAACAGACCAGAGCCTAATCTGTTAAGAGTCATCACAGTTTAAAGTATCTAAGTGAAACATCCTCAGGCACTCTGTCACTCCTAGAGGAAAGGGTGTCTACAGGGTTGAGTGTCAAAGACACAGGTTCACTAAACACTAAACTTCATTGCAGGATTGTGCACCATTTCTCCTACCCAATGCAACACATCTTCACAGTCCCAACAACCTATTTACAGCAGCTTCTTTGACCCAGCTATCAGCAAAGATTCAAGGAATATGAGGATGGATTAATGAACAGTTGGGTTGAAGCCTGGGGGAAAAAATAGATTAAGTTTTTATGCAGGTTCTAAGATAATACAAATGTAGCTTGCAAAGAAGAGCCATGTTGAACAATGTATGTTAAGCAGCATGCAAAGAGCTTAATATTTCACCTCAGGCTATTCTTGAAATGACTCTAATGGGAGACCATAATCACCTATTGAGTGAGCTGGGCTTAGAATGGTTCAATAGCTTCATTAGAAAATATGGGGGAAAGTCCCCAGAATCTGAACCATAATTCCTATAAATCAACAAGATAAATACAGATAATCCAGGTTAAAAAAAATTAGAGAAGATATGAATGGAGAACTTGTGGAAGCGAACCCACACACAATTGCATGGAAAATAAAGTAGTGCTCTCATTTGTAAACAGAAAAACTGAAGATTAAGCCACAGTGAAATACCACTGGAGTGGAAACTTCTGGCTTCTTTGGAGAATCAGTGATGTCAAAGAACGTTTCACTGAAGCAGACACAGGTGAAAGGCTGTTTTGCTAAAGCAGACACATGAGTGGACACCCGATGTTAAGAAGGACCCAACAGACATGTGGACAGTGCTGGATGGTTTTGGTACACTTCGCTATTCCTTACTGGTCATCATTTGTCGTGACTGAAATAAAAACTTGTGGTAGTGTACAAAATGCTTCCCAGTTGGTCTCAAGTCTTTGTCTTTGCTGATCTTCACTTCGTTGAGAGAGGCACAGCAGAGAGCTTCTTCGGGTATCCCTGCTGGTCCTGGCTGCTCCTACTGACTCACAGCCCTTCAGCCGAGGCCTCAATGCTTCTGCTCAGTCATGTGCCCACTGCTGATTCATGTTTTCTATCCTGACACGACTGAGCTGGACTGCTGGTATGTATCCTGACAACGCAGATTGGATTTGTTCTCAAGAACTAATTTTTTTTTTTCGAGACAGGGTTTCTCTGTGTAGTTCCAGCTGTTCCAGCTGTCCTGGAACTCACTCTGTAGACCAGGCTGGCCTCGAACTCAGAAATCCACCTGCCTCTACCTCCCAAGTGCTGGGATTACAGGTGTGCGCCACCACCGCCCGGCTCCCAAGAACTATTTCTAAACTCCATTTCCCTCGCACCCTGGTACCCTTTCTTTTCCACTACCTCAGGTGGGTGGTAACTAGAGAGGAGGCTAAAGCATTGAAGAACCCTTATTAAAGGTCGAATTTGAAAATTCTAAGCCAACATAGCACGTCATATTGGCAATACAGGAAAACAGGTATTCCCAAATCCCGCGTGTAGGAACATTCGTGGATTCGCCAACTAGCAAATGAAGAGTAACTATTTGAGATTTTTAGCCGCCATATTCTCTGACCCAGCTGATCTACTTCCATTAGGGAAGCTCTCATGTCTGTATGCTCAGGGAAGGAAGAAGCATAGGAATGTTTATCACAGCATTTTATTTTCCAGACGGGAAACTGGGGAGAGCATTAAGGTCCCTAGTAGGAGATATTTAACCCACAGTGAAGTCCCTGGGAATGACTTTTCCTAGTCTGGGGATGCTACTGTAAAATAATGCTCAATCTATAAATAATGAACATTTATTTCTCAAAATTCCAGTCTGAGAAGCCCGACATGAAGGCAGATGTCAACGGATTTGCCCTTTGCTTCTCAAATTATGCCTTCCTGCTACGTCTTCCAAAGGACACAGAGACAGGAAAGGGGGCAAATATGAATGGAGTAAGCCACTTCCTCCCATCCCTTTAATGCATTGCTCCGCCATTCATGATGTTAGCATTCTCATGAATGAAGGACTTCTTTAAAAAGGCGCTGGCAATACTGCCACAGTGGAGATGTCTCAATAACAATTTTAGGCAACAGTAAGACCCTCAGAACGTTCGTGCTCATAAACAGACAGAAGCCTTTATAAAGAATGGGGAAAAAAGTCTCCATGAAGCATATAATTGGAATCCCAAAGTGTTAAAATGAAAAGCAGGGTACAAAAGAATATCTGAAATAATGTATCACATACACAATAGTAAACAAAACAATGTGTTACTTGCTAAAAGCTGGGTGGATGGATGGATGGATTGTTTTAATCAAAGGATTATGTGGGTTTTTTTTTTCATTTTTATTTTTGTGTTTTGGTTTTGTTCCATTAAATCTGTACTGGGAGATTATCGGTCAATGAAATGAACAGAATTCTTTTGTCCCAACACATATATAAGAAACAGTATGCATGAGCAGGTTATCTGTGACTTGGTGTTCCTACATCCCAGGTATTTCTCCAGTGTACCTGCCTGCTCATTATCCACTGATACCATGCAAGTTCATTACTGGATCAAAAAATCTGACTGCACATCAGAGCCTTATGGCCACACTCAAATGATTCAGAATGTCTGGAAATTGGGGCCATAAGATATCTATTTTTAACAACTCTCCTATGTGACACTTTTCCACTTATCTGTCCACATTTGGAACCCCAGTCACCCTATGAAGATATATACTAGGTTCCTTTGGCTTTAGAAACACTCCCAACTAGCAGAGAAACATGTTAGCGACTGTTTACAAACCAGTGTGCTATCCTTGGGCAAGGCAGACAAGGTTAATTTGTGTGAAGAAAGCAATAGCTATGGAATAAATCAATGCATAGATATCAGCTGATCCCACAAGAATGGGCCAAAAGGGGCTCCATTCAGTAGACGTCTATAGATCAAGAACTTTGTACATCCTGAGTTGAAGGGCTGCCAGGGAGAAGAAAAACCCAGGGCCAAGGAAAAGATGGAAAATGTAAAAGAAGGATATGGAAGCTTAGAAAGAGCACCATACAAAATAAAGAGTCATTTACTGTTTTTTAATCACAACTCCATTTAATGAGCTTTGGCAGGGAGGGGACCCTGGTTGGAATAAAGATGTTTTATTAACTAAAGAACAACGTAGGAGAGATTATAGTAGCCAGATGAACTGCACTAGCCTTCCCTAACTTACCAGCTGTTTCCTTTCTGTTGAACGGAAATAGAAAAAAATTCAAACTTTATAAACTCAATATAAAAATTTTTTCAGACTCTAGAGAGCATCATCGGGTCCATACAAAAGAAATGACTTAACCGTGCGTGACTTAACGATCCATCCCCAGAATACAAATTCAAGTGGCCAAACATGGAATGTTCATTAGCCCAATGACATCCACGGAGTTGTTTTCATGCTTAATCAGACAAGTCTTGGGCAGTTTTTAAATACGGAAAGGATGATACACAAAGATTGGTGCCAATTTCTGGTTATGCACTTTGCTTAGAAATTGACTCAGGCTGGCTGAAGTTTTGGTGCAAAGGGGTTCCTGGTGAGACCAGAAGGGAAATATGAAGACCTGAAAGAGATGTCATTCTGTTTGAGTGCCCAGGGTTGTAAAAAGTCAGTGAGGTGACAAAGTGACAAATTCTCATGACGCCATTTAATGAGATTTTGTAGATTACAGTGGAGTAGGCAATTTCCATTACTGTTTTTTTGGATAAGGAAATGCTTTTAAATCCTGTTAAAACCATAATAAATGACCAGAAGCATAAAAATAAAAACCTGCTTCTTTCACTTTTAACCTAGAAATACAAATTTGGAGTATAATATAATTTAGATTTTTTTTAAATGCATAGGAATTCATCTCACTAAAATGAGTTTTTTTTTCAAAACTAAAAGAAGTTGTCTACATTTTTTTTTTTTGGATTTGTTTTTTTTCAAGACAGGGTTTCTCTGTGTAGCCCTGGCTGTCCTGGAACTCCCTCTGTAGACCAGGTTAGCTTCAAACTCAGAAACCCACCTGCCTCTGCCTCCCAAGTGCTGGGATTACAGGAGTGCACCACCACCACCACCAGGCTATTACTTCCATTCGAAATGAAGAATACGTAGGAAGTAATAGGATCCTAGCGCTGCAGATTTCAGACTCAAGCTTTGATTTTTCTATATATGTTTGTAATGAGAGTAATGCAAGATCACAGGTTCTCCCCCCACCCCCCCTGAATGGGCAACTTTAGAACCTTCAAAGTCCCCCAGCTTTCATCTTGCAAAGTCATGCTTGGCTTCTAGGAAATACCAGGTGGGAGACCAAAGAGAGGGGAAGACCCCATCAAAATCCTACCAAAGCTAATTCATTTGGGGAAAAAAATTTTTTTTCACTTTTTTTCTTGGCTAAAGGAATTTGGTTTGGCTTTCCGCATGACCCAAATTCACCAGATAATTACCAGTTTTCTGTTTCTCTTCATGTCCTTTTGGTCTGGCCTTTGAATCCTGGGTGTATCCACAGTCCAAGGAATTAACTGAAAATTTCCCCTGACATTATTAAACCCATATACCATGCAGTTTATGGCCCGCTGGAGGACCCCAGCTTTCCAGCACCAGGAAAGATGCTCTGGAGATCGATGCAGGCCCCCAAGTCAGGTCAGGGGGGAAAAGATTCTAGAATAGGCTAGTTGAGGTTACAAACAACTTGAGGGCAGACATATGCCTGTATTAAGCCCCATTTCCCCCTGTACTAACAGTGCTGGCAAGGACTAGAAAGGGCTCCACAATTATTTAAACCATTTACTAATCAAGGAATGAAATAGCAAATGAATAGCACCCAAATCATTGAGATAATGAAACATAACTCCTATTTTGGTTATTATAAAAACCTATCAATTTCTCATCTCTTAAATTACACACATGTACAGACAGACACACACACACACACACACACACACACACACGCATGTGAGTTTGCCTTCTAGTGGCTGAGCAGAGGCAGCAACATCTCTGAACAGCATATTGCTCTAGTGAAGTCCTCCACGTGTGTTCATTTAAGCACTGAAAACCCATGTGGCAGAAATTAATGATCACACCATCTGGAAGATAAGGAAGCCAGGGCCCTGAGCATTTCTAAAACTTCCTCAAACTTTCCTAGCTAATAAGGGGAGAGAACCTTATTAGCTAGAGAGAAGCTGAAAGACAGTCACCTGACTCCAGAGATCATACCTTTATTGAGTCTGCTCTGTGAACTCCTAAATTAAAACTTAAATGATGGAAATGATTGGTACACACAACCCAAGTGCTCGGAGCTTCATTTTTACATCCCAGGAGAACTTCCAGAGTCTGGCCCTGTGTTTTACAGTGTGTGTTTGTGTGCTTGGGTGTTAAAGAGAGAAATCTGACTAGGTCGCTCCAATGGAGCTCAGAAAAATCGAGGGTATTGTACAATTGGCATGCAAGCAGAGGTTTAGAGAAGATTCACAACAGAAAAGACTCTTGAGAACAGCAAACGCGGCCCTGTGTCAGTTGGTCTGCTGTTCAAAGGCAACACCAACCCCGTGCTCAACAGTTCCACCTCACATGACCCCTTATGTCTGTCTTCCTCATCCTAGCCTTCAGCCCACCACTTCTCTCCCTCTTGCAACTAGAGAGAAGATCGCCATCCGGTAGCCAAGAGAGGGAACGCCATAACCTGGTCCTTCTCTTAGTTGCCTGCTTCTATGGCATGGACCTAAAATGCTCTCCCGGAAGACTCTGCCCTTTATTCTCCAAGATCTTTTCTTCTCTCCACAAAACACCTGCCTCTTGCCAATTGAAAGTAAGGTTTTCAAATCTATGCTCCTCTTACAAGGCACTAGAGCCTCTTGTACTGACTTACTTCTTTCTGCTTTCCTAATCTAATAGTCTCAACACTTTAAAGCAAAAGGGATACTGTTCACAAAAAAGGCTGTACACAGAAGCCAGGATTATTACAATTTCCAAGATAAAAGCCTCTCTTCCATGCCACACAATTCTACCATTTTGTTAAAAAGAAAAAAAGAAAGAAAGAAAAAGAAAACAGCAACAGGTCACAATCCATCTCACTCTGTTCCATTTTGCTTGCTTTGTTTTACATTATTGCTTGCTACCCACACTTCCGGAAGCCATCATCCAGCATGGACTATTTTGCCCCCAGTGGAAAGGAACCCTGAGCCGTCCTTATTGTCCTAGGATTATCATATACTTGTGAGAACTTCAGCTGGCCACTGCATTGGATGATCTATCCCAGCTGCACAATCTGTGGGAGAAACATCCCACACACTATTTATGAGGCCATTACCATGGACCATCCACTCTCTGGGATGGTGTACTGGATTGCCTCATGTGATAGAATGAGGATCCTGAGAGCCAGAGTGATTTTTATCCCAATTTTGCAGATATATAAGCTCAGGATTTTAATCACCCAGATACTGTGTTGAACTCAGTTTCAAACCCGTACTTGTTCCTCAGAAGTCTGTGTAATCCACAACTGCATTGTATTGGATTCACTTTCTTCACGGCTGCTATTTGTGTGCATTTATATTACTGTCTAACAGATAAATCTTTTTATGAAAGATATGGATAGGGGAACGGCCAAATGTGAAGTAAATCTATGCGTGATTCTAGACAGGGAATACCTAATAGTTAACCACCAGTCTTGGGACACAGTCATGGGGATCTCCTCATCCAAGAAGATCTGGGCAGCAAATGTGAGGAACAAGCAAATTCTCTTTGGTTGACCAGTCTGGCTTGATTACGATGATGGGACAATTTCTCACCCTGTTAAGATGAGACCAGTGTTGCAAAATCTTAAAAAGAAGGCCAAGGCAGGGACCACAAGCTTTCTGGCAAAACTCGGGTTTGCAGTGGTTTCTCATGCTGAAATGATAAGGCAGGGAACTTCAGCACCGAGGGAGGGAAGCTAATTGGGAAATACACAATGAGCCATATGCAGACCTTTGTATCCCTGACACAGCAGAATACACCCTCTGCTCTGGATGGCAAAGTTGTTTTCCCATTGGGCATGTGGGAGAGAGATGACGCATTCTCTGACAGTAACTGCGAACAGGTGGGGGGGGTGGAGACAAAGGTCATTTCCAAGAGGCCTGTTCAAACTTTCCCTTTTCAAACTCAGAGGAAATAATAGTCTGGCTGCCCAAATGAAAACCTATCTGTTGCTATGAATGCGGTGTATACCTTGCTTATCCACCCAAAACCCTCAATGAAAACGGCAGCTGTTATTTGTATGTGCTCAAAGGCTCTCCCAGTCTTGGCAAAGGAACAAAGGAAAACAACCCTGGGCTCGTGGTCCCACCTGAGACTGGGTTGAATCATGACCGAGGTCAACTGCATTCATACGGATCTAGGATGGTGGTGATGCTTTCCACTGGCCCAGAGCTTCACAGTTTGGGAAGCTCTTTAACACTACTTTTTCCACACACGCACCAGACTCAAATACAGTACCTTAGCTTCCTCATTATAAACAATAGACACAGAGGGTTGTTTTCCTACAGCGTGAACATGGCCAAATATTGCAGAGACTTTGAAGTAGTGTGTTTCTTGGTCATTACAATGATGCTGAGATTTACTGCTCAGCAAATTTCCTCTACATTGTAACAACAGTGCCAAATACACACAAACCCTCTTCCCATTCTGGGTTAGGCTTTCTCTCTCTCTCTCTCTCTCTCTCTCTCTCTCTCTCTCTCTCTCTCTCTGTGTGTGTGTGTGTGTGTGTGTGTCCTTTTCTTATTGACTTACAGGAATTATTTGGACATTTCTTGGTATAAAACCTTTGTCAGATGTAATTTGTAAAGGTCTTCCGGCTGTAGGTTGGGTCTTCAATGCATATAGCATTCATCAACTTTAGAACTGAAAAAATAATGCTAACCGTTCTTCAGTCTAACCTGCTCATTCACAGTTGAAGAAAATGAATTCAGAAAGAAGTTCATGGAGCTGCTAGATTCAGGATACAACATACTTGAGTTTCTTCTGAATGGTCGCTAAGCCTCCGCACTAATGAATTCTTGACTTGTAGCCATGCAATTCACACACAGGATGGAGGAGGGATTTATGTATGCAACAACATGAATGCATCTCCAATGGAACTACATAGTATGTAGCTGTGTAGTTTGTTCAAAGCTAGGCAACAAACCCATGGAGACAGAAATTAGATTTCTGTCCCTTGAAGAAGACAGCAACTGTCATGAGGGCATTCGGGCATAGTAAAGTTTCCCCTGTGTAACACACTATGGCATTCTTAAAGATTGAGTATGATAATGTCTTGCTATGTAACTGAGGACTTCCTGGAATCAGTAATCCCCCTGTCTCAGCCTTTCAAATGCTGCAATTATAGGCCTGCACTACCAATCCCAACCTTAAAACAGACTGTGGATTCTCCTAGAGGAACTCCGAGTTATCTAGAGAAATAGAACCATTAGTCTGAATATATATTATTCAGAAGATTTATTATATTGCTGTACAGGGTATGGGCTGGGTAGTCCAGCAATGGCTGTCTACAGGTTAGGGAGCCTGAAACCTGGTAGAAACTCAGCACTCACAGTCTGGTGCGGAGGCTGGGAGAGTCCCTGGGGAACCAAAGATCCTCAGCCCATGTTGAAAGGGAGAAGCTGCATTCAGGAGCCAATGGAATGTGATAGTCTTAGCAGAAACAGCAGCAACGTAGATACTCTGACCACCAAGGAGCAAAGACAAGCAGATCAAAGCAGCCCCGGTTTTTCTCTGAGACCTCTTTGTATGTGAAGGTCAAACAGAAGATACTACCTACTCTGAAGGAGGGTTCTCCTCTGTTACTTATTCATTCCAATAAATACCCTCATGGATCCCTCCAGAGGCGTATCTCTTGATTGACCCCAGATCCAATCAAGTTGACCACCAACTAACTGTCACAATTTGTATCTTAACATGAGAGATGGTTCTATGGATGGATACATAGCAGTAAAGAAAATTCTCAAGTTATACACCTAAGGTTTGTGTTTTATTGTATATGTTAAATACATTAATGTAAAACAAAGAAGAACCATGCAAAATAGATTTAATTCTTCTTGACTAATATGACAGATATTTAGTCAAAAAGTATAATTCTGGCTCTCAAATGACTTTTAATCTGAATTATCCTTTCTGGCTGACTTTTTACTATTACACAAACCAAGAAGCTGCCACATCTCTACTACTTTGAATAATCTGGCTTTCTTGAGCCAGCTGTGGGATGGGCTCATTGACCTTCAAAATCTCTCCAAATTTCAAATTTTTGGGATTTTTTAAAAAAGGGATGCCAATATGCATAATCTTGGAGTGGAAAGACGCACCAGAGACTGTCTGGATCTTGTCTCATGAGTTGTAGTGAGCGTGAAGACTGAAAACAACCTACCCAAGGCTGTGCATATAGCATTTTGTGCAATCTGCACCTCAAATCCATGCAGTAGATAATGCCGAAGAGTCTGCTTTGTCTACTCACTGAATTGGACACATCCTCCGGTTCCCAGACTCATAAACAGCAGAGATAAAGTGCATCTTACACTGCTGTGCAAGAAGACCAGTGAGCTCTGTCCCCCACACGCTGACGTGAGGACGCCAACAGACAGGGTCTTAAGGCCAAATAGAGAGGTCTGAGCAAGGTCAATGAGGCAGAGAGACATAACCACGCCACATCTTTTCCATATTCAACCACAAGGTCACTAGACTCTCTTCTTGTCCCAGCATTCATGGTTCTGGGACTCTACATTATCACAAGGGCAGATGGTTACTTTAGTCTCTCGTCATGCCACTTAAAATTATGTGAGCCAGAACGTGTCTATTTTGTAAATGTCTGCTTCCATTGTGATGAAAAATGTTAAGCAACGTCCTTTTCAATGAACTCAATCAGCATGTCAGGCTAATCGCTAAAGCTTTCTTGGAAAATGACTACAGGTATGAAAATGACTTCAGGTATACATGATACATGATGTATATCTGAAATGATTCACTTGGCTTTGAATGAATATTAGAATATACACAGTCACAGAAAGGAAATAGAAACATGGTCCTACCATTGTCCTGCCACTAATTATCCATGTGACATTTTTCTGGGCAGTAGCTCTAGGTCTCTGGCCAAAGGGCATGGAGGGATAGTGGCAAGATAAATCAGTGCATAAAAGCATCTTTCTGAAACCTAAAGAGCTCAAGAAGAGGGTGAGGGACAGAGAAAACAAAAGGAAAAGGGATAAAAATTAAGGACACTTGACAGGGGGTGGTATGACAGTGATTCTCATCACTGAGGTCATCATGATGAATCACTACATGGAGCCTACAGATATGCCTTACATGACCTCTCACCTTCCCTCTCCCTTAAACCTGTCTCCGTGATGTAAATGGCACTCCCTGGTCCTCTTGGACCACACCGCTCCAAAGCCCCACCCCAGAGTGGTACTCACCCTTGTCCTGTGCTTCATCATGTTCCACACCCACCTTCAATTTCCAAAACAAAAGTTTGGGAGGGGGGATGTAGTTCATCCCCCCCCCAAACTCCCCAGTGCACCCCAATGTAATCCTCACCAAAAACACATTTCCTTCTGTTTCTGAGTCTTGTGAATTTGTTGGATTTTATGATACTAAGCTTGGAAAGACTGAGAAGAAATGTGTAATCTCTACTACCAGTACCAACCTTCAAAGAGTCTTGCCTTCTTGAACCTCAGTCTATGTCAGTTTACATAAATACAGATGAAGTTTCTACAATGAGCATAGAACAGATTCTCACTATATCTCTGGAGAAAAATATAGCATTGAGAGCAATTACTAGGGTACATCTGAACCCACTTCATGGAAAGACACTTAGGTATCCCTGTCTCCAATATGACAATCCACCAGCTGGATTTGGTCTTATTTCCTCACATGGTTGTAAAAACCAAATAGAAACTGAATTTCCCAGGAGCCACTTGGTCTTCTCCATCATCTGCAGAGCAACACCAAACTCCCACACATACACCCTCAAAGAATTCTGTGAACTCCTTACATCCCCAGTATAATATGTAGCAGGTCCCTATGAACCGACTTTGCTTCTTAAATCTGCTACTCTAGATCTGTAGTTCTCCGTGTTGGATGCAGACGTCCTTGTTTGCATCAGAAACACCAGAGGAACTTTCAAAATCTAGACACCTAGGCCCTGGCACATAATCATTAACTAAGAACCCCTAAGGATGAATTTTTTTTTTTACTGACCCTCCTAGATACTATAGTATACACAGATAGATATGCATTGATTTCATTACTTTACAAATTACCAAGATGCTGCATGAGATGGACCAAGGTCCTCTACATATATGTAACAGATGTGCAGCTCTGTTTTCGTGTGGGACTCCCAAGAGCAGGAGCAGGGGGTTGTCACTGACTGTCTTGCCTACCTATGGATCCCTTACCCTGAACTGAGATGCCTTGTCTAGGTTCAGTAGGAGAAGATTTGTCTAGTCTTACAGCCACTTGATATGCCAAGGGGGTTGACATCCATAAGAGGTCTCCCCTTCTTTGAGGAGAATGGGAGGGAGGATGGAGGGAGAGGAGGTGGAAAGGAGGTCCTGGGAGGAGAGAAGGGAGAGGAAGCTGATAGGTGTGTAAAGTAAATAAATTAATTAATTTAAAAATCTCAATTAAAAAATTACCAATATACAGGGTGTCATGGTACATACTTTAATCCCAGCACTCAGGAGTCAGAGGCAGGTCAATCTTTGTGAATTTAAGGCCAGCCAGCTATACAGAGGAAATTCCAGGATAGCCAGGGTTGCATAGAGATAGCACATCCCCATCCCCTCCCACAAAATCACAAATTTGTTGTGCGAGAGACACAGCAAATAACCTTAGTGTTTATTGTTATTAAAGATTGCCAGATGCCAGACCTGAGATTCTAAATCACTGTGACGTAGGAATTTGAAGAAATAATTTCCAAGAGTCTCCCCAAGGAATTATCATAGTGATGGTTTAAAGGTCTCTCCAGGAAAATACTCTCTCCCTGTTGCCCCAGAACACTAAGCATTCTGTCTTCTTGGCTTTCCCCAGGCTTTGCTCTTTGAAGGAATGTCTGTTCCCCCCCCTAACCTCTGAGGAAACTTCTGATCCCAACTGTAGACTCCTCTCAGTGACTTTTCCTGACCCTTCCTGGGAAGAATTGATCACTCTTCGTCTGAGTTTCCATGGCAGTCTGTGCACGCTTCTGCTAAAGCATTTATCACATCATCATATTATTACTATTTCTTTATGTGTCTGTCACACCCTTTGAATGAGATTTTCCCTTTTCATCCAGCCAGCACCTAACACCATCACCTGAGACTTAACTCAATCTAGAAAATGTTTATTAAATTAAGTGAAGTTGTTTGTGGAATTGGTCATCGTATCAGATCTGTCTGTCTGTCTGTCTGTCTGTCTCTCTCTCTCTCTCTCTTCTCTCTCTGTGTGTGTGTGTGAGAGAGAGAGAGAGAGAGAGAGTGTGTGTGTGTGTGTGTGGAGAGAGAGAGAGAGAGAGAGAGAGAGAGAGAGAGAGAGAGTTCAGATGCTGGAAAGTAGCATAATAATATTATTGCAAAAGAAGATGGGTGGTCACAGTGCAACAGTGTAGAATAAATGCCTAGACTGGGGGTTAATTCCACTGACCCAGAGTATGTACCAAAATGATCAGGTTTATTTCCTAACCCCTGCAGGGTCAAAGATGCCCATTTAAATTAGAAGTAGATATGAAGCCAGGCTGATGGCTACAATGGATAATCCTAACACCTGGGTATTAATTTTTTAAAGTTAAAAAAAAATAAAACAATGAGCCAAACATCACAAATTAGACCGGCTAAAATTCTCAATGAGAGACTCGGGTGGGTCTTGTGCTCTCGGGTTTGTAAAATAACAAAGTCAAATCCACACGTGTTAGCAGCGGGTCGAGCTTTTAGTGCAAAGGATCCTATCGTTCTCCCCAGTGGCCTGCCCTGGCACTGCTAAGTTGCCGCTCTCATGGGAAATGGTGGAGTTTTAAAGTTTTAGGTGACAGTGGCCAAGGTCACTCTCGAGTCACAGGAGGCTGGGTCTAGCTTTGGAGAACCTTCATCACGAGATATATCTTCTTCTCCTACCTCCATGAAGAAGCCTGGAGCTGAAGCAGGGATCGAGACAGTGTAGGAACGTTTTGGAGATGGGACAAGAACACAAGCGAGGCTGGGGGTGAAGGCTCGCCCTGATAGAGTGGATAAGAAAACAGAATACAAAAAGAGGTCAAGGCTAACCCTTCCTAAACACGGCAATGCATAGCTCTAAATCCAGCCACATTTAAGACTCTGGAAAAGGGAAAGAGTCTGAGTGTCATTATCTAGAATGTGTTAGATCACAGATTCCTATGTTACTTTTGACAGCACCTGCGGGTCTGGAGGAGTCCCCCAATCAACCTCGAGTTAAAATCTCACCACCCTTGAAATAAAGCTAATGTCTGCAGAGTCCAAACCAGATTTTCCCTGGAGCCGGATGGCCCCTCTCATGTTTGTATGGTCCTGAGCTCAACCCAAGAACAGATTATAAATTATGGGAAGTTAAAAATGGATGGATGGCTGGGCAGTGGTGGCGCACGCTTTTAATCCCAGCACTTGGGAGGCAGAGGCAGGTGGGTTTCTGAGTTCAAGGCCAGCCTGGTCTACAAAGTGAGTTCCAGGACAGCCAGGGCTACACGGAGAAACCCTGTCTCGGAAAAAAAAAAAAAAAATGGATGGATGCCAAGATACTCAACTACACTCATATGTAATGACTAGCATACATTTCAGTCAAAATACTCAAATTCGACCCAATTAAAACTCTATTCACTGATCTTTGTTAAAAAGAGCACCAATTGTATGCCCAGTGCCAACCTAGTTATTAATCTAGTATTTGGGATACTATCTCAGAAGAATGAAACACTACCAAAGATCACAGGAATCACTCACAAGCTATCTGGAGGTGATAGTAGACAGAATACAATGAGACATGTCAAATCCCCCACACACTGGTGACCACTGATGGAGAGATGTGTTGGTTGGAGAGTAAAGAATGGAAAAACTTGCTATCCTGCTGGGTCAAACAACCTAACACTATATTTACAAACCCAAATGTGAATCATAAGCTACCAGCAATGAAATGTGCTCTACGTGTGCATCTCTAAGACCTGAAAAACCAGTGGGAATTCCTGGGCCAGTTCTGAAACAGGCAAATAATTTGGATAGCACAAAGGAAAAAGGAAGTCCCTAAGTCCCCTGAAGGATAGGAGCACTAATCCTATATTGTACATCACTAGCACTAGCAGTATGAATAGCATGTCGATTTCTGCTCCTATAGGGGATGGGTCACAACCACCCAAGGTAAAAGTGTATTGAATTTAGATAGGCTGCAAAGGTGAGGCTTCCTTGCGCCCAGGATGCACCATCTTTTCAGTACTGATGTGAAAATATAGACAGAGAACTCTAACTTAACTCAACCTCAGTGCCCAGAGTTTTTGTTGGGGTTTCATCATTGATTGATTGATAAGTGGGCAAGCAAAAGCTTTGGGGTATGTTTCAAAAACTATGCAGAAGCAAAAGGCATCTTCATAAGGATGCTGATATAAAGCCCTTCCTAAAACACGCATCCTGCACAGTTGAGTAAGGCACATATATGTACAATTACATTTAAATTTCAGTTAAATTTCAGTTAAATTTTCTAATAACACCTGAGACACAGAAATACCACTTGGAAAAATGTTGAGAGAGATAGAGATAGAGATAGATAGATAGATAGATAGATAGATAGATAGATAGATAGATAGATAGAGATAGATAGATAGATAGATAGATAGATAAAGAGAGAGGGGGTTTATAGAGTTAACAGAATAGAGACTTTCCCTCTTCTCTGACCTCTAAGAAGGTAGGTTCCAGGTTAGAGGAAGTAGGAGGAATGGATAGAGGCATTTTCATATTCTGTATTATAAAGATGCCCATGTACTCCAGTACTCCACATTGTAGAAGAATCAGTACATACATGTTATTCCTAGCTCAGCATGCACATGACTAATGGTCTGTTGTTCTGAGTTAAGCCCTCCAGTCCAGAGGTCCCAGAAGGATGTCAACGTTGACATCAACACAAATTTCCATTTCTAGGAGTGCCTGGGCCCAAACATCAACAGAAGGAGGGAAGAGTTGCAAGGTATGAGAAGGAGAGAAGATAGACACCACAGCTCTCGAAATGTGGCTGTCCACTTGGAGTGTCAGGGGCAGAAGTGTAACAAAGACCCAACTCTGCAATGATTGACTGTCGTTGCCTCCCCCAACAAATGAAATCTGTCTGCTAAAGATTCAATGAAAGATAAACTGTCGTGATGTTTGCCTAGTATTTTCTCAGTCAGCAGGCTCATTGGCACCTACAAATGATTGTTAACAATGAGCTGCGGCATTTTGGCTGCGTGAACTTTCAGGGTGATAGCTTCAAGTTTATACGATGACTGTTTTTGTAAATCCAATGGTGACCAGAGTTTGTGATGAGACGAAGGGTTTCCGTAAACCTTTTCTTCACAATATGTTTCTTGATGAGAATCAAAGATGGATGGCTGTAACAGTACATAAAGCATCTGGAGTATTGTCAGGTGATAAATTTGGCAGTACATATAGGGAAAGAAAGGGGTGAGAGAAGTGGGGAGGGGAGGAGAAAAATTCAAATCCTGCCTGTTTTAGGATTCAAATCCTGCACATTTTAGGGTTCAAATCCTGCAGTGCTTCTCCTTCTGTAAAGAAGAGTGTTTAGTTATACACATTAGAAAAACAATGGCTGCTTTTCAAAACTAAAACCTGTTGGGAGAAAAATCTCTTTGGGAACCAGAGACCTAAAATCCTGCTCAGATGATATATATTTGGGAAAGGTGTTCAAAATGACCAGAGCTCAGTTGACACTGACAGACCTGCCACTACCACTAACATAAGGGGCCACTCATTCTCATAACTGCCCTCTAATCATTTCTTCATTGCTCAAAATCTGATGGAGCCGTTGTTTCCACTGCACACCCATAGAGAGGATCTGTGTGGTCCCTGAGGCTTTGCGTCACCAGTTTGCTCTTATATTTGTGTTTATTTGTCCTACTTAAAGTCTTCCATCTGACATCAGGCTGTAAGGATAGTATAAACTTTATGGCATGAACCAAAGATCGTGGAGAAATGGGTGATGAATGGAAAGCAAGATTTGGTTTGGTTTTGTTACTGTAAAAGTTGTTAATTTAACCAACTAGTAGGAGGGTAATCTTAACAATGCTGACTGATGTTTACACGAAGCAAGTCACTGCGCAATGATAAGTATTCTGTATCCTTCACAGGGTCAAAAGTTCAAAGATGGAAGCAAAAAGAACCCAAGAGCTGAAGGAACGATTGCCTGCTTTCCCAGTGTGTGGTTGGGAGTCTTGTTTTCAACACTGAGGTAAACCAACACTAAGAAAGGAAGCACCAGATACTCCAAGGAGAAAAAAAAAGGATACATATGATCTATGGTATCTAAAGTTGAAAACATTTCATTATAGAGACTTAGATATAGAGGCAATGAAAAAAACTAAGATGAAGACTAATGATACAGTGTGGGCATCAGTAGGAACAGAAGAGCACATGTCTCCCATGGATTAGGATAATGATGGATGGGTAGAGCATTACCATTTAGGAAGTCTCACAGACACAGTGTGAGCCATTCTCCACCAGAAGCAGAAAGATGGTCCAGGGGATCAAAGCTCACTACCAAACTTGGTGACCTGAGTTTGTTTCCAAGAACCCACTGGGTAGAAGGAGCCCACTGGGTAGGAGAGAAGGACTCCGGTGTGGTCCTCAGGACATCTACATGTGTCTTCTCTCTCTCTCTCTCTCTCTCTCTCTCTCTCTCTCTCTCTCTCTCTCTCTCTCTCTGGCAAATTCTCTGATAACATCTCATGAAACTTCCTTCCTTTCTTCTGGAGCAAGAATCCCCAGGATTACCGTGGCAATAATGAAATACAAACCACCCAGCTTGCTAAGAGAAAGGGATCCTTTTATTGGAGGGCAACATGTGCCAGATGTCATCTTAGACCCTAAAACGCACTGTGTCAGCAAGTCATGGCACTCCTAAATAAGACAGAGCATTGTATCCTGACTTATAGTGAGGAAAACAGAGTTCAAACAATTGAGGGAAGATGCAACTATTGAGAAAAGAATGAGATCTGAGAGGCAGCAGTAGCCAAGACTTTCCCAGATGGAAACATGTGAAAAGTCTTCTCCAGGAGGAAGGGGAGGAGGCAGAAGGAGGGAATTGTTGGTTATCTAGTGATCCAACTCAGTATCAGAGTCTCTTACAATTGAATCAGGACCGAATCACTAGGCATACATAAAGATTACAAGCCAAGAAATAAGAGAGGCTATCTACCACTGTTTTCCCCCAGATTCTAGGAGTATGATCTTTGGATAATCAGGGCTTCCCTAGTCTCAAACAATGGAGAGACTGAGGCAAGCAACACATCACCTTTATGTGAAAGCAGCACACACAGCCAGATCTCCAGCCTCCTCTACTTCAGGGCTGTGGTAGGGGTGAGGGTGGAGAAGGGACTGGGTCTCCTTCCCACTCAATTCTCTAGCACATGATACCTTGCCTGCCTCCTCTCCTACCCTGATTCCCACTGGAATTCACTTTCTGAAAAAATAGGCACCAGCTCTAGATCAGGCCCTTTTATCCACTGATAGGGAGTTCTAAGGTCTCAGGTTCCAGTGCTGACCAGGAATGGCACCTGCTGATAAACTTTGCAGGACACACAACCATAAATTCTATTTAAAAAAAAAAAAAGGTTTATTACTAAAGTATGTAGCAATGTCCTACTTGCTAGGTCTATCACTAAAGGCTCCATCTGCTGGTGTCCTCTGGCATCAGCTAACTTAGTGACTCTTTGGGCTCCTCTCCATTTAGACAGTTACATTTCTGCCTTCTGATATCAAGTTAAGCTATTATCTTTGTCTTAGCTGGGGTTTCTCTTCCTGTAAAAACATCATGACCAAGAAGCAAGTTGGGGAGGAAAGGGTTTGTTGAGCTTACACTTCCACACTGCTGTTCATCACCAAAGGAAGTCAGGACTAGAACTCAAGCAGGTCAGGAAGCAGGAGCTGATGCAGAGGCCATGGAGGGATGTTCCTTACATGCTTGCTTCCCCCTGGCTTGCTCAGCCTGCTCTCTTATAGAACCCAAGAATACCAGCCCAGAGATGGTACCGCCCACAAGGGGGCCTTTCCCCTTGATCAGTAATTGAGAAAATGCCCCACAGATGAATCTCATGGAGGCACTTCCCCAACTGAAACTCCTTTCTCTGTGATAACTCCAGCCTGTGTCAAGTTGACACACAAAACCAGCCAGTACAATCGATCCCTTTCAACTTGACACACAAACACATCACTATTAAGCCTCAACCCTTACTTTCTTATTCATCCCCAAGCACAAAATACAACTGTGGTTATCTATGGATCACAGCCTTTGTGCTCTCAGAAAATACTTCCCAGAAGATTTCACCTCAGTGATGCAGGTCTCTTCTTAATCACCACTAATTTTTTAGCTCCAGCCAACCAGCATCAATAGTCCCAGTAACACATGCTTTAGTGGTTCTGGTATCTTGTTAATCACAACTGATTCTTCAGCCCCAGCTAACCAAAACCACAGAATCTTCACAATCAAAACATGGCCCTGATAAGAGTCTTTAATCTTCCCTCTGAAATTTCACAAGCCAGGTCTCCATCTTCTGCACTGTTCTTAACATTATCTTCCAACTCCAATAGAACTTTCCACAGAGCTCTTAACATCCTAATGGCTCTTCTAGCTCACAGTTCCAAAGTCCTTCCACAGTCCTTCCCAAAACATGGTCAGGTTGTCACAGGAATACCCCACTACACTGGTACTAATTTGTCTCAGTTAGAGTTTCTATTCCTGTACAAACATCATGACCAAGAAGCAAGTTGGGGAAGAAAGGGTTAATATTTCCACACTACTGTTCATCACTAAAGGAAGTCAGGACGGGAACTTAAGCAGGTCAAGAACCAGGAGCTGATGCAGAGGCCATGTTCCTTACAGAGGAGGGATGTTCCTTACAGGCTTGCTCCCCCCTGGCTTGCTCAGCCTGCTCTCTTATAGAACCCAGGTGTCTTAGTTAGGGTTTTACTGCTGTGAACAGACACCATGACCAATGCAAGTTTTATAAAAGACAACATTTAATTGGGGTTGGCTTACAGGCTCAGAGGTTCAGTCCATTGTCATCAAGGCAGAAACATGGCAGCATCCAGGTAGGTATGGTGCAGGAGGAGCTGAGAGTTCTCTCTCTTCATCTGAAGGCTGCTAGTGGAAGACTGACTTCCAGACAGCCAGGGGGAGGGCCTTAAGCCCACACCCACAGCAACACACCTACTCCAACAAGGCCACACCTCCTAATAGGTTCACTTCCTGGGCCAATCATATATAAACCATCACATTCTACTCCCTGGCCCCCATAGGCTTGTTCAAACATGAGTCTATGGGGGCCATACTGAAACATAGCATAATGCAAAATACATTTAGTCCAACTTCAAAAGTCCCGGTAGACTATAGCAGTCTCAACAGTGTTAAAAGTCCAAAGTTCAAGGTCTCTTTTGAGATTCATTCAATCACTTAACTGTAATCCCCCAAGCAAGACAGGAAACCTGCTGGGCAAAGTCCAAACTCTGCCTCTCCAAGACTGATGGCAAAGCAGTCTTCAGATATTCAACTACTTTTTCATCTTTGTTGACTGCAACAAGGTTCTTTCTCCTGGGCTTGTTCCACTCCCTGTTAGCAGCTTTCCTTGGCAGGCATCCTGTGGCTCTGGCATCTTTAACATCTTGGGTACCCCAAGTCAATTTCAGCTTCACAGCTTCTTGTTCCAGTATCTGAGATCCACACATGATCTTCTGTGTATCTCCAAAGAGCTGGTGTCACTTCTCCAGCTCTGCCCTTTGTAGCACTCTAAGTTCAGATTGATTCACTCCACTGCCACTGCTGTTCTTGGTGGTCATCCCATGGTACTGGCATCTCCAATATGCTAGGGTCTTCCACTGCAACTATAATTCACCAAAGCCTCTCATAGGCTCTCTTCATAGTACCAAGCCTCAACTCCTTTGCATGACCCCTTCAGTCCTGGGCTGTCAATTACAACTGAGGGTACACTTTCACCAATGGCCTTTCATGGCCTCTCACAGTACCAAGCCTCAGCTGTTCTTCATGATGCCTTCGTGCCTTCAAAACCAGTACCACCTGGATGATTCTTACACATTACCAAGTACAGCTGCAGCATGAGGAACACTTGGCTATCTCTGGAATACAGCTTTTTTGTGCTCTCAGAAAACACTTCCTATATTTCACCTCAGTGATGCTGGTCTTTTCTTAATCATCACTAATTTCTTAGCTCCAGCTAACCAGCATCAATTGTCCCAGTAGTCTCCTTTCTTTTAATATAAAGCCAGAGACACGTGGCCAAAGCTGCTGAGTTCTGCTGCTTGCAGGAGCTGGAACATTGGCCACCTTGTTCTATTACATTATCACTAGCTTCCTTTTTCCCAGCTCCTTCACTGCCTAAGTTGGCTGTCCTGAATCTTGCTCCTTAGACTGACCTTGAACTCAAGAGATCTGCATGCCTGTCTCCTAAGCACTGGGATTAAAGGTGTGGTCCACCAAGCCTGGATTAAAGTGTTTCTTCACCTAGAATTTGCTCTGTTCTAGGCTGGCCTTGAACTCAGAGATCTGCTTATCTTTGCCTCCTGGGATTAAAGGCTTGTACTACCATGCCTGGACCTAAAGTTAACTGGGTGAATCTTGCCCCCAAGGTCACCACTCCTTTAATTCAGTTTAATATCCTTGAATTCAGCTCCATTTCACTTCCTGGAGTCCCTTTAATACTCAAACTATATATTTTGTACTTTTCCTTTCTCAGCTTGCTATGTTGGTTCAAAATTCTCTTTATCAGACTTAACCAGAGAACAAAGTCTTTGTTGGGCTTTTTTGAGACTTCCTTTGCAGATGCAATTAATATAAATCGCTTTACCTTAGTCCTAGGCAGTCTCTTCAGACAATGGCAAAAAGCAGCCATGTTCTTTACCAAAACATCACAAAAACAGTCTCTCAGCCACATATTAAAGTTCTTTTCCACTGAAACCTCTCGAGCCGTCAGGCCTACACAGTTCAAATGACCCTCAGCACCACTGTCTTCCATATTCCTACTAGTCTGGCCCATTAAGCCCCACTTAAAGAATTCCATGGCTTTCCAAATCCAAAGTCTCAAAATCCACATTCTTCCAAACAAAAGCATGGTCAGGCCTATCACAGCAATACCCCAGTCCCTGGTACCAACTTCTGTCTTAGTTAGGGTTTTACTGCTGTGAACAGACACCATGACCAATGCAAGTTTTATAAAAGACAACATTTAATTGGGGTTGGCTTACCGGCTCAGAGGTTCAGTCCATTGTCATCAAGGCAGAAACATGGCAGCATCCAGGTAGGTATGGTGCAGGAGGAGCTGAGAGTTCTCTCTCTTCATCTGAAGGCTGCTAGTGGAAGACTGACTTCCAGACAGCCAGGGGGAGGGTCTTAAGCCCACACCCACAGCGACACACCTACTCCAACAAGGCCACACCTCCTAATAGGTTCACTTCCTGGGCCAATCATATACAAACCATCACACCAGGACTACCAGCCCAGAGATGGTACTGCCCACAAGGGGCCCTTTCCCCTTGATCAGTAATTGAGAAAATGCCCCACAGCTGGATCTCATGGAGGCACTTCCCCAACCGAAACTCCTTTCTCTGTGATAACTCCAGCCTGTGTCACGTTGACACACAAAAGCAGCCAGTACAATCTTAGAAACACAGGAGGAAGAAAAAAAAAAAAAGGCAGTTGGAATAGGTCTTGCTCTCTGGGTCACTAGAGAGGTGGAGTTCTTTTCTGTTGCCCCTCTTCTCTTTCCAGCCTAGAACCTAGGTCCTTTTAAAGGATATTCCTTTTCTTGTCTATCAACTAAACAAACTGGGTTCCTCTCTAACTTTTGGTCCTTAGGGCTCTCTTTTTATGCCTGATTGATCCCTGATTGTATTCTCTATCCCCTCTGAGCTTTTCCCTGTTCCTGCCTGAGTTTTTTCCCTTCCCTCACTTCCAAACAAAACCACTCCTATAAATCATAACTCAGACTGATAAACAGGAAGAAGTTAGGAATCATTACGGAACCATTTCTAAGTGAGCCATCTATGCTAAATACCTCTGTACCTTATTTTAATTCACCTTACACTGGCACTGTAAGGTGAGTGTTACACTTTACCTGTCTTCCAGATGAAGAACCTGAAACTCAGGCTAAATCGCCGAGTTTTTATAAGCAGAAATTAGCAGAACTGTGTACAAATAGAAAGGGTGACCAATTCAAACTGCAGACGAAACTTCTCAGACCAGAAAGGGGATGTCTTTAGAGAAGACATTTTATTTCCATTTTCATATATGGATGGTACTTAGTCAGACTAATCTGGGTGCTGCTGCATTTACAAACCATTACCAAATGCGTGGTGGGTTTAGAGCAAGGTTTATTTTTTTACTCCTGGTGTATTGGCTTGTTGATGAGTTTTGACTCCATTCTCTGGGATGTTGCTGGTCAGCAACATGTACTAGCACTAAAAGCTTCTGCCTGAATTGTTGACTGCTGTCAAGAAAACTGCTCATATTTATTGGTCAAAGCAAGTGGCGTGTCCACACTTTGTGAGTTGGTGGAAATGTGGAATTACAAGGAACATTTACTGATGTGTTATTTATCGTAAGGACCCTGAATAAAGTAAGAAGCCTGGAAATACAGATGAATAACTCTAACGGTTGCTTAGTCCCAAGTTCATGAAATTGCCTTGTGAGTCTTCTCGCTTCTCTAACTCTACAGTTTGCTCTTGTTTGTTTTCTTTGGGAACAAATCCTTTTAATTTTCAGCAATGGTTCCTTTAGAGCTACTAAAGAGACTTTGTTTCAAGTATAAACTACACAGACAACATTTCATACTCTACTAATAAAATCAATGTTCAGCTAAGAAGTGGGAAACGAAGACTCTGACATAATATATGCAAAAACTCATAGCATATTTCCTGGGTACAAAACAAGCACTCAGTAATTGTTAGCTTCCTTAAACATTTCAGACTCCAATTAATCTTTATATTAAAAACACATCCATCTTCATAACTGCCAAAGACCATTGAATTCCAGAAGCACTTCTGGCTGTAATACTCATTCCTAGACACACAACATACTGTAGAACTGTGATGAAAAAACCATAATAAACGGGCTTGAGAGATGGCTCAGCTGGCAGTGAGTTTGCCATGCAGACACAAGGACCTCAGTCTGAATCTTTAAACCCCACATAAAAAAAAAGCCAGATGTGGTCATATTCAACTGTAGCGTCAGAGCTGGGAAGACAGATATAGCAGATCCCAGGAGCTCACTGGCCAGTCAGCCTCATCATCTACTTGGTGAGCTATAAGTCAGGGAGAGACACTGTTTCACAGAACAAGGTAGATAGAAACTGAGGAGCGACCCCAAAGCTTGTCCTCTGGCTTCTGAATGCACTCACGCACAATGAACGTTGTCAGTGCTCTACCCACGAGAAGAACATGTGAGAAGTTAGTTCTCTGGGTCCCAGTTATTTTCACATAAGCTCTGTCCCCTTAGCTAGACGCTTATGGGTATTTTTGGTATACCTAGCTGTCACCCTCACCCTTCCCACACATATGGACATAAGGGCATGTGGAAGTCAGTAGGGGGTTGTTTTCTCGGGAAGAAACAAATAAAACCGCCTGGGCATGCTGGGGTTTTCCTACTAACTTTGAGAAAGATAGAAACAGCGATCCAGTGGCAACATGAAGGAAGCCCCACACGGCAGTGAGCCAGACTAGTCAGACCGGAGATCTTGGAGGAAACCCATGAGATGAGGGCAATTCCCTTTGAGACTCTGGAAAACCAACAAGAGCTGTGCCAGTAGTAGAACTCTGCCACCCTTTCTCTGATCCAAACTAGGATAGAAAGGAATGCCAGTCTGTGAGTCTATGAGGGGGGGAAGCAGGGATATTGTTTATCTCTCTCACCCACAATGGAAACACTTTGATAATGGGCGGTTCTCCCTGACTTTACTCTACCTTACCTTACCCCAGATATGACTACCTTCAACTGAACCTTTTCTTCTTTGTTTTTCCAACTCTGAAGAAATGCCTGCTGGTGGAACTTTCTAGACGGATACCCTTGAATGCACTTCCTGATGAAGTGGGAGCTGAGCCAGCTGCCAGACAGATGTTGAAAGCACTGGGAACAAGCGGGGCTGATTGTAATAGCACGTTGCATAGGCTGGAGGAGCGTCTTGGTGGTAGAGGCCCCAGTACAGTGTACAGGCGGCATCCAGATAAACAAAGCCAAGGCAAATGTGTCTCACAACACCGAGGCTCACTTGCTAATATGTTACATGGCGTTTGAGCGCTGAAGAACAGCTCCTGAAAAGAAAAGGAAACAGTATCATCAGGGAAAACTGAAAGATTTTTACCCCCAGACTTTATGACTGGCAGTTTAAGTAAGTTGTATAGGCTGTGATTTCAATTATAGAGACGACTCCCAGGCAAAATATGATTGATTAACTCCTTAAAGACACTGTCATCATTTCAAGTGTAAGGTTTTTTGTTTTTTTGTTTTCTCTTTGCCTTATTCTGTTAAAAATGAAGGCCACAGTATATCACTACCAATTAATAATGTAGTCATTAAGAATTAATGACTACAACCAGGAAAGGGGAAATCATTTGAAATGTAAATAAAGAATATATCTAATAAAAAATAAAAAATAATAACGCCAGGAAAAAAATAAAGATGTATCCATTGAGTGTAGGCTCCACAACTAGAATTTGATTGGTTGTGGTTTTCTGTAATGAAACGCCAGGACAGGGAGGCAGGAGAGAGTGGGTGGTAGAGCACCCTCATAGAAGACCAGGCAAGGGGGATGCCATAGGGAGTTTATGGAGGGGAAACTGGGAAGGGAGATAACATTTGAAATGTAAATAAATAAAATAACCAACCAAAAATTAAAAAAGGAATCAATGACTACATTAGAATCCACTTCCAGAGATTTCGGGATCCCATAATAGCCAAAAGAAAGGTGTTTCACATCTGAAGGGATTTTATAGTAGATAAAAATTGATTATCGATTGGTAGTTCAGTCTCTATGAGCCTCTGTGGAACCAGTTTAGTTGATTCTGTAGGTTTTCTTGTGGTGTCCTTGGCCTCTGTGCCTCTTCAAGTTCTTCCTTCCCTCTTCCACAAGATTCCCAGAGCGTCACCTAATGTTTAGCTGTGGGTCTCTGCATCAAATATATCAAGGTGGGTTGATACCCCCAGGAGGTCTCCCCTTCTCTGAGGAGAAAGGAAGGGAGTGGGGCATAGGGGAAGGTGAGGGGGGGACCTCACCTCACCTGAGAGAAGAGGAAGCTCTGATCAGAATGTAAAGCAGATAAATTAATGAATGAATGAAAAAGAAACCAAAGAACTGAGTATTTTAGACTTAAATACCAGAGGCTGGGAGTTGTATTACTGAGAATATGATAGAAAAAGAGAAACAAGAAAGGCAAAGATAAAATTAGACTTCATTCCATCTTCTTGTGTATGAAGACAGGGACTGGGGATTGTCTCCCACATGCTAAGCAAGGTTCTACCCCTGGCTGATGACCCAGCCCTATCTCATGTTTTGAATGGTTTTGTTTGCTTCAACGTTAATTGAGTTATTCCGCTTTGTCTTCTTAAAGCTGGGAAAGTAAAGGAGTGGGAATAAGGCCCAGAGACAACTGTTTCAGGCCAAAGATGAAAGCTTGATAGCTAATATTGTCATCTTCTTTCCATTGTGTATAATTGAATATAAAATCACCTGGTGCCTGGCAGATGGTAAATATATCATCATGGATAAATAAATGAATACAACTGAAGCTTTAAAAAACCAAAACAGTCTTTGCTTTGAAGTAATCACATGGCGGCCTGTGTCCTTATCCTGAACACCCCCATATTGCTCAAAACACAGGCAAGGAGAGCTCTAAGGACTGTCGAAGCAAGTGGATAAACCAAATTGAAAGTCAACAGTCTTTCCCCTTAGTGAGGTAATGGATTTGTTTTCTTATTTTTTTTTTAAATTGTGTTGCAAGTATACTAGTGGGCAGATTTTCAGGCTAGTCTTTATGCTTCAGTCAAAACTTACATATAGCCGAGCATTATGGCACATATCTTATAATCACAGAACTGAAGGGGCTGGGACAGGAGGACAATAAAGTTAAGATCATCTGGGAGCTACATTGCAAGACTGTTTTGAAAGAGAGAGAGGGAGAGAGAGAGAGACATAGAGACACACAAAGAAACAGAAACAGAGAAACAGATACAGATAGAGATAGAGATGGAGAGACAAAGACACAGAGACAGACAGATATTTTCTTATGTATGGCACAAGAACATCTAAAAAGGAGTCTCAGCCATGCCAAAAAAAATAAAATGTCTAAGGAACTGTTTGGCCAATTCTGGATCCTTCCCAGAGAACTTCTGTAAAAGTAACTTTGAAATGTTCTTATAAAAAAGAAAATGGTAATTATAGGAGGATTTGTATTCAAATATCACTGCCACACATAAAGCACATCTCACATAAAGACAGTATTTGACAAGGAGAAGCCCTGTCGCAATAGGGCAATATATCTCCTTTGTGATGCTGAACTCCTAGTTCAAGAGCTACATTAGCAATGGATGTTACATGTACACAGTAGGAATTCCAAGCAATTATCTTAAAGCACATGCCTTTCCCCTGAGTTCTTGACTGTAGTTCCACTGCCTACTGTGTCCACTTGGATATTTGACATTTATATTTGATACTTATATTTGAGGTAAATATTTGATATTTACCTCAGATCCACCTATCTAAAAATAGCATTGTGCCTTCTTACCTGCTTCATAGCTGTTGCTGGTACACACACACATACACACACACACACACACCACCCCACACTTAACCCAGTAGTTAAAGTTGTAGGCAGCTTTCTACCCTCCATCTAGTCAGCCCTGACTCCATCTAAGCAAATCTTGTGGTTCCTAGCTAGCTCAAAAATCCAGCTTCTCCATTTCTTGTGTAGTTATCTCCTCAAAAACCTCAGAAATGTCATGTCAATACTGCACTTAAAGCACCTACACTGTAAATCATCAAGTCTACTTCAACTTCTTCTGATCTTACATTACCCCGACTTTAGCCTATATCAGACAAAAATCACCCAATACAAAACACGTTCATTTTATAATAAATTATCGGATGTCCTATATAACCACTTAGTAAATATGATGACATACAAAAACCCAAAATATAATACCTGATTCCCAAAAGCTAGCTACGCAGTAGATTGTCATAGTATAGTACCCAGTTCTTTAACTTCACAATAAATTAGTCTTTAGGTCGACCGGAGACTGAAGCTTTCTACCACGGCCCATCATTGGCGAATGTATCACACTGCAAATTACTTACCCAGGATAATGACCCAATATCAAAAGTTAAAGTGAGTTTTTTTAATGAAAGTGTTCTCTTTTATATAATTGCAATGCTGAAATATCATAAATTGAACCATCACACACAAAAAAAAAGAGATAGAGAGAGAGAGACTGAGAATCTGCACTCCCCAACCTATACTGGTTCCTCCTCTCTATCACCCATGTAAGCAGCTCTTAGGCCAGTCAAGTTGAAACAAGACTGACCATCATGCCAGTTGAATGAACGAACAAACGGCATTCCCAATACTATCTTCTGCAGGTCAAGGAGTTCTGAAGTTGAGAGCAGACATCACTTATGCAAACACAACCATTGCGTTAGATGGATGTATTCATGGAGCAAGGTTACTAGTAGTGCGCCTATATTAACTATTAGCTGTTCTAAACAGTATGAGTCACACCATCTCCAGAAATAGACCAAACAGATCCTTGAACAGAGAAAAGATGATCTAAACGAGTTTATATACATTATCCTGGCCAGCCTTGTAACGGCAAAAATGGACCGATCCTAGTACCGACCAGCTGTCCTTCTTTACTCTTTCCTTTTAACAAATGCAAAACTCATTCTAAAAGAAGCATTATACTAATTCAAAGCCTTTTTTTAAAAAAAAAATCAAATCCCCATAATTATTTTAACTATGTAGCATAGTCTGCACACAGCCAGTGATTAAGCCAGGCCACAATTAAAACAATCCCGTGAAGCTAATGACAAATGAGCTAGACAGACTGCTGTCCCTTGCCTGGTGTCTGAATAGGATTCTATTCTCCAGACATCATTAAAAGCTTCCAACATATTTTTAAATCCCTGGCTGTCTGAGGATTGGTGGGGTCAGGGAAGAATGAGCAGTGACAAAGAATGGGAAGGAATCCTGAATGAAATTTGGGCTGTTTCGGTAAACTTTTCATCATGAAAGAAGAAAGAAACTAAAAATGTTTCTTGGGTTTTTTTTTTCTCCCTCTTTACAAAAATTGTTGAATCAGAAAGTCAGGTAGGTTGACTGGAGTTTTTTTTTTTTTAAGAAAATATAAAGCCATGGCTGATATCTCCCCCATTTAGACCAAGTTCATGTATGTTCCTAGTCAGAAAAGGGAAAGAAGAAATAATCTAAAGTTTGATGTTAAATTCTTAACTTCCGTGCAATTACTTACATGAGGCCAATGTCATCATTTGCATGCATGCATTCCCATGTTATTAACAGGGTTATATATTGTTTTTACTCCCAATGGACATCAGGAAAGGCAACACAAAAGCCATGAGGTACACAGCAATAAAGATGATATCAGCATATCCAAAACTATCCACCAAAAGTAGTTATGAGACAATGCAAACTGATTTCTCTCTGTTCTAGGCAGAGGCTGCCATGGCTAAACATATAATGAAGTCACTCTGACAGGGCAGTCATGGGAACAGGGGTTCAAGATGTGCACTCATCCATTCACGTTAGATCAGCTATTGCTGGGATTTCTTTAAAATCTTGCAGGCATGGGTTAGGACACATGCTCACCAGAGACAAGACAGCACATATTCCAAGAGAAATACACCACTGAAACATTAGCCTAGATAGGATCATTCTGGGCAGCAGTGTAAGCATCCTGATAATCCCTCAGGGTGATTGTGATGGCCACTCCAGATGAAAATCCATTGCCTTTGAATTTTGCATGCATCAATTGCATGATGACTGACAGAAAACTATGAGGATTTAAATATCCCTTATGTATGTCAAGCCTCCATTTCATCTATAATCAGCCTTCCCATGTGCTAGACATGTGGGTACATCAAGGAGGGTAATGGATATATCTACCAAACCAAGTCAGAGAAGGAATCTTTTTGGGGGTATCAGTCAAGAAAAGAACTAAGCTATTTGGGGTGGGAGGGATTTAGGATACCACAAACAGGTGAAGGAAATGAACAAAACCATCCAGGATCTAAAATTGGAACTAGACACAATAAAGAAATCACAAAGGGAGACAACCCTGGAGTTGGAAAACCTAGGAAAGAGATCAGGAGTCATAGATGCAAGCATCACCAACACAATACAAGAGATAGAAGAGAGACTCTCAGGGGCAGAAGATACCATAGAAAACATTGACACAACAGTCAAAGAACATGCTAAATGCAAAAAGCTCCAGAAATCCAGGACACAATGAGAAGACCAAACCTAAGGATAATAGGTATAGAAGAGAGTGAAGATTCCCAACTTAAAGGGCCAGTAAATACCTTAAATAAAGTTATAGAAAACTTCCCTAACCTAAAGAAAGAGATGCTCATGAACATACAAGAAGCCTACAGGACTCCAAATAGACTGGACCAGAAAAAGAATTCCTCCTGTCACATAATAATCAAAACACCAAATGCACTAAAGAAAGAAAGAATATTAAAAGCAGTAAGGGGAAAAGGTCAAGTAACAAATAAAGGCAGGCCTATCAGAATTACACCAGACTTCTCATCAGAGACCATGAAAGCTAGAGGATGTCATACAGATGTCATACAAACCCTAAGAGAACACAAATGCCAACCCAGGCTACTATATCCAGCAAAACTCTAAATCATCATAGATGGAGAAAACAAGACATTCCATGACAAAATGAAATTTACACAATATCTTTCCACAAATCCTGCCCTACAAAGGATAATGGAAAACACCAACACAAGGAGGGAAACTAAAGCAAGAAAGTAATCTTTCAACAAACCCACACAACCATAATTCTACCTCTAACAACTAAAATAACAGGAAGTAACCATCACTTTTCCTTAATATCTCTTAATATAAAAATTAATATTACCAACATATCCTAATCGATTGAAATTCAAAAATATGAAGAATTAGGGATTCATTGACTGTCATCCAGTATCTCTCAAATTTGGTAATTGGAGAAATAGGTACAATATTGTACAATCCATATACACTTTTTGCTTGTTTTTATGTGACAGTGTCTTACTGTGTACCACATAATGGTCTTGCAATAATGTTTCTCCTAACACAGCCTCTCTGTTAGTAAGGTAGTTTATTTGTTGTTTTTACACTATACTACAGTTTTCAGAGCAGCTTACATATTTCAAAATTATTTATACAGCCAAAAGAAATGTAGACAATTAATTTGAGAGGTGGCTTGTAAGAGAACAACAAAAATTGATACTGAAATTTTTCTTGATATTTATAATTATTGTATCAATTTTGAAGATTACCTTATAAGTTACACTTTTTCTGAAATGAATACTTTTCAAAATCATCACAGCCAATGAACCAGAATCTTACCCTCATCTAATGTCTGTGCCACTGTCCTAGAAGAACCATTGTCCACTGAAACAGTTGATGAATCACTTCATGGATAGACTATCTTAATATACACACCATTTCTTAAATGAATGTAACCTGTTCCCTGTGGGCTGAGAATGATGACAATCACTCAAGTCAAATAGCTTTGACCAAAGCAGGAAATCTGTATCCAAATAATCGTGCCTCCGATTCATTCCTTGGTACAACGGAACTGTCAACTCTTAGCTTAGCTACTATGGAGGTAAAATCCTTTGGTGATGTGAGGGACATTGAAGTACAGTCTTATTACAATGAACTCCAATGTCCAAAAATTGTTCTTATTTTGGGTTTGTACCACAGTAAGAGCCAAGATCTTAAGCTCTACCAGAAACAAAACAAACAAAAAAACAAAAAGACTTTATCTATTTATGTGTACTTGATGAATTTATAACATATGTGAGGTCAAAGGGAAGATATAATTACAATAAATATGTTAGTTAAAAGATTGAATATCAACTTTTAAAAAGAGAGAAAACTAAACTGTAAAATAAACATTTGTGGAAGGGAGACCAAGAAGGGGGATAACATTTCAAATGCAAACAAATAAAATGATTAATAAATAAATTTGTTTTTAAAAAAAAAAGAGTAACCGATCGAAAACTTTTTGATTCCTAGTCACCCTGAACATACTTAGGGAGTGGGCACTATTCAGGTATGGTACTGACATTATACGTGCTTATTCAAATATGCAAAACTGTATTTTTAATAAACGTATGGTCATAGTTCATGAGAAGTGGTAGTGTTGGGGTTCATTTTCTCCCTACCATCTTACTCGGCTACCTAAGTTATCTGACCAGTGACCAGACTATTTGACTTAAAGGTCTTGACTTCCTAAAAGACATGAGCTTCATTCTTTCATATCTTTTCATCCAAAAACACAAACCATGCTTCCCTCATATGTCCATCATTGTGCAAAAGGCTGTAAAATCAACTCCTGGTATGATATCACCATATCTGGAAACAGGAATACTTAAACGTGAAGAATCCAAAAGCTCTAGTCTACAGGAGAAGTGAGCATAGAGAACTACACACATTCAAGAAGCTCCATTCTAGCCTAGTTCTCAGGGCATTGAGAACAACCTAGGAGCATCAGAATATAATCTATAGACTTCAAAGCCAAGAGAAGCCAAGCCAGCACAGCTAAGTTCAGTGACTCAACAGTAGCCATGATCAGGATTCATTTACTGGTGATTGGCCAGTGGCAGGAGAATTTGAAAAAACAAAAAACAAAAAACAAACGTAGTCAGCCATCTGAATTGTCTGATCACTGACTGCTTTCACTGGACTGTGTTGTGCATCTGTGTGTCTGTCCATCTGTCTGTCTACCTAGATGGCTAATGTCAAGGCCTCACTCATTCTGAGCAGCGTGCTATCTAGTTGTTTCTCTGCTGCCAAAGTGATGTCCAGACTTGATGCAAACCTCCTCTAAGCAACTACAACCATAACTGAGGAAGTTGATTTCCTTAAGAAGCCAATGGAACCAAGTTGCCAAAAGAGTTTCCAGACAAATATGCCTGAAATTTGGGGGATTTTTTTTTAATATTTGTGTTTCTACAAACTCTGGGCAAACTGCCCTACTAAAATTACCATTAAGTTGAATTTAGGACTAAGTAACGCTCCATTTCTCTTCTTAAGGACAGATCTCTATCTGCCTGGGTTCAGCCATGTTCTATGTGGGAAAACAGTAAACCTTGTCATTCCTTTTTTATGTGTGTGCCTTGGGACTGCGTTGGGGGGTGCCAAAGCAGTTAAGGACTGCTTTGTGATCTTTGTCTCAGAACAGAAGAGTCAGTTTGGGGTTTTGTTAAAGGATCAGCAAGATCACTGATAACCAGTGTGCTGGCATGATTCTCTGATTGGAGCGTCTTCGAAACAGTTTCCAAATGGTGTGGGGATTAGGGGCATTCTTAAGCAGAGACTGAGTTATATGGCCTGGGCTGAATACTCACTTTGCCTCTACCTGAGAATGTTTGGGCCACACACTTGACCTTAGTGACCCACCATCCGTCACATAGGTAGAGTAATGGCCATGGCACAGATAGAGCAGCACACAAAGCACCAGGAAACACCATGAAAAAGCTGGCATTTATTTCTATGGCTTCCCTTGGCTTTTTAGTTAAAAGCCTCTAATTAAAATTTGGCCTCTAATTAAAATTAGAAGCAAAAATAAATTGATTTATTAGCTTTTTGTTGTTTGTTTTGTTTTTGTTTTGTTTTTGTTCATTTGTTTGTTTTGTGGTACTTGAGTCAATGCTGGCTTCCTGTATGCCACAAATATGCTCTACCACCGAGCTAATCCTTAGTCTTCCTTCCTTACTATACAGTCTTGCCAAATTCCCCCACTGCAGTCCTGAAACAGCCCTGTCTCGGTGGGAATACCCCAGTGATATTCTCTGTGGCCTTGTTGTCGTTGAATAATCTCCAAGACTAATTACTCATGTGACTAGTAAGTTGGTACTGCCTGTGAGTTCTTCTCCAGGTAGACCTCTCCACTGGTGTCTTAGGCTTTCTCACAGCATGGAGACTGGCTTATAAGGATAACCATCCTAAGAGGTCATTTGTTAGAGCCAGTTTCTTAGGATGTAGTTCTAGGTCTTAACATATCAACTGCCAAATTCAGAGGATTTCTTCGGAAGTTGATTCAGCAATGCACTTGAAATGTTTTATTGATCAAGTGTTATAATTAATAATTTAATTAATTAATTAATGTTTTCTTGACTTGGACTTCAGGATTGTAAATGAGACTATTCTCTCTGGTATGTGTGTTTTCACATAAATAGAAATGAGAGCTTTCTGTTTTGAAATTAATCTACAAATAATTCTCTGCAGACAGGGACTTTCCCCTGTTATGCCTGTTATGTAGAGTGCCCCAAACTCACAAATAATAAATGAAATACGAGATGATGTGATCCAACTTGGCCTTACATAGTTATCTGACTCTCTTAGTAAGTAAATATTCAGCATTGCAGCATCTAGTAAACCATGGTAAGCTATGGTAACCTATGGTAAACTCTGACCCACTTCCTTCCTTCATCATTGAATGGTAATCTCAGACCACAGTCTGCCCAACAGAATACTCCTGAGCAAGCAAGGCTTGAACTCTTTGTATGTATAAACTCTTCCCGTGGGCTCTCTGTTCTCTGTCTTGTAGGCACTTCCACCATGACAGTCTAAGAAAATTCACCAAGGCTTCTAACTAGACAAAGAAAGCATCTTGGTAAGCAGGGAGGCACCAACAGAATTCTGAATATCAGCCTAGACACTCTGGGCATGTGCTTAAGATGTTAAGCTCTGAGGTTGTTCAGTCTCTCAATTTTCTTCCTTCGTGGACAGCAGCCTATGTTGATATTGATCTGCAGTGACCAATACTGCATGATTTTCCCATTTACTTCTTTCTTGTAAAACTCCCTCCTTCTGCATACTTTTGCGCAATGAAAGGGGAGGCGAACCCTGATGTATTCATATGTATTCATGTAAATATTAATAAGCATTATCTACATTTAAAACTTCTCTACTTATCTTACCTATTATCTGGGGCACTTGAATTGTATTGTTTCAGATGATGTCTTTCAAAACATTCCCTTATAAAATATATATTAAAAATTAAGCCTCACAGAGTTTATAAGGTAAGTGAAGATCATGTTCAAATTTTTCTCTAATGCTATCTCCAGAAGTCTTGCAAATAAATTGATAGATGCCCAGAAGTCAATCTAGTTTCCCTACATAACGTGTAACACATTGCACTACAATAAAGGCACATTTTAAAAAGTAAAGGTTTAGAGACACTAGGAAGAACACACGGTTGTCAGTAAGTGAAGAGCTTTTGTTCAATCAATAATCCATTGGCACAAATAACTCAAAGATAACTAGAAAAAATGAATTAATTTTGAAAGAGATGAAACGATGATTCATACTCGTCATGAAAACCAAGTTGAAATGAACATTGTTTAATGTCTAGGATTTTTTTTAATTACATTTTTATTCTTTCAAAAATGTAACTGTTCCTGGGTGGGTCCGCAAGCTCCTCTGATTCTTCCAAGAAGAGGAAGTTGGGAGTGTCCCTCTTGTACACATAAAATCTTAAGGTATTTTGTATGCATTCAAGCGGATCATTATTTATAATAGCTTACTATAAACCATTCTGTAACCCAGATGCATCATAATATGTCTAAAAGTTGAGGTTTTCTGTTATGGTGTATCTGTAAACCACATCCCTCCACACACACACACACAAAAAGTAGCTTTTGGTTTTTGTTTTTCTCCTCTCTATCAAAACTAAGCCAAATAATTCAGACCTGAATTCCAGGGTCCCTGTGGGACGTAAAACCATGCCAGAAAGTTTGATAAGGAAAAGCAGGTTGAGACCCGGAGACTCGGAGGACACACACGCTTAGGTGACTCCCCAGCTCCCTGTCAGACTCTTGACTTGGAACATGATGTCCCATGCTTCTTGCATGAAAGAGATGTGGGTCAGTCACATAAACCTAAAACAGAGTTTCCATGCTAATGAGCGCTTGGCTAATAAGTTTCCCTTCCCAGATATCCCTTCCCGCAAAAGATATTTAATCTCAGGCCCACCCTGAGAAGTGGGGCATGGTTTTACACATCCTCTTTCTGCCATGACAATAAACCGTTTAGAACCTTGGACTGTCTCCGTTCATCAAGATCCACTGTGGGGAGCCAGGAAGAAGGCGATCCCCTACAGAGCCTTCCTGTAGAAGGCCTCTCTGCAATCCCAGCCACAACCACCACCAAGTCTGCCACTGCCAAGATAATGACAATCCCCCAGGCTGGGACAAGCTAAGGAGTTCCCCTTGTCCCCTGGCTCCAGGGTAGACGCTGTCCCCACCCAGCAGCCCTGCCTCCTCGCCCCCTTCATTCTCTGTATCTTTGTGACTCCCAGCTGCTCCTGGATGTCCAAGAGTCTGAGAACTCCAAGGCCGCAGCCAGCTCCTGCTTTCCCTCATCTCAGACTGTGCTTTCTCACCCCCGGAGTAGTGCCTCCATGCTTCCCTATGCCCAGCACCCACACACGTGGGATAGGCACAGCCAAACCCTCCGTGTTCCTTCCTCCTCCCCAATCGGCCATCCCCTGTGGCGGGGCCTACCAACCCTCCAGGTCCCTACTGATTGTTATAAAATCGTTTGACACTGAGACCATTTCTAAACACCTCAACATATGACTGTTTTTTTAAAGGTCAGATTTATTATCTCTGTAGCTTTAACTACTTTGTTGTACAAATGAGACGCAAGAAGCTTGGGGAAATGTAACTGCTGTCAAAGGTCATGAGCCAAGGAGCTGAAAGCAGTAGAATCCTTGGGATCAAGAGTGCTCTCCGTGCTCCCAGACTGAACTCCTTCCACCACTTAAATGTCCCACATTTACATGAGTAGCTCAAAAGTGCAAGTCAGAGGAGCGTTTTGTTTTCCTGGACATGTGTCAGGACAAAAAAAAAAAAAAAAAAAAAAAAAAAAAAAAAAATCCCGGTGGGAAATAAACCTATTCCACACCCTTTCCTTCCTGCATTTACCTTAATTTCCGAAGAAACATTTCCAATGAGAGCAAAACAGCCTCTGCACCTATCTTACAAGGCAAACATGGGCCTTGTCTAACCTCAGTTGGAGAGGATGTGCGTAAGGCTGGCTGTAGAAACTTGATGCCACAGGCAAAAGGGATGATGGAGGAGGTGAGGTGGGGGGTGGGTGGGCAGGTGGGGGAGCACCCTCTCAGAAGTGGGAGAAGGGGGAAGAACTCAGGGAAGGAGGACCAGGAAGGGAGGCAACTTTTGGAATGTTAATAATAAAATAATGTAATAAAAAAGGAAAGAAAGGTAGGAAGGAAGGAAGGAAGGAAGGAAGGAAGGAAGGAAGGAAGGAAGGAAGGAAGGAAGGGAGGGAGGGAGGGAGGGAGGAAGGGAGGGAGGAAAGAAGGAAGGAAGGAAGGAAGGAAGGAAGGAAGGAAGGAAAGAAGGGAGGGAGGGAAGAAGTCAAATTACTCCTATTTGTAGATGACATGATCCTATGCTTAAAATATTGTAAAGATGCTACCACAAATCCTTTGTCTTTTATATTGTTAATCTCCACTTTATTACATTTTACCCTGATTCTTATTTCTTTCTATTTACTGTTTTTGAGTTTGTCTTCTTGCTTTTGTGAAATCTGCAAGGTCCATCAGTTATTTATTTGAGCTCTAGGGCCAGCTTGCTAATATTTTAGGTGTAAATACTTGTAGCTATAATCTTTCCTCTTAGCAGTGCCTTTGCTAAATCCCAAAGGCTCTGATAAGTTGTATTTTCATTTGGAGTCTTGGGTTTGTAAAATTTTGTTTGACTCAAGAATGTATTGTTCAATCTCCACACATTTGTATAGTTTCTCTTACCACCGGTTTCTAGTTTTACTCTACTATGATTTTATAATATATATGAAATAACTTATCTGTTCGTGTGTGTTAAGGTATATTGACTTAGTAAGACTTGCTTTATGGCCAAAATATAGTCCAATTTAGAGAACTTTCTATGGGCTCCTGATAAAATGCAAATTTCAGAGCTAGTGGGTAAAACAATTCTGTAGATAGTTACTAAGTCTATTTTGTCTGTGGTATCGTTTGACCTGAGTGCAGAACCTTCAATACTGCTAGAAGAAAGCATAGAAAGTACTGAAAGGCGTACACATAAGCCAGCACTTTCTGAAAAGAACCCAAAAGAATGAAAATGTTAGCAAAATGGACAGGTGGGATTGCAATTAGAATTTAGATATATGAATTAGGTTTAGAAGGCTTTACACCAAAAGAAGCAAAAAACAGAGGGAGGAGACCCACCCCATAGAATGGGAGAATTCCTTCACCAACTGTACATCTATCTGATGAGGAACTGATGCCTATTTCTAGCCTATACAAAGCACTAAAACACAAACCTCAAAAGTCATCCAATCTATAAGTGAACAAATTAATTGAGAAGATTATTCTCAAAAGAAAAAAAATAAAGAACTTGCAAAATACCTTTCCAGGCCCTTCAGGCTGTCAACATAAGTAGGTGTCATTCCGATGGGCCAAACTTTGTGTCTTCCTCTGTCTCTCTTGCAGCCTTCACTACCTCTTTCTTACTCTGTGTTTTTAATGTTTTAATTATAAAATGTGATGGGAAGTTTCTTTTCTGCTCCCTTCTATTTGGCCTTCTGTAAACTTTTGTATCTCAATGGGAAACTCTCATTTTTTCTTTTATTGAAAATAGAGACTTTTGAATCTAGTTCATTCTAATTATGACTTCCCTTCCATCTCCTCCTCCAAGGCCCTCTCCTTCCATCCATATCTATCCCCTTCTGTCTCTCATTAGAAAAGAAACTGGTGTCTAAGGAATAATAATAATAATAATAATAATAATAATAATAATAACAATAATAATAATAAACACATTAGAATAAGACAAAATGAACAGAAGAGAAAGAACTCAAGAAAAGGCACAAGATGAGTATATAGATGCAAAGATACACTCAAAAAATCCATAAAAACACAAAACTGGAAGCCATAATATATACATAAAGTATCTGAATTGGGGGGGTAGGAAGAGAAGAGAAGAGGGAGAGGGGAGGGAGAGGGAGAAAGTTAGGGGTGGTGGCATGTGTCCTCTTCTGTCTTCATCTCTAGGACCCCATCCGGTGCAGACCGGTGCAAGCCCCTGGGCATGTTGCCCCAGCTGCTATAAGCTCATAAGTGCCTCGTTCCTGCTGTGTGTAGAAGGCCTTGTTTCCTAGATACCTTCCGTCCCCTCTGGATTTTATACTCTCTCTGCCTACTCTTCCAGGAGGTTCCCATCTAGGGCTGAATGTCTCCAGGCCTCTCACTCTCTGCATAATGTCTGGTTGTGGGTCTCTATATTTATTCTCATCTGCTGCAAGAGGAAGCTTCTCTGATGATGGCTGAGGAAAGCACTGATCTATGAGAAAGCAGAATCTCATTGGGAATCATGTTATTGCTATGTTCCTTTAGTTGAGTAGTAGTAGTTTTTAGATTTCCTCCCAAGTCCCTGGACTGTTTAGTTTTGGTTTCCTGGTCATTGATGCAGCAGCATCAGGTACAAGTTCCAGCTCATAGAGTGGCCCTTAAGTCAAATCAGATATTGGTTAGTGCCACAGACTTTGTGCCACTATTGCACTAGCATATCTTGCAAACAGGGTCTATTGCAGATTGAGGGCTTGTAACTGGGTTGGTGTTTACATTTCTCTTTGGTAGCATGCAGAGAATATTCCAGTTCCTAGAATGCTAGCAATCGGCAGCCCTTTTGACAGATTTTGGATATTTTCTTCCAAAATTAATATTTTTTAAATATTCAAATTTTTTTTAAAAAAAGATATCCTCTATGTTTCACAATGGTGTTCCTCTCCTTCTTCTGTGCTTATAATTTGAATATTAGGCTTTTTCATGGTGTTTCACAGCTCCCCCATATTCTATTGTTTCTTTAAAATATACTGTTGACTGGGGCTGAGTTGACCCAAAGCCTCTCCCTTGTCTTCCAGCCCTGACTCTGTGTTTTCTACATGATCCATCCTATTGCTGAGGCTTTATATGGAGGTTTTTATTTGACAGAGTGAGTTTTCTATTACCAGCACCATTCCCGGCTGCCTTTTCTTCAGTAAGTTTTATCTTTTCACTCGAACTCTACTTTCATATCTTGAATTAACTACCTTATTTCATTCATCCGTTTTGCTATTGTTTGGACATACTTACATTAATCCTTCGACTTCTTTGGATGAAAATTCCTCCAGGTCATTTTCATTAGTTGCCACATTGCTGACCCAGACTATTATACCCAGAAAAATAACCTGTTAAACTTGAAGGAGAAATAAAAAGTTTTCATGATTAAAAAAAAACAGATTAAAGGAATTTAGGACCACTAAGCCAAATCAACAGAGGATATTGGAAGTAATAATTTGGTCGAAAGCAAGGATAAACACACCCAAGAGGTCATAGGAAATAAACAATTCCAAAGTAGTTACTCAAAAGAAGTCTAAGGAAACAGCACAAAACAATAAAATGACAAAATTTAGTATACAACTTTTAATAATAATTCTTACTATTAATGGTCTCAGTTCCTCAATACAGAAACATAGACTAGACAGATGAATTTGAAAATCAAACCAATAAACCAACAAACAAACAGCCCCAGGAGATCCATCTTTTTTCTACCTTCAAGAAACACATTGCCATTCAACAATAGAAACACCTCAAGGTCAAAGAATAGCAAATGGATCTGGCTAACACGCTGTACCAACAAAATAAATATCAAACCAAAACCAGACAGAAGAGATGAAGGAACTCTTGTCACAGTCTTCCTAGGAACAACCCACCAAAAGAATATTACAACTATAAACATGGGTGCACCAAAAACATGTGCATCCAATTCCTAAAAGAAATATTATTAGATCTAAAAACCACAGCATGAGCCCAAAACAGTGATAGTGGCTAACTTTGCTACCCTTCTCCCTGATAGACAGGGTGCTAGTCAGCAGGTCTTTGCCGATGCTCTTGCTATAGTGTTTTCTTTATTTTGTCCCCTTGGTTTCAGTTTTGTGTCTTGCATTAAGATCTTTGATCCATTTGGAGTTGATTTTCAACCAGAGTGAGGGATGTGGACCTAGCTTCATTCTTGCACATGAATACCCAGTTTTCAGCATGTCTATCAAAACTCGAGTGTGGGGGGGGCACTGAGCTAATTTCCGGGTTCTCTATTTTGCTCCACTGATCTACATGTTTGTTTTTGTGCCAGTTATACAGAAAAAAGTGGAGTGCCCTTGAGTTTGACAGAGGCCCTTTTCTCTCACTTTGGGTGGTTTCCACTCATAACTCAGGGTCAAACATTTAAAGTCATACAAAATTTCCATCGACTCCATGGACTCTGAGTTCATGTCTCCCAAATTCAAAGAACCAGAATGCCAGAATTCTCTCTTTTTTTAAAATGAAATATTTTTCCATTTTTATTGGTTATTTTATTTATTTACATTTCAAATGTTATCCCCCTTACCAGTTAAGCCCCCTATATCCTTCCCCCATCCCCCTTGCTCTATGAGGATGCTACCCCACCCACCCACCCACCCAGTCTTACTTCAGCACCCTACACTAGATCATAGAGCCTCCACAGGACTAAGGGGTTCCCTCCCGTTTATGCTAGATAAGGTAATTCTCTGCCACATACGTAGCTGGAGTCATGGGTCCCTCCATGTGTACTATTTGGTTGGTGTTTTAGTCCCAGGGAGCTTTGAGAGGTCTGGTTGATTGATATTGTTGTTCTTCCTGTGGGGTTGCTAACCCCTTCAGCTCCTTCACTCCTTCTCCTAACTGCCCCATTGGGGACCCTGTGATCAGTCCAGTGGTTGACTGTGAGCATCCACATCTGTATTGGTCAGGCTCTGGTACAGCCTCTCAGGGGATAATTGTATCAGGCTCCTGTCAGCAAGTGCTTCTGGGCATCAGTAATAGTGTCTGGGATTGATGTCTGCAGATAGAATGGATCCCTAGGTATGGAAGTCTCTGGATGGCCTTTCCCTTCAGTCTCTGCTCCACTCTTTGTTCCTGCATTTCCTTTTGACAGGAGCAATTCTGAATTAATATTTTTTGAGGGGAGGTGGCCCCATCCCTCAACTGGGGACTGTGCCTATCCACTGGCTATGGCCTCCAGAATCCTCTTACAGCTCTTCTGGTCTTCAACAAGGACAGGAAAACAATGGAGATTCTTTCAGCTGCTCAATACATCTCTTCCAATTATGCTCTCCACAGATGGGGAAATAACCCTGGTTTAAGTTACAGGCCTGCTCCGTAGCCCCCATTCTCACAAACAGTGACATCTTAGCTTACACCTATTGTTTCAGTGTAGCCGAAGCTATGGCAGGAGGATTATGGGTTCAAAGGCAACCTAGATACACAGAAAAGGCAAGGCCATCCAAGAGCTGCACAGGAAGCAAAGCAACCACAACAAAAAGAAAACGTAAAGGCCAACCATGTGGTGGTGCCACCTGGATATAATCTGTGATCAAGCGCAGAGTAACAGGCCTTGTCTTTGGGGATCTCACAGGATGGAGAAGATTCGAATTCTGAATCACAAAAGTAAAAGTGCATTTTTGGCCATGCCGGCTGAGGACAAATAGGTTCTGGTTGTCTTTGTTGACAGGCATGTAGGACAGGACTGACAGACTAGCGACTTATTAGGTGCTGGGGTACATAGCTGAGTGGAACTCATCATCTAGTTAAGTTCACTTCCTGTTCCCAAGAACAAGAGCCACTCTTTCTACCCTGGTAAGCAGAATGGGTATCTAATGGGAAATGCCATGCTGCTGCTGTCTTTCAAACCCTCGGTGGCATTAACTTCTAATCTTGCCAGGATACAGTCTAAGCTCTGTCATACTATTGCCCACAGAAGCAGTTCTAACAGCTGCTTCTGTTTCACATGGTCTAATAAGGTTGCCCTTACTTCATAGTCAGGGAACCAATATGGAGAGTCCACCACCTGCTGACTTCACCTTCCAAATATGCTTTCCTCCAGAAGCAGGAAAATGACCACATTGGAAGCAGGAAATTGACCACAGAATGAGTCCCAGGTACCCTCAGTAAGTCCCCAGTGTAACTAGTGATCAAGAATGACATGTTAGGTATCCTGAAATTAGTGCCAATGGCCCAGTGGTCCTTTATCTTTTCCTTCTTTCTCTCAATCAATCAATCTATCGATCGATCGGTCCATCGCATCCATAAGATTAAAAACTCAAGAGACAACAAATGCTGGCGAGGATGTGGAGAAAGAGGAACACTCCTCCACTGTTGGTGGGACTGCAAAATGGTAAAACCGCTCTGGAAATCAGTGTGGCGGTTCCTCAGAAAATTGGGCATGTCCTTTCCAGAGGACCCTAGCATACCACTCCTGGGCATATACCCAGAGGATTCCCCTGCACACAATAAAGACACATGCTCCACTATGTTTATAGCAGCCTTGTTTATAATAGCCAGAAATTGGAAGGAGCCCAAATATCCCTCAAAGGAGGAATGGATACAGAAAATGTGGTATATTTATACAATGGAATACTACTCAGCATTTAAAAATAATGAATTCATGCAATTTGTAGGTAAATGGTTAGACCTGGAAAATATCATCCTGAGTGAGCTAACCCAATCACAAAAGAATACACATGAAATGCAATCACTGATAAGTGGATATTAATGAGCCCAGAAGCCCTAAATACTCAAGGCACAATTAGCAAGTCAAATGATTTCCAAGAAGAAAGGGAGGACCCTGGGCCTGGAAAGATTGGATCCAGTTTTGTAGAGAAACCGTGGGGGGAGGGGGAATGATTGGGGAATAGTTGGGGGGGAGAGGACCTATGGGACATAGGGAGGAGGGAACTGGGAAAGGGGAAAGCCTTTGGAATGTAAACATAGAATATAGAAAATAAAAATTAAAAAAAAAAAAAGAAAAGAAAAGGGCTCTGTATCTTTGGCTGGCTTTAAACTTCTGATCCTCCAACTTCCATTTCCTGAGTGTTGGGATTACAGCCATGTACCATCTGACCTGTTTATGTGGATCTGGGGATCAAACTCAGGGCTTCGTGCATGCTTGCAAGCACTCTATGAACTCAATTCCATCCAGAACCCTCTCCCTAAGTTTTAGCTATTTACCTTGTCCCAATGTACAATAGCCTGTCAAAAGACCATCAATTATTTTAAAGGTGTTCGAGATCTGTAAACTATCTAAACTCTGGTTGATGGGCTGTAATTCTGTTTTTATGAGCAAAATTAAACTTCTATTTACTTGGCCAGGACTTCATCTGCTTACACAAGCAAAGTGCTGACTGAGTTGCACATTCGTCTATTTCACTTCTAGGAACAGCATGCAGCTGGCTGACACCATAGGTGTATGTGAGTCAGACCATTCTGATAGCTGCTTTGTCTTTATCTCTGCTGCCTGTTAGCCATATCCTCCTTGTTATGGCAACCACACCCACCTTGCCACTGGTGATTAAGTGACACCGCGTTTGTCACTGCCACCCGCGGGTCTAATTACTACCATCACATTTAGGGTTTCCAAGTCAGTTACCGCACATCCCACGGCCATGTCTAGTCTGCAGGGGAGAGCAGTCACCAAACCCTTCAAGAATGTGGGGCTCTCCACAGAAAGTTGTTTCTTGGTGTCAGTCAAAAGTATGTGTTTTGGACTCTTCCAACCTGAAAGTTTTCATTTGTGGCAAGTACAGCCTAGCTCTCCAAAACTCCCCAAGTCTTTGAATTACTTTTTCTATCAAACCAACACAAATCTGGCATTCCTAGAATATTCTCTTCAGTCTACATTTTTATGTTTTAGCCAGTTTACTAAACTACCTACAGGTGCCCTTTCTACCAGCCCCCAGTACAGGAAGTACCCAATCTACGTGGTAGTCTCACTTCAACACATTTAAACTGATCCAACTATGCTCCTACTACCATTAACCCATTTTCTCAATATCCTTCCTTACACAATTACCTGATTTCTAACTTTAAGAATGATGTAACCTAATTAGTTCATTTGGAGTGTGCCTCCTTACGGGTTACATGTTATACCCCAATTTTAGGAACTTGTAGGGACTCAACTCTCCTTACAGGTATAGATACAATCAGGTGTGTAGTCTAGAGGAAAATAGGCGTTATCTTACCTGGAAATTGTCTCGGGGGAGACAACTGGAACTTCCTCAGGCACAAAGTAGTTTTCCCTTCTCTAAAGATGGGAAAAGAGTGTGACCGGGTATTAATAGACCTCCCTCTGGGACCTCTGTTTTATTGGGGGAAAGAAAGAATGCTTCCAGTAACAGTAAGGGAAGTTGTTTCCACTGACAAAGACATCTGTATTTGGGATTAAATGCCTGGATCTTCTTCAGAGTCTTCACACACATTCCTATTCCAGTGTACAGGATCCCATCCTTTCCAGGAAATACGCTGACCTTAAATGTTGGTATACGTGCTCTAAGAACAGCATTGGGAATTAAGCTCGTACGGAGGAGGACTGTCTATGCTGACAGTCAGCTTCTCCATCTCTGTAGCTACAGGAGGTTAGAGTCGCCTTCAGTGTAAACTCAGAAAGTTTCAAGTTGCTTATACTTGCCCCTGGTTTTCCTGTTTAATTACTGAGGAATGACCCATAGAAAAGACTGTTTTATTCATCAGTTGAAGGGCATTTGGGTTAATTAATCATGATTATGAACAAAGTTGATATAAATATTCATGGGCACGTTTCTGTGTGGACATCTGCCTTCATTTCTCTGGAGTAAATACCCAAGAGTGGGTATTTCTAAGTCCTTCAGTAAATATGTTTAACTTCATTAGAAGCTTCAAATTGTTTCCCAGTGTAGCTGACTGTTTGCCTTTCTGTCTGGAACACATGAGAATTGTGGTTGCTATGCATATATTTACCAGTGCTTGGAAATGTTGGATTTATTTTACCAATTCTCACAAGTATAAAGTTATATGCCATTGTGTGTTTAATTTTAATTTCCTAGTGATTTATGACATTGAAGATGTTTTTCAATGCTTATTTGCCATTGGTAAATTGGTCCTCTCTCTCTCTCTCTCTCTCTCTCTCTCTCTCTCTCTCCCTCACTCACTCACTGTGTAGGTGCATAATTTTATAGATATAAAATTAATTTATTTTCTTGATAAATGTTTCAGAAATATAATCGCCATTATTTATTTAGTAAAAGCTTTGAACCAAATCACTTTTGTCTACTTTAAAATTATTTTATATTATGATTTTGGGCTGTTTCAGAAATTCACGTAAACATCATCTTAGCTGTGTCTCAAATATTTTGATGTTATCTTTTCATTTTTTACAACAAGTCATTTTTTTTCCTGGAAACAGAGAATTCCTATGTAGTCCAAGCTCACTGTGCACATGTGACCCTCCTGTGATGGCCTTCCCATCCTGGGACTGCACATGTGTACCACCACAATTTGAAATATTTTCTAAATCATATTTTATTTTCTATTAATAGATGGTATCAAGGTCTGATGTTTAATTTCCAACTTGAGGGAGCCTCGGGGTTTTTTTTTCTTTTATTAACTTCTACTTTAGTGTTCTGTGGTTAGAAGATATACTTTTTCTGATTTAGTCTTTTCACATTTTGTTTATGGTGGTTCGCAATATTGTCTATTTTGGCTTCACCCAGAGAGAAGAGGATTCCCTGAAGCCATCACCAAAGACAACTTGTTATTACATATTATAATATAAATAGTATGGGGCTTGGGACGCAATCTCGGAGTATATTTCCATAGAATTTATTATCTGTATTTCCTCAGCTCTGGCCTCCCATTCATTTCGCCGGTATCAGAGAGGAAGGAAAGCTCTTTTGAGTTTTTAACTCCTTCCTCCTCTGTGCCTCCCTATGGTTCTCACAGTAGCTGCATCCCTGAAGTCAGGGATCCTGACCATCTATTTCCCCTGTTGAGAGGCTGAAGCTCACACTGGGCCACACTAAGATCACTCTCTGTCCCTTCCCTTTCAGAAGCAGTCCTGGCTGCCCTGGCTGCCCTGGCTTACCTGACTCTTGGGCACAGATCCCTGATCTGCCATGTCTCTAGGCAAGACTTCCTCTCTTCCTTTGCTTCTTACTCATCTGGTTTATCTTCTGAATATCTCAGAAAATTGATAGGAAGCTTCAAATAATAATTTAATGACCCCGATAATTTCACCCCACAGGAGTCTAAAAGAAGTGTTTTTGTACAATTTATGTACTCTCTCACTAACCTGCCCCAGTGGGGTCAGGCACTTATCTCGTTTCCTCTTATCACCCTTCTAGACATAGCATAGGATCAGCATTTTTATAGGGGCTACCTTGGCCTTCCTCTCCGCCCATTGAAGTGGGGTCTCCTCTGCTACCAACATTGGTTTATCATATTGTTCTGTGACCTGTGCACATCTCTCTCCAGGAGACTGTAATTCCCTCAGCACAGTGCACTGTCCATCTTTCTAACACGATAGAGTTATGAACACTAACCCACAAATTTGTGGATCATCAGTGCTGGATGCCATGAGAGGCCTTCTCTAATCCTACTTAGATGCACACAAGCAGTTTGAGATTGAGAGATTCCTTCGCCCATTCATATCCCCCTTCACATTACCTTAACTGAATATTCTGTTCACTATAAAACAAAGGTCACAGAGTTGTAAGCCAAGAATCTCCTATACAGCCACGGGCACTACTATTCTCTCTGGGCTATGAAGAATTATTGTGAATCCAATGGAAACTTTTGTTCCCCCAGCTTCTCTAACCTGAAGACATGAGCAGAAGAAGTAAATAAAATTACATGCCCTATGTCTATTTCTCCTTTCTTATTCATTTCCCATAAGCTGACTTTGGAATCTTGGGATTTCTAAACAGCATGATAGACCTGAAAACGAAACGCCATAACAACGATGCTATTTAAAAGCATTTCCCAAGGTTATAGTCTGGTATGTTCCTCCAGCTTGCACCAAATCTGCTGTCCCCTACTCCATATGGTCTCACAAGTAACTCCTCCCTTCTCCACTGCAGGGAGTCAACTTCACGGCACAAACAGTGAGTCACAATGACAAGGACCAAATGATGTCAACAGCCCATCACAACTCAGAGCTGGCACAAATACTGGAACAAGGCACGGAAATTCGACAGTTCGTCTTCTCGGACCTGAGTCACCTTCCTCCGTGCCGGTCCAGTAGCAGTCAGCTTTTGGTTAGGGGTCATTGGTTTCCTTTTCACTTTGCTTACTGTCTACAGTGACATCTATGTCATAGAAGCTATAGCTATGAAAAGAAATGAATCCAGGCTTACTTACCGCTAACCCGTCCCTTTCCACTTGTCATATTCTAGCCATCTCACAGTAGTTGGTGACAAATTATTTAAAGCTCCTGTATGTGATGTCTATTTCCCCCCTGCATTTAGAGATACTTTATGCCAAGAAAATTCTCCTAAACCAGAAGATGACTAGAAATTAGTCTAGTGCGATGCAATAATAATCAAATGCACTCCATCTCTAAGGGGCCATAGGTAGCATTTGATGATGTCACAGTCCAGGTGTGAAGCTAGATTCAAGAGACCAAATGAGGAATGACAAAGTAGAGGAAAGCCAGCTCCATACTGTGCTCCTAGATGTCTCAAACATTTAATGCATCTGTTAATGCAGTGACTTCATCTGTGCTGGTAGACATGATCAACTCCCATTTTACAAACCATGACCCTTAGGCTTAAAGACGGAACGGAGACTAGAGTCATATTCCAACAGAGTTCAGTTAGCGCGTTTGATGGGAGGGTTCTTCTCCATATATACTAACCCATTTCTTTCTCTCACCACTGTGCCCCACCAGAATATACAATGTTCTATTTGCCTCCCCCCTCCATGAAAATGTCTTTCCCACTGTCCCAGCTGCTCATTAAGGCTTCACATTCTAATTTTTCTTATTCTAAGAAACTTGCTCAATCAGCGAGACTTGCTGGACTGAACCCCTGCTAAACTCTCATGGCCTCTGCTTTTCCCTGTTTGCATAGTACTGACTTGTTAAGCCTCCATAGCTATTTTCCAACTGTATTTTTTTCCAATCAGTGTGCAAGCCGTCCAAGAGCAAACCCTGAAATTTTCTAAATGAGATAAATTAGATTTATTTCACGTGTATTAGTGTGATGGTTTGTATATGATTGGTCCAGGAAGTGAACCTAATAGGAGGTATGGCCTTGTTAGAGTAGGTGTGTCACTGTGGGTGTGGGCTTAAGACGCTCCCCCTGGCTGGCTGGAAGTCAGTCTTCCACTAGCCACCTTCAGATGAAGATATGAAACTCTCAGCTCCTCCTGTACCATATCTCCCTGGATGCTGCCATGTTTCTACCTTGATAACAATGGACTGAACCTCTGAGCCTGTAAGCCAGCCCCAATTAAATGTTGTCTTTATAAAACTTGCATTGGTCATGGTGTCTGTTCACAGCAGTGAAACCCAAACTAATACAATTAGTGTTTTGCTTAGATACATGTATATGCACCATATGTGTGACTGGTATCTAAAAGGACTATATCCCCTCAAATCAGAGTTAGGGACAGTTATGAGCCACCATTAGGGTTCTGGGAACCGAATCTGGGTCTTCTGCAAGAGCAACAAGTGCTCAACCTCTACGCCAACTATCAAGCCTCTGAACAACAAAAAATTCTTAATATCTTCCTCTCCTCATTCTTCAAAACAAACATTTAGTAGAAGCATTGCATACTTAGTAATGTGTAATGTGGCTTTAGGAAAAAAGGAATAAATAAGAAGCTACAGAAGAAGCATTATGAAACACACTGTGCACTTGACCTATCACTATCCTGTTACCTACATTTTCCGTACCAAAAATATGTATTCATTTGTGTGTGTTGGTTTTAGACAGGCTTTTGCTACATTGCCCAGTCAGACTCTCGCTACATTGCCCAGTCAGGTTTTGAACTACTGTGCTCAAACAATTTTCCTATCTCAGCCTCTAAAGTGACAAAAACTATAGTCTTGTCCTATACACATACACACAGCTATAGGTCTCATCGTGAGGAACTGCTTGCTAGATTGCCATTGGCCACACAACAATAAATCCAAGATAGTAAGTAAAGTGAAAAATCACAGTTTTCTGCAAGAATGCTCTCTTTCTCAACAAGGCATTGTTCTTCTTGATAAAGAGTGTGTGTTCAGAGAGAGAAGACACAGAGACAAGAAATGCCCTTGTTCGTTCTAACTCAGGTGGCAACTACGTCTTTCTCCTGTTGGCTAATGTCTGACCTTGTGCGGTCTCTGTCAGTTGGTTTGTTGGAAAAGAACTGGGGCACAGGAAACAAGGGAGGCAGGAGAGAGAGGTCATTGCTCTGAGAAGAAAGGGATCCCTGCTCCAAGCCATCTGATTCCTAGATTACAGTCACTGGTTGGGTGACTAATTAAAACATTTGTATAAAAGTCTTACAGGGTGAAGATGATGAAAAGATTTGAATTCCCTCTCCTAAACACCAGTTTTACAGTATTTTTTCATTTTTTTATTGAAAAAAAGTTTTTATATAATATATTCTGATCAGAATTTTCTCCCGCCCCCAACTACTCCCAGATCCTCCCTATTCGTCCAACTCCAGGCCCTTTCTCTCTCTTTCTCTTTAACAGAATAAATAAATAAATAAATAAATAAATAAGAACAAAAGCAAAAGCCCAAGAACACCCCCCCACACACACACCCACACAAAACTACAAAAACAAAAACTAAAGTATACAAGCAAAAGACCAATAAGGCAAAAGAAAAAAAAAAGCTCAGACAAAGCAAAATGAGACAGAAGACCTGTAAAATAGCACTGAGTTACTTTTGTGTTGACTTTTGCTCCTAGGCTTGGGGACCTATACTGAAGTACACCAATGAAACTCCATCGGAGAACACCAATCTTTCCTTTGTCTATGAGTATCAATTGCACATAGATTCTTAGTGATGGGAACCAGTGCCTACTTCCCTTTGCCAGCAGTGGACCGGGGCCTGACTTGAATCTTTACAGGCTCTGTGAACGCTGCTACAGGACCTGTGAGTTCATATCCGAGCATCTTCCTGCTGTGATAGAAGGCAACGCTTTGCTGGAGTCATCCACCCATCCCAGCTCTTAGAATCTCTCTGCCTCTTCTTCCACATAGATGCATGACCCCTGAGGTGAAGAAAGGCTTGATAAGACATCACATTTAAGATTGAGTGCTCCAAAGTCTCTCCCTCTCTATCCAGGTATATTAGTTTCCATCTTCTGCAGAAAAAAAAAATATATCTCTGAGGATGACTGGCTGATTCGTGGGTATAGCAGAATGTGATGAGAAATCATCTTCTCTTCAAGAGTCTTCAGTAGCCATCGCTGAGACAAATGAAATGGCCGGGCTAAGTGGACACTGCACACAGTAGGACTGTTTCATGCACACAGTAGAACTGTTTTAGCTTTGATTTTCCTTAAAAAGGGGGGGAAGTTAAGTTATCTAGAGAGACATTCAGAGACAAAAAGCATTTGCATTAGGTCTCCCCAAATCCATTATCTGACCCTGTTTTCAGAACACAGAGCTACAAAGAGTAGTAAGGTTGGAAAGGTAGTCAAACATACTCGAAGGCAAAGTAAGGAGAAAACTAAACAGAGAAAACACAGCTCTACCCCTTGGAGGGAACCATCCATCCTACAGAATTGTAAAGCTTCACTGTCTTTCAGTTGCCATGCTGTGTGAATAAGTCCTTTAGATAAATGAGAAAAACTATTTAATAGACTTCTATACATTCAATAAATTTCTAAAAAAAGATAGAAACTAGAAAGGTTTTCAAACTAAAAGCATTAAAAAAAATAAGTTTCTATAAAACTATTCTGTTCCCAAATGGAGGTAGTTAGCACTCACGGTGACCTCAACCATAGACTACTGTGTCCCCTGAGGAAGAAGCATCTGAGAACCCACAGGAAGCTTATGCTAGGATCCTTCAGACACATTCCTCTTTCTTAGTGCAGAACCAACCCAGAGCAGGATGGAGTCTCAGAGTTCATAGATACCCCCAAATACAGAATTCAGAAGATAACCTTCATACTTTCATTGATCATGAAATTATTTTATAACTAAAGAAACTTATAAGAAAAAATGGCACCCAAAATTATACTTTAACCAAGCCAATAATATACATTCTTTTTTTTTTAGTATTCTGTAAAATGTATTTACTCAATAAAAAATATTTAATATGAACACAGGTGCTGAAAAGAAAAAAATTAGTAATATTACCCTTCTAATTTATAGTATTCGGATATTCATAATTTAAGTTTTTAATTTTTTTATTCCAAATGATATAAAACATTTAATGGCTTTGGGGAGATATAATCTTTGGGACAACTTAGATAAGTGGATATTAGCTAGAAGCTTGGAATACCCAAGACAAAATCAACATATCAAATGATGTCCAAGAAGAAGGAAAGAGTGGCCCCTGGTTCTGGAAAGGCTCAGTGTAGCAGTATAGGGGAATACCAGAACAGGGAAGTGGGAAGGGGTGGATGGGGGAACAGGGAGAGAGAAGAGTGCTTATGGGACTTTCGAGGAGGGGGGGATCCAGGAAAGGGGAAATTATTTGAAATGTAAATAAAGAATATATCGGATAAAAAAAGAAAATATAATTTCTAATAATATACATTCTTAATCAAGCAAAATGTAAAGAGTTTATTGACTTTCTCTTTCAACCCCCCCCCATCCCACAGCCACAATCATCGCAATGAATAGTAGCGAATAGGTTAGACAGATTGCAAATCTAGCAGTTGGTCAACTAATTGGCATTTTTCTAATATTGCTCACGTTTTTATTAATAGCTGTAAATAACATGAAGTCCTTGTGTTCAAGGATAAGTACTAGAGAAACCAGGAATGTTAAACACACAGGGTTGTTGTCTCCACAACAAAGGAGATGTGTAGCTATTTTCTACCCAGAAATCTGACAATAGATGTAGTTCACAGCCTGCTGATCTCCGCTACCTGTAGTGGCAGGACACACCTGAATCCCTCAGACAAGGATGCTTGCTTTTCCCAGACTCTTCCTCCCAAGGCCTTTATCTTGGGCAGTGTTTCTGAATCAACAGAACTCATCCTTATAAAAGAGGCCATGGGTACTTTGAAAAGAGTTTCAATATAAAAATGCCTTAAGCTGTGTCGTCCACACAGGATTAAATCAATTATCATCAGAAAACCATTTTCCAAAATGGGTTTAAATAAGGCTACTATAAACCGCCCAGTGTCAGACCCTAGAAGCTTGAGTCCACACTGGCTACTGGGCTGTGTTGAACCAGATTCCCTCTTTGCCTCATGTGGATAATTCCTCTGCAGACCGTGCTCTTTATAGAGAACCCCACAAATAACATCTTAGATCCATTGCATATTTAATAGGATTCATATTTTGATAATAGTAAGCCAATGGTTATTCCCTCTGTCACTTTTTTAACAATTATAACCTCACAGAATCCCTCCTAAAATGAGAAAAAATGGTAGAGAACCTGATGAAGCATCAAAAGTCTATACTTTCGGGGGACTCTGAGTGAGTGAGTGAGTGAGTGAGTGAGTGAGTGAGTGAGTGAGCGAGTGACTGAGTGAGTGAGTGAGGCAGAGCAAGTGTGACACACGAAGGAAAGCAAGCATCAAAGGCTGTCACTCATTAACATTTTGGAGCCCTTTGTCACAACACTACTCACTCTACCCAGACTGATGCGGGAGGCCACACTAACCCCCCACCCCCCAAAAAAAGTCCTAATAAGCAGAGTAATGCTCTTTCCTGGGTCACATGGAGTCACTTAGAAGTGACAAATTCTCTGTCATTCTTTCCACCGCCCACAGATTGGTCGCAGCACTCAATCCATCATGAGAAGTTATGTGTATGATTCTGTGTTTAGAATCAAATGCATCCCACGTTATAGCCTAAGGTCAGGCCTCACCACGGTCCAGGTAGAAGCAGAATAGGAACACGTGAGAGGGAAGGAAGATGTTGCACCCAAACATGAAGTATAAATATAGGTGTCAAGGTAAGCCAAGTGACTGTCTCTAAAAGAAATCAGTTGCTTAAAAAATTTTGTACTTCTTGCTATGCATGCTCTGTTGGGTAGACAGCGAAACCATTTCTTGGTTGGCAGGAAAGGAGTGTAGAGAGTTCAGGAGACCCGTCCATTGCACAGGTGACAACTAACAAGACAACAGGTCTAGTTCCAGACTTTGTCCTCTTAGTCACAATGCAATCCCTCAAGTAGAAGCTAGCCAATTTCGCGTTGACTAGAGATTTCTGGGAAGTTCTGGAAATCTCAGGAGCCAGAGGAACGTTTAGAGCCACATCCCACTTGCAGTCCACAGGGGCATCCTCCGGCTTCCGCCAACAAACACCTCAGTGCTTCTAAAGACAACTCAAGGAACAAACACAATTTTGTTTCAGCTCTGCTGGAACAGACTCCATTTCTGTGTAGCACCCATTCATTCGTTCATTCATTCTGGTTCTGTGCTTTGGCATGTCAAACATGGACCCAAGCTCTCATTCTCATGCCTATAAGCCCAAAGAGGAAGATGCATGTCCAGGCTGAGAATTATCTTCTGTTTTGCTCCTTGTTGTTATTGCTGTTCTGGTTCAATTGTCCTACATGTGTAAGAGCTTTAAGAATCAGCAGCCTCTGTGTTTGAACACTCTAATTTGTCTATGTCACTTTTTAAAGTAAGGGGGTTGGAATGAAATGACATATAAAAACATAGTGGGGTCAGGGACGAAAGCAATACTCTTGACTTTCTCAATTCTGAACTTCTTATAATATCATGTACAATAAAAAGTAAGTCTCTGTGAGCACCATATCACATGACTGTCTCAGTCTGGCCTATTGTTACTTATTAAACTGACTGTAAGATGCACAGTGTAGCTTCACGAGTGAAGCAAACATATGCACAATTTAAAGAGATGGCATAAAAATGAATATCTGTGTGCCTGTAGCTCAACTTCAGAAACTTAACACCAGGAGAGCTTTAGAGCAGTCCTATCAGCACTCTCCCATTCTTACAAGTGACCACTAGTTTGTATTTTTTGTGTTTTCCATGATAATTTTACCAACTATGCACCTCCAGGCAAGAAATTGCTTCATTTTATTTGTAAAATTATCTTCTAAGTTCAGCCACAAATGTGTATGTCCTGGTTTCATCAAACAATGTCATTGAGATTTATCCTTGTAAGTTCATTTCATATGTGATTGTTCAATGCAACCCTCACCACTCACTGTCCAGATATAAGAGGGAGGTGTCAGTTAGTGATCGAAAGCAAGAGAGTTATTCACTCAAAATTTTTAAGTAGAAGAATCTTACGGAAAATCTTACTAAAAATAATCTCTCCTGCACAAGGAAATAATGACCAATAAACACTATTATTTAACTAATGAAAAAGCAAGACTGGGAAATAGCAGGGAACACATTCAGAAACCACTGCTCACCATGCCTATTCATTTTTTAATAAATAAGAATATGAAGCATATTAAACATGAATGCAAAAGCACAAAACTATTCATAGACACATTTTTCTGGCCATGTCTTGATGGAGCCTGCTGTTTTGGGTACAGAAAGAACACATGTTGTTTGAGACAGGAAACTGCAGTGGTGAGCCACTGTGAAGTCGTATTGGCTTGTGTGTCAGAGGATGTCTATTGTAGGGCACACAATGTGTGGAGTATCTTCCATCGCTTGAGTCAATAAGAACTCTGCTCTAGCAATCTAGGATAATGAAGACTATGAATTCCAAACACACTCTTTTCTTTCCACATATATTATATCCTGATCACATTGTCCCTCTCTCCACTTCTCCCAGTCCCTTCTCCATCTACTCTTCCTCCATTTCCCTTCAGAAGGGGGCAGGCATCCCAGGGATATCAACCAAACATGGCATAACAGGTTGCAATAAAACTAGACACCTTCCCTTGTATTGAGGCCAGAGAAAGCAACCTAGCAGGAGGAAAGGGGTCCCAAAATCAGGCAAAAGAGTCAATGACAGCCCCTTCCCATTATTAGAAGTCTCACCAAAAAAAAAAACCAAGCTACACAACCGTAACATATATGCAGAGGGCCTAGGTCAGACCCATGCAGGCTCCTGATTGTCAGTTCAAACTCTGTGAACCCCAGTGCATGCAGGCTACTTGATTCTATGGGTTTTCCTGTGATGTCCTTGTCCCCTCTGCCTGGCACATTCTCAATCAATGGGGAAAATAAAAAGAGGGCTGGAGATGTTCGGGTGGGTTTTTCTAAGCTACATTTCATGAGTAACTTCACATGTATCTTAAATATATACAGTTAGATTTCTTTAAAATGAACTAAAAGGCAACATATCATTTCTATACTAAACTCACTGGTCAGAATCAGATAAATGTAATTTTTACAGGATCCCAGTTAATCCCTAAGACAGTGAGCTGTTGCAGCTAATTCGCCATTGTAATGCATCTGGAGACTGAGGAGAGAAGGCTAGATGGTCATGAGTATTCAACATTCCAAGCTGTGAACTATGTACACCTCTATAAAACACAGCCCAAGAAAATGTTCATATATGCAGCCTCCCATTGTACATTGCTGGTAAGATGTGTTACATACCAAGGCTGAACATATCCTCCTCCCTATAACTAGTTTCTTTATATATCTCTTACCTATGTTGGCTTTTAACACGTGCCATCAAGATTATGTTTCCCTCAGATGTCCTACCCATTGTAATTGGCTGTTTTGTAGATGTTTGGTGAATTTAAGATTTGTGCAGAACTCCTACCAATTCGTACTCTGAAGTTTTTTTTTTTAACAGGTCCCGGAAAAACTTTGATACACTGTGACCATTGCTGAGCTGTGGGGCCAAATGAATGTGAAGCTAGACCTAAATCACAGCTTAGGTCACATGCTCCACCCTGGACTTAGAGATGAGTCAACTCTACCCTAAGAGCATGCACTGAAGTTGAGAAAAGGGTTGCCCCTCGCTGAACACTGGGATATAACTTTTAAATATGCTAGATGGAGACAATAGTCACTGTCTACCCTTGGAGCCCATGTTCCCTGTCTCTGGATAGCCCCACTCATGTGGTCAAGCCAGAAGCCTGTCAGTCCATCACTAGGATTTCTTTTTTCCCCTCTCTCCAGATCTAGCATCCAGTTACTACTGGGTCCTCCTAATTCTTTCCCCATATAGGTCTTCATTTTAACCCTTGCCACTAACTCAAAGCTTCTGCTATCTCTTCCCCAGATACCAACTTGGCATCAGATCTTCCTCCTTAGGGAAACCATTTAAAGTAAAAGCCAACTCTGATATCCTTTTCTTCCGTACCTTCTGAACAAAAAGTAGCCTTGCACTATTTCCTGCATCCTCACTGTATAGAGAACTGAAGTGAGCATTCATACTTCTTCACTGCAACATGCTCTCTCCCTTCGACAGCTTCCTTGTTCTGGCACCTCTGGCTAACCCACCTGATTTAAATTCTAAACCTGCACAGCTTCCCTATGACATGAAAAACTTAACCATTCTTTTGATCTCCACTGCATTTGTCAGTTTCCATGAATAAATGCTGGGAATGAGCAACTGGGATTGAGGGAAGGTTTTCCTGGGCTCACAGTTTTAGAGGGTTCTAATCCAGGATGACTGGCCCTGTACTTTCTAAGCCTAAAATGAGGCAGGACATCATGAGAAAAGAATATTGTTACACAAAGCTGTTCACTTCATGGTGGTCAGGAAGGCAAGGAGAGAAAGGGGGAGGGGAAGATATGAAAGGAAGGAGTAACAGAGGGGAGGGGAGGAGAAATGGACCAGAAGGGGCCAAGATAATATAAACCCTTAAAACATGAGGCCCATTTTCTTCAATTATATACCACTTAATAGTCAACTCAGCTTTGAATTTAAAACTTACAGCCTTTAAATTCAATCAATTCTCAATAGCTCTATCAAATGAGGGTCAGTACTTCAACACATGAGCCATTTGTGGGGTAGGTACCTTTAACATCCAAACAATAATGCCAAGTTATATATCATTTAGTTTAGAAAAACTTTCCTGGGCTCCTTAGTCTGGTAAGAGATTTGTAAGAGATCATGCAGCCCATGATTGCAGTCACACTGGATTACAATAAACTATGCAGTGGTCTACATTGCCCAGAAACTTTGAATTCTCGTGAAAGGAATAATGATCCCTCACATCCAGTGGAGCATTTCCCTCTACCTACAACAGCATTTGCATGATAAACAATAGTTTAGTACAATAATTAATATTTACCAAGACCTTGGTGTGTGCCCGCTACTATTTTAAGGGCTTTACATGAATTAACTAATTGTGTATGACAACAATTCACCCAGTTTCTATTTGACATATGAGAAAATTAAAGTGCAAGATGCTTCCACAATCAGTATGGATTATCCACTTAAAGATTCAAGACCAAGTTTTGAACATGGGGAGACTGCCTGCAGAATATAATTTCTTAAACACTATACTATATTCTTAGGAGTATGTAAGCATCCAAAATCCAAAAATGCTGTCTTGGATATTTGCAAGACAAAAATGAAAAAGAGGAGAACCATTAGAAAACAGGAACCAAGGAACAGCCACGGAAAGGATCCTTCTGGTTTCCATCTTCATCCAGAGCTGACCCTGTGCCACAGTTCTCTATACCCAAACTCCTCCTCGAGAGAACTGGTCTCCCAGGAGTACTGACTCACAAGCTTGCAGGAGGGACAGGCCACAGTCAGAGACAGCAAGACTAGCTAACACCAGAGATATCCAGATGGTGAGAGCCAAGGGCAAGAACATGAGCAGCAAGAAGATGAGCATCAAGGCTACACGGCATCATCAGAAACTAGTTCTCCCACTAGAGCGAGCCTGGATACCCCAACACACCAGAAAAACAAATCTGAAGATAATGATAGAGGACTTTAAGAAGGACCTAAATAACTCCATTAAAGAAATATAAGAGAGCACAGGTAACCAGATAGAAGCCCTAAAAGAGGAAACATGAAAATCCCTTAAAGAATTACAGGAAAACACAGCCAAAGAGGTGAAGGAATTGAACAAAACCATCCAAGATCTAAAAATGGAAATAGAAACAATAAAGAAATCACAAAAGGAGACAACCCTGGAAACAGAAAACCTAGGAAAGAGATCAGGATTCATAGATGCAAGCATCACCAACATAATACAAGAGATAGAAGAGAGAATCTCAGGTGCAGAAGACACCACAGAAAACATTGACAGAACAGTCAAAGAAAATGCAAAATGCAAAAAACTCCTAAACTAAAACCTCCAGTAATTCCAGGACAAAATAAGAAGACCAAACCTAAAGATAATAGGTATAGAAGAGAGTGAAGATTCCCAATTTAAAATGCCAGTAAATATCTTCAACAAAATTATATAAGAAAACTTCCCTAACCTAAAGTTATGGCCATAAACATACAAGAAGCCTACAGAACTCCAAATAGATTGGACCAGAAAAGAAATTCCTCCTGCAACATAATAGTCAAAATACCAAATTTAAAAAAACAAAGAAAGAGTATTAAATGCAGTAAGGGGAAAGGGTCAAGTAACATATAAAGGCAGACCTATTAGAATTATGCCAGACTATTAAATTCAAACTAAAGACTATGAAAGCTAGATCGTGGGCAGATGTCATACAGACCCTGAGAGAACACAAATACCAGCCCAGGCTACTATACCCAGCAAAACGCTCAATTACCATAGATGGAGAAACCAAGATATTCCATGATAAAACCAAATTTGCACAGTATCTTTCAACAACCCTACAAAGGATAATGGATGGAAAACTCCAACACAAGGAGGGAAACTGCACCCTAGAAAAAGCAAGAATGTACTCTTCCTTCAAAAAGCACAAAAGAAGATAGCCACACAAACATAAAAATAACATCAAAAATAACAGGAAGCAACAATCACTCTTGCTTAATAACTCCTAATATCAATGGACAGACTCAATTCCCCAATAAAAAGTCATAGAAGAACAGACTGGACACATAAATACAGGACCAGCATTTTGCTGCATATAGGAAATGCACTTCAGTGTCAAAGACAGACACTACCTCAGAGTAAAGGGCTGGAAAACAATTTTCCAAGAAGATGGTCCCAAGACCACAAGCTAGAGTAGCCATTCTAATATTAGATAAAATTGACTTTCAACCAAAAGTTATCAAAAAATATAAAGAAGGACACTTCATACTCATCAAAGGAAAAAATCTATCAAGAACAACTCTCAATTCTGAACATCTATGCTCCAAATGCAAGGACACCCACATTCATAAAATAAACTTTACTAAAGCCCAAAGTACACGTTGCACCTCATACAATAATGGTGGGAGACTTCAACACCCCACTCTCAGCAATGGACAGATCATGGAAACACAAACCAAACAGAGACACAGTGAAACTAACAAACGTTATGGACCAAATGGATTTAACAGATATCTATAGAACATCTAATCTTAAAACAAAAGAATATAGCTTCTTCTCAGCACCTCATGGTACCTTCTCCAAAACTGACCATATAAACAGGCCTCAATATATACAAGAAGATTGAATTACACCATGGACTAAGGCTAGTCTTCAATAGCAACAAAAGTAACAGAAAGCTCACATACACATGGAAGCTGAACAATGCCCTACTCAATGATAACTTGGTCAAGGAAGGAATAAATTAAAGACTTTGTAGAATTTAATGAAAATGAAGGCACAACATACCCAAACTTATTGGACACAATGAAAGCAGTGCTAAGAGGAAAACTCATAGCTCAGAGTACCTCCAAAAAGAAACTGGAGAGAGCACAGACTAGCAGCTTAACCTGAAAGCTCTAGAACAAAAGGAAGCAAATACACCCAAGAGGAGTAGATGGCAGGAAATAATGAAACTCAGGGCTGAAATCAACCAAGCAGAAACAAAGAGAATTATACAAAGAATCAACAAAACTGGGAACTGGCTCTTTGAGAAAATCAGCAAGATAGATAAACCCTTAGCCAGAATAACCAGAGGGCATAGAGACAGTATCCAAATTAAGAAAATCAGAAAAGGAAAGGGAGAGACAACAACAGAAACTGAGGAAATTTAAAGTCATCAGATCCTACTACAAAAGCCTGTACTCAACAAAACTGGAAAATCTGGATGAAATGGACAATTTTCTAGACAGATACCAAATATCAAAGTTAAATCAGGATCAGATAAACTATCTAAACAGTCCCATAACCCCTAAAGAAATAAAAGCAGAAAATGTACGATTTATTCCTAGGTTGACTGAGTTTCCTCCTACTTTGCTGAAGTTTCTGTGAGATCTAAGTTTTCTAGTGATGTCCTTAGCAGCTTTTAAGTACAGGATTAGATCAAAGGGGGAAAAAGGAAAATTCAATTACTCTCTTCTTTCTATCTCTTCTTTACTAAAAAAAAATCTGGTTAATTCTTTAAATCATACACTGTTTCAGAGTTAAAAAAAAAAAGGCAGATAGGAGCCACTCTGTAACCCAGGCTGGCCTTGAAGTTGACATTGTTCCTCATCTCAGCTTTCCAAGAACTGGATCTACATATGTTTGCTACTATTCCTGGATTTCCACAACTATAGGGAGAACTTTCATAATAACTTCCCATTCTTCCATACCCCATACCTCTCCTAAATCAAATCTGCTTTCTGTCTTTACAAGTTTAACTGATTTAAATAGCGGATAGGACTGAAATCCTGTCAAATCTGTCTTTATGCTCTAAGATTATATAAATTAGCATATTTCCTTGACTCATCCTGCTTCAACATGTATCATATCCACATTCCTGTCTAGTGGGTATTGTAAGCCTAAACTGTATTTTGTGTGCAATTTGTTCATGGAAATTTAGTTACTTTTTCTATGGATACTTCAAGAATTATGTAATGAACCAGGATGTTCAAGTATCTGCTTAATTCCTTTTTTTCCAATACTTATTGATAGGTACCTACAGTTTTACTTATTTAACTTAATAAAATAATATAAAAAATTTTTAAAATGAAGAAGAGAGAGATAAGGACATACAAAAGATAATATAAAAACCAATGGAAAATTACATACACAATTCTTTCTTGATTTAAGACACACAAATAGCCCCCCCCCAAAAAAAAGATAGGATATCTAGATTGGACTTGTTCAGAGCAATATTTTATTACAAAACTCCTGAGATTAATGTGTCTGTGGCTCATTTATGTGGTAGCAGTTTGATATTTTATGTTGAAAATGACTTACATGTAGAAGCATGTTCTGACTAGTTTCATCAAATGCTGTCCAGTGTAGACACATGTTCTAACAAGTTCTACCATGTTACTAATCCTTAGAAGCAGTAGACATGCCTTCTCACTGGTTTCATCAAATTACTAATCAATGTAGACTTACATTGGAAGTGTTCTAACTACTTCCATTACATTATTGTCCAGTGTAGACAAACACGCAGACAATAAAAACCCCCTCCCATTAAATAATCTGCCGAAAGCCATGCTGCTGTTGGGGTAATTTGTCAGTCTTCTTTTTCATGTGTAGCCACATATGTGTACTAAGCACTTCTGTGTGTGTGAGTGTGGAAGCCCAAGGTGGATGTTGAGTGTGTTCTCTGTCCCACTCCACTCTACTCGGTGGGGGAGGGGTTCTCAGTGGACTTAGAATTTGACAGCATTGCTCCTGTAGCTTGCCAACCTGCTCCAGGGCTCGCTTGTCTCTGCCTTCCATATTCTGGGATTACAAGAGGGCTGTGACATCTCCTGGCATTTATGTGGCTGGTAAGTGACCTAGACTCTGATCCTTGGGTGGCAAACATTTTATCCACTAAGCCATGCCCCCAACCCCATGTGCATGACTTTGAATTCAGTAATACGGGTTGTAATTATTTGTTAACCGTTCATGTTGTAGTGACCAGGGATCCTTCCGGATAACCAGTAACCACTTGCTGCTGATAGTCCAAAAGCTTTTTTTTCCCATTTATTTTTATAGCAGGTATAAAATAATATTGTTATCTACTTACCCTGATATTGAAAATGTTTTTAAAAATAGCCTATATAGCAATTCATGATAAGTAAAATGTTTAATTTATTTCATCTGAAATTGGGAAGAAAAGATAGTTTAATGATTATTAAATAGTAATACTTTTATAATATAAAATGTTAGAAGAAATATGTAGAAGCTTTTTCTCTATAAAATATTTAAAGTTCAAATCATGCTGAAGTTCCAATCCTCCAAATATATCAAAGCATCTCTAGGAGGGCACAGAAAGATTGTAAGAAACCGAGGACCAAGATGTCTGCTTTGGGATAGAGTCTGCTTTGGGATATGAGCATTAAGCCATACTCACAAAATCTGAACAATATGGTCACCTAAACAAGACCTGCACAATGAGGGAAATCCACATGCCCCACCCCTAAATGAAGGGCTATGTACAATTAATGACTGCTAAGACAGGAAGAATCAGTCTTCTCCAGGGACAAGTCTCCTGATGGATTATCCAATCCTAAATGACCAGAAGTACACACGTACACACAAGCAACATTAAATGGACTTAGCTGGTTTTACACAGACACACACACACACACAAACACACACACACACACACACACACACACACACACACACACCAATTATAATAATAACCAGAGAAGAGGTCATGAACTTGAGAGGAAGTTGAGAAATCACAAGAGAAACTAGAGGGGACAGAGACTAGGGTGGAAATTATGTACACAGGTGAAGGCACTCGCCAACATGTCTAATGACCTGAGTTCAATACTTGGGATCCACATGGTGGAAAAGAGAACTAATTCCTGCAGGGTTGTCCTCTGACCTCTGCACTCATTTCATGGCACATGTGCCAACCCCCAACATGTAAGCTAGTAAGTAAATGTAATTACATGGGTTTTTTAAATTTTTTCATTATATATTTGCTTTATTTACATTTCAGATGTTATCCACTTTCCTCATTTCCCCTCCGAAAACCCCCTATCCCATTCCCCCTCCCCCTGCTCACCAACCCATCCACTCCCAATTTCCTGTCCTGGCATTTCCCTACACTGAGGCATCGAGCCTTCACAGGACCAAGGGTCTCACCTCTCATTGATGTTTGAAACAGCCACCCTCTGCTACACACGCAGCTGGAGCCATGGGCCCCTCCATGTGTACTAACTATAAAGAAGCTTTCTAATTGTGATTTTTTTATGGCTATACATTTGTCAATATATTTTTCCTGTGCTCTGTTTTTTATAAGATATGTTCTTTATTTACATTTCAAATGTCCCCTTTCCTGGTTCCCTCCCTCAAAATCCCATAACCCATCTCCCCTCCCCCTGTTCCCCAATCAACCCTCTCCCACTTCCCTGTCCTGATATTCCCCTACACTGCGGCATCGAGCCTTTCCAGGACCATGTAATTACGTTTTAATTCACTCATTCACTCCTATCATATTAGGGCAAGAGCAGTTTGAAACACATAAAAATATGGAATTAAGGATAATTTTAAAGAAATGTTTAATAATGTGATGAAATACATTCTTATTGTTGGGGATTATATAATAGAATAAAGATTTAATAAAGAATAATAGCAAGAACTCAGTGCCAGATAGTCAGCCTGAAGGCATGCATATGAGTATCATTTTACAGACTGAGAAGACTATATTTAGGAGTACATATGCAAATAAATTTACATATATGCATGCAGTATCAATTAATAAGGAGGGAGGAAGTAGTTTGGGGAGAGAGGCAGGAGAAATGTATGGGAGGGTGTGGAAGAAGGAAGAGGGAGGGAGAAATGATGTAATTATATTATGAGCTTAAAAATAATAAGAGAAGTTCCTGTCATACAGATCTTTCGCTTGTTTGGTTAGAGTTACGCCAAGGTACTTTATGTTGTTTGTGGATATTGTGAAGGGTGTTATTTCCCCAACTTCTTTCTCAGCCTGCTTGTCCTTTGAGTACAAGAAGGCTACTGATTTGCTTGAGTTAATTTTATAACCAGCCACTTTGCTGAACTTCAAGTCCTTGAAGAAAGAAATCGAAGAAGACCTCAGAAGATGGAAAAATATTTCTTGCTCCTGGATTGGCAGGATCAATATAGTAAAAATGGCCATCTTGCCAAAAGCACTATACAGATTCAATGCGATTCCCATCAAAATCCCAACTCAATTCTTCATAGATCTAGAAAGAGCAATTCTCAAATTCATCTGGAGCAACAAAAAACCCAGGATAGCTAAAACTATTCTCAACAATAAAAGGACTTCTGGGGGAATCAATATCCCTGACCTTAAGCAGTACTACAGAGCAATTGTGTTAAAAACTGCATGGTATTGGTACAGCAACAGGCAAGTAGATCAATGGAATAGGATTGAAGACCCAGAAATTAACCCACAGACTTATGGTCACTTGATCTTTGATAAAGGAGCCACAACCATCCAGTGGAATAAAGATAGCCTTTTCAACAAATGCTGCTGGTTCAACTGGAGGTCAACATGCAGAAGAATGCGAATTGACCCACTCTTATCTCTTTGCACTAAGATCAACTCCAAGTGGATCAAGGACCTCCACATAAAGCCAGACACACTGAAACTATTAGAAAAGAAACTTGGGAAGACCCTGGAGGACATGGGCACAGGGGGAAAGTTCCTGAACAGAACACCAATAGCTTATGCTCTAAGATCAAGAATTGACAAATGGGACCTCATAAAATTACAAAGTTTCTGCAAGGCAAAGGACACTGTCAGAAGGACAAAATGGCAACCAACAAAGTGGGAAAAGATCTTCACCAACCCCACATCCGACAGAGGGCTAATATCCAATATATACAAAGAACTCAAGAAGTTAGACCCCAAAGAACCAAATAACCCTATCAAAAAATGGGGTACAGAGCTAAACAAAGAATTTTCACCAGAAGAAATTCGGATGGTTGAGAAACACCTTAAGAGATGTTCAACATCATTAGTCATCAGGGAAATGCAAATCAAACCAACCCTGAGATTCCACCTCACACCAGTCAGAATGGCTAAGATTAAAAACTCAAGAGACAACAAGTGCTGGCGAGGATGTGGAGAAAGAGGAACACTCCTCCACTGTTGGTGGGATTACAAAATGGTAAAACCGCTCTGGAAATCAGTTTGGCGGTTCCTCAGAAAATTGGGCATGTCACTTCCAGACGACCCTGGCATACCACTCCTGGGCATATACCCAGAGGATTCCCCTGCATACAATAAAGACACATGCTCCACTATGTTTATAGCAGCCTTGTTTATAATAGCCAGAAATTGGAAGGAGCCCAAATATCCCTCAAAGGAGGAATGGATACAGAAAATGTGGTATATTTATACAATGGAATACTACTCAGCAATTAAAAATAATGAATTCATGCAATTTGTAGGTAAATGGTTAGACCTGGAATATATCATCCTGAGTGAGTTAACCCAATCACAAAAGAATACACATGAAATGCAATCACTGATAAGTGGATATTAATGAGCCCAGAAGCCCTAAATACTCAAGGCACAATTAGCAAGTCAAATGATTCCCAAGAAGAAGAAAGGAGAGGACCCTGGGCCTGTAAAGATTGGATCCAGTTTTGTAGAGAAGGGGGAATGATTGGGGAATAGTTGGGGGGGAGAGGAATTATGGGACATATGGTGGGGGGGAACTGGGAAAGGGGAAAGCCTTTGGAATGTAAACATAGAATATAGAAAATAAAAATTAAAAAAAATAATAAGAGAAAAAACAATAACAAGAACTCATCACTTATTTGGGGAAGAATATTGTCTTGGGTTTAAAATTCTCCAAATATTTTGGTAACTATTTCTTCAGACACACTTTATTCATAATTCTAAAGTTTTGTTCTATCTTACAAAATGTGTGTTACATCTTCAATAAAAAATTAACATGCATTCACTAAGTTATGCCATGACAACTGCAATATTCAAAATACATCAGCTCCTGGAAATTCAAGGTGAACTTTGAGCATTTAAAACTATAGCAAAGAAGAAAGTCCTTCCTAGAAAACAAATAGTTGCTAGGAAAGAAACAACACGGTCAAGACTAAGAAATAGAAAGAGAGAGAGAGAGAGAGAGAGAGAGAGAGAGAGAGAGAGAGAGAGAGAGAGAATGTTGCAGTTCATGGGCGCTAAACCCGAATGAGATGTTTATTCATTAGCACTGTTAGCTGGAGAAAAAAGTAATTTTGAGTAGTTACTATGAAAGGTCAGATGGAAAACGAGTTTCCTCCGTGTCACTAGGTTAACAAAATGTTATGCTTGCTGGCTCTGCACAAAGAGGGCGACTCAGAGAACACTTGACCTGACTAGCTCATCACCAACACATTAGGAGGTTTTTCTTGGAAAAGAAATGGAGAACCCATTTACGCTATTTTATGACTTTCCAGACATTTCTGCTGTTGGGCAGTATGGCACTCAGCTCCTGGTGGGCACTTTCGATGTGTAGTTACTGGCATAGATGAGTTCTGGTTTAGGATTTCAGGAACCCTGGTGGTTTCTGGGTTCCAGAGTAAGCTAAAAGGACAAACTTAGTCATAGAAGTGTTACTCTGAGTAGCAGTGTCTTTATGCAAGCCTATTTCCAATATAGATTCAAAGGTATGTAGTATATACAAATAAATAATGGACACACACACATACACTCCAAACTAGATCTGGCCCTCTCAAGAAGAGAAACTGTGTCCAAGTTCTCTACAGTTTCAGACACACTAAACATATTTGTCTACTAACTGAAAATTCATAGTATTTTTAAACAAACTAATTTTCATAAAGTAATTTCAATAGCATGTCTGCATGTTGTCTCAAGTTTTCTCATTTACTCCTCTTTTTACATCTTTTTTATTGGATATTTTCTTTATTTAAATTTCAAATGTTTTCCCCTCTCCAGGTCCCCCCTTCGGAAACTCCTTATTCCATCCTCCTCCTCCTGCCTCAATGAAGATGCATCCCCACCCACCCACCCAACCACTCCCTTCTTCTCTCCCTGACATTCCTGCATACTGGGGAATTGAACACCCTCGGGCCCCAGGGCCGCTCCTCCCACTGACATCCAACAAGGCCATCCTATGCCACATATGCAGCCAGAGCCATAGTTCTCTGTGTATTCTTAGGTTGGTGTCCTTTGCCTTACAGAAGCTTTGCAATTTTATGAGAACCCACATGTCAATTCTTGATCTTAGACCATAAGGCATTGCTGTTTTGTTCAGGAACTTTCCCCCTGTGCCCATCTGTTAAAGACTTTTTCCCACTTTCTCTTCTAGTAGATTTAGCTTATGTGATTTTATGTGGCGGTCCTTGATCTGATTGGACTTGAGCTTTGTACAAGGAGATAAGAATGGATCAATTTGCACTCTTCTACTTGTTGACCATTGAACCAGCACCATTTGTTGAAAAGACTGTCTTTTTTTCCCACTGGGTAGTTTTAGCTCCTTTGTCAAAGATCAAGTGACCATAGGTATCATTTCTGGGTCTTTAACTCTAATCCATTGATCTATCTGCCTGTCTCTGTACCAATACCAAGCAGTTTTTTTTTTTAACCATGATTGCCCTGTAGTACACCTTGAGGTCAGGGATGGTGATTTCCCCAGAAGTTCTTCTATTGTTGAGAATAGTTTTCCCTATCCTGGGTTTTTTGTTATTCCAAATTAATTTGAGAATTGCTCTTTCTAACCCTATGAAGAAGTGAGCTGTAATTTAAATGGGGATAACATTGAGTCTGTAGATTGCATTTGGCAAGATGGCCATTTTTAATATATTAATCTTGCCAATCTATGAGCATGGGAGATCTTTAAATCTTCTGATATCTTTTTTGATTTCTTTCTTCAGTGACTTGAAATTCTTTCCATGCAGATCTTTCACTTGCTTGGTTAGAGTTATACCAAGGTATTTTATATTATTTATGGCTATTATGAAGGGTGTCATTTGCCTAATTTCTTTCTCAGCCTCTTTATCCTTTGAGTATAGGAAGGCTACTGATTTGTTTGAGTTAATTTTATATTCAGCCAATTTGCTGAAGTTGTTTATCAGGTTTAGGAGTTCTCTGGTGGAATTTTTGGGGTCACTTAAGTATACTATCATATCATCCACAAGTAGTGATACTTTGACTTCTTCCTTTCCAATTTGTATCCCTTTGACCTAGTTGTTTTCTAGTTGTTCTGGCTAGGACTTCTAGTACTATAATGAACAGGTAGGGAGCGAGTGGAAGACCTTGTCTAGTCCCTGATTTCACTGGGATTGCTTCAAGTTTCTCTCCATTTAGTTTAATGTTGGCTACTGGTTTGCTGTATATTGCTTTTACTATGTTTAGGTATAGGCCTTGAATTACTGATCTTTCCAAGACTTTTATCATGAAGAGGTGTTAAATTTTGTCAAATGCTTTCTCAGCATCTAATGAAATGATCATGTGTTTTTTTTCCTTTGAGTTTGTTTATATAGTGGATTATATTGATGGGTTTCCATATATTGAACATTCCTGCATCCCTGGGATGAAACCTACTTGATTGTGGTGGATGATCATTTTCGTGTCTTCTTGGATTTGGTTGGCAGGAACTTTATTGAGCATTTTTGCATCAATATTCTTAAGGGAAATTGATCTAAAGTTCTCTTTCTTGGGTCTTTGTGTGGTTTAGATATCAGGGTAATTGTGGCTTCATAGAATGAATTGTGTAGTGTTCCTTCTGTTTTTATTTTGTGGAATAGTTTGAAAAGTATGGGCATTAGGTCCTCTTTGAATATCTGATAAAATTCTACACTAAACCCTTCTGGTCCTGGGCTTTATTCGGTTAGGAGACTTTTAATGACTACTTCTCTTTCATTAAGGAGTATGGGACTGTTTAGATGGTTTATCTGATCCCGATTTAACTTTGATATTTGGTATCTGTCTAGAAAATTGTCCATTTCATCCAGATTTTCCAGTTTTGTGGAATATAGGCTTTTGTAGTAAGATCTGATGGCTTTACCTCAGTTTCTATTGCTACATATCCCTTTCCATTTCTGATTGTCTTAATTTGGATACTGTCTCTATGCCCTCTGCTTAGTCTGGCTAAGGTTTTATCTATCTTGTTGATTTTCTCAAAGAACCAGTTCCTGGTTTTGTGGATTCTTTGTATAATTCTCTTTGTTTCTGTTTGGTTGGTTTCAGTCCTGAGTTTAATTATATCCTGCTGTCTCCTCCTCTTGGGTGTATTTGCTTCTTTTTGTTCTTGAGATTTCAGGTGTGCTGTTTAGCTGCTAGTGTATGCTCTCTCCAGTTTCTTTTTGGAGGCACTCCAAACTATGAGTTTTCATTTTAGCATTGCTCTCATTGTATCCCATAAGTTTGGGTATGCTGTGCCTTCACTTTCATTATATTCTTTCATTTCTTTATTTCTTCCTTGATCAAGTTATCATTGAATAGGGCATTGTTCAGCTTTCATAGGTATGTGGGCTTTCTGTTGTTTTTGTTGCTATTGAAGACAAACCTTAGTCTGTGGTAATATGATAGGATGCATGGGATTATTTCAGTTTTCTTGTATGTGTTGAGGCCTGTTTTATGACCAATTATATGGTCAATTTTGGAGATGGTACCACAAGGTGCTGAGAAGGTATATTCTTTTGTTTTAGGATGAAATGTTCTACAGATATCTGTTAAATCCATTTGGTCCATATCTTCTGTTAGTTTCACTGTGCCTCTGTTTAGTTTGTGTTTTCCTGATCTGTCCAATTGCTAAGAGTGGGATGTTGAAGTCTCCCACTATTATTGTGTGAGGTGCAATGTGTGCTTTGAGCTTTAGTAAAAGTTTCTTTTATGAATGTCGGTATCCTTGCACTTGGAGCATAGACATTCAGAATTGAGAGTTCTTCATGGTAAATTTTCCTTTGTTGAATATGAAATGTCCTTTCTTATCCTTCTGATAACTTTTCATTGAAAGTCAATTTTATCCAATGTTAGAGTGGCTACTCCAGCTTGTGTCTTGGGACCATTTGCTTGGAAAATTCTTTTCCGGCCCTTTAATCTGAGGTAGTGTCCGTCTTTGACAGTAGAGTGCATTTCCTGTATGCAGCAAAATTCTGGGTCCTGTTTAGGTATCCAGCCAATTCTTCTATGTCTTTTTATTAGGGAATTGAGTCCATTGATGTTAAGAGGTATTAAGGAAGAGTGACTGATGCATCCTGTTATTTTTATGTTATTTTTATGTTTGTGTGACTATCTTCTTTTGGGTTTGTTGAAAGAAGATTACTTTCTTGCTTTTTCTAGGGTGTAATTTCCCTCCTTGTGTTAGCATTTTCCATCTATAATCCTAGGACAGGCTGGATTTATGGAAAGATTTGGTTTTGCCATGGAATATCTTGGTTTCTCCATCTAGGGTAATTGAGAGTTTTGCTGGGTATAGTAGACTGGGCTGGCATTTGTGTTTTCTTAGGGTCTATATGACATCTGCCTCAGATCTTCTGGTTTTCAGAGTTTCTGGTGAAAATTCTGGTGTAATTCTGATAGGTCTACCTTTATATGTTCCTTGACCTTTATTTCTTACTGCTTTTAATATTCTTTCTTTGCTTTGTGCAATTGATGTTTTAATTATTATGTGATGGGAGGAGTTTCTTTTCTGGTCCAATCTATTTGGAGTTCTGTAGGCTTCTTGTATGGTCATGGACATCTCTTTCTTTAGGTTAGGAAAACTTTCTTCTATACTTTTGTTGAAGATATTTACTGGCTCTTTAAGTTGAGAATCTTTACTCTCTTCTATACCTGTTATCCTTGGGTTTTGTCTTCTCATTGTGTCCTAGATTTCCTGGATATTTTGGCTTAGGAACTTTTTGCATTTTGCATTTTCTTTGACTGTTCTGTCAATGTTTCCTATGGTATCTTCTGCATCTGAGATTCTTTCTTCTATTTCTTGTATTGTGTTGGTGATACTTGCATCTATGTCTCCTGATCTCTTTCCTAGGTTTTCTGTCTCAATGGCTGTCTCCCTTTGTGGTTTCTTTATTGATTCTCTTTCCATTTTTAGATCCTGGATGGTTTTGTTCAATTCCTTCACCTGCTTGGTTCTGTTTTCCTGTAATTCTTTAAGGGCTTTTTGTGTTTCCTCTTTAAGGGTTTCTATCTGGTTACCTGTGTTCTCCTGTATTTCTTTAATGGAGTTGTTTATGTCCTTCTGAAAGTCCTCTGTCATCATCATGAGATGTGATTTTAAATCAGAGTCTTGCTTTTCTGGTTGGTTGGGGTATCCAGGACTTGCTGTGGGGGAAGAATTGGGTTCTGATGATGCCAAGTAGCCTTGGTTTCTGTTGCTTATGTTCTTGCCCTTACCTCTTGCCATTTGGTTATCTCTGGTGTTAGCTGGTCTTGTTGTCTCTGAGTGTGGCTTGTCCCTCCTGCAAGCCTGTATGTTAATACTCCTGGGTGACCAGTTCTCTCTGGAAGGAATTTGGTTTTGGAGAGCTGTGGTGCATGGTCAGCTTAGGGGTGCAGATGGAAACCAGAAGAGTCCTTTCCCCAGGTCTTTCTTGGTTCTTGTGTCCTGATAGCTCTGGGAGGGTCCCTTTTGGGCCAGGAATTTGAACAGCAGTGGTGGTCTTACCTGTGCTTGCAGGTGTGTCGGCACTCCTGGGAGATCAGCTCTTCCTGGCCGCATTTGTATATGGAGTCCTGTGGCACAACATCTGCTCTTCTTTTTACATCTTTTAATAAGTAAGAATTAATTGATATGCATCAAACATCTTAATATCTCCATTTTTAAAGTTTTCTTAGAAATGCCTTCATGAAAATAAAGAGCTAAAACATCTATAACCCATCCTCCTAAAACTAAAAATCTTGTAATAGTTTAAATGGCATGTTAAGTCTGGCTTATTTTTTCATATTACAATAAGTAAACACTTACATTTCAGCTCTTTGACAATTCAGTTCTTAGTCCTTTTCACAAAATTCATTATTTAAATGTTTATTATAAGTACTGGCTGGTTTTGTGTGTCAACCACAGGCTGGAGTTATTACAGAGAAAGGAGCTTCAGTTGGGGAAGTGCCTCCATGAGATCCAGCTGTGGGGCATTTTCTCAATTATTGATCAAAGGGGGAGGGCCCCTTGTGGGTGGTACCATCTCTGGGCTGGTATTCTTGGGTTCTATAAGAGAGCAGGCTGAGAAAGCCAGGGGAAGCAAGCCAGTAAGTAACATCCCTCCATGGCCTCTGCATCAGCTCCTGCTTCCTGACTTGCTTGAGTTCCAGTCCTGACTTCCTTTAGTGATGAACAGCAACATGGAAATGTAAGCTCAATAAACCCTTTCCTCCCCAGCTTGCTTCTTGGTCATGATGTTTGTGCAGGAATAGAAACCCTAAGACATTATATTAATTCTAATGATTATAAATAATTTGAAAAAGTAGTATATAAAAATTTCCATTATTAATCAGCCCTTAGGGTATGTAATTAGTGAAAGTACATGTGACTAGCTTAAACAGAGAGACCTGTGGGGTTCAATCCTCAATACTGTGGAGGGAAGGAAAGAAGAATGGAAGGGCAGAAAGCAGACAGCAAGCCAGCCACGCTACCATCAATGGACAAATATGAAGATTCTGAGAAGGAAAAGATATCAGCACTATAATTAACAATGAATACATACTTGTTTTCACAAAGAACTTATACTAGGAAGTACTGTTTAAACTGATACTAGTACTGTTTTAACCACCGCCCCCCCCCAAAAAAAACCCCACAGAAATGCGAGTTGTTAGGAACTGAAAATGAAGAAAAGGATCTGTAGATGAGGTGCATACCATCACAGAAGTATATCATAAACTGATTGAGAGAAAAATCAAAACAACAACTAAACTATATGAACAATCTCCTGTGAGAGTGCAAGAGACTTCTACAGTAAGAGGCAAAAGGATAAAGTACAAAAGAGATAGGTAGGAAGTGCTTCCTTTCCTAATGCTGTTATAACAGTAACTTGACAAAGCAGTGTGGAAGAAGACAAGGTTCACTTAGCCCACAGTTCTGGGTGACAGTACTTTATAGCTGGGAAGTCACAGCAGCAGGGGTTGAGGGAGCTGGGCACATTACATCCATAATCAGAACAGAGAACAATGAGTGCATTGAAGCTAGTGCTCAACGTATCGTCTTCACACTTACAAGGCCAGGGTCCCCTGCCTCAGGGATGGTGCCATCTACCATAGAAAGGTCTCCCCCACCTCAGTTAATGTGTGAAGATCAACCCCTGCAGACATGCTCAGAGGCTCACTTCCCAAGAGATACTAGACTGGATCCAAGTGTTAATTAACACTAACATCAAGGGAAGAATCTGTTGGTTTCTAAACAGTAGTACATACACATAATTTGTTATAGCATCATTTGTCATAACAAATATAGAAATAGTCATAATTACCATGAGTAAGTTTTCCTTAAATAAATAAGTACATCCCTAGATACATTATAGATATATCCTAGAATGGGATGTCAAATACACTGATTAATAATAGTCGAGTCATCATGTGACACAGAAAAGGTAAGGTACAAAGCAATGCATAAAGTGTGCTATGACTGTGTGTCTGGTTTTGCTACATATGTGTACTTGCATACTTATATGCATATCTGGACATGGTATGTTAGGTTGTCACTTTGACAATTAACCTGAGAAAATCAACTTAAAGGAAGAAATGTTTGTTTGGCTCACTGTTTCAAAGGTTTCAGTCTATGATTGGCTGTCTCTTTTTCTATGGGCAATAGAAAGGCAGAACATCATGGTGGTGGGGACATAATGAAGAGGGGGCTTCTTACTTCATGGCAGCCAGGAAACAAATGAAAAGATGATGCTTGGGATAAAATACACCCTTCAAAGGCATGCCCGTAGTGACACAATTCCTAGGAGAAGGCTCTGCTTCCAAATTAATCTGATAAGGTTAGTATACTCATGATTCAATCGACTTCCCAAACTTCCACCATACATGAAGGCTTACAACACACAGGCCTTCAGGTATTCATAAAACATTCCAATTTAACTTTATATCTTTAAGGGCTAATGTTGTTCTGTTTCCCCCAGACCCAATTCCCTCAGGCTCACCCCTAGCTCTGCAACAGAACACTAGCTACAGCCTCATTTCTCCCCTGTCCACATCTCCTTTGGATCCCACAGATCATCACTTTCTGGTGTTCTTCCATCCACTCATTTCTGTATCCCAGTACCCACCTCAGGGTGTGTATGTAGTGGGGAGAACTATACTGATAAAACACAGGAAATTATCTCACACCAGGAAAACCAAAAGAAGAGAAACACACAAACACACACACACACACACACACACACACACACACACACACAGAGCTGAGAAACAAAGAAATGTTCAACATTCTTACTATCAGGGAAATGCAAATAAAAACTGCTTTGAGATTCCATCTTAACCTATCAATAACACAAGTGACAGGTCATGCTGGTGAGGATATGGAGCAAGGTGAAACTGTTCTATTCTGATGGGGGTACAAACTTGTACAGCCACTATGGAAATCAATATGATGGTTCCTCTCAGAAGGCTGGGAATCAATCTACTACTCTTGAGCATGTGCCCAAAAGGACGATTCATGCTACTTGAAGGATACTTGCTCAACAATGCTCATAGCAGCTTTATTCATAATAGCCAGAAACTGGAAACTATCTAGATATCCTTCAACAGAAGAATGGAACTTGAAAAAAATTATCCTAAGTAAGGCAACCCAGATCCAGGAAAACAAATGTGGTGTATATTCACTTATAAATGGATATTAGCCATTAAATAAATGATATAGTACCTGATTTCCATAAGCATAGTTCCAGATGGCCTCTCTCCTTCCATCTTATTATCTGGTAATACAAGAGGAAACACTCTCAAGGATTATCAGAAACATTTTGTCTTTGCCGTGAGTCTTCCAACTTCACCTAAGCCTTACCTTTCAGAACACAAATATGTCTCCATGGTGAAAAGAATGTAATCAGGGATGCTGAAAGAGAGAAACATGGGTGGGAGTTCAATCCTTAATAATAAGTGACCACAAACAGAATGAAAGATACAACAGATTGGACCTTGAGATCAGATATTTAGGATCAACCCCAAACTTTCCAGTAATTAAGCAATGACCCTTTGATAGTTACTCAGCTTTTCTTTGTATCAGATCTCTCATTAGGAAAATCAAAACAATAGCATCTACTATACAGAATTTTTGTAAATATCCATTGTACCCATACATGTGTTCCTGCTCCGTGATATACATTATTATGCATAATAACTATTATGGTTGTCTTCACAAAACACCAATGGTTATGCCCACTGTCCCATGCTATAGTGTATCATAGCAAAAATAATGCTGATATTTTCTATTCTCTAGGAAGAAAAAAAAATCTTGTGACCAGGAGCAGTGACAGTAAGTAGGTTTCAGAAGGCAATCTTTCTTCCTGCCCTGATCCCAAGTCAGTGAAAGGTTCCTTTTCGCACATGACATCAAAAGAAGACACGTGAAGGACTAGTTTTGCTGAAGTGGACACAGGTGAAAGGCTCACAAGTGACACTTGTGAAGGAATATTTCAATGAAGCAAATACAGGTGAAAGGAGTTCAGCTAAAACAAGCACAAGAAAGGACATGTGATGAAGGATTCTTTGCTAACACAAATGTATTGGTACATGTTACATTTCGTAGTTGAGCTCCATTTGTCGGGAATCCATAAAGAGAAATGCACTAAAAAATTCAGGTGGTGGACTCAGCTTCTTGATGCTTCCTTTGACTTGGGCTGATAGGCAGAGATGTCGGCTAAGACAGACACACATGTGAAGGCAAGACATGTGCTGAGGTAAGACCCATGGAGGACAGGTGATGTTTGGAGACAGAATACAAAGGCCTTGACAGACAGTGACGGGGCTGAGCTCCACTTGCTTATAGAGCTAGCTGTGCAGTGCTTGTTGGTATTACATCTTCGCTGATCTTTGCTTTGCTGAGAGAGGCACAGCCAAGAACTTCTCCTTGTGTTCCTGTTGGCCCTGGTTCCTCCTGCTGACTTGAGCCAAGGCTGAGGCCTGGCTGTGTCTGCTAGGTAGTGCCACCACTGGTGATTCCTGTTTGCTACCCTGACTCTACCAAATTAGACTCTGGTGTATCCATAAAAGTGATTGCGAGTGGATCAACCTGCCACTGCCAACCTGTGAACTAAACTGCTGATTTCCAGATAGGATTTTCTCCAAAGAACCTTTTTAAACAGGTCAACTTCCTTCGTATCCTTTCTTTTCCACTACCTCTGGTAGGAGATGGCCTAGAAGGGAGGTTAAATCATTTAAAGACCATCAATGAAAACAGGCTTTGAAAAAATTAAAGTGATAATGGTTAGAAACTTTCTACTCTTTGAGAAGCGCAACACTTCACAAAGTTCCTTCAACAAGTAACTGGAAATTCCTCCTGTATAGGACAGACATTTGAGTAATATGTCATATTTATATGTGACTATAATATCAATTTCCTCTAGTATTTTAATGAATAAAAAGATGTAATAATAATTTCATGACAAGTAGTTTTGAAATGAGTGTTTCCAAACCCTACTCTCAGATAGGTCAATGAGTAGGAAAGAGGAATTCTGAGGGGAAAAAAACACTCACTGATAAATTATATGCTTGTAAAAACTAGTTAAAACTAAGCATCCCACACTCATAAAATACCTTGACATCTAACTTCATGGGAATACAATTTTTACAACTCTTCATAACATTTAACAGTATAAGACAAACAGATTATAAGCAATAAGTCCTGCAAAAAAATTTAAAGGTACCTCAGAGTATATAATTTGAATACAAAAGTTGGAACTAAGGTATAGACAAGATTGATTGAAGCTTTTGACAGATCTTATAAAAGCTGACTCTACATGATCACACTAAATGAAATAAAAAACTTGTAGAGACTCTCACAATCTCTACTAGTTCCCGTTTTCATTGCTGTGACCAAAAGTCTGAAGCAACCAAAGGGAAAAAGAATTGAGTTTCAGAACGAGGGTCTACTCTACCATGGCCATAAAGGTGGCAGTGAGCTCCCTGTCACTGTGCAACAGGGACAAGAAGCAACTAATGACATCACCTTTACAGTCAGAATTCAGAGAAACAATCTGACTGCTAATGTGCCACTTGGTTTCTCCTTGAAGGTGCTGCCAGTATTCATAGAGGGTCTTCCGTTCTCAGCTTAACCTCTTTGGAAACAATGTTATAGACAGAACCAGAACAAGAAGCATTTCCTAAGAAACACAATCCAGCCATGTTAACAATTAAGACCAAACACATTAGGTTACATCTCTTTTCATGTGTCAAAAATGTGTATCCAACCAAATATCCACATTTAGGAACTAGAGAGCTGACTGAGCTGTCAAGAGCACTTGCTGCTCTTCCAGAGGACCAGGGTTCAATTCCCAGCATCCAGCACCCACATAGCAACTGTAACTCAAATTCCTGGGGGACCAAACAACTTATTCTGGCCTTCACATACATACATGCAGATAAAACATCCATACATGTAAAATAAAAATAAATCTTTTTAAAAAAAAAACATTTGACTTCTCTGCCACCTGCTTATGGATCGAAATGTAAGCTCTTAGCCTGGTACAGTGGCACACACCTTTAGTCTCAGCACTGGGGAGGATGAGGCAGGTAGATATCTGAGTTTGAAACTAGCCTGGGCTACAGAGCAAATTCCAGGACAGCCAAAACCATTACACTAAGCAACCCATCTTGATGAAAAGAATTTAAAGAGATTTTTATGGGAAGGAAGGAAGGAAGGAAGGAAGGAAGGAAGGAAGGAAGGAAGGAAGGAAGGGAGAGAGGGAGGGAGGGAGGGAAGGAGGGAGGGAGGGAGGGGGAAAAAGAAAAAAATAAAGGAAAAGAAAAGGAAAGGAAAGGAAAGGAAAGGAAAGGAAAGGAAAGGAAAGGAAAGGAAAGGAAAGGAAAGGAAAGGAAAGGAAAGGAAAGGAAAGGAAAGGAAAGAGCTGTGAGCTCACAGGTGTCCCTTGTCCCTGTATACCTGTTGGGATAAGCTACATCTTATGTGCAATCAACTTAAAGAGTCTAGACTTATTTTTTTAAGCTAATGCCCTGATATAACAACATCTTTTCACTTGATATCTTAAATTCCCTTTGGCCATTTTACACTGATTTATGTTTTAAAAAATTAGATTTGTTTTTCTACATGCATTTTATACTGACCTTTGAGTACAAACAGAACCTCAGCACTTTCTAACTCAAAACTTGTGTCTCCATTTCTTACTCTGAGTTGGGAATCCCTCATGAAAATTTTCATTACTCTTCAAAACCTCACAAAATTCTACACAAAAGAGAGCAAGGAGCTGTATATTCAACTATTGAACACTGCTGTGTTCCACTTTCTAATCTTCAAGGAAGCATTAGATTTAACATCCTAAATCTACTTTCTATGAAGGTATTTGTACATATGGATTGTATGTATATATTGTATGTAGCTCAAATTGTATATATGTATTGTATGTAGCTCAAATCTCCCACATTTTAACCGTTGATGTTTAGAAAACTAAAGCACAGATCACACCAGAGTGCAAGATCTGGTTAGCTCTAAACTTAATGGTAAAAATGGATATCTTCTCCACACATTATCCTGATTAACACACAGGAAAAAGCAACTCAACAAAGCCAAACTAATCTGATGGACTTAATACATCTGAGCTCATCATCATACCCTTGGCCTTTAGTTCAGGTGGATAACAGAGAGAAAGTTTCGTTATAGGAATAAAAATGAGTCTAACTTTTCTCAGGTCCTGAGAAAAAGCAGGACAAGTTTGTTCCAGCAGCAAGTCATTTTTCTCATCTGAAAACAACCAGGCTCCATGGCTTCTGGCCTAGTTCACTCTTCTTGGATTTCACCATTTAGAATGTCACGTCTTTGCCAAAACACCTTCTTTGAGGTTTAGGACCAATTAAACTAAAGCACTATGTCAGGAAAGGGATTGAGACTGGCTCCAGTGTTATTGTCTCACACTCCATGACTAATGTGGTGGAGGTCATAAATGAGTGGAGAATAAAGATTCTACAGCAAATGAGCGCAACCTGGGATCCTGGGTAGAAATTAAGACGCATATAACCTTGAGCAGAGGAAAATAATCTTTCGTCCGCAGAACTCTAGCTTGACATTTTCTTCAGTTATAAATATAGACAGTAAGGCATGGCAGAGTTAGTAACTAACACCTATGACTATGTCTTAGTCACTGTTCTGTTGCTCCAAAGCGACACCGTGACCGGGGCAACTCTCATGAAAGAAATCATTTAACTGGGGGGGGGGGGGGGAGTACCGTTCAGAGGTTTAACGTGTTATCGTCATGGCAGGGAGCATGACTGCATGCATGGCACTGGAACAGTAGCTGAGAGCTACATACAAGTTGGCAGACCAAGAGAGAGAGAGCCTGGGGCTGGCTGGGGCTTTTGAAAGCCCACCCCCTAATAACCTGCTTTGTTCAACAAGGGCACATCTACTTCACATGAAGCCACACCTCCCGGTTCTTCTAATCCTTACAAATAAAGCTACTCCCAGGTGACTGAGCATTCAAATATATGAGCTTATGGGAGTCATTCTTATTTGTGCTACCACAGACTGTCACCAAGGGAAAAAAAACAGATGTCTATCGTATCATGGTATAGTTGTTCCAGTTCCCTCACCATAGCATTTAAGCACATCCCTACTGGTGCTTAATTTTGATCATCAATTTCGTTGGATTAGGAAGTACCTACATTAGTGAAGTATGCCTCTGGGAATGTCTGTGAGGGCCTTTCCAGCAATGACCCATTTATGAGAAAAATTTGCCCTGAACCATGGATGACCATTCCATAGGCTAGAGAAGCAATTCAACCTTTGGGGTCACATAGCCGATATGTTGTATATCAGATATTTACATTATGATTTATAACAGCAAAATTACAGTTATGCAGCCACAACAAAATACTTTTATGGTTGGGGGTCATCACATGATGTACTGTGTTTAAGGGTCTCAGCATTAGGAAGGTTGAGAACCGCTGGGCTAGAGGGAAAGAGGAAAAGGGAGATGGGGTGGTGCTGGCAGCTTTTCTCTCTCTACTTCCTGCCCAGTATGAAATCAATAGCCCATGGCACTCTCCCAATGCAATGACCAGTTGTTTCACTATGTGCCAAGCAGCAAAGTAGATAAAGATCATGGACCAGAGCCTCTGAAGTCATGGGCCAAAATGAACCCTTCCTTTTCTAGATAGTTTGTGCAGGGTATTTTTGCAGAAAGTTGAAAAGTCTAACAGTCTTTACTTCAAAAGTATGGTAGAAACCTGTCGCTAAAACTGCACATAACAACTGCAGTCTTGCCTATAAATGCTCAGCGTGCAACACATTTAAGGACCTAGTCAAAGCCCCAAATTTCATTAAATCATTTAGACACTATATCCTTTCACGTTTTCATATCAAAAGTGACAAATTTCCACACAGGGAACCACAGAACTCATTGTTTTCTAGTATCACCTATCTATCATCAATGGTTGGTTAATCAAAATAACTGACAATCAATATTTTCTAAGAAACACACCAATAAGTCTTCATACCAATACTGTCCTGAATAAATAAAACTAAAGGTCAACTGACTATATTTTAAATAAATCATATTGTATTGCAGTACGTTAATTGAAAAGTACATTTATGGAGCTGGAGTGATGGCTATATGGTTAGGAGCACTCTCTTAACCTTGGAAGAACACTGCTCTCCCGAAGGTCCTGAGTTCAAATCCCAGCAACCGCATGGTGGCTCACAACCATCCGTAAAGAGATCTGACGTCCTTTTCTGGTGTGTCTACAGTGTCCTTAACATATAATAATAAATAAATCTTTGTGCCCGGAGCAAGAGGGGCCAGAGTAAGCAGGGCCAGAACTGGAGCCCATGATGACTCACAACCATCTGTACAGCTACAGTGTACTCATATACTTAAAATAAATAAATAAATCTTTAGAAAAAAAAAGAAAACTACATATATGTCTGGGCCATAACATAAATATTTTAATAAATATAAGATAACCAGTTTTCTTTTGTAATTCCAAGATATTTTATTTCATCCAATTAAATAATTATTCTAAGAAAAGTTTCACAGACTTCGCCAGATGGTCAGAGGACTATTATTTTAAACCAGGCAAGAGCTTCTGACTGTTAGTATCCTGTCTACAAAACTGTAATTTACCTAATGTAATTTACTACCATTTCTTCACAGCTCAGTGCACATGCTCTTTATTTGGTAAACATTTGTCTCACTGACCTCTAACATATGAATGGCATTTTTTTAATGCTTCTTCCTATCTTTCCTCTCATTTGGTTAGGATTGACAGTCTTTGATTTACTGTGACAAACTCTCCATAGTTAGGGTTTTGTCTTCATTTCTTCTCTTACTCTTTTATCTGGTTAGAAACCTGGCTTGTGGATGGATGGGTTTCACTCTATCTCACTTGGACTTTGGTGGCACATTAATAGTATGAATATATATAGGTCCTCAAGGAATGCTGTAAAATGGAGCCAGGTTTTATGGGGAAAGGCACTTCGATAAGGAAACTACTTAAAAAAAATCACAGAGAGAAAGGAGATGTAGAAGTAGGCACTACTTAGGGGATGATGGGATTGATTTGCGGGAAAGGTAATTCCAGAGCCAGATTTTAAGGAAAATAATGAGGAGATAAAGTCAGTCCAATTCAGAAAGAAGGCTGCACACAAACAAGTAGAACTGTCTAGCAGACAAGAAAATCCTCACACTGAATCAACCACGAACTAAGCCCCTACTCAACTGGGCGGGAATGCAAAACTCCAAGTGTCAGAAATCAGAAAACCTCCTCACCAAAGAAAGAGACTGGATAAGTGGGGCTGAAATGTGTGAATATCTGAAGAAAGGAGCAGAATCAATATCTAGCCAAATCAAATATCAGCTTCACTGAATACAATTCTAAACTATGAGAACAAAATAAAATGTTATTGTTTAAAATGTAGCTATAACAATGTTACTATTTTCAGCACTCTTTGTTTCAAATTTTCTTACTATATTGCATGAACAGTTTCTCCGTATAATCTCCAAATAGCTACTAGATTGTCCTTCCAGCTGCTACAATTACCACGAAATTGCCAATGGCTCGTAGTCACTTTTCATTACCATGCCATAACATCTGGCATAAACAACTAAGCTGGTTGTTTTAGCTTTTGGTGTCAGAGATGTCATCCCTTTGTGACAGGCACCTCACATGAGAACAACCAGGAAACACATAGAGAGAGAGAGAGAGAGAGAGAGAGAGAGAGAGAGAGAGAGAGAAATATCATGTTTGTGGATTTTCTCCAAGTTTCTCTGGTATTCCACCTAGGTCTCAAACCTATGGATTAGTGTCACCCACAATTAGGGCAAGTACCCCCATGTTTGTGAATCCTATCTAGAAGGGTCCATAAAGGATACCCAGAAGTATGCTTTACTTATCTCAATGATGTACCTCCATCCTACCAGGTTGACCAGATGGACCATCATAGTTTTGGGGGGGGGGGTTCATTTTGGCTATTCTGATGACAAAAGTACTTCTGTGGTAATATAACCATCATAGCACTAGGCTTTGTCCTTCTTCTCTCTAAGAAAACTATGTCTCTGGCCTTAAGTCTTGAACCTAAAGATTTGATCAGTGGTAAGAATGCAGTCCCACTGAAGTACTTTCTTGAGTTTACGGAAAGTCTACCACTTTGGAATACTTACCATTTTCAAAGGTCGCTTAAGATTTCTATCCTCACTTTTACTTTCAATTTTTAATATTTCATCTATATATTGTTATTTCACATAATTACTAAAATTCTATATGTATTGAGGCCATCACTCCACTGGAACAACCCATGTCAAAGTCACTGTGGCCTTAATGCTTGATACATCTGATGATTAGCCACATTCCTTTCTTCTTTGACTATTTGAATTTGACACAGATAACTATTGCTTCACCATCCAATGTATCTTTCACTTGGTTTCTTGGTCAAGAAGCCTTGGTCAAGAGGTCATCACACTCTCTGGGCCCACTAAAAGTATTTTTAATAGTTCCACCTATATGTGGTCTATATAAATACAGTAACAATAAGGTAGAAGAAGCTTTCCTACTGTAATAAAAATACCTGTAGGGGCCCACCTTCATATGCGCCTATGGGAGACATAATACCTTCAAATCAAAGGTAGTCTTTATAAAATAAAACCCAATATTTTTTCACCATATTTCAGCAATAATGAATTAGAAAACAAGTCACGTTACTAGCAGCGTAACAATAAACATTACCTAAGAGTCAAAGCCACTAGGGATGGGCAGAATTTTGAAGAAAACCACAATGTTGTTATTAAAGGACATAAAAGAAAAATGTTTTTAAATAGAGAACTATATCATGTTACCAACAAAGAAGATTTAATAATGTCAAGATGTCAGTTCTCCAGCCCCAAAATAAATAAATAAACTCCCTTCAATCCCAGTGGGCTTAAAGGTTTATTTCTGGAAACTCAACACATGATTCTGAAGTTAATCTAGAATAATAATATTTGTAATCATGAAAGTAGGAAAGGGATGAGTTAAGATGGGGCCAACAGGAGTGGGAGGAAAATAAGAATGAGTAAGGGCTAAATACAATCCAAATACATTGTACAATCTGAGTATATTAATATCAAATATAAAATTAATAGTAAAAATTACACCAAAAAATAAAACAAATAGCTGAGAAATATATATATCCTATACCTTGAAGAAAAAGCTCATATGATTCACACAAAATGAAAAGCTATCAAAAGAAACAAAAAACATTAATGGACAATAGAAAACTCTCAAAAGAAGGTTATAGTTATTCTTCACACAATGATTACAACTGTAACTTAGGAGGTAAAATCATGTTAGGATGGCAAATAGGCAGAGCTCCTTGTGCACATTAATAAGAGGGCATGAGAAAAATGGAAGGCAGGAAGTACCAGGGGACAAGGATAAATGTATAAACTTCATGTGGCATTTGAACAAATTTCAGAATTCTTAAAATATCTAAAAATAGCACTGAGATCGATTAATCCTCATAAAATAAGAATGGGTTTCCCAAAACAGATATCCGTGATGCCTGATTAGAAAAATGCCTGATTAAAATGGTCTCTCAGTGGTTTTTGCTAAGAAATAGACTCAAAACATCAATGAAAACTAAAAAAGGAGAAAACAGCCTTTGATAAAGTGAGGAAACTCCTGTAACCTTGACTTACAAAATTTGAGGAAGAATTGCCTGCAGAGAAGGTCAAAGGTTACAGTGGGACACCTACCAAGACAGATGTGCCTGAGCACCAAGGATCGCAAATATCAAACAGTGTGGTTCTCCAAGATATATGGCGTAGCACCAGGGGCAAAACCACAAGCACTATTGAGGACTAGGAACAGGGTGCTCCTCTGGGAGGAGCTTTTGTAACCTCTCTTTGACCCCAAAGGACATAGAGGAGGTGGTGCTGAAGAAGGAAACATTCCTCATGTCAAGAAGCCATATGTCATTGAAGCAGGGTGAAGGAAATGGACCTTAAATTATGAACAGCTCGACAACTGAACTCTAGAGAAGCAGAGGTTCAGATGGTTCACACACACTGTGCCCCGGGTCACGAAGGGCTTAGCTGTGAACTCAAGAGAGGTGCTGCCTCCCTGGAGCACTGTTCTACAATTCCCCCTTAAAAGAGCCTCGGACAAATAACTGAAAGAATCCGCCTCATTCACACACTATATAATAGCCATGAATAAGCCAAACAAGCATCTACGCAAAGTGACTTTCAGAAAGAAGCAGGGAATATGAAGAAAAACAAGGGGCAGATGCGCAGATCCCAGGAGACTATGGCTACTGCTCAGATAAAAGTTATGTCTACCTATGTGCTTTTGAATATGAGGCACCCAAGGAATCAGGGGGCTGGAAAAAGAGAAATGGAGGAGACGAAACATCAACTGGATAGCTTTAAAAAAATAAAACAAACAGAAGAAAAACTAAATCCATCCAAAATATCAAGCTCACAGTACACAACATAAGCTTTGGGTTTAGTGCATAACAAGCAGAAATTAATAATTAAAAATACTATAAAAAGAGGTTTAGGAGATAGCTCAGTTGGTTTTAGCCCTTACCATGAGAACTTGAGTATATCAGGCATGGCAATCTTTTTGGGGTTTTTTTTTTCCATTCTCTTTTTTCATGAATTGATTTATTTGTTCACTTTACATCCCAGTCCATGCTCCCAGCCCCATTCTCTCATTTCTCCCTCTCCCTGGGTACCAACCCACCCTGGCACATCAAGTCTCATCCAGACTATTAGCATCCTCTCCCACTGAGGCCAGAGAAGGTAGCCCAAGTGACAAGTGGACCCAAAGGCAGGCAATGAAGTCTGAGTCAGAGACAACCCTTCTTCCAATTGTTGGGAGACCCACTTGGAGACCAAGCTGCACATCTGCTACATATGTGTAGGGGCCTCGGTCCAGTCCATGCATGTTCTTCCGGTTGGTGGGTCAGTCTCTGTGAGCCCCCATGAGCCCAGGTGAGTTGACTCTGTAGTTGACAATCTTTACCTCAACTCTTGCACAACAGTCCCGGAGCTCTGACTAATGTTTGGCTGTGAATCTCTGAATCTGTTTCCATCAGTTTCTGGGTGAAACCTCTCGGGTGACAGTTATGGAAGCATGTCTGCAAACATGGCAAAGTATCATTCATAAGTTGGCTCTTTCCCATGGAGTGGGTCTCAAGTTGAGTCCGTTATTGGTTGGCCATTCCTTCCATTAAAAACAGGGACATTATGAAATATGTAGACAAATGAATGGAACTAGAAAGTATCATCCTGAATGAAGTAGCCCAGACCCAGACACACACACACACACACACACACACACACACACACACACGGTATAAACTGTTAGAAGTGCACATTAGCCATAAAGTATAAGCTAACCATGCTACAATCCACATATCCAAAGGACGAGAGTTCAAGGGAGGATACTCGAATCTCACTCAGAAGGCGAAATAAGATAAGACATCAGAAATGGATAGAAAGGGGTGAGAGGGGGGATGGGGAGGGAAGTGGGAATAGAGATCAGCTGTTGTGAGAGTTAGCTGGGAAGAAGAGAAATCGGTGGGCAGGGGGCATCTCTGGGATAAGCCAGAGACCTGGGAGGATGTGGGCACAGTGATTTTAATCCCAGTGCAGGGGGGGTCTGGAGATGGGTGGATCCCTGGAAATTGCTAGCCAGCAGAAATAGCTCGATACCCTGTCTCAACAAACAAGGTATTTCTTGAAAAATGGCTTCTGGCCTCTACAAGGTCATGCACATGTTCTTGTGCACCTGAACCTACATGAATACACACACACACACACACACACACACACACACACACACACGTGTCAATGGAGACAAAGAAAGTAGAGGAAAAGAAAATATATAAACATAATATTCTTAAATTTTAAATGTACACTTTAAACAGGGTGAAGACATTGGATAAAATTCAATATTGGTTCTAAATTAAAATATAACTTCTTATGAAAAGGAAAAATGCATACACCTTTATATCTTTAACATGGCCAGTGGCAAGCGTGGTACTTAGTGGGAGAGTCTTGAGAAATCCCCCATCACAGTCAGAAATGAGATGACAATATCCATAATTCTTGCCACCGCCACCACCAATACCATCAGTACCAGCACCATCTCATTTTTTGTTTTCTAGACACTTTAATGTTATGTGCTATATGCCAGCTTGATTCTCACAGCAATCATATAGATAAGTCAAAAATATTTTTTCCTGTTTACAACTATGCTTGCAAACCTTTTTCGAAGGTCCTATCTTTGACTAGATAAAAGATGTAAAAGTCGTAAGATGAAAGAGTGTATTTGATTAGGAAATTATTTTCTGCTTCCATTAGAAATCACGTGGAATGGAGGGTATTCTCGTGGAATGCTGTGCTCGTTCTCATGACCAATTGCTGTTCAGAATAAACCTGGCAGGGCTGGAGAGGTGGTCCCATGGCTACGAGCACATAACTTCTGTTGAGGAGGATCTGAGTTCAGTTGCCAACACCACCAACATCGGGCAGCTCTCAACTGTTTGTAACTTACCAAAGAATCTAACACTTCAACCCTGCACACACACACACACACACACACACACACACACTTTAAAAATAAATCCTGGGGGGCGGGGAAGGGTAAACCTGCCCATTCCCATCTTGACTTGCTCCCTTTCCTCTTCTTAATTTTTTTTTAGAATTCGTTTGTTTGTTTTGTTTTGTTTTGCTTTGCTTTGTTTTTTCTGAGACAGGGTTTCTCTGTGTAGCCCTGGCTGTCCTGGAACTCACTCTGTAGACCAGGCTGGCTTCAAACTCAGAAATCCGCCTGCCTCTGCCTCCCAAGTGCTGGGATTACAGGCGTGCGCCACCACCGTGACCCAGCTCTTTCCTTTTCTTATAAGCTCCTGCATGATGCCACCTGCTTTGATGTTATGTACCCAGCCAGGCCCTCCTCAGAGCTAGTGCTTTTTAGACTTTCAGGCTCCCACGTTGTAAATTGAATAAAGCTCTTTTGTTTACAAATTACTCAGCCTTCATCTTTTTCATCAGGAAACAGAAAACTAAGCTAGTCTGTTTACAGATAACTTGAGAGACATAAGTCAGAGCTCAAAAGTCATCAAAGCGGAGGAACTATGACAAACACACCAAGCATTTAGTGAGGTCCCCTGAAAACTTTCGCTTTAAGAGATAGCCTAAATTAGGAGATGAACTTCCATTATATGCTGAAGCCCATTCTTAAACCAGCTCAGGGTCAGGCTAGATTTAAAGCAGACTTCCTACCAAAAGCCAATAAAAATAGTCTCCAAATGAAAGGATTGCATTTATATCCTCAAACGATCTTTATTATTTTCTTCTATGCAGTGTTGATTATTCAGTTACAAGCGACAGTGTAGAAGAAAATGGAAACAAGCAGCCAAAAGCCATAGGAAAATAAACAATGGAAAGACTAGTGACCTGGACTTACTAATCTCCTAGTTGTGGTGCACTTGTTTAGAAAAGGGTCTTAGGGCCAGTGAGATGGCTCAGCCAGGAAAGCCTCCAATGGACCTGAGTTCTATTCTCAGGACCCACAGCGGAAGGAGAGAGCAACCTTCAAATCATTGTCTCACATCCCCACGCTCGCTGAACAATATGCACACGTGTAAACAAATGAATGTAATTAAAAAGTCTGTTAAACAAAAAAAAATCCATTTTAAAGGCCTTGCAAAACATGAGATGCACATTAACTACCTAAAGGAACAAATTGAGACAACAGGTACACTCTAAATGACCAGCCAGTTAGTGATGAGCCCCCTATACAGAAGTACTGCGAATGCCCAAAAGAAAGAAATGCAGATTCCAGGACAGAAGAGCTTTAAAACAACTACTGTAAATATGTTTAAGTATTTAAGGTGTAGGGGGTGACTTCTAATATAAGGGAAGTCTGAAAATATAAGTAACTTGTTGGAAACTGATTGAACTCTTTAAAATATCTGGAGAAGGACAACCACACACCTTTCAGATGCCAAGAAAAAAAAATCCGTCAATCTAAGATTCTGGAGCCAGTAGAATTAACATTCAAGTTTGAGGGTGAATTTGATATATTTTACTCAAACCCATACACATTTTGAGACGTTCTTGTGGGAGATTTGTATTCAGTAGACATTCGTGCTTTTCAGCAGAAAAAAAAAAGCTACATGAGAACTTGTGAGAACTTGTATCTACAAAAGCATTATAAACAGCATATATTTGCATATATATATATATATATATATATATATATATATATATCATTCTCCCTTTAAATTTTTCTTTAAGTCCTTTATTTTCTGTATTTAACTTGGAGCAAAGTAGAAATCAGGAAACCAGAAAGAGGCCTTTGGGAACATGCTAAGAGAGGGGATGGTCCATTACAGATTAAAGTAGTGAGATGAAATTCTGGAGGCAGCAAAGCTTAAACAGGATGGGGATTGTGGGGCAATCAAGTGTCAAAGAAGAAGACTAAACCTAAGGGAGGAAGTAGGAAAAGCTACATGGAAGCCTGCTATCTCATAAGCCAACTTTAAAAAATGGGTAAAGATGAAACATGTGAAATGAAAAGAGGGGGAGATACTGGGGGCTAAAGGGTTAATTAAGTCGCAATGGGGAAAGGAGTAGTAAAGGCTGGGGGGGAATTAATCAAAACCAAGGATCTATGAAAATGCCTTCTAGAGACCTACTGATTAGTAAGCACTTTCAAAATACAACTTTAAAGATCTAGTTTGAATGGAATTGCCCTGCATAGGTGGAAAATTCTACTTTCAGAAGGTGTGGGTTATTAAGTGAAAATCCCAATACAAGGCATGGGATTGAGCTTTGGTCCAGGAATCCCTACAGATCTCTAAACCAACACAGGCCTTGCACTGCCCTTGCTTATATGCCATAACCACACCATAAGGATGCTATTGCTGAAGATATTACTACATTGGCTGCATAACTTAGAGGAATGAATCTCCACCAGCAAAGATATTACTACACTGGCTAGTTTTCATCATGCCACAAGGTGTGATTTAAGCCAATGGGGAGAAAAAGCATCAATAGTCTCACCTAGTGCTGGGCCCCTAATGTGCTTCTTGGTTCAAGAGAGGCATGAGTACCATAAAGGCAACTGGCTGATTTGTCAATGAATTTGAGATACGCGCCATGGGGGAATCTCAATCATGGCACTAGAATCTTAGTCAAACACTCAGCTCGGGACATCAGGGGCCCTAGGATAGAACCTGCTATATAATTTTGCTGAAGGACCATGTTGTCAAATGACCTTCTCAATATTTATGGTTATACCCATAGTTCAGAGGACACTCTCAATTTTGATCAGAGAGGAAGCAAACATCAGTCCATGGAGAGATTTGTAACTAGACAAAGAGCTAAAATAAGAACTTGAGTGTCCAGCCCTAAATGGGCACATCTATATTAACCCGCCACCACCAAAGTCTCAGTTCATCACCATCACGAAAAAGGAGTCGGAGAGAATGTGAGAGCCAAAGGATGGAAGAAGTGCTATCTATATCCTATTCATGGCATCCTAAACCTCCCTCACAACACTAGTCTCAACAGGAACTGGACTGCACTAGCATTGGGAAGTAGAAGAAAGCTTTAGTCGTTTATATAGGACCGTGTCAGGCACTGTTGGGCAATCCCACTGTCAAGTTATTGTTGCTCCTACAGCCTCTTTCTCTGAGAGTTGTCGACACTAATAATGAAGCCCACAGAGTTCTCTACTCCCTCTCTGGCCTTACAGAACTACGTATTTACCAAGATGGTTGTAATCGTGGAACAGAAACTGCCTCGCCGAGTCTTGCCATCTGGTTTGGAACTCTGTCATAGATAAGGTCCTTGTATCAAAGGCAGTAGACTCGTGGGCTCAGAAAGAGGCTATCTCTGCTCCTTCTGATTGTGAGCACTGTCTGTTGTTTGCTGAGCTGGAAATGAACGCTTTGATTCTGGGTCCTCTGCCTTGCTTCTCTCCTCTATTCAACCAAGAACTCTTTCTCAAGATCCTGAGGTAAATATTTCCAGATGTTAAAAAAAAAAAAAAAAGGAGAGGGGGAAAAAAACCCTCCCAATTTCCTGGACCTGGCTTCAGATTAAAAGCATCAGCAGTTCAAGTGAACTACCATTATACATTGCATAGAAAAGGGAATAGAGGTATTGGAGCTAAGCTAAAAAGCTACACAAAACGGGCCAAAGCTGGAAGTCCAGCCCAAAGCTCTTAACTGTCACCAGCTCTGTAGGTGGCCTTGTTCACATCAGCTTCTATGATAGAAGCCTTAATTATAAGATCCCCAACTGTACCCTAGTTCTGTGACAGCCATGAGGGTATCTCAAACATACTGTTTCAGCATCTCTGTGTTCACTGGCACATATTTGTCCAAGAAGTCCCCAAGACTTCTACAAGTTTGTAAGATGAGCTCCTATGTTAACCTCAGCTCATGGTACATACTATCAATATATATCAGTATATCAATCCTGAGATAAAACGCAGCTTCCTTAATTCCTATAGAATTAAAAAAAAGTTTGTCACACAGAGTATATGCTAAAGAGATGAAAGTCACAGACAGAGCTTCTTAAAACCCCGGGGCCTGGAGAGATGGCTCACTGGTCAAGCACAGTTTTTCTTTTATGCTGAATTGGTGGCTATTTCTTTTATATTCTGAACCAGTATATCGTAAACAAGCTACCCCCCAAAAAGTTTAGGGCCACTGACTTACTGCCTTAGACACATAGCTTGAAACTTAGGAAAAAAACACAAAACAGTAACTCATGTTCCAATGTAACTTAAATCTAATCCCTATAAATCATAGGCAGCCTGGATATTCGTCCAGCTCCTGAAAAACAGCTTGAACAACTTTGACACAGGACAAAGTAAATACTGGTGTCACTTTGGTACAAAGAATACCAGACCAGGAGTCCAAGCTCATTGCGTGACCTTGAGAAAGCTACTTAACATTAGGACCTCGGGTTCCTAGGGGAAAATTCTACTTTTCCTGATTAACTCCAAGGACTTAGTGAAGGATACAATGAGATCATGTATTCGAAAACACGTTTGGGAGGAAGGGAAGATAAATAGCTCTCTGCAAGGGATAGGTTTTATTTCAAAGTCCTGCTTGGGCCTGGGAAATATCAATCTTCTGCATGTTACCAGCATGCTAGTGAGGCAGCCTGTGGAGTTTTTCAAGAAGCCTGGAGGATCCAAGTTAGGCAGCTCATTGCTCAGGCTGAATAGGCAGAGAGGGGAATTCTTGGTGCAGAAGAGCATCTGCTTGTGATTAAGGCAGGAGCCTGAACTGAAGGCCATGTTTCAGAATGCCTCATAGCAACGGTCCCAAGTTGTAAAACACATCTCGTCTTTTTAAAGTGGATATGAAAGGTAAATATGAACGTGTTATCCTGTAGTTTCAAGAAATAAAATAACGCTTGTTTAACATACCATGCAACACACACACACACACACACACACACACACACACACACGGGGAAACATCAGACAGAGACTAATGTGAGAGAAAAGTCCCTACACAATAACCACCACACCATGCTCCAAAGAGCTCGCCTGTACTCTGTTCATTGCAAAATATGTTTGCAGAGTATCCTCCCCCCCCACCATACCTCCTCTTAGCATGTTCCTCCTTTCAAGGTCAACATTGGTCAATTTGTATCCCTGGCAAAAATAAATAAAAATAAAAAAATCAAACAACAAGACTTTATCCAAAATTTACTATTAGTTTGATCTGGCTATAGGCAAAGGAACTGTATCCATTATAACTCTGACTAAAGCTCTATGCCAGGTTGAAGAAAAGCCACCATAAGATGTCCAAGTGGGTCAGGTGGGCGAGATGTTCTGAGAGGAGTTAGGGAGAGGAGACAGCAGATCTGAAGGTTCCCATTAGGGCCATTTCTTGGGAATGTGCAATCTCTAGTGTACGGGAGGGGCTCAGCTTGTTCTCAAAGCCAAAGCCTTAGGGAGGATCTGTTTTAAAAATCTAAAAGAAGGCCAGACTAGACGTCTAAGGTAGGTCAGACCCTACTAAGCAAGCTATAAATTTCATCTGAAGGTACATGAGTGAAAAAAAAAAAAAAACAAAGAAAAACAAAAAAAAAAAAACATGATGTTCTGCACCAGAAGAAAATCCTGGGTTTTATGGGGAACATTCAGAAAGATAGCCAAAGAGTCTGCTATGTGAACGGTCTGGCTGGGTTAAGTTCCATCCTTCCAGAAACACTTGAGGCAAATGTAGGGAGACCTGTGACTGTGTCCAAAGCAATGGAGTAAGAGATGACAGAGAGACTTAAAGACAATCTCCTCCAAGAGGACTACTCCAGGCGGTGGAGCGCCAGGCCTGTGGAACCAGCCTCTGGCCAACAGAAAAGCTGCAGGCGTTGCTATGTGGTTAGGAGAGCCACCCCCTTCCATTAGAAAATGGATGCTCACCTTGTAAAGTAAATCACCACAAGCCATTCCATCAACTTTACAGAAACCGCTTCTCCGAGGCATCCAATGGACTCAAAATATAAAATTGTGAGAGGAGAAAGGACCTAAGTTTTAGTTGGTCAGCACCACGCTGTGGTGAGACATTTATCTTATGGAAACCTCTAAGGCAGAAATGGAGAGGAGGGAATATGACCACTAGGGTCTCTTCCAGCTGTAACAGTCTACAAGTCCAGTTAGCATATAAAATAATTGAAGAGGGTTGAAGGCTATATACATCAAAACATTATAAGACAGTAGCTCGAGGGAGTAGGATTTGGCCTGGGTAGACACAGTTGGAAAGAAAAGAGTCAGAGAACATTTTCAGAAAGGAAAAATACAGAAGGCAGAAGAGATTTTTTTAAATGAACCATTAAACCAGGAGATGTTCCAGTAAGATATAAAATAATAAAGTGTAGACGTTCAGATATCCAAAGACTGCTTGAAGTTGGAGTCTACGGGTGTAGCAGAAAGAATGAAGGGCCTTGCAAGAGCCAGGAGCAGGATGGTTTTACTTCCTTGCATTTGCTGGTGCCATTTGGGAAGCCCAAGGTAGAGCCATCAGAAATGCAAATCAAAACAACCCTGAGATTCCACCTCACACCAGTCAGAATGGCTAAGATTAAAAACTGAAGAGACAACAGGTGCTGGCGAGGATGTGGAGAAAGAGGATCACTCCTCCACTGTTGGTGGGATTGCAAGATGGTACAACCGCTCTGGAAATCAGTATGGCGGTTCCTCAGAAAATTGGGCAGGACACTTCCAGAGGACCCTGTCATACCACTCCTGGGCATATACCCAAAGGATTCCCTTGCATGCAATAAAGACACATGCTCCACTATGTTCATAGCAGCCTTATTTATAATAGCCAGAAGCTGGAAAGAACCCAGATGTCCCTCAATGGAGGAATGGATACAGAAAATGTGGTATATTTATACAATGGAATACTACTCAGCAATTAAAAATAATGAATTCATGCAATTTGTAGGCAAATGGTTGGATCTGGAAAATATCATCCTAAGTGAGTCAACCCAATCACAAAGGAATACACAGGAATTGCAATCACTGATAAGTGGATATTAATGAGCCCAGAAGCTCTGAATACTCAAGATACAATTAACTAAGCAAAAGATTCCCAAGAAAAGGGATGGAGAGGACTCTGGTCCAGAAAAGACTAAATCCGGTTTTGTAGGAGAGTACCAGAACAGAGAAATAGTGGGGAGGGTGATTGGGGAATGGGGGGAAAGAGGACTTATGGGACATATGGTGATGGGGGAACTGGAAAGGGGAAAGCCTTTGGAATGTAAACAAAGAATATAGAAAGTAATTTTAAAAAAGGAAAAAAAGAAAACATCCAATTCCATTTATTTATTTATTTATTTATTTATTTATTTATTTATTTATTTAGTATTTGTTCTTTATTTTCTATATTCTTTGTTTACATTCCAAATGATTTCCCCTTTCCCGGTCCCCACCCCCCCCATAAGTCTCATAAGTCCTCTTCCCTCTACCCATTCCGCAATCAACCCCCTCCCACTTTTCTGTCCTGGTACTCCCCTACATTGCAGCCATTCCAGGACCAGGGCCCTCTCCTTCCTTCTTCATGGGAATGATTTCATATGTAAATTGTGTCTTGGGTATTCAGAGCTTCTGGGTTACTACCTACTTATCAGTGACTGCATTCCATGTGTGTTCTTTTGTGATTGGGTTACCTCACTTAGGATGATATTTTCCAGGTGCAACCATTTACCTAAGAATTTCATGAATTCATTGGTTTTAATTGCTGAGTAGTATTCCATTATGTAAATATACCACATTTTATGTATCCATTCCTTCATTGAGGAACATCTGGGTTCTTTCCAGCTTCTGGCTATTATAAATAAGGCTGCTATGAACATAGTGGAGTACGTGTCCTTATTGCATGCCAAGGAATCCTCTGGGTATATGCCCAGGAATGGTATAGGAGGGTCCTCCGGAAGTGTCATGCCCAGTTTTCTGAGGCATTGCCAGACTGATTTCCAGAGTGGTTATATGAGCTTGCAATCCCACCAGCAGTGAAGGAGTATTCCTCTTTCTCACATCCTTGCCAATACCTGTTGTCTCCTGAGTTTTTAATCTTAGCCATTCTGACTGGTGTGAGGTGAAATCTCAGGGTTGTTTTGATTTACATTTCCCTAATGACTAATGATGTTGAACAGTTCTTAAGATGCTTCTCAGCTATTTGAAATTCTTCAGGTGAAAATTCTTTGTTTAATTTTTTATAGGGTTATTTGGCTCTCTGAAGTCTAACTTCTTGAGTTCTTTGTATATATTGGATATTAGCCCTCTGTCAGATGCAGGGTTGGTGAAGATCTTTTCTCAATTTGTTGGTTGCCGTTTTGTCCTTTTGACAGTGTCCTTTGCCTTACAGAAGTTTTGTAATTTTATGAGGTCCCATTTGTCAATTCTTGATCTTAGAGCATAAGCTATTGGTGTTCTGTTCAGGAAATTTTCCCCTGTGCCCATGTGTTCAAGGCTCTTCCCCAGTTTCTTTTCTATTAGTTTCAGTGTGTCTGGTTTTATGTGGAGGTCCTTGATCCACTTGGAGTTGAGCTTAGTACAAGGAGATAAGAATAGATTGATTTGCATTCTTCTGCATGCTGACCTCCAGTTGACCAGCACCATTTGTTGAAAAGGTTATCTTTTTTCCACTGGATGGTTTTAACTCCTTTGTCAAAGATCAAGTGACCATAGGTGTGTGGGTTCATTTCTGGATCTTCAATTCTATTCCATTGATCTACCTGCCTATCACTGTACCAATACCATGCAGTTTTTAACAGGAATTTAAGGCCCATACCTAAACATTGTAAAAGCAATATACAGCAAACCAGTAGCCAACATCAAACTAAATGGAGAGAAACTTGAAGCAATCCCACTAAAATCAGGGACTAGACAAGGCTGCCCCCCCCCCATATCTTTTCAATATAGTACCTGAAGTTCTAGCTAGAGCAATTAGATAACATAAGGAGGTCAAAGGGATACAAATTGGAAAAGAAGAAGTCAAACTATCACTATTTGCAGATGATATGATAGTATATTTAAGTGACCCAAAAAACTCCACCAGAGAACTCCTTCAACTGATAAACAACTTCAGCAAAGTGGCTGGTTATAAAATCAACTCAAGCAAATCAATAGCCTTCCTGTACTCAAAGGATAAGCAGGCTGAGAAAGAAATTAGGGAAATGACACCCTTCACAATAGTCACAAACAATATAAAGCATCTTGGGGTGACTCTAACCAAACAAGTGAAAGATCTGTATGACAAGAGCTTCAGGTCTCTGAAGAAGGAAATCTAAGAAGACCTCAGAAAATGGAAAAATCTCCCATGCTCGTGGATTGGCAGGATTAATATAGTAAAAATGGCCATCTTGCCAGAAGCAATATACAGATTCAACGCAATCCCCATCAAAATCCCAACTCAGTTCTTCATAGAGTTAAAAAGAGCAATTCTCAAATTCATCTGGAATAACAAAAAACCCAGGATAGCTAAAACTATTCTCAATAGTAAAAGAACTTCTGAAGCCGGGCGTGGTGGCGCACACCTTTAATCCTAGCACTTGGGAGGCAGAGGCAGGCGGATTTCTGAGTTTGAGGCCAGCCTGGTCTACAGAGTGAGTTCCAGGACAGCCAGGACTACACAGAGAAACCCTGTCTCGAAAAACCAAAAAAAAAAAAAAAAAAAAAAAAAAAAAAAAAGAACTTCTGGGGGAATCAGTATCCCAGAGGACCTCAAGCAGTCGGTTTCCATTTAAGTCCTTATCCTCCAGGGAGCAACCCTCCTCGTCTAGGTACTAAAGAGTGGAAGTACAGCCCCCCGAAAGACCCATCCATAGGATCCCAGTGTAGCGCACAATCTGGTTTTCTGGTCCAATGTGTCGGAAGGCAGAACTCATCTGTCCTGCACTCACTGCATTTCCCTTGAAATTTCAATGTTATCGGTGATGTGTCATTCTTTTGCCATGGCTCTCCTTCATCATCACCAGCTTCCAGGACTTCAGACCCGTCATCCAAGCTGTTTTGTAAGGGGAGGAGGTCACTGCGCTGTTGGCAAAGTGCTTCCTTGCTTTGCAAGCAGGAGGACCAAGATGCAGTCCCCAAAATCCATGTTTTAAGGTGAAATAAAAATCAGAAATCAGAGCATGCTGGTCCACACACCCAGCACTAGGGAGGCTGAGATAGATGGATCCCTTAGGCTGGCTTGCTGGTCAGTCAGTCCAGCATAATCAGTGAGTTCTAGGACAAGGAGGGACTCTATTTCCAAAACCAGGGTGGATGCTCCTCTGTTTTCAGGAATTTCCCATAATTGTAATTATCAGCAACTCTCTCAACAGGACCCCCAAATGCATTTTCCTTTCTGGTGGAAGAGCTGGCCACAGCTATGCTCTTCTTTCTTCTGGGGTCGCCCCTCAAATTTTTGCCAACCACAAATTTTCAGTAATCCAATGAAAAGTATAAAACCTAGATTGATCATTGTGCAGCATCACTAGAGATCATAGCACAGTCACTATTAGAGGATCCAAGGAAAATTCTGGAAATGTTTTAAACAAAAGGCAGAATAAAGACTGGAAATCGAACACTCCAGAGACCTGTTAGAGCTACAGCATTGTATTTGTAGCATAAAGTAACGTGTCCAATGTCTACTTCCAGACTCAAGCTGTGGTTCTCACCTCCTTTCTCCAAATTCTCACTTCTAAAACATACAGACTGAAAAGAAATTGATATCTCAGAAACCAAAAGAATAAGTTAAGCATACTCACACATGACTGTAATTCTACAATTCAGAAAGGTGATATAGGAAGATGGGGAGGGTGGGGCCATCTTGGGATACAAAGCAAGACGTATCAAAAACCAAATAATTGAGTACAAAAACAGACTAACTAAAAGAATACGGACACATTCAAATTAGTAAGGTGAACAAGAACCAGGAAGAGCAGTAGTGTTTTGGGGACTGGAATTCCAATGGGAAGGGCGACAGTTGAGGATAAGCCCAGATCTGTGAAATAATACGTCCTCTTGCTTCTCCGGCGTATTATTTCATTCCAATTCAGTGTGTTATTTCAACCAATTTCATGCCATAGTTTGGTCTTTATTTTTTTGGTTAAAGAATTGTTATTACCCCACAAAAAATTTATTTGGAATTAGGAACAGAGTAACGGCAACCTAGGAAACGTCTACAGTTTCTTTTCACACGGATAAGTTCCAATCTCTCCATCGAACATGTAAGCTGTTGCCCCATTAATAGTCTCCCTGCCTCTACCTGGCCTGGCAAAATAACTTTTTATTCTATTAGCTTGTAAGTGACATGAACAAGCTCCCAACCATATGATAAATAAGATGGGAAAGAGAAAGGGGGAGCACTGGAAAGCCATCACCCTGTTTCCTGATATTGCAGGATGTAAAAGCCCAGCACCATGCTTCCTTCGGATGCAGTTTTAAGCCACAATATAAGAAAGGCTGTCTCTCTCTCTCTCTCTTATTCACGTCACTTGATGCTTAATAGATAAAGCTGTGTGCATGACAGTATATGTCTATAACCTCTAGAAGAACGTATGGAGTGTTGGTGGTGGAGCATTTGCCTAGTGGGCATGAAGCCCCTGCTTTCATACCAGTACTACGAAAACAAAAATAGTAGAGATTGCCTGTAGAAACAGAGACGAATGAAAGCAGAGAGCAGAAATTTATTTAAATAAATACCTATCAACACATAATTCTGAAAGATATTTTCAGAAAGGGGATAAAGGGAAAGGTGGGTGTTGAAAAGATGGCTCAGAAGTTTGCTGTTTTTGCAGAGAACATTCTGAGAACCCATGTCAGACTGCTCATAATTCCAGATATGGAGAATCTGATACCCTCTTTTGGCCTTTGTCTTGCTTGGGCGTGTGCATGCACAGACACAGACACACACACACACACACACACACACACACACACTTAAAACATAAAAAGGAATCTTAAAAACAAACCAAAAGGCCTATATAGAGAAGTCTTTCTGGGTGCTTTGTTCTTCATAAAGGAAAAAGAAAGGTCATAAAGATGACATTTTTGCTTGGGCCTACTTTTAAAAGAACATTGGTTTAGGCAGAAGATATAACTCAACGCTAGAAGACTTGCCTACTGTGCACAAGGTCCTGTGTGGCCCCAGCACTGAGGAGTAGTTTAAAGGAGAGATTTATACATCTCCATACATTTATGTATCTGATGTAACGCCTGCCTCCACTCATTGAAAATCAATTCAAGGGACCCAATGCATCCCTACTGTCTGTGAGCACTAGTAAGAGCTTTCCATGTTCTTGCTGTCTGGAAAAGAATCCAAGAAGCATGGGGAAGATGAGAATACAGTGGATAAAATGTCCACACGGATAGCATGAGCAAAACATATGTGAGCAAACATGTCCCCTTTTAATGTGGTATCTCACTGCACCAGAGGCCAAAGAACGGAAATAGGAACATAGGAGAAGTCAGCTTTCTGCTCCACACCAACACTAAATACATTCCAGCTGCATGTTGGACAAAGGGTACTGTAATTCAGAAGTCTGAGCTCCACAGCTTAGCACACACCGGAGCCACTCACAAATGTTCTGATAACACTCAAGGGAAAGCATCCTGCAGTACACGTGGCTGAGCATTGCCCCCCGTCTAACTTTATGCTCCCTTTTACAGAGACACCAAAACCCACAGAAGCAGAAATGAATGGGCTTTTGTATAACCACAGGCCCTTTCCTAGAGCTGAATTATTTGTTCTCAGAAATTTAAACCACTTGACTCTATCCAAGCAGGCCAGAAAGTTCAAGCAGGTAGAAGAGAGCCAGAGTCTGGTTTGGGGGTAGGAGCCAAAACACGAGTCTACCCATTTGGGTTGACTAGACAAATAGACAAAAGAGATATTAAGTTTACGTATGTGCATGTGTGCCTGTTGGGCCGAGTACTCCTGTGCGTGTGGACACTGGAACTGACAAAGGGGTAACAGAGTGAGTACTGCCCCTGGCTCTCTTTTGATTGGCTCCTCTTAACTGCTGGAAACAGAACAACGGTACCAGATTCTAACTGACTTCGTCAATCCCGTTTCTTGTCAATCAGGACTAGAAATGATACATCACTTCGGTATTTCCATAGCTATTCAGAGCTCCTTGCCCCCTTCCCCTTAAAACATCCCTTCTCGGACACTCAAATATGACTCCAAGATTCTGGGCAGTATGGAAAATAGAGGGAGAAAGTTGTTCTTCATGTATGCAATAAGTCATTGGCCTCCCAAATATTTACACAGAACTTTTCTAGGCGCTGTGACTCGGAAAGCAAATAAGCAATACGTAGCATATCAAGCTCTAAGTTCTAAGGATAGATAAGAAAAATGTTTGTCGATAGAAGAGCATCCCTTTCAAAAAGCACGATCCAAGTATATGTGTAGCTGCAGACTTAGAAAGCTTCCGTGTGGGCATTTGCTTTCGGCATACTACATGAAAGTATGTTTGCACACAAATTTTTATTTGGGCAAAAGAGTGAAGCGGGTGGCCCCTCGTGTCAAGCGTCCCAGTGTTCTTTTGTTGTTTAGGGTTCATTTTGCTTATGGTCACTATGATTTGGTGGCCCTCAGCTGTCTGTTGGGGGTGGGGAGGGGAGGCTTCACAAATTCCTCTCCTCTCCGCTCTACTCTCCTAAATTTGCAGCTGTCCAACATGGCCACACAAACACTGGGTTTTGCTAAAGCCATAAGAAGCACTGCTGGAGGACCCACAGGCAGTGTGATGGGCTGGCTGTAAGCCCGAGACCTGGCCGTGTTTGACAGCTCTGTGGAATCCTCGTTCAGACACCTTGCTTTGAAGAGGATTTCCTTAGCTTCTGCTTCTCTCAGGATTTTTCTTTTTTTTTTTTTTTTTTTTTTTTTTAGGTCAGATTAGGCAAGAGAGAGTAATGGCGCATGGTCCATTTCATCTAACCTACAATGCCTTAATATTGTCAGTCTCACGATAATGAACATGGCACAGAGAGACAGACAGAGACATAGGCAGAGAGATAGAGAGACAGAGAGACAGAGAGAGACATACAGAGAGATAAATGGGGCGGAGGATGTGGGTCAGTGGGTAAAATGCTTGTCTGCATGCATGAGGACTAGAGTAGAGGCTTCAGGGCGATGGAGACTTATCTGAGAGTGGCCTGGGCTTCTTGTCACATCCAGGTTACACCTTTTGAAAGTTATTAATAGGGTCGCACAGTCACAGGGGGAATAGTGAGGTGGTTTGGTGTGTTAAAGCACTTATAGGGAGGGCTGGAAATCTGGGTTCAATCCCTGGAACCTATGGAAAGGTAGGATGAGAAAACTGAGTACACAAAGTTACCTCTGACCTCCATGTGCCAGGCACTATGGTATAGGACTGCGTTCTCTCTCTCTCTCTCTCTCTCTCTCTCTCTCTCTGTGTGTGTGTGTGTGTGTGTGTGTGTGTGTATGTGTGTCCTCTCTCACACACAGAGAATAACAGTAATAAACTAGTACCAAACATAAAATCTTAGTAACATTTGTCACAGTTTTCACAACTTTCCTTTATACACATAATTTGATGAAGATACAAAATATATTACCAAATGTATATAAGCGCACACACAATTTACTTTCTTCTGTTTTTTTTTATTTTCTATATTCTTTGTTTACATTCCAAATGCTTTCCCCTTTCCCAGTTCCCCTCTCACTATATGTCCCATAAGTCCTCTTCCCTCCACCCATTCCCCAATCACTCCCCTCCCATTTCTCTGTTCTGGTACTCCCCTACAATACTGCATCAAGTCTTTTCAGGACCAGGGTTCTTTCCTCCCTTCTTCTTGGGAATCATATGATTTGCTAATTGTTGTCTTGAGTATTCAGAGCTACTGGGATAATTAATATCCACTTATCAGTAATTGCATTTCATGTGTATTATTTTGTGACTGGGTTAGCTCACTTATATGATATTTTCCAGTTCCAACCATTTGCCTACAAATTGCATGAATTCATTGTTTTTAATTGCTGAGTAGTATTCCATTGTATAAATATACCACATTTTCTGTATCCATTCCTCCATTGCGGGACATCTGGGTTCTTTCCAGCTTCTGGCTATTATAAATAAGGCTGCTATGAATATAGTGGAGCATGTGTCCTTGTTGCTTGCAGGGGAATCCTCTGGGTATATGCCCAGGAGTGGTATGACAGGGTCCTCTGGAAGTGTCATGCCCAGTTTTCTGAGGAATCGCCAGACTGATTTCCAGAGTGGTTGTACCAGCTTGCAATCCCACCAGCAGTGGAGGAGTGTTCCTCCTTCTTCACATCCTCGCCAACACCTGCTGTCTCCTGAGTGTTTAATCTTAGCCATTCTGACTGGTGTGAGGTGAAATCTCAGGGTTGTTTTGATTTGCATTTCCCTAATGACTAATGATGTTGAACATTTCTTAAGGTGCTTCTCAACCATCCGAATTTCTTCAGGTGAAAATTCTTTGTTTAGCTCTGAACCCCATTTTTTAATAGGGTTATTTGGTTTTCTGGGGTTTAACTTCTTGAGTTCTTTGTATTTATTGGATATTAGCCCTCTGTCGGATGTGGGGTTGGTGAAGATCTTTTCCCACTTTGTTTGTTGCCATTTTGTCCTTCTGACAGTGTCCTTTGCTTTACAGAAACTTTGTAATTTTATGAGGTCCCATTTGTCAATTCTTGATCTTAGAGCATAAGCTATTGGTGTTCTGTTCAGGAACTTTCCCCCTGTGCCCATGTCCTCAAGGGTCTTCCCCAGTTTCTTTTCTATTAGTTTCAGATTTATTTTTATTTATTTTTCGAATGAATGCAGTTTTGTATGTGAATAGCTGTCTTCAAACACACAAGAAGAGGGTATCAGATTCTGTTACAGATGGTTGTGAGCCACCATGTGAATTGAACTCAGGACCGCTGGTTGAGTGTCCTCGGCCACTAAACCATCTCTCCAGCCCCACCCTTGTGTTCTTTAAAAGTGAAAAGTGATTTTATGACCACTCCAACTTTGTTCCACCTCTCATTTGCCCTCAAAGCACAAAGACAAACCAATAAAGAATATTACTTCACCACCAGAAAACGGTTATCGCCTGGAAGAGTGAATTATGCAGACAGGCTATTGTATCAAGATTTTTGAATGGCATAAACACCCTGTAAAACTGTAGAAACCCAGTTCTATTATCTCCTCAACCCAGAAAATCAGATGACACTCATCCGAGAACTGGATACGATATACATAACAAATTCGATTCACATAAATATGCCGTAAAGCACCGTTCCTCCATCAGACCTCAGTTTAGTCTGCTGCCTCACGTGTTGTTTACACCAGCATGCCTGTCTGCATGCTAAGTGCTGTACTCTACTGGTGACTTGGCAGGCAACGCAGCAGTTGAAAATATGTTGCCACAGTTGCATAACTCCCTAAAGCTTTCATCTCAGGCATGCCAAGAAAACCTAGGCTATATCTATATACAACCGAACGAACCATTTTGGGGGAGTCTACCCTTTGCCCTTTCTATATGAGCAATAAACTGTGATCTTAGTTGGTTAATGGCCTTGACTAAAACTCTTTGTATACATTTGCCAATGATAAGTTGAGTAGCTATCTAGGACCCGTGGCCTGAATTCCAACCCGCCTGCCTCACTGCAGTGCAGGAAACAGAGGCTCCAATTGTAAACCTGAGGCTGGAATAACCATACCGACCATGGGTGTAGAGCCCCCTTCTCCTCACCTGATGCATTTGTTAACATTAGGCTTTCCTATCAAATAATGTGCTTTCCCAAAGACACGAAATGTGCTTTATTCATGTGGGAACATTGTTTTATCTGCTGCTCTTCGTCTCCACAGGGCTTCACACAGAAAAGAAACTTGGATTTTGTTAAATCATGTATATTTCTAGTTAAGTTCTGTTAATATAGCAAATACCTGAGTTCATCGATTTCTAAAGAGAAAAGGCATGTTTGAGTTCTGAGGTTTGTTGGCCCTCTCCTTTGGGACTTGTGATAGGACAACATGTCGTGGTAGAAGCATGTATCATAGCAAATCCTCACTGTCATATGGCCAGGATGCAACAGAGAAGATGCCAGAATCCCAAATCTCCTTACAGAGTATATTCCCAGTGACTTAAAAGCCTCCAACAAGTTTTTACCATTAGAAAACCCTATAGTGGCATGGAATGTTTACCAGGCCTTTAGCTCAGATATCTGGGTGATACTTATCCACATACAGAATATAGGCTCCAGCTGTCTGTACTCCATTGCTGCTGCTGTTCTTGGTAGTCATCTCATGGCACTTGCAACTCCAAAACACTGCTGCTTTCCACCGTAACTAGGCTTCACCAATAGCCTCACATAGGCTCTCTTCATGGCGCCAAACCTCAGCTCCTATGCATGACCCCTTCAGTCCTGGGCCATCAATTGCAACTGAGTTTGCACCTTCACCAATGGCCTTCCATGGCCTCTCAAAGGGTCTAGGATCAGCTGCTCTTCATGACCCCTTCATGCCTTCAAAACCACCAGGGTGATTCTTACATAGTACCAAGTCCAGCCACAAGAACGAGGTACAACCTTGGCTGTCTCTGGAATACAGCGTCTATGCTCTCAGAAAACACTTTACAGAAGATTTCACCTCAGTGATGCTGGTCTCTTCTTAATCACTGCTAATTTCTTAGCTCTGCTAACCAGCATCAATAGTCCCAGTAACACAAAGGTTTGCTTTAGTGGTTCGGGTATCTTGTTAATCACAGCTGATTCTTCAGCCCCAGGTAACCAAAACCACAGAATCTTCATAATCAAAATATGGCCCTGATAAGAGTCTTAATTTCCCTCTGAAATTTCACAAGCCAGGCCTCCATCTTCTGCACCATTCTTAACATTATCTTCCAAGCTCCTACAGAACTTTCCACAGAGCTCTTAACATCCTAATGGCTCTTCTAGCTCAAAGTTCCAAAGTCCTTCCACAGTCCTCCGCAAAACATGGTCAGGCTATCAATCACATGAATACCCCACTATGCTCGTACCAATTTGTCTTAGTCAGGGTTTCTATTCCTGCACAAACATCATGATTAAGAAACAAGTTGGGGTGGAAAGGGTTTATTGAGCTTATATTTCCATGCTGCTGTTCATCACTAAAGGAAGTCAGGACTAGAACTCAAGCAGGTCAGGATGCAGGAACTGATGCAGAAGTCATGGAGGGATGTTTCTTATTGGCTTGCTTCCCCTGGCTTGCTTAGCCTGCTCTCTTATAGAACCCAAGACTACCAGCCCAGAGATGGCACCACCCACAAGGGGCCCTCCCCCACTTGATCACTAACTGAGAAAATGCCCCACAGCTGGATCTCATGGAAGCACTTCCCCAACTGGAGCTCCTTTCTCTGTGATAACTTCAGCCTGTGTCACGTTGGCATGCAAAACCAACCAGTACACCCTCCCACACATAGAGAACAGAAAAATGCATCTAAACTCTTTGCCACAATATAACATGAACAAATAGGCTCAATTATCAACAGAAACCTTGCCAGACTAGTATTCTAGTCAACATTCTAGGCTCTTCCTAACCTATTCCAACAGGCTTTCAAAAGTCCTCCTTCAAATCAAGTCAAGGGCACTTCCATGCCACCAGCTACATGGTAATGCCAAAGACCACGCCACTTCTCATTACCAGATTCCATCGTTAGCTAGCCTTACATTGCTATAGCAAGCACTGTAAAGTTAATAAGAAAGGGTTCTATTTGGTTCATGGTTCTGGAGCTTTTAATCCATGATTGGTTGACTTCATTATTTGGGGACCATAAACAAGTAACATGGAAGTAACACATGGCAGAGACTACTTCATGGTCAGGATATAAAAGGGAAGAGGACTAAGGAGAAAGAACAGGGAATGAATGTGATAAAAAATATATTGTATTATATACTATATTATATGTGTGTGTGTGTGTGTGTGTGTGTGTGTGTGTGTGTATGAAACAACAAATCAATGTATGAGATCAGAGAATTTTTTTAAAAAAATCATAGTTTTAAAAAAAGAATCTGGGTAGGTATGGTGGTAGACACCTTTAATCCCAGCATTCATGAGGCAGAGGCAGGTACATCTCTGAGTCAAAGGCAGCCAGCATGGTCTACAAAGTGAGTTCTAAGACAACCAGACGATTACAGTGAGACCCTGACTCAAAAGCCCCAAACCAAACCAAACCAAACCAAACCAAACGACAAATGACCAAAAAAATCTCTCCATCCCTAACATTTCCAGCCATCCATTCTGAAGTTGTCACTCCTTTCTGAATGACACTCTTTTCTTGCTGTCCTGGCATACAATACTCACCAGCTGAAATGGTTTGCTCCCATATGCTTCTCTCACTTCCTACACAATTCTTCTAAAAAGGTCTAAGAGCAATCCATAGGTCAGTTTCTAACCGAATCCTTCCCTGATTCCTCATCTGGAGTTAGTGCCATACCCTGCCAATCATGAAGTCCATGATATCACTTGCCTTGAAAGATGAAAGGGGCCGCTGATTGGTGTGAGGCAGGAGAATGACGGTGATCTAATTTATGATCGTAAAGTATGACCTGGGTTATGTGAAGAGCAAGAGAGGATACAGAAAACCAGATGGAAAGTTACTGAATGTTAGTCCAGGTGACGATGACTCCCACTAGCAAGGGAAGTCACAAGGACTTGGCAACAGCTTAGACAAGAAAAATGAAGAGAGAATGGGGTATAAGAATAACCTACAAAGCATCAACAAAACATTATGGTTTAAGTCTGAAATGTTAAGAAACATGACCTCGCAGTTTCTAGCACCAGCACTAGGCAGAATGCAGTACCACTTCTGAAATACAGAAATCAGAATTGCCAGGCTGTCTACTCAGGGACATTTGTAGTTTGTTTTGCATTGCATTGGTCTGAAAGGGAGAACATGGGTTTGCTTTCAGGAATGGAAGTGACATCCCGGCAGCAATTAATGCACAGGCATTATGAACTTTTTAATGAGGTCTACATCTGAGATATAATTTTGAAGATATCTGGCATATAAATGGTAATTCATAGAGAGAGCTGCACAACATAACCCAGGAAACTCGTGAGGCTTTAGAGAGGGAGACCAGAGGACATCCGGCTACTGTTTTGTCCTTCTTGCCCAAAGGGTTAAGTTAACTGCTACTTCTTCCTACCACTGCTTCCATTTTTCCCCCCATTCAGCTGGGCTTCCTTTAGGAAAACTATTCTTAACTGGGTCCAAAGAAACTTTCTTTCAAAGTCCTTCCCTGTCTAATTCTGCCAAGCCTTTCTAATGCATGAGAACTGCCTGTAACAATGTCTGTTAAGGCCTGCTTGACTGCTAGTCTGTAATTCTCTCCAGTTCTGGTTCTCTCCCTTCCCTACCTTCTTTCTATTGCCCTCAGTTCATAGCTCGGACATCTGCCCTTCCATTCCGAACACTTCTAGGATCTTTGGGGGAATCTCGTCTATCTAGACTTCAACTGTTGCTTGTGTGCAAAGCAGTTCAAATTTTTATTATTAATTTAGAACTGGCCTTTGTATCCACGCATCTTGCCTTGGGCTTCCAAAATCTGGCTTCCTGCCACATTTTAAACCATAACTCTTATTATTCTCCCGTTTTAACTGAGTAGAAACCTGTGGTTTCCTCCATTGCCCCAGTACATGGAGTGCATTTCCAGTCCCCGATATACCAATCCTTCCGATTTGAAATATGCTGTCCACCTCTCTCAAAATTCATGCACCTATTAATACCAACATCACATTTTCTCTGACCATTTGGTTCCCTTCTATCTGGATATGATCATTTCTGCGTTTGGAACTGATTGCCCCCCTCACTTAGTAAACCTTTACCTTCAGGCTTATTTCATTTCTTTAAGCACGGGTCCGTGCCTAAGTATAGAACTTGTCTTAGTTAGGGCTTTATTAATGTGAAGAGACACCATGACCTAGGCAACCCTTACAAAAGAAAACATTAAATTGGGACTGGCTTCCAGTTTAGAAGTTTAGTTCATTATCATCAGGGTGGGAAGCATGGCAGCCTGCGGGCAACCATGATGCTGGAGCAGCTGAGAGTTCTCCATCCTGATCCACAGGCAACCAGGAGAGAATGAAATTCCACACTGGGTGAAGCTTGAGCATAGGAAACCTCAAAGCCCACCCATACAGTGAAGCACTTCCTTCAACAAGACCACACCCACTCCAACAAAGCCACGCCCACTCCAACAAGGCCACGCCCACTCCAACAAGGCCACGCCCACTCCAACAAGGCCACGTCTCCTAATAGTGCCCCTCGCTTTGGCCAAGCATTCAAGCTCATGAATCTATAGGGGCCAAACCTGTTCAAACCACCACAGTACTCTGCACATTTATTGACTAGCTGAATAGAGCTCAGAAAATATGCAGAATCAAGATGTATAACTAGACTTCTATAATTCCACTGTCATTATTCAGCCAGAAAATAATTCTAAGAAATACCCGAATGTTGAATAGTTAGCTAGATGCATTTATATTCTAAGAAGCAGACGTTCTTCCTGTGGTTCTGAAAGACAGAGAGAAGGAGATGAATTACCTATTGATGTCATCAGAGTGTAATATTTCAAACACTATTTTATTTTAAAAGAAATGCAAAAAGGAAAACTTTTCAAGTTACACCAATATCATTAACCACATTTCCCTGGCTTGTGACTCACAAATTTCATGTGAATTAGTTCAAATTTCATGGTAACATGATTCCATGTAATAGCAGAAGTGATCATTTAAGAGAAATATTAATGCCTGCTGTGATCCAGCTAAATCACTAAATGTTCTCACAATTTAAAGATGGGCTTCAATAATGTAGATATCGTGAATAAATAGTTGATACTGGAGCTTTGTCGAGGTAGTCGCTGGGTTACTAGGCAAATTCTGCACTCCTTTGCCACTGCATGCTCCACGACTTCAGCAAGGCCAGTGCTGCCGTCGGGCTGTCTTTGACATCTGCAGAGGCTAAGGCTTGATTTCATTTTGCTCTGTAGAAGTTGATAGGTGAACAGCTCTAAAGAGATAAGGCTACTGCGTATGCTTAACGTTTCTAATCAACCCAAGTCTTCTGATTGCTTTCCAGCATGAATCTGTTCCCCATACTTGGCTTGTTCTAAGATGTTTTCATCGTTAAGTACTGTTTATGTGTAGAACCTTTGATGGTGGTTTTTTTTTTTCTTCCTGTTATATATCTACACTTAGAACAATTGCAACCTGCTACATATAATGGAGCCGCTCAATAGTCATTGAATTGAGTTCTTATTCCTGAGAGAAATAAATTGTACACTAGGTGGGTAGGGTCTAAATTATTGAGCCCTCTTTGAAGCAGAAAAGTTCTTTCAGGAGTTAACTAGGTAGAAAAGCTCCAGCGGTTCTCCTGGGATGGCTTTGGAAATGAAAGCCGACCACAAGGGAAATCAATGTGACAGGCCTTAGCTCTGTTAGATTTAACCACCTATGAAAGACCGCTCCCCCCCACCCCACCCCCCGCCATGCACACCAGGAGACTTATAAATTGGATGCAGGTTACTTGATCACGTTCAAAAGTGACGCTGTCTCTGGGGGGAATTGTGAAGAATGGTTTTTATAATTCCTCTAGTAAAGGGAGCTTCCAAGGTGAACCAGCAGCAATGGGGTTAGGCAGGCCCCCTTTCCCAAGCAGATTCCCCAGGAACTGTTTTTGTTTCTTGGTTTTTTGTTAAAATGAGATCCAAGTTACGGTTTCATAATCCCCCCCCCCAACACTGGCCCGAAAATGAAGTTACTGCAGCCCTTAAACTGGCTCGAAGCCACTTGTTGCATAGCAAACTTTTGTCCAAGATTCAAACCAAACTGAATGCTTGAGGCTTTGGGTTGTTTTGAGTTTTCTAAACTTCAAGCTTAAATTTTCATGAACCTTATTGCACTTCCTGATCTTTTTCTGGGAGAAAGAGTGGAAAAACTGACCAGTGTGTTGCCAGTGTTAGAAGTGGCCAGCTTCTAAGCATTCTCATTAACAGCAGGGAGAGAGGACAGGCCTAGAAAGGCGTGGAGTGGATCGCCTACCTTGGAACAATATACATGTCTAATTCTGACAATTTCTCTTATAATATAGTCTCCTAGTCCCTCCCACTTAGATTTTACACTAGCAAAATCAGAAGGCTACATTCCTAAAACTGGAATCATATTTAAAAATCATGAGTTTTTGTTCAGAACAGATAGCTATCAGCTATCCTACAAATGACAATTAAGTATTAAAGAAATACAGACACATAGTATATGCTGTTTGTAAGAATTGAGTGAAAGACAAATGGGTGACCAGACTTAAACCTTTGAACTTGAAGATTTGTTGATTTCCACAGGTATTTCATCAGAATGTAGACTTGCATAACAAAAAGACGCCGTGGGTGAAACTCCAGGGTAAGAGAAACTAACAGCACAGAAGGGCCATTTGGAACTTGGAAGACAATGCAAGCCTTGGGTTTGACAGATGATTAAGGATTGTGCTAGTCTCAATAAACTCAAATTCTGTGAGCAATTGCCCTCACAGACATATCCACACACAGATACACCTACACATTAAAAATAAATCTTTAAGAAATGCTAGACTACAGATCTCTTCATTTTTCCCAAACAGAAACACAATTAAATATAACCTGGTATTCTTCCAAAGATCTTAACAGAGGGAAGACTGGCGCAGCTTATGCAGATTCTTAATCACCACCAACAGCAATATTTGAAGCAGCAATAAACCTTTTGTGACTGACTATTCTCTTGAGTAGTTATAACTGTCAGCACGTGGCAGCAGGGTACAACAAGACTGACCATAGGTCAGTCACCAGGTGTGGGGAGGAGTCCTAGGGTCATGACAAAGAGAAAACTGTTAATCACAGATAAAACAGGAAGGGAATATTGAAGATCAAGGAAACAGTTCAAATTATGCATTGGTACAAGGGGAAGGAAGTCTCAATCCAGGACTCTGGGATCAGCAGGAATCAGCACAGGATAGCCACTGATTAAAACAAGCAATGCCAGTGACAAATCAACCCGAAATAGCGACTTCCACAACAAAGCAAGCTTCTTGTGATTCTAATAAAACTAAAAAAATAAGGTAATTTTAGCTCATATTTTTATATAACAGAATTTAATTTTTAAAAATTCAGAATACAAGGCGGGCAGTGGTGGCGCATGCCTTTAATCTCAGCACTTGGGAGGCAGAGGTAGGCGGATTTCTGAGTTTGAGGCCAGCCTGGCCTCCTCTTTTCTGAAAAGAAAGGAAAAGGGTGGAAGTGGAGGGAGGGAAGAGGAGAGGGAGGTACCAGGAAGAGAGGAGGAAGGGAAAGCTGAGATAGGGATGTAAAATAAATAAGTAAATTAATTGATATAAAATAATTAAATTGTAACACAGTAAATCTGAACAAAAAGGATTAATTTTCAGTTATAGCTAAAAGATTTAATGTAATATTTTAATAGAAATCAAGAAAGTCACGTCTGAGGTATTCAAGGACATAAGATGAGCTCATTTTAAATGCAGCAAAAGTGATAAAAAATTAATATTCTTGCATGCCCTTGCTGATAATTTAGCTCATACAACCAAAATGACAGTGTCTTAGTCAGGGTTTCCACTCCTGCACAAACATCATGACCAAGAAGCAAGTTGGGGAGGAAAGGGTTTATTGAGCTTACACTTCCACAGAGCTGTTCATCACTAAAGGAAGTCAGGACTGGAACTCAAGTAGGTCAGAAAGCAGGAGCTGATGCAGAGGCCATAGAGGGATGTTTCTTACTGGCTTGCTTCCCCTGGCTTCCTCAGCCTGCTCTCTTATAGAACCCAAGAATACCAGCCCAGAGATGGTACCACCTACAAGGGGCCCTTTCCCCTTGATCACTAATTGAGAAAATGCCCCACAGCTGGATCTCATGGAGGCACTTCCCCAACTGAAGCTCCTTTCACTGTGATGACTTCAGCCTGTGTCAAGTTGATACACAAAACCAGCCAGTACAGACAGAAATAGATGTTTAAAGTATAATAAGACTGATACTATACCATACTATATATACTATACTATACTATACTATACTATAACCATACATAAAAATGAAAAACATTATAAGATGAAGTCTAAGTGATCATTAGAAGGGAAGCCAGCAATATGAGGTTATGTGCTCAGATAATGAACTCTGGTACAACTCCAAGAAACAAAGACAGCATATACCAAAAAAAAAAAAAAAAAAAAAAAAAAAAAAAAAAAAAAACTCCTCTCAGGCTCTTCTCTGTAACTACACTGGAAGTAGAGGTAGGTTTATGCTTTAAAGTTGTACGTGATTTAGGAAAAAAATGAATGACTATTAGACATTTTAATATCAGCTCTAAAGTTAGGAATTGGGGTTTTTATCAGGGCAGGGGAAAGGAGAAACAAAATTAGGGAAGAGGTTGAATGTACAAGCCCTGTGGAGATTTTTAGCCAGAAGCATCAGTATGAAATCATGAGATGCTTCCGTCAGCAGGGTGTTCATGCTCTTACCCACCACAGAGACCTAGAAACGATCATCTCAATGAGCATTTGTTCCCTACAACCAAGAACATTCCATTGGAATTTCAATTTTCACTTCAAGACTTCTGAAAAAGTGGCAGGTTTTAAGCCTAGGGCAAGAAATGTACAAGATGGTCTTGGCCTATGTATTATGCCTTGGCAAGAAAGCTTGTGCTCAAGTAAACTCTCTTCCAATACCAAAGATTTGCAGTTTGCGCTTTAGGATGGATAATAGCAGCATAGTGAATAAGGAATTACATTTAGGTACATAAGTTTCTGTTGAAGCCTAGAAAGGGACCTTCGGAAGAGGAGAGGCACCACCCTCCTCTCCTTATTTTGAACACAGTAATAAATAAAAATAATCAGGAACTTCTCCATTTCTTGCATAAATCACATCATTGAGTCACAAAATGACAGAGAAGGGTGTGTATTCTTTGAAAAATATTCCAAATAATAAATGAAAAAGAAACGATATGCAGCTGGAGATGGCTCAGTGGTAAACAGCATGGAGCGCTCTTTCAAATGACCCTGGTTGAATTCCCAGAAGCCACATGCAGCTCTGAACCCTCTGTAACTCCAGTTCCAGGGAATCTGATGCCTACGTCTGGCCTCCCTGGGCCAGAGATAAGCATATGACATATATGCCTGCAGGAAAAATATCCCATCCATAATTTTTCCAGAAAGATAATTACAAAAAGAGAATTGCATTGCTTTATTTTTTATTAATTATTTTATTCATTTACATTTCAAAAGTCAAGGGGCCCAAACATGAGTCTTACTAATTCTCTAGACACTCTTACTAGCTTGTATGAAAAGGAAATAGATAAGATGAACTTCACTTATTACTTGTATTTGCACACTATGAGCGAAATCCTGACTTGGAAATTCTACAGATCAAGCATTTCTGGTTCTTTCATTGGGTGAATTTTGAGAAATGGAAAATAAAGGAGCATACACACACACACACACACACACACACACACACACGTAAAGGAGCAGCATCTTTACAATAAGCAAGACTAAATTCTGAATTACGACATTTACATTTCAACAATAAAAAACACTGAAATTCAATAAGTTAATAATGATGACAGCAGGAACAATAGTTCTTTTGAGAGCAGAAGCAGGGGTGACAAGGTGAGTGAGCCCAGGGGGGCTTGGGTAATAAGACATGAAAACGCTCTGATTCTTGACTTGAGTTGTGGTCACTGTATCTCTTAATTCACTTAGTCTTACATGTCTCATTTTCTATTTGTGTGTGTGTGTGTGTGTGTGTGTGTGTGTGTGTGTGATACAATGTATTTTTTATAGTATAATGATAAAAATCACTATAATTGTTAGCCATTAAATCACTCTATAGTGGTAGTTGTAACTAAATACCTGACAAAAGCCACTTACAGAAGGGCTTATTTTGGCCTCCTGTTTGAGCCCGTGGGTAGAGTGCATCATGGGAGGGAAGGGAGAGCGGCAGAAGTGTAAAGCAGTGGCCGAAGTGTAAATCACACTGCATCCAGTCAGGAAGCAGAGAGAAGAGTGCCAGGGTTCAGCTTGCTTCCTCCATCTGTGCAGTCTAGAAATCTAGCTCGTGAAGTGGGACCTCCCATATTTAAGGTTTTTCCCAATTCCGTTAATGGTCAGAGAAGATTCTAGAAATGTTCTCACAGGTGTGCATGGAGGTTTGTCTGCAAGCTGAGTCTGGAACCTGACAAGTTGACCATAAACGTCATCCATCAGAATTTATTATTATTTACCTGTGTTTCATTAGTTGAATAGAAATCGAATCATTATGATAGGAACTGAATAAGCGCTCTGTCATGGTTGCTTGTTGGTTGATTGGCTTGTTTGTTGGTGTTTTTAAATAGCCAAAGTGTTGATTGAGCTGGTCCTATGCTGACACTAGTTTTTCTTTTGTTTTTATTTATTCTCCTCTCCTACATTACATCCCAACTGATGTTTTCCCTCCCTCCCCTCTGCCCAGTTTCCTTCCCCCACCTTAACCCCTTTCTTCCCAAATTCCCCCCTCCCGCCTCCTTCACTTCTCCTCAGGAATGAGCAAGTCTTCCAGGAGCATCAACCAAATAAAGGTATAACAAGCTACAATAAGACCGGGCATATATTTTCACATCAGGGCTGGACACGGCAACCCAGTAGAAGAAGAAGGCTCCCAAAGGCAGGCAAGAAGATGAATCAGATGATGACAACATGTAACACTTTCTTCACCATCCACTGATTTGCATTTCTGTAACAGTTGCATATGGCTAGCCATGGATCGCATATACCCACTGACCAAGTTTCATTAAATCTTGTCTTATAAACATAAACAAAGAATCAGAGACAGCAACTGGACCCACTGTTAGGAATCTCACAGGAGCACTGAGCAACCCAGTCATAACATATATGCAGAAGACCCAGGCCCCCTGTCAACTTGGAAAGTGAAGAAACTTAGCTATAAAGAAATGTGATGGGTGTGGTGGGGCTCACCTGGAAGGGGGTGCCAAGAGAATTAGCTATCCACTGGGGTCATCCTCGGCTACACAGAGAGGTTGAGGCAAACCTGAGCTATATATACAAGGAGACCCTGTCGGAAAAACAAATCGCACAAAACTGGACTAGATGGCCAGCTGCTGAAATCACAGGATGCTGTTGCAGAAGACCCATATTTAATGTCTGGGAGCAACACGGCAGCTCACGATAGTCTGTAACTTCAGTGACAAGAATTGTGACTCCTAGCTTGGGGTGATGCACACAGACAAGGTACATACATACATACATACATACATACATATACACACACATACATACATACAAACATATACACCATACATACATACATGCAAACATATACACACATGCATACATACAAACATATATATACACATACAAACATATATACACACATAATACATACATACAAACATATATACACACATACACACATACATACATATATACACACATACATACATACAAACATATATATACACATACATACATGCATACATACATACAAACATATATATACACACATACATACATATAGGCAGAGAGAACACTTCTGGTACAGAAAGTAAAAGAAAATAATGAAAAACAATCAATTCCCCTCCCCTCAAAACACAAGAAATTGATTTTAGCTTCTGATGACATCCTTTGCCAAGAACCAGTAATAATCCACAGTCCATATAATGGTATATGGATTATTACAAAAGGATTTCTAAGGAAAGACAAGTGCACACAATCCATTTCAATAATATTTATTTGATACCAAGTTTTCTCCTCTGAGAGATTAATACTGAAGGTCATGGGTTAAACTAGATGAGCAAAGATTAAATGAAGCTCACTAGAAGCACTTAGGTAACATAAACAGGAGAATGGACATTTTTCTAGAGCTACATTTAATGCACATTTAGTTATTTCCACACCAGAAGAGCTCTTAAAACTGCTTTTTTTTTTAGTAACTAAGACTTTATTTTTAATAACTTAGAAATTAAAAACATTAAAAATGAGATTAAGACTGGATTTCCTCTTGCCCATTCCACTGTTCGCCAATGAAACCACTGTCCAGTAGTATGATGGGAGGCTTCCAGCACCATTTCTTTACTTAGCTATTGAAATGTGCAACAGGACTTCCACAAGCTCTCTCTCCGTCTCCTCCCTCCCCCTGCCCCTCCTCCTCCCCCTCCCATTCTCCCTCCCCCTCCCCTTTCCCTCCCTCTCTCTCTTTCTCTCTCTCTCTCTCTCTCTCTCTCTCTCCTTCTCTAACACATGCACCAGCCTGCCTAGCTGCAACACAATTTCCATGCTACTAAGGTCCCTTATACTGAAACTACATCATTTGGCATGGCAGCTGACAACAGCTAGGGTTCCTTTCCTGCCACCCCTTGCAATGACAGGTGACAGTATGAGAGGTAGGCAAGATCGGACTGGGGTGGAAGGGGTGGGGGGGTGGGGGTGGGGGAGTGGGGGGGTGGGGAGGTGGGGGTGGTGGGGGATGGGGGGTGGGGGGTGGGGGTTCAAGAAAAGGGTTTTACAGGGAATGACTGAATCAACAACAATATCTGTCTTTTTAACTTTTGTCTGTTTTCCAGCACCCTCCAGGCAGGAATCCGGAGTGGCTGGAATTGCAGCAACTACCACATGACTTTAAGGAAAAGAATCTAGTCACTACATTGACCCAACAAGAATTAAAGGGGTCTCATCCCCAGAAACATTCGAAGCCACCACACCAGCCCAATTCCTTCCATCCCTTTCCTACGTATTTCTCTTCCAATCATTATTGAGAGGATTCCCCAGCATGCAATAAGGACACATGCTCCACTATGTTCATAGCAGCCTTATTTATAATAGCCAGAAGCTGGAAAGAACCCAGATGTCCCTCAATGGAGGAATGGATACAGAAAATGTGGTATATTTACACAATGGAATACTGCTCAGCAATGAAAAACAATGAATTCATGAAATTCTTAGGCAAATGGTTGGAACTGGAAAATATCATCCTAAGTGAGGTAACCCAATCACAAAAGAATACACATGGAATGCAGTCACTGATAAGTAGATATTAGCCCAGAAACTCAAATACCCAAAGCACAATTAACATATTAAATGGTCCCCAAGAAGAAGGAAGGAGAGGGCCCTGGTCCTAGAATGGTTTGATGCAGCAATGCAGGGGATTACCAGGACAGAGAAGTGGGAGGGGTTTGTTGGGGAATAGGCAGAAGGAAGAGGGCTTATGGGACTTATAGGGAGGGAGGAACCAGGAAAGGGGAAAGCATTTGGAATGTATACAAAGAATGTAGAAACTTAAAAAAGAAAAGAAAAGAAATGAAATGAAAAGAAAAGAAAAGAAAAGAAAAGAAAAGAAAAAAGAAAAGAAAAGAAAAGAAAGGGAAAGAAAAGAAAGGGAAAAAGAAAAAAAAGATAACCGGTGGCTGTTTATATCAACAGTGTCTCCATCCACTGGTACATTATTTAACAGGAACAGGGATTAAAGTACACACACTAACAAAAACAAATCTCCAAGAAAAGAACTACAATTTGTAGCCCTGTGTACTAAAGAAGGCTGCTAGGACTTCCCAGAATAACAGCACTGAGGGGAGAGAGAGAGAGAGAGAGAGAGAGAGAGAGAGAGAGAACTAAAATAATGAAGAGCAGTAAAGCCCCCAATGTTCCAGGTTTATCTTCTGCATCACTCTCTGGAATGGCATTATCAAAAACATCTATAACTTTAAGTTATCTGTGGACAAAAGCTGTTCAGTGAATTAGCATGATCTCTGCTTCTTAGCAATCGCTCACGTGGGCACAAGTCACAATCTAGAAAGGGTTTCCAGACAGAAAGATTGCCACCAGCTAGAAAAGGAAAACTTTCGGCAGCTGCTAGAACATGCCATTTCTCTCCATCACTGGCAAGACCTCGGCCAGAATTCTTTTGGATCAGTCATTGCTCACTGATGGCAACTGTGTCCTCCGAGAATAACTGTGGCTTTAAACCACAGAGCAACTGACATAATCATTGCTCTATGTCAGAAACAAGAAAAATACAGAAAACAGCCTGAACATTACTTAGTTTATTGACTGCACTAAAATGCTGAGGGTGTCTATAGGCCTCAGCCATCAATTACTATCTAGCTTTCTGTGCTTGTAAGTTGTCAGTAGCTAAGAAGTTGGTGGGATAGTATGCATTAGTCAATTCCTCAAGAGTCACTCAAACAGCTACGCTATATCTCACGATACAATCCTGGTTATTTATCTGACTACTTAATGACTGCCTTTCCCGTTAGAATACATGCTTCATGCAAAAAGGCTTGAAACTACCCAGCGCTTGAGTTAGTGACTTGCATATGATGTATGATCCAAAACAGTTGTTGGGTGAATATAGATAGGTATAAGAAAACTACAAGACACAAATTTCCTCTTATTTCCTACCGAGGAGGCAAGGCATAAAAGAGGGCTGGGCAGAAGCCCTAAATACTCAAGACACAATTAGCAAGTCAAATGACTTCCAAGAAGAAGAATGGAGAGGACCCTGGGCCTGTAAAGATTGGATCCAGTATCGTAGACCCAGAACAGAGAAATCGTGGGGGGGAGGAATGAGTGGGGAATAGCAGGGGGGGGGAGAGGAATTATGGGACATATGGTGGGGGGGTAATTGGGAAAGGGGAAAACCTTTGGAATGTAAACATAGAATATAGAAAATAAAAAAAATAACTAGAAAAAAAAGAAATAAAAAAAAAAGAGGGCTGGGCAGAGGCATCTGGGAAGAAAGCGGTAGCTGTACATAGGACTTGAAAATTCAGATCCCCAAGAGGCCCAGGAAAAAGGCGGGCACAGCAGCACGTGCTTGGGGCGTGCAAAGACAAGGTCCTAGCCAAACATTCCACCCAAAGTGGTCAGCTTCTGGTTTATCGAGAGAACCTGTCTCACAAAGTAAGGTGAATTGGGGTAGAGAGAAACACCTGATATTAAAGTCGGCTCTACTCTGGCCTCCGCACTAATATGCACAAGTGTGTGTATGTATACGTACATATGGGGGTGGAGAATAGGAACATTCCCTCTAGGCCTAAGGGAACACTGCATAAGGGGACATGTAAAGACTGTAAGGCACAAAAGATAGGAGAAGGGCTCCAACCTGCCATCTTCTGGGCAAGGCTTCCATTACAATCAGGAACTCCTTATCTGTGGATGCATGGTCAGAATGTGCCCAAGAACTAACCTTTCAACAGATAGGCATGGTGGCGGGCTTAGGGGACCTACTCCTTACTGCTGAACTTTGTGCTACTGATAGACTGCCCTCATCTGCACACCACTAGTGATCCCGATAGGTTCTAATGGGTCGCCCCCGATCCGACTATCACACAGGTGGCCCTAGCTAAGGCAAATGGATCACAAAACAGAAGCAAAAGTCCTAAGTCTGGGAAAAGGACTGGCAGGGGCCATTTGATAGAGATGGAAGGGGAGAGATGTTGGGGGAGAGAAAAGCATCTAAGTTCTAAAGCAGAACCAGAGTGGAGCAGTACTACTCCATTCCCCATTCCCCGCCCCCACCCCCCATGATGAGAATGTTCTGCATCTGCGTCCTCCAGCATGGTAACCGCCACTCACACGTGGCACTCGAGACCTTGAAATGTGGCCACTGTAGTGTCACCACAATGCCTCACTGTCATCCAGCAGTGCAGAACCCATTAGCATTTCTTAAACATTCACTGAGGAATGTCTCAGGGTTTGGAGTAGAGAATGAGGAATCTTAAATTATGTTTGGGGATGAAAGATTCCCAATCCCTTCCCATCCCCATTGCCAGGACACCCAAAATATACACAACCAGGAAAAAAAAATTCAAGAATGATAATCAGTGGATTGTTTACATGAGAACTGTACTTCTCTAAGTTATATTTAAAGAAAGAGGAGGAAAGGGTTTTGCCACTGTTGGCTGTACAGCATACCGACGGCACTTTGAGCACGCAGCACTGTTAGGATTACAAAGTCAAACATTTGAAACACAAACACAGTCACGATGAAGACAAACACTAAAGAGAACAGAAATGATACTGGGCTGAGAAGCTGGGGGAACAGCTACAGGGACTTTAAAACACAACCCTTAGAATATAGTTCCTAAGGCTCTATTTATTTTTAATGACAGAATCTCATGTAACTATGGCTGACCTCAAACTTGCTATGTAGCTTAGGCTAGCTCGATCCTCCTGGCTCCATCTCCTAGGTAGTAGGAGTGTAGGTGTGTGCTAGCGTGCCTGGAAAGGTTTCTAATAGACACGTATAATGATGCAATTTTTCCTTTCAAAGGTCTACTCTGGGTGTGCAATTTTAAAGGGGGATGTTGAGGGTAGGTGGTAGCAGAAAGGGAAGGGAAGAGGACTGGAATAGAACAGAAAAGACTCCTCCATCCTCTGCCCTCTCACACTCTAATTGGCATACATATATTGGAATAGCCAGGAACAAATTCTACTCAGTTTAATAGAGGGCCTTTTCTTAATTCATATATTATCTACACTAACATGTATAACCTGTTAAAAGCTGATCTTACAGATATTTGCAACAACACTTCACGGAATCAAGGACTACTTCTAATGGACACTGTGATGCCTTGTGCCATCAACTAGTCTAGATAACAGAATCTAGAATCACCTGGGATTTGAGCCTCTGAGCACGTCCATAGGGAATGACCCTGATCGTATTGATTGAGGGATCAATTGCTAAATGTAAGTGGTGCCAGGTTCCAGCCAGGAGCCTAAATTAAGTGGAGAGAAACTGAGCACGAGCAGCGGGGTGTAGCCATCGTTTCTTCCCAGCCATGAATGTTAGCTGTTAAGCTCCTGCCACCATGCTCTCCCTACCATGATGGACCACATCCTTGAGTTGTGAGGCGGACTAAACTGTTACATTGCTTTGTCAAAGTACTTTATCAGAACAGGGGAGAAACTAAAAGAACCAAGTACGGTCTCTATTAAGCAACATGAAAAATGGAAAGATGAACTGATTCTACTTGCCTAAGGCTCCAAAGGGATGGGTGTCTCTAGAACATGTACCCTTATAATCCATGTTTCACAGAAAGGTAGTGAGAGTAATAAGCAATTACATTGCCCAGAGGAGGTTAACTTAACACAAAGCTGCAGAGATTCATAGCTTCTACTTTGTGATTCCCATGTCCCTCAGAAACTTCTAGTTTTCCTGGAAATGTTAAGAGCCAACTCTATTCTCACAGTAATAATTTTAAAATAACAGCATCGTTCAGACTCCTGAAGCGGTGTGTGACTGAATTTCAGCTGAACCACAAGCTCCATGTATGATTTTGAGCAATGATTTTGTCTCTACCATAATAGTTCGGTTAGCTAAAACATAGCATGCATTTAGAGACTTGGTACATAGTTAATACAAGGCGTTGCTCTTCAAGTGCGGCCAGTGACTGCTTAACCATTCTCAGTGATTACACACCAATCTCTACAATGTTCTAACATAGGTATTATTATCAGTGTCTTGCCAAAGAGGGAATAAGCACAGAACAATCTTAGGTAACATGGTCATGTCCATCTAAGCAGTATCTCTGAGAGTTAACTTAGAGATGTTAGGCCCCTTTACATGTGTTCTTAAATGATGCTCCTGTTACCCATATATGTTTTCACAAGCTAAGCTGCCTTCCACATACTAGTTATTAGATCCCCCAAACCTGTAAACGTCACACTTATAAAGTAAATGAAAATATAACTAAGTTAAAGATTTTTCAGATGAGATAATTCTGGGTCATCACAACAGGCACTAAGCACCATCATATGAATACTTATAGAAGAAAGGCAGAGGAGTATTAAGGACAGACACAAAGAGAACACCGTTAAAGGCAGAAATGAAAACGATGTGACCACAAACCAATGAAAGCTACCAATCATCTGAAGCTGGAAGAAGTAAGAAAGGATGACCCACTGGAGCATCTGGAGTGAGAACAGTCCTGTCCACATATTGATTTCTGACTTGTGGCTTCTGGAACTGTAAAGAAAGAATCATCCGTAACAAATGGCTTTAAGGCCATTGTTACAGCAGATACTAGATAATTAACTAATATCTATCATATATTATATCACCTTGTATCTTAACAAGAAAAAGCACCCATACTTTTTTTTAAATTATATGCATTGAAAGCTTATTACATGCCCACTCTTCTTCAAGCAAAGGGGAGTAAACAAAACACTATTGCATGAGATAGACAATAAAGATGTGAACAAGTGAGATGATTTTATAGAGAAGCATAGAGAACAGTGCAAGGATGTAGGCAGAGTCATACACGACTGGGCTGAGGGGCTCTTCTATCTCAGGTAACCAAGGAAATGCCCTCAGAAGCTATGAGAGTTGAATGGGCCTCATGGTGATGAGTGTGGTAAATGCTCACACCAATAGAAGGCAGATGCTTCTGACAGGTAATGGTGGAGGAGAAGACTCACCAAAACTGATCTTGGCGTAACATGGCAAGAGAAAGAACAACATGGCTCGAGAGTCTTGAGAAAGGAGACCAGTAAGAGGTACACCCAACAAGGCAGACAGGAGGAAGAACATTTAAGTCAGTTATCTATGGTTACAATTACTTTCATTAGAAAGATGGACTAATTTCCCTCTCATGTAACAAAAGCATGCGAAACTTTGGAAGGCATTCAACAATATTTAAGGATTATGTTTTTGGGGTCAACTAGGAACCAGCTAGGCAAAGAGACTAATCTCAACTTGCCCTACTCTAGTATCTTGTGATTAAATAGATGTCTGATGATTAAGGAAGACCTAGCTAGTGAATATTCTTATTCATGGTCCTCCTAGCTAGTGAATATTCTTATGATGATGGGGCAAAGGTTGGGGTGGGAAAGGCTTCCCAAATATAACTCTATTCCTAGTATATCCCTGTGTGATATTTGACAAATCTGCCCTTAGTGGAGGCTAATCCCTAAACTGGAGCCTATGGTGGGCATGGTTATAGCAAATAATGAAGTCATGAAGGCAAGATTCTGCAAACAAGTATAGCTCTTATAGACTAATAAATATATAATTTTAATTATAATAATGTATTATGAGAGTGAAGACTCAAAATAGAGAATTTGGATGTAGTCCTGACAAAGCTGAAAGAAGGGTCTTTGTTTTTTTTATATATGTTTGTGCATATATGTATGTACACACATATGTGCATAGTATATTTATGGGCTGGCTGTGCACATGTGTGGTGATATGTGAATGTATGTGGGTGCACATATTTGTGCAGGTACAAATGAACATGTTTAGAGACCAGAGGTCAACATGAAGAATCTTCTTCAATTGCTCTCCACCTTACTCTGGGAGACAGGCTCTCTTGCTGAACCTGGAATTCACCAGTGAGCTCCAGGTATCTGCCTATTATACATACTCAAGTACTAGACTTATAGATATATGCGACTCTGCCTGTCTCTTTTAATGAATTCTGGAGATTAAACCAAGGTCCTGATATTTGCATGGAACAAATTTCATGGAATGAGCCATCATCCCAACCCCATAAGAAGGATCTTGAAGGACATTTAAGATTTGGATGGATGACTGGATGGATGGGTGGGTGGATGGGTGGGTGGGTGGGTAGATGGACAGCTGGATGAATGAATTGACAAATGGCTAGACAAAATGAAGGGATGTTAAGAGCAAGAATTATTATGAATAAAGCAACAATGATAGTAAAAAGTACTTACTATACATGGAAATGATGAAAAGACAGCAGGTATACCAGTTATCCAGATGCTTTCACCAATCTCTCACACACAGGAAAATGTAGTCCTACAAATGAGTCACACATTTAACCTATATAGAAGAAACCACTACATTGTAAAAATGTTTTAGGAGTCTAGAGTTTGAAATATAATAAGTAGGAATGTCTGAAAGGCAAGACATTCACGAGAGTACAAACCTAAGATTCCAAACATGCATAACAATGAAGATTCAATGTAGCTTTACAGTAAATAATATGAAGAAACCTGGAATTATGAATCAATGTATAAATATAACAATCCTTGTTGGTAACCCAATGTTGAAAGCTATCATCAGATTGTTTTTCTGGAAGAAAGATATCAGATGACTCCAAAATTGCTAGGAATTAAAACAAAATTCAAAAATCATCTTTTCAAGGAACTAAAAAAAGATCATGCATTTTATCTTAAGCATATTTGTCAGCTTTTAATGTAGCTTAAATCTTGGTTTCTGACAAAAGTATGAAGGGAATTCTCAAAACTATCAGTTTAAACTTCTAATATTTGAGTATATTCTATTCTTTACAACTGGCTTTTTGATTGGCTTCTGTTTCTATCACACTAAATACAACATGCCATCTGGTAACAAGATCTAGGACCAGGTTGTCCTCATTGTGTATTGCTGAGACTGGCACTGAAGTCATGGCCTCTTGCTTCTACCTGTAGAATCCTAGGATTGTAGGTGAGAACCAGCATATCCAATTAAGTATTGTTGATTCTGAGTGGACAAAAGGACATTACTCTATTAACTATATAACATAGCCCAGAGGCCCCTGGAAAAGGTGCAGCAGGATGAAATCTCCCACAAGCCAAGCCTACTGGAGTATGTGCTCTATTGCACCTACTCAACATACAGACATCATTTTTGTTACCTATTCTCTCATGCCTTCATTTCCATTAAAAATGTTTTCTCTTTTTCCTTTATCTTTAAACTATGGTATCTGAATATCAAGCACATTTAGAAGTATGACCTCTACCACGTATGTTTAAGGATTGGGAAGAAAGATGAATATTATTATTATTATTATTATTATTATTATTATTATTACAGTCCAGTCATTACCCCCACTCCTGGTCCACCCTCCCAGAGTTCCTCATCCCATTACTCCTTCCCTGTCTCCAAGAGGATGTCCATCCCTTTCTCCTTCCAACCCCCCACCCGGCCTTCCCACTCCCTGGGGCCTCTAGAGGGTTAGACTTTTCTTATCCTACTGAGGCCAGACCAAGCAATACTCTGCTGTATATGCATCGAGGCCTCAGACCAGCTTGTGTATGAAGCCTGGTTGGTTGCTTGGTGTCTGAGAGATCTCAGGGGTCCAGGTTAGTTGAGACTTCTGGGTTTCATTCTACACTGTCAGAAGAATACAAAGTCTTCTATTATTTGCCTTGCAATGGTCCTATCTCCATTATCACCAAGCTATACCTTCCATCTTTAATCAGAAATCTTCCCTTAGTTTAACACCTCTTTTGTCTACAATTCAACTTTTCTGCATTCCAAGTGCATTCCAAATCACAGGCATAATATCTCTATTCAATGTCTCCACCAATGCCCTCTCATTCTTCCATAAATCTCTTCCCTTCAGGGATCAGGACCTACTAGAATCATTAAAAATGTTTGATCTAGGTCACTGGTGACCACCATATGAAGAATTCAACAATCTCAGTTTTCAGAAACACAACAGCAATTAACACAGTTGGCTATTCCATGCATTATTCTGCATGTGTTCATTTATTTATTTAAAGTGATTTTATTTGTATTTTTGAAAACTAAAATGTATACTCCTAAAATAAATATCACCTATGACATATTACCTCCATATAACTGGATTTATATGAGAATGTTTTGTTGAAGACTTTTACACTTATACTCATAAGGCTGGCCAACTTATACTTTTCCCTTCTGGTAATATTTTTTTTCAGATTCTGGTAACCAAGTTTATGCCAAACTTATAAAGATTGAAATAAATATCAGTCAGAATGCGGCCAGAAAAGGTATATCATACATACATACATGTATCTGCAGAAACAGATACATGATTTGCTACAAAGATTTGATCTCAAGCTGGGTGTGGTGGCGCACGCCTGTAATCCCAGCACTTGGGAGGCAGAGGCAGGCGGATTTCTGAGTTCGAGGCCAGCCTGGTCTACAGAATGAGTTCCAGGACAGCCAGGACTACACAGAGAAACCCTGTCTCAAAAAATCAAAAAAAAAAAAATTTGATCTCATGCAACTATGTAGCTAAACCCACTACCCTAGTAAGATCGTTCTATTACATGCTGACATCCACAGACCAGGCAAGATGAGGAAAATGGATATAATTTTAAAAACCAAGGAGCAGAAGACTAGAGACAAACTAGAATCCCCCGGCATGACTTGAAAACTGTAAGAACAGAATGAAACTGTAAAAGTAACTTTTATTTTCCTGTTGTTATCCAGGAGGCTTACTACTGCTGTCTGCAAACCTATGCCTGGGCTTGGAAGCTTCTGGCCACCCCTCATTCCATTTAATCTAATCTAGGCCTAGAATGTTTCAGCCTCTGAGACTTGCTGCTGAATATGCTTACCCCTTCCTAGTTCTTTCTGATCTCTGGCTGGCTGATTCAACTCAGCTGATCTGGCTTTTCTCTTGACCTCTGAATTGCTCTTCTTGGCCTCCAACCAATTCTAGCAATCTTTTCTCATCTGGCTCCTTCTCATTCTATCTTTACCTGAGTCTAGCTTGTTCTCTCTTCAATCTGTCTCTGTAAAACTCTCCTGGTAACACTGCCTCCTTCTCGCTCTCTGTGCTGCTCTAACCTCCCTCTCAACTGTACTGTACTGTCTCCACGAACTCTACTGCATTCCTGAACTGTACTCTCTTCTGTACTGTCTGTCTGTCCCTTAAATAGACTCCCTTTCCTCTCTCTTCTGTGAGTTGGGTTTATCTTATTCTGTTAAATCTTCCTCAGATTTGGCACGTTGTCTGCCACTCAATTAGACATCCCTTTTAAACTTTTCAAACATGGTGCTTCCTTCTACAAACTTCCTTAGGGCACTAAGTAGGGATTTGAGAGAGCAGTTCCTGTTCCTGTCCCTGTCCCTCTCTTAAAGTCCCTTTTATAGAATCAATAAGATATCCACAGGGGTGAGAGAGTTGGCTGTTATACACTGTTAGAAAGCCGCAATGAAAGGGAAGGAACAGGAGTAAGTAAGGATATATATATATATATATATATATATATATATATATATGAATTCTTGTTCCTTCCCATTCATATATATACATATATACGTATATACGTGTATGTATATATATATATATATATATATATATATAGAGAGAGAGAGAGAGAGAGAGAGAGAGAGGTGGGAGCGGGGGGAGAGAGAGAGAGTCATGAGTTTAGTATAATTGTAAATAGAAACCTTAACATGCAAGAATTTAACACGAACCAACAGGAATTTACTCATTAACTACAAACAGAAACCTTAACCTTCACAGGACCTATAGGAACTTATTCTTAACTGTCTTAACTGCAAACAGAATTCTTACTCTGCAAGGTATATTGTTCCTGTTTTGGTCTCCCATTAACTTGCAAGGTATAGGGTTCCCATCTTGGTCTCACAGTACATGCTTTTGTGTGTACCCATGAACATGTGTGTACATTTGTGTGTCTACATATATGATTACACTGTGTCTGTGTGCAAATGTTTGAGTATACACACACACACACACATGTATGAACATATTTATGTATGCATATTTGTGTCTCTAAAGGCCTGAGATTTATGCTGAGAATATTTTTCAATACCTCTCCATACTGTTTTGATTATAAGGTTTTGAGATGCAGTCTCTCATTGGACCTGGAACTCAATGATACAGCTGCAATGGTCGACCAGCAAGCCCGACAGACCCTCCTGCCTTGGCTTCTCGAGAACGGGGACTCCCAGGGTGTGTCATCACACCTAGAGTTTAGTGGGGTGCTGGAGGTTGAACTCGAGCCCTCATATTTGGGCAGCAAGCATTTAACAAGCAGAGCCATCTCTGGTCTTTTAATCTTTGTCTTTCATTAACTTTAAGAATCACAGTAATGTTGTTTTCATTCCTGATGTAACTCTGGTTTTCCTACTTGATCAATCTCCCTAAAGGCATTATTAATCTTTGCTCAATTTCTATTGCATAATTAATTCACATTGTCTTCATTCTTATTATATTTAGCAATTCCCTTCATTTTCTGAATTTATTCTTTGAATTCCTTAAGATGAAAGATTAAGATGCAAACCAATTTTTAATTTTACAAGCATGTTTCCTTTAGAGCACATTAGCTGGTTCCACAAATTATGTCATATTTTTCCCAGTATATTTATTTGTTATTAATGAATAGAGAAAAATCAGACCCAGTTAGGTTAACATAGAACTGGTGCTCTTTTTTTTCCTTTCTATATTCTTTTTTTTATTGGATATATACTATATTTACATTTCATTTCCCTTTTTCTGGTTCCCTGCCTCACAAAGGTCCCACATGCCCTTTTCCCTCCCTGTGTTCCCCCATCCACCCCTTCCTACTTCCCTGTTCTGGTATTCCCCTACACTGATGCTTTGAGCCTTTCCAGAACCAGGGTCTACTCCTTCCTTCTTGTCGGACATCATTTGGTATGTGGATTGTGTCTTTGGTGTCCCAAGATTCTAGGCTAATATCCACTTATCAGTGAGTGCATACCATGGGTATTCTTTTGAGACTGGGTTACCTCACTTAGTATGATGTTCTCCAGCTCCATCCATTTCTCTAAGAATTTCATGAATTCATTGTTTCTAATGGCTGAATAGTACTCCATTGTGTATATATACCACATTTTTTTTGTATCCATCCTTCCGTTGAGGGACATGTGGGTTCTTTCCAGCTTCTGGCTATTATAAATAAGGCTGCTATGAACATAGTGGACCATGTATCCTTATTGCATGCTGGGGAATCTTCTGGGTATATGCCCAGGAGTGGTATGGCTGGGTCCTCCAGAAGTATCGTGTCCAGTTTTCTGAGGAACCGCCAGACTGATTTCCAGAGTGGTTGTACCAGCTTGCAGTCCCACCAGCAGTGGAGGAGTGTTCCTCTTTCTCCACATCCTTGCCAACACCTGCTGTTTCCTGAGTTTTTAATCTTAGCCTTTCTGACTAGTGTGAGGTGAAATCTCAAGAGTTGTTTTGATTTGCATTTCTCTAATGACTAATGATGTTGAACATTTTTTAAAGTGTTTTTCAGCCATCTGAATTTCTTCAGGTGAAGAGTCTTTGTTTAGCTCTGTACTCCATTTTTTGATAGGGTTATTTGGTTTTCTGGGTCTAACTTCTTGAGTTCTTTGTATACATTGGATATTAGTCCTCTGTCAGATGTAGGGTTGGTCAAGATCTTTTCCCAATTTGTTAGTTGCTGATTTGTCCTTTTGACAGTGTCTTTTGCCTTACAGAAACTTTGTAATTTTATGAGGTCCCATTTGTGTATTCTTGATCTTAGAGCATAAGCTATTGGTGTTCTGTTCAGGAACTTTTCCCCTGAGCCAATGTCCTCAAGGGTCTTCCCCAGTTTCTATTAATTTTTAGTGTGTCTGGTTTTATGTGGAGGTCCTTGATTCACTTGGAGTTGAGCTTAGTACAAGGAGGTAAGAGTGGATCAATTCTCATTCTATTGCATGTTGACCTCCAGTTGAGACAACACCATTTGTTGAAAAGGCTATCTTTTTTCCACTGGATGGTTTAAGCTCCTTTGTCGAAGATCAATTGGCTATAGATGTGGGTTCAATTCTGGGTCTTCAATCCTATTCCATTGATCTACCTCTCTGTCACTGTACCAATACCATGCAGTTTTTAACACTACTGCTCTGTAGTATTGCTTGAGGTCCAGGATACTGATTCCCCTAGAAGTTCTTTTACTGTTGATGATAGTTTTAGCTATCCTGGGGTTTTTGTTATTCCAGATGAATTTGAGAATTGCTCTTTCTAATTCTATGAAGAACTGAGTTAGGATTTTGATAGGGATTGTGTTGAATCTGTATATTGCTTTTGGCAGGTCTGCCATTTTAATTATATTAATCCTGCCAACCCACGAGCATGGAAGATTTTTCCATTTTCTGAGGTCTTCTTCCATTTTCTTCTTCAGAGACCTGAAGTTTTTGTCATATAAATCTTTCACTTGTTTGGTTAGAGTCACACCAAGATACTTTATATTGTTTGTGGCTATTGTTAAGGGTGTCACTTCCCTAATTTCTTTCTCAGCCTGCTTATCCTTTGGGTATAAGAAGGCTACTGATTTGCTTGAGTTGATTTTATAACCAGCCACTTTGCTGAAGTTGTTTATCAGTTGTAGGAGTTCTCTGGTGGAGTTTTTGGGGCCACTTAAGTATACTATCATATCATCTGCGAATAGTGATAGTTTGACCTCTTCCTTTCCAATTTGTATCCCTTTGACTTCCTTATGTTGTCAAATTGCTCTAGTAGTACCTCAAGTACTATATTGAAAAGATATGGTGAGAGGGCACAGCCTTGTCTAGTCCCTGATTTTAGTGGGATTGCTTCAAGTTTCTCTCCATTTACTTTGATGTTGGCTACTGGTCTGCTGTAAATTGCTTTTACTATGTTTAGGTATGGGCCTTGAATTCCTGTTCTTTCCAAGACTTTTAGCATGAAAGGATGCTGAATTTGTCAAATGCTTTTTCAGCATCCAATGAGATGATCATGTGGTTTTTTTTTTCTTTGAGTTTGTTTATGTAGTGGATTACGTTGATGGATTTCCATATATTGAACCATCCCTGCATCCCTGGGATGAAGCCAACTTGATCATGGTGAATGATTGTTTTGATGTATTCTTGGATTTGGTTGGCAAGAATTTTATTGAGTCTTTTTGCATCGATGTTCATAAGGGAGATTGGTCTGAAGTTCTCTTTCTTAGTTGGATCTTTGTGCAGTTTTGGTGTCATATTTACCTTTAATCCAAACTATTCTTTAATTTTTATTACAGTTAATTTCTAAAATCACGTGATTTTTTTAAAAAAGCATGGTATTCAATTTCTAAACATTTGCATATTACTTATTTTTCTGCTATTGATTTCTAACTTAATTCCAGTGTAAATCCAATATATAATCTATGATTTAAAAAACAAAGCTTAGCATACATACCAATCACAAAAAAGAAACAAATTGTCTAATCAACTTCAATATTATTATAAAGACAAGCTTATAAAAGCTTCTCTTACTTGCCTGCTGTCTTGGAGGCTTACTGCTGCATAAGCTCACCCTTCCTAGCTCTTTCTGAATTCTGGTTGGCTGGTTCTATTTAGCTGTTCTGGCTCTAACTCCTCTCCCAGCTGACTGATTCAAACTGGTGTCTCCCAGCTTCTGACTGAATTGCTCTCCTTGGCCTCAAACTAGCACTACAAATTTGTTCTACTCTTCTGGCTTCTTCTCATTCTCTGACTCATTCAGTCTTCATCTGCATCTACTTTGTTATCTCTTCAACTTATCTATAAAACTGTCCTAGTAATAACTGCCTCTGAACTCCATGAACTGAACTGCTACCAACCAAACCGTCACAAACTCAACACCACTGCACTCCCTCAACTGACTCCCAATTCCTGTTCTTGTCAGAGTTGGGAATATCCTAGCCCTGACTTGTCACCTTGTTTGTTCCTCAATTAGATGTAACTTTCAAACATGACTGCTTCCTTTTTTTTTTTCCCCTTGTGTGGCCCAGGCTGGCTTTGCAGTCGTGATCTTCCTGCCTCTGCCTCCTTCAGCAAATTCTACCAGCATGTGCCACCACTACTGACAAGGCTGCTTCCTTCTATAAACTACCTTTGCCTTCATTATTTGGAATTAAAGGTATATACTGAGGGGGTGTCTGTATTCTAGCCAGAGGGACTAAAGGTGTGTCACTCCAGCCAGATCACCGAGAACTAGAAGGTCTTCAGATGTGATCCCTTGCCAAAGCAGCTATAATTGCTGGATAAAAATTCCTCACACAAATTGATGTATACAAAGCTATTCCAGAACCCTTAAAATCTGCTCCCTTAGGAAGTATATATGTATTATGCATCAAGATAATATGGCAATAAAATTTAAATAACTATATCAGCCAATAAAAAAATGAGTTAGGAAGTCCCAAACAACTCCTTACTGTTAGGGATTTAACTTTTCACATAGACATCAAAGCAAAGCAATCTGAGGAAAAAAAACCTTTTCAGCTAATATGATGTCATGGCTGAGTCTCCATGTGGAAAGAAAAGAAGACAGGAACTATCTGTCCTACCACTTATAAAATGCAAGAATTAATTTAAAACCTGAAAGATTTAAATATGATTTTTTTAAAAAAAGCTTCAAACGTGAAAGAATACCTTTTTAAGTGTTAGAAATAAGTATTTAATTGAAAATGAAAGCAATAACAATTCTTAATTTGAAAATTTGTGTTTAATCAAAAGGAAAATTTTATGTCTATAAAAATTCTTTTAAGAGAGTAATAGTCTCTCTCACACATACGTAGAGAGAGAGAGAGAGAGAGAGAGAGAGAGAGAGAGAGAGAGAGAGGAGAAAGAGAAGGGGAGAAAGAAAAATATACAATAATTAATTCTTACAACTCAATTAACAAAAGGAAACAAACTTGCCTTATAAAAATGTCAGGGCAAAAAGTTTATACACAGAAGAAGATACACTGATAGACAAAAGTCTTCTCAGCATGAGTTCTCTGGGAAATGGAACTAAAATCACAGTGAAGCATCTCTAATCCTGTTTAAGAATGGTTAAAGGAGAGACAAGTGTTCCCACTATGAAGAGCTTACCAATGGTTAATAGACCTTCATATTTTCTGTCTGTCTTAGAGAAAATCATTATATATATAATTAAGATGTATGCCAAATTAGGTACTTATGGGGCTTTTTGTTTATTTTTCTAAAGCAACAAACTAAGGAAAAAACTATTTGAATATATAGTTCATGCTTTCCTGGCTTTTAGCATAACTGATCACCTGCAAAGGCAAAACATATCAGTCATCAGATGTGATTCCCAGCAAATGCACACTCATCACATAGAAGGAATACACTTATTGGAAGAAAGAGATGTTTAATGATAAATTATTTACAAAGATGCTGTATGAAGTAGTTTCTCAGAAAATGAAGCCTCATTTCAGATAAACCTAGGGCTTAACACAGGTCTCCTGAACCATACGATTCCATCTGGCAATAGGTTTTCTTCTTAAAAGTTGCTTTCTACCACTTGAGGAACGTTCGTTTTCAGCATCAGTGGAAGAAGATATCTGGCATGCTCTATTGCACATCAGAGTAACCGATGTAAAAGAAGTTATCATTAAAAATTGGAAACTATCTCCACAATTAAATGGTTATGGCAAACCTCATAGTGCTTAGACGCTAGAACAGTTTAAGCAAAATAAAGAAAAACACTAACTAATTTTTTAAACTGTCTGAATGGTTTGGATTTGGCCCTAATCTTTGAGGAAGCCTAGCCAAAATAATTCACCCAGTGGAAACTTAAAACAAAATACATAATTATTAATATTTATTATCATCCAAGACTGCCCCAAGTGATTTGGCATTAACTATGTCTATCTGATAAAATGTACATTGCATATGTCATAGAATGTAAATTCTTTGAACAAAAAAGGAAAAATTAAATACCTATCTATAGATGAAAAAAACAAAACAAAAACAATTTAAATCCTACCGAGAGAACCCCACACCCATATAGCTCAACAGTAAAGGAGTAGGCTCCCCCTCATTACATCTTATGAAGTTATTATAATCTAATGTCACTCGGATAAATTCAATATTAAAAAGGGAATTTATAAGTCACATTCACATTCATGATAAAAATTTAAGATTACTGAATGAAATATTTCCAAGTTGAATATAAATAAAAGATTTGTTTAATAAGCATATCGAAACTTTAATACTAGAAAAAATCTATTAGCTTACTAAAGACTAAAGAAAATCATACGATCATTTAAGTATTCAATAAAATCCAACAATTTGTGGTAAAACTGTCAGTAAGGCAGAAACAGGAGTCTCCTGCCATTTAGACAGTAGACAGGAGATCTAAGGCTGCGCTCCAGGATAAAGTGTTACTATTCCCTATAAAATCATTACTACTGCAAAGACATCTACTCCATCCATTTGAACACTTGCTGGGAGTCTGAGCTAGTGTGTCTTCAGAGAAAGTCCTATGGGAATCTGCATGCTTTTTAACTAAGAATTGTCCAATAATTGCCAAGGAACTGCTTAAGAGAAATGAATTGCTAATGATAAGGCTGGTAGGCTTCATCCACTAGACATTAAAATATAAATGGATAAGGCGGTTGATCTGACAGCAGGGTGAAAAACTCAGAAAGGGACCCACACATTCAAGGAAGGCTGGCATCCTCCAGACAGTGCAGCAGATGAACGAAAAGAGGACGCATAACAGCCAAGAAGGTATGTAGACACCAGAAACATAAAAGCCCAAATATACCACCGTTTGCAACATTCTAAATAATTTAGATTTAATTAATAAATAATAATGGGAAAATAAGCATACTCACATTCTAAAAAGAAAAAATAGAAATGTTAATAATTGCAGAGTTAGGAAAGATTTCTGTTAAAAAAACAACATATTATTAGAAATAATCAAACATGAAGAAAAATTCATATATTGACATTAAGCAGACTGGGTCACCGAAACATACCACAAACAAGTTAAAATAACAAGCCCCAAAGCAAGAAAAATATTTCCAAGATGTATATCCAGAATGGCGTGTAAGGAGTGTTTATGATCAGTTATCAAAAGACAATCAAAAGCCAGGCCTGGTCTTCTTGCTCTTCTAAATGTTAAGGAGGGTTGAAAATTTAAGGCCTATGTGGGTTACAGGGTGAGATCAAGGAAAAGAGTATTACACCATCTAAAACATAAAACCAAAAGGAAAAAAGATCTAGAGAGACAGTTCAGCAGTAGAGCATCTGGCTAGCATGTGCAACAACTAAAAACTCAACCTTTTTAGCATTGTCAAGGTCAACATGTGGCGATACGGATTCTTGTACCCTGTTAAATAAAAGCATAAATTGGTTACAATTATTTTGAAAAGCATTTGGCATTTCTAAAGCCAAACATATATATAGTCTATGCCCTAGAAATTCCACACCTAGAAACACAGCTTTGTAAACACACACACACATACACAGACACCGGAATATATGCGTGAGAATGTATTACCCATTAGAATCTTAGAAATTAATTTTGAAATATGATTCCAAAACACAATTTCTAAGCTGGCCATTGCACACAGCACATTCTGCAATCCCAGCACTTGGTATGGTGAGGTAGGAGGATTGCCAGAAATTTAAGGCCGGCCAGGGCTACATAGTAAGACCCTGTCCCAATAAATAGAAACGAAGCAAAAACCTAAAACTTCCAAAAATAATCCTTCTGGAGACCAAGCATATTCTTTTCACAGACTTTTTATCAATTGTTTACTAACTTCACTAAGAGGAACTCAGGTAAAAAAATAAAACACCAGATAAGTTTTAGATGAAATATGAACAGGATTTTTGTTGTTGCTTATACTGAAGAGCATATGTACTTTAATCACAAAAGACCATATCAAGTATTTACAGAGGAAACTCTTTTATAGGGATAACTTCTATTTAATAAGGATTAAAAGGGCATAAAACTTTTATCCTTATTATCCATGAATTAAATAACATGTTTTAATATCTTAATCGGAAAGTACACAGAAGGAAACTGTAATATTAGGAGAGCCTGGTGTCCTGTGGTCTTTCTTAATAACATCCCACTTTGAAGAGCCTATAATCTACTCATAGAAAGCCTTCTCTCTAAGACCTTAATCAGATTCTGAGAAAATTCACACACAAAATAAACAACAGGCCACTAGATCCAAAACAATGCAAGCATTAGCAGCTTTACAAAGGCAAGGCTCTATGGGATGAGTCATTTTAAAACGGAAAGATAAGACCCTCAAGTGTTTTCTATTCAGGCAGAAAGTATATAAAGGTAGGAATCATCTAGCCACAGGCAGAGTGTGAAATTTTTCATCCAACACATTCTCGTTTGGCTTTATGCAAGCATCAAACCGAGGATGGCAAAGATGAATCTCTCTTCCTACATGTTAATGCTGGCTTTCTCTTTGTTTTCTCAGGGTATTTTACTTTCAGCTTCCAAGTCCATAAGGAATTTAGAAGATGACATAGTATTTAATACATTTAGGATGGGAAAAGCCTTTCAGAAGGAAGATACTGCAGAAAGATCAGTTGTTGCTCCTTCTCTGGAACAATACAAAAACGACGAGAGCGGTTTCATGAATGATGATGACAACAAGAATTCAAAGGTAAGTATATGCCGTCTGTCTTTTATTGCACTAGAACTGAAAACGACTTTTATATTTATAAACCACCCAGAAGTAAACTCTGTATTTTAATTTTATAAATAGGCATACATGCAAACAGTCATCGTGTGCATTAAGATACCTAGGAAAATTTCATACAAACCAGGTACTTCCCCATCTTACCCAAAAGCTTTGTATCTTGTATCTCACATATTGGGAGGTGAACTCAGTGTAGAGCATCTTAGAATTGATCAGCAAGAACGTTGTACCACTGTATTTTAGCTCTACTTTAAAGACAGCAGGGATACAAACCAATCTTCTCTTCACAGAACACAGGCTCCAAACAGAATCTCATAACTCACGGGCTGCCACTGAGTCTGGCTGTAAAACCTTACCTCGCTCTGAAAGGATCAGTAGCCTTCCCAGCTGAGAATGGAGTTCAGAACACTGAGTCCACACAGGAAAAGAGAGAAATTGGGGATGAAGAAAACTCAGCTAAGTTTCCCATAGGAAGGAGAGATTTTGACAGTGAGTAGCCTTCTCAACCTTCAATTCCTACATATTAATTTTATAAAAGAGCTCTGAGCTTAACTGAGTTGGATTCGACCATAACAAAATCAAGACCATAGTTCAGTTCTACCAAATAGTAGGGAACCCATGTCAAAATGGAGATTTTTCAAAATCACTAATAGAGTTTGATTTATTCTGGAGTTCTTATAAGTGCACAGTTTTTCTTAATTCTGTGTGATAATTATAGTCATTGTTCCCTTTCAGTGCTCAGGTGTATGCTGGGAAGAGTCTACCGACCCTGTTGGCAAGTCTGATACCTGCTGGTCTAAATCATCCTTTGAGAAGAAAACGATTCATTGCAAGTGGAGAGAAAAGCCCTTAATGTTGATATAACTTGTGTATTATCCTAAATGTCTGTTTTAAAAGAAACTGGTTAAGATATGTAATAATGTAAATGATATGATTGACTTGTGCATTAAACTTCACAAAAATTCTGCATAATTCTGACTTATTGGTATTTTTTGAACGGTGGTTAATATGTGAGCCTCAAAACAATAAAACAGCACAATCTGATGTAATAACCCACTGGATCTCTAGAAACAGAGATCTTCCCTCCTTATATTTTAAGGAGTCATTACCCTCTCAGAGGAATACAGAACATTGACGATGTTGGTGAGGAGCCTCTGGGCACCCTCTTTGATTTGTTGGAAGCTAGACTAAATAAATGTCTTTATCCTTCATTCCACCCAGGTCTGTGTATAAAACTCACACAAGTCACTAAACAATGTTACATGTGAACTGTTTGTATCACAGGTATATTGAGAAACAAAGGTGAAAGCATTCATTTAAAAAAAAAATATGTCTTAAGATTTAAAAAGTTAGCTCAGGGCTTTGATGAATGGTCTTATCTAAACCTAAAGCACACAGACGACAAAATCATAGCATAAAATACTGCGTCAACTTGGTCTGGCCAGGAATCAACCTATCCTTGGCAGTCCCCCTGTTGCCTTTTGCTCCTTGCGCTAGCTTGCCACCAGCTTTGCTGTGTGAGCCTCCGGGCACTTTAGGGATCTTAACATTCTTATGTTGGTACAGTTCGTTTCCATGGTCACAGTGAATATTCTCACTGTCTGAATCCAGCTGTATCCTCTTCGGTATCTTCCTTTTTGTGGATTTGCTTGGTATCTTGTCATCCTTACTCCTGTCCATGTGCACATTTTCAGAATTTATTTCAGTTCTTGCTTTTCCAACAGATGACTGTGCTCCCTCTGCCATGAAGGAGGACAAGGGGGAAAGAATGATGATATTTAGTATTCTAAATCATGAGACTTATGAAGTAATCATTAAAAACGGCTAGAGCATTTTAAAACATCATTTATAATATAATAATCCTACCAATTAAATGCCAGAAAGTAGCTGTTATCACACTAAATTTCACTCACTATGCCGCCTCAGCCTGAACAATAAATATCTATGTAAAAACACAACACACAAAACAATGAAATGTTTTCTACATCTACTTAGTTAGATTAAATAATAGCATGCTCCTTTTCATAAATCTGTACTTAGATTCAATTTCTTATATAATCCAGGCCTTAAAAAAACCCACGTCTTTATATTTCTTAGTATGTTGCAGAAATAGTCTAGTTTTTGACTAATCGTTCAAACAAGGTCAATTACCAGAAACATCATTTTCCAAGTGAAGAGCAGACCACGGCTTTGATGATGAATTAACGTCCCATTTATCCTTGCTCATTATGTAGTCATCTTTATAAGTACAAGCAAACTGTGATCTAATTAATGTCTGCCTCATCTGCTAACAAAAAAAAAAAAAGAAGAAGAAAATATGCAATTATATTCTGTCTTATTTTCCACTTAGTTCTATGCATGGTCCCAAGTGATTGACACATAATATAACGACTGTCCTTACAAGGTCCAACACTCACTTGGAACTTTTAATCATACTTTGCTTCAGTTTTCAAACTCACTTGTTACTATGACTAGCCTCTTAGTTCATTTAGCAATACTAGCTTTATCCATATACTTTATATTTTTATAACAGTTCTTATATTTAATGTTTCACTCCTTAGGGGTTTCATAATACATTCCTTTGAGCTGCTTGGAAGTGGGTGTTATGATAACAGAACTAATAATATGTACACATACAATCATTAAAGAGGATGGAAGTTCTATATCTTATAAGGAGCACAAAGCTTTGAAAGATAGGACATGTGATTAAAGATATTGGTGGAAGGAGAAACGCTAAGACAAAAATTAGGGCTGAAAAGTTAAAAGAAACAGAAATAGCAAACGCTTAGCAAGAAGAACATAAACAATAGGATGTCATGTCTTCCTGGTTAAAACACGTATTTGAGAAAACCAGAGTCTTTATCATTCTAGAAAGATGCAAGGGAGAGTTTTACTGGTCAAAACTTTAAAATATACACTTGCATTTAACCTCAGAGATAAGAGATTAAAGCTCAATGTTCTCATAAACAGAAGAAAATCATACAGATAGTTCTAAGAGGGATGTTGACACACCGCTGTAGTCCTAACACTCAGAGGATAAAGCAGGAGGATCAACATTGGAGGCCTGGATTATAGTCTGAGGCACTGGAGGGCAGAGGTGCAGGAAGAGGGAGAAGGGAAGTTAACTTATAAAGTAAGACAGGAAGACAAGCAGCTTTAAAATGAGTTCTGCAAAAGAAGACTAGGAACTTTTATAGAAATAGGAAAAGGTTTCAGACCAATGCAGTCTACACAGATACTATGAGTGTCACCAATGGCAGGACTTCCCACTGTTTATAACCGTTCATTATTATGGGAGATTTCTCCAAACAATCAGACGCTACCTCCTATCCTTTTAATACTTTAAACAATACTTACATTATGCTAGATATTAATGAGTACTTACTGATTAAAATGTAATCAAAGACATTCTCATAACAGTAAAAATTTGTGGGGCGGTGGCAAAATATTAGTAATATTAATTTTTTAAAGTTTTTTAAAAAAATTATGTTGCAGCCGGGCGGTGGTGGCGCACGCCTATAATCCCAGCACTTGGGAGGCAGAGGCAGGCGGATTTCTGAGTTTGATGCCAGCCTGGTCTACAGAGTGAGTTTCAGGACAACCAGGGTTATACAGAGAAACCCTGTCTCGGAAAAAAAAAATATGTTGCATATTTTTCCATGAACTATGGAGGTTTCTAACTGCAAAGATGTGAAAAGTTGCAAAAAAGTATAAAATTCAGAAAACCACAGTTACAATGCAGTGGGTTCTTATAGTAATGAGGACAGATACAGGTGAGAAAAGAATGATTAACCATGAAATATATATATCAAAATACAAAAAAAAAAACTTTTAAAAATTAAGAGAAAGCAAGCACCTTTATCCACTGTACCATCTTGCTAGGCCCTTATTACTAGACAATCTTGACTAAACCATCAACCTCTAGCATGTCTGTATTACATAAGTATAATAGTAGTCACCCCACGGAACTGTTAGATTATAGAAGTAACAAAGAATGTAAACATTCCTGAGCAGCACTGGGAAGGCAGAGGCAGGCAAATCTCTGTAGGTTCAAGGCCAGCCTGGTCAACAAAGCAAGTTCTAGGACAATGAGAGCCAGGTGACCATGTCTCCAAAAAACAAAACGAGAGAGAGAGAGAGAGAGAGAGAGAGAGAGAGAGAGAGAGAGAATGGTGTATAAAGTCCCCATGTCTCAAACACCAAAGTACAGAGGTATAGAGATTATGATTATATGTGGATTTTTATGTATATGTATATGTATATATATATATACACATTTATATAGAGAGAGACATGTATGAGATATGCATGTTCACTCAAGAGATCAGTGCATACACTGGTGTTGTTATAACACAGATGGAGTGGGTATCCCTATGACCTAAGTTTGGCTGGTTCAGATTTCTCAGGTCCAGGCCAATCCTGAAAGGATAATAGAATATAGCTCAAAACAAGGACTTTATAATCAACTTCTCCATTTATTAAATTTATTCAATTATTAAGAAAGTGCAAGCTACACTGGCTTGCATTTATAACTTGAAAGAGAATGCTTCTCCTTTGTTCATAAGAGCAGAATTTTTCTGCACAAGATTAGTGGTCACAAAGAAATAAATTACTTCCTGTTGCAAATCTTCCAAATCTCTCTGTGTATTTTAGTTGGAATAACAAATAAACAAAACAACTCCCTCTTGAAAGTGCTTTTGAAGCACCAAACCACTCAGAATAATGTCCAGATTCATGCATTGCTGTTAAAATCATTTTATGTTCAAGTCATATGAGAGAAAAGGATTGGAAGTTTTCTTTTCCGAAATTTCTCTCCTTTGGGGAGAGTGCTATCCACAGTAAAACTATAATGAACTGCAGATTTGCCACACACACACACTGGGAAAGTCCTTTGCCACACCTCTTTTTAAATTTCAATTAGGAGGTTCCCAGTAGAGGAAAGTAGTACTTTACATAGGAAATCGTGACTCTAGTTAAAGCTCTGGCCTGGCATAAGCAGAGCTAAGTATATTAAGTCTTAAGCTACCACTAGACAATTAACAAGCTTGAAAAGGGAAGCTATCCTCAAAATACCTGTTGACTATGTATCTTAAATAAGTTATTACAAATTTATCTTTTCATTCTTATATTACCACATTTTCAAAAGAACAGAGATTTTATGTCTTTTATTTGATACTGAAGAATTTATACATATATAAAACAATATTTTTGCTATGAAAGAAAATACAACTACACGGGTAAATTAAAAAGTTATCTAAGCAATAACTTCATAATTTTATATATTCTTATGAGCCTCTCATTTACTCTTTGGCAATAAACCAAACTTTCAACTCTAGAACCTAAATATAAAACCTTACCCTGCTACTTGCTACCAATGTGATCTATAGACTCACTTCCAGAGTTAATAAGAGTTCATTAGGACTGAATTTTTAAATGCTCATGGTAGAAAAAAAATACTGCTGAATATTAGGTGAGTTTTCAAATGTTGGTCACTCTCTCGAAACACACAGAGTTTGACTCATTTGTCTCCCGCCCTCCTTTGTCAGGGACTCTTTATGTGGCAAATGCACTCTTCAGTGGCTATCCCAAACTGGCAAGTAATACCCGAAGCCAATCACTCATTCATACACACCGATGATATGACAGTTACAATAGCGACTGCTTACTTCTGTCTTTTCATTTCACTTCCAGTAAATTAAAAAGCCACAGATAGGTCAAGGTTATATGAAAGCAGTGGTCTTCTACACAAACTGTCAATGCTAATTTTTTATTTATTCCTTATTGTGTTATATGAATTGCATAATTACAAAATCCAGCCCAGTCTTATATATTCATCTCTTTCAAAATAAAACAATAACTATCATTTTATGATTGAACTTCCCTATACCTTATTTTTCTCTGCTTGCAGCGACCTTTGGACTCGCTCTCTGAGAGGTTTAGCTGATGTGTTTTTCACCTGTGTGGGAGACCTATGGGGGGGAAAACGATGAAACATATTAATAGGGCTTGGCTCTTCCTGTCCTTTCAGACGGTACACTGGCACCTGTTTAACCGCCACCACAGCACTACTAAGAGGGAAGGCCTTTAGAAGGCGCTGAGAGCAGTGGTTTGGATTAGTGGGAGCCCTTGAGAGCCTCCCTCTCATTGCTGCCCTCTAGACCTTTCCGCCACAGGAAGATGCATGGGCAGGCGCAATTCATGCCGAACAGGCCTCTACCTACCAACGACTATCAGCCTGTTGACACTGTGGTCTTGAGTTTCTAGCCAGAAGTATGAGAAATGAATTTGTTATTCAATGAATATTCAAATGAATGAACAATTGAAATGAATGAAGTTCAAATGAATGAAAATTGAACAGTATTCAAATGAATATTGTTATATAAGTTACCCAGTCCAGGATACGTTTTGGTAGCAACTCAAATGAACTATGACACTCATAAACCAGAGAAGCTTTTAAACTAGTGTTCACCCTACTCTCATAGGCATGTTTACAAGAGAAAAAGCCCTGCCATGTGACTGTATTTAACCATTAAATGTGACTGTATTAAATTGAAGAGACAATTGCAGTTAAAGATCTCCAAGGGGAACCTCTCAACTGGATAGGATAAATGCCTGGTAAGAAAGGGGCAAGAGAGAAAGCATGTGCACACAGAGAGAAAGCTCCTGTAAGGAGAACAGAACAAGCCGGCATCCTCTCAGGAGGCAAGGTTCCCACCAGAGCCCGCTGCCGCCGCGGCTCCCCCACACCGGGCCCATTGCTCACAGCGGTCTGTGTCTGCTGCGGGAGCGGGGCCCAGGCAGTGCCAAGGTCTTCAGGGAACACCAGCATTCGCTTAGCAAGGAAGCCAACAAATGGCGAGCGTGCTATGAATATGGTGTGCACGCCTCATTCTGCTATTACACAGGATAGTGGTCGATAAAGAACGTTCAAGTTTGGAAGAGGAAATCTTTGCTACTTTTTAACTGAGCTCTCTTTGGCATATTTTACAATAACTCTGAGTCTCAATTCTTCTCTAGACACTGGGAATGATACTAAAAAGAATTGCTTTAAGGGCTGTAATTTAACAAAGTTCTTGACGTATACCAAAACTAATAAATATTTTTAAAGCAAGATACTGAAAACACTCTTTAATGCTACATTGTAACCATAACTGGGCTACAGTGAAATGCCCAATCTTCCTGTAGCTTTTGTTTGCTTTTTCCTATCATAAGTAAGTTTCTCTGATAATCAACAATGTACTTTTTATTATATAAAAAGAAAAAGTCAAGTTAGTGCTTTCACACATAACTTCCATATTACATACCTAAAGAGTGTGAGAAGAGACGTTCCGCTCTCGTCATTGTATAAAAGCTCTGCTTTATTTCTGGTGGGAGCACTGGCTGCATCTTCATCCAAAAGAACCAGTAAAATTTTCACAGCATCTCTGCCACAGTATGCGGTATCATGGTTTATGGCAAAAGATTTTGGCTAAAACAAAAATTAACTTTAAAGTATACATAATAATCACACCAGCTAGGTAAGTCAGCCACACATTTCTATTTCTATTTCGAATGGCACTCTTCTTCTTTTATTGATGAAATCACAGAAAATCGGCTATAAAAAGTGGATGTAAGATATGTAGACATTTCTCCTTGAAGCCACACTATGATCGATCTTACCAATTTTTAGACGTAAAAAGAGTATCACCAAAGGAAGACATTTCTGATTTGAGTAACATCAGACTTTTAGAAAAATCTAGTTTGGCCTCAACCGCTTAATCTCTGAGTACTTTTCTCTTATACAAAAGGGGGCTGGGGTCCTGGCAATCTACAACCAACTCACATGTGCTCAAGAGCCAGAGGCGGTGCGTGCCTGTGCCCCCACACCAGGGAGTCGGAGGCAGAGCGTGAGTTCGAGACCAGTTTCAGTTACTTAAGTTGAAGATCAGCCTGGCTTATAATGAGACCATGTCTCAAAAGGCAAAACCAAAAGATTTAATTAAATGAAAATATATGATTATTCTATGTTCTAAGCCTTATTTTAAGAAACTAAAGCTTCAAAGGTAAAAACAAGTACCTTCAAAGAAATAGGTTCCCTTGATAAAATAACTAGGTCAGCACAGTTTCATTACAGTGCTGTGGTGTTTCCAGTGTGTACACGCACTGTGGTGGAAGCACCCACAGGACAATGGTCGTAGCTGTACGAAGTGAAGGATAGTCTCGGGGAGGAGTCACCGAGAGAAAGGAAGGAGCTCCTAGGTGAGGTAGGAGGAGAAGCCCCTAGGCGAGAAGGACTTCCAGCAAAGGAGTCTGAAGAAACCCTGCATGTCATGTACTAATGTTAAGGGTCAGCCTGCTACAAAGGCAAAATGTCTTGCTTTATCAAGCAAGTATAATAATCTTTTTTTAGAATTTAGAAAAATCAACAATAGCGATGTGCAAAATATATTGTAGGGTAAAATTTGTCAAATATGGACCTGGCTGGAGCTGATTAAAAGGATACAATAACTTAGTTTTGAAATGAGATAGCCTGAACTAAATAGCACTAAAGAATAAAGAAGACAGGTTAAAAAGGAAGAGCTGGAAAATGTAGTAATTAAGAGAATAAATGAATGTGATAGGTAATCTGGCCATGCAAAATTACGTACAGGTAGAGATGAATATAAACTCAGCATGTTTGTTAGGTTTGAAATATCCTACTAATTATGTCCACTGCAGGACTCTGAGGAGATGCTTGACTTGTCTATGTTCATGGTGTAGTCAGTGGCAGAAGAGGAACAAAGCCCTGCCCTCCGGGGTGGGGGCCACGGCACCTAACTATCAGAGATAATCTTCCAGGTGGTGCCTGGGCCACGCCCTCAGCGGCCATCAAGTGATCTGGCTTCTTGTCTCTATCTGGCAGCTCAGGCCACCGAATGAACGGTACTGTACAACGCTCCTCAAAGGAAAACCAGGAGCCTCCCATGATTTGGGACTTATTTATAGATCAGTGTCAGCACGTGCCACATTACTAGCAGCGCCTTCGATGAGTGTCATTTGATTGGATTTTCAAGATTTGTGATTCAGTGGGAAACAAAGCAACAAGAGGTGGGGCTCGCGTCAGGGTTCTGATGCCTCTGGATGGGCGGCTGGCCCTGCGCCATCTGAGATGGCAGGCGTTCCCGGCTTACGCTTGCAGTGAGAACTTCCTTGTGCTTTGTGCCAACACCGTCACTCAAAATGTTGGCATGCGCTTGAAATAAATAGGGGAGAATCCGAGAACCTTCCCCACGATGCCTTTGAAGTAAATCTAAGAAGCCACATTTTTTGCAGGAAAATAGAAAAAAAAAATGATCACCAAGGCCTGTGGATGAAAGAATGAATAAATAGGAAAAGCAAAAGTCTTCCTTCCTGTTCTGCCTTGCATGGTAATACCTAATGAAAGGGCCTTTGTTAACCAAATAAACGCTGCAATATAGTAGTCAGGCACAATGATTTACATGTGTAATTCTAGCATCAGAAGATTATGCTAAGAGTTTGAGGCTGGCACGGGCTACATAGTAAGTTCCAAGTCAACTTCGGCTACACAGTAGGACATTGCTTCAGATAAAAACAAAGAAAGAAAAAACACATCTACTATAATATACGCTAAGGTTCTGCTCTGTATTTAAAGACATGGTAGCTCACTTCTGTAGCAATAATCTATTAAAACTGATTATTGATGCAAAAAAGCCAAGGAAGAAGTGTATAAGATTCTCAAGTATAAGAAAGATTGAGTTGTAATCAACTGGAAATGCAGTGAGTAATAACAATTTTTATAGCACTATAAATGAAAACTAAACTTCTGACTACAAACCTGGTCTAATGGGACCATTGCTGTCTTGCAGGGAGAAGAGTACTGGCCAAAACCCAGACTATTATTATGAATCTAAGTAAATAGAAAAAGAATGGTATTATGAGAATAATTATTGAAAAGTAGCCCTAAGCACCTTAAGTGTTAAGAGATACCAGAGATTATTCAAAGCCTTTTTCACAAACACATTTTCACTAAAGATGTTATGATTTATCCTAAGTTGAACATAATCCTATTAAGAAAATTAAAACAGAAAATACATCTTCTGACTTAAGTCGCAACAGCAAACAATTTCTGCAATGAACAGAAGAGATTATGTTTTATATAGGACAATAGAGAATAAAGTCATTACCGGGACAGGGCTGATGGAGGTGGTGCTGACAGCTACCCCTTCTTGAGAATTAGTAATATTTTTAATCCTCAAAGTCAAGTCCTGAACAACTTCCTCTACGGCTTTATAAAAAGGTTCCCCGCTGCTGTGGCCTTTGATCAACTGCATCTTTATCGCTGATAATATCCGACCCCCTGCAAGGCTGGAAATAGAAATAAGAGTTTGCTTGTAATAGTTTTGTGAGTGATAGTATGCTTATAAGCTTCAAACTTATTTCTCAGTATTAATCAACACCTTTTGAAAACATAACTTTGATCTTATAGATCATACAGCAAAGCACTTAAGGGAAAAATAAAAACCATTAGAAACAAAAATTTTTCTAAAACCCAAAATGTCATATATTATTACATCTTACTCAATATGAAAGATGAAAAAATATTTTACTATGTATAAAATATGACAGATCAGATGAATTTCTATATATCTGAAATACTTAAAGTATTTCACAATACTAAGTATACGATACTTAGACAACTAAAATCACACAGTACTAAGACAACAAAAACAGCCTAGAATGTTAATCTTAAAACCAACTCAATAAGATGCTCTTGAGTCTCAAAAAGATGAAATAACTTATCTTAGATCGCATGGTGTTCCAAAGAAGGAGGAGGAAAGAAGAAAGCTAATCCAAAAGAAATACTATAGCACCATACATGAAGGACTATTATGTATAGGACAGGAAATTAAGCAACTCAATATTGACCCCAAACAAACTAGCTATGGCCAGTAGACTAGTATCTCTCAAAACCTGCAATCAGTGTTTCTTTCTCTGTCTGAATTTGGGTTGCAGCTTGTGCTCTGCAGGACCGGCATAGGTCCAGTGTGAGAAATGCACAGGAAGATGGATCTTGGTCTGTTCTAGAGGAAAAAAAAAATGGAGGTGTCCAACAGTAGAAGCGGGGTTTCCATTAAAGTCATGAGGTATCCTTAGAAAGGCTATGTCAATGGAGCAGCAATCTGGGTTGGCTGTGTCCAATGGGACAGCTCTGCCTCTCTACGACCAGATTATACATCTTAGGTATTCTAACAAGCATGTGAAATAAGATTGATCAGATAAATATTTAGGCCAAGGGGAAAGGGCAATTCGTGAGACAATCACAGAGAACTCAAAGTCCGACGGCAGCTCACTAGCTCAGTCTCTGCTGCGTTTCCTAGCTTAAGACTCATACTCACTTTTGTTTGAAACACCAACTCCTGATGCTAGCTTACCGAATCACTTTCTCCGAGACCGGTGCTATGTAACTGCACTGGTCCCACAGGTGACCTTATGCTGGAGCGATGTGGGAAGGGTTTCATGCAAAACGCACCTCTGAGGAAGTAATTGATACCTTGAGTAGACATCTCACTGAGCTTGGAGAGACTGGAGAAAAATCACCAAATATCTCCAATCTTCCCCTGGGACAGAGCTAGTGTGGTGAGCTGTGGCTGGTAAATGAACGGAATAGACAGCCTTTTCCTGAAGGCAAATTTATCTTAGTATTGCCTTCTGGAGATAGAGTGGGGAGACGGCAGAGGTGGGAGGACAGATAGAGAGGCTCTTATTACATTTAGTCTTTTGACTTTCTAATTTGGGAAGTTCTTTCTAAAGCTGCTTCCTACAGAATGGCAATAGAGAAATGTGATTGTTTTTTAATTTATTCATTATAAACAGAGCAATAGTTAAATTCTACTGCTTACTTTAATGTTTTTCTTCTAGAGTCTTTGAATTTTGTACCAATATAATCATATAATTACCAAATAGTTTTATTCCTTTTAATTATATTACCTACCATTTATTTTTCTTGCAACACTGATTTGAACTGCCCATCAAATACTGGGCTGCAAAGACATGATGATGCAGGAGCTCTTAAATTGAATGCTGAGACAACTTATAATAACTAGGTTTTTATAGGAACCCTTTTACCGGATTAGACAGTCTTCATTCTTAGTTCATCTTTACGCTGAGGGACCATCCTTGCAGAGTGATTATGTGTTCCTATCAGACCTGCAATTTGAGCTGTCCCAATACTGTGCTATCATATTGTTAGTGGCTATCCAAAGAGAATTTTTTTCTGGGCTGGAGAAAAACTGTTTCAGTGGGTAAAATGCTTATCACACAAGCATGAGTACCAGAATTTGATCCAGAGCATACACATAAAAGGCCCAGTGTCATGGAGTGCTAGAGTATTCACAGGACGAGGATGGCGAAGAAAGCAGGTCCCTGGGACTGTGCAGCTACCACAGCCTACTAGGCAAGACCCAGATGCCAGTGAGGCAAGGCCTCGAAATCCAAGGTGAACAGCTCCTAGAGGGGTTGATCTCTGGTACCCACTCACAGGTCCACACCTTCACACACACACACACACACACACACACACACACACACAGAGAGAGAGAGAGAGAGAGAGAGAGAGAGAGAGAGAAAGAGAGAGAGACAGACAGACAGACAGACACACACACACACACATACACACACACACACACCTGCCACACACACAGAATACAATCTCCAGTTCACCAGGTCTACTGTAAGACTTGCTCCATTTTTGACTTGTCTCTGCCTTTTCTTCACCTGATTCTTGGCCTACGTTTTATTTGCCTACTCATCCAAAGCATTAAGAAGCATTTAAAAATGTTATCCAGCATTATTGAATTTTTATTAATGAAAGGGTAATTCCTGGTATTTTGTCTGTCCTACTTCTGCAACCAGAAGTCTATGCTGGTGCTAGGGATCACTTCACTTATATAAGAGCTTTATTTTCAGCTATTATTTTAAACTTAAACTTTTATTTCTTCTAAAAGAACAGACAATTTGGATGAACTATAGCCAAAACAAATCCATAGTTAGCACCTTGGCCCTTTCTGGTTTTTTTGGTTGTTTGTTTGTTTGTTTGTTTGTTTTTCTGGGAACCCCTCTTCTGAAAGAGTTTTGGTAGTAAATTCTGTAAAGTGCTTTGGTTTCATTTATTTGTAAAAAATATTTACGATGTATGATGCATGCCCTTAAGTCACTCTGTCGCTCGGGGTGGATATAAAAGTCACGGTTTACAGACTCCGATGTCCTTGGTAGTGACAAGCTGCTGCTAAGGGGCAGCAGCTGATTTTCCTTCACATGACGAGTGCAGGTGTATGTTAATGACTTTGTGGTTAACTATTAATGTACAAGAATTGGTAAGTGTGCAATCAGTCCTTTCGAATAAAGCCAGTATTAGTTGATCATAGTGTTTGTTTAGGACCATTAAGGATGACTATCCAAAAAAACCTGACTACTACAGAATATACTATATGCAGATATAGCTATTGTATGTATTGTATCAACATTTAAAACTAAATGTTTTATGGTTACAGATACTGAGGTCTTGAGAATAATGTTTGTGTAATTCCAATTCTGGTTGATTTTCCCCTTAACTACACTAGATTTGTTCTTGTAGTCATGAAATGCTATGCATATTTTACCCTACATGATTCCTCATGTTAAGGAGCCCTCTAAATGATAATGCAAATACTAACAGGGGAATTTTAGCATCGTAGCTACAATTCACAGGACTTCTACCAATTAAGGTAATGCTGGGTAAGCTTACTGGCCCAGGAAAATCCTTTTTATTAAAGATGGTCTTCTAAGTGGTTTTTAAGTGTATCCCTTTATTGAAGTAGCTAGGTCAATTATATATGTTCATTAAAGCTACAAATAAACTAACAAAAAAATTGGTAGAGATTCAAAAGATAATTAAAGCTGAAAGAATATCTTAGTTGCAAATAAAAATTTTCACATTTTAGGAAGAATGTTATCATTTATTTTTCCCCGTTCCTTCTATAAGAACAAAATTGTTGGATCCTCAAAATGGGGTAATTCATTGCCAGAACTGGTTCTAGGAAAAGATTTACAAACCTTATATATCAACTACTTGCCAAGGCTAACATGTTAGCCACTAGCAAACATTCTAAACACTGCTACTGTGACTAATTCCCATGTTTCCTACTAAAGCCAACCATCAGACTGTCTAGTGTCTATCTGATGATCCAGTAGCTTCATTCAAGCGGCTGCTTTCAGAGCCTGGAGGCCCCAGAAGCCTTGACGCCAGCCATCAAGGCTTTCTGTGCTGGGTGCCGGCTTCTCGGGCTTCTCGCCATGACCAAAGCTGGTGAGGGAGCAGTCAAAAGGACAAATCGGCTACCAAAAACTTGGGAAAAGATCCTCACCAACCCCACATCCGACAGAGGGCTAATAGCCAATGTATACAAAGAACTCAAGAAGTTAGACACCAGAAACCCAAATAACCCCATCCAAAAATGGGGTACAGAGCTAAACAAAGACTTTTCACCTGAAGAAATTCGGATGGCTGAGAAACACCTTAAAAAATGTTCAACATCATTAGTCATTAGAGAAATGCAAATCAGAACAACCCTGAGATTTCACCTCACACCAGTCAGAATGGCTAAGATTAAAAACTCAGGAGACAGCAGGTGTTGGCGAGGATGTGGAGAAAGAGGAACACTCCTCCTCTGCTGGTGGGACTGCAAGCTGGTACAACCACTCTGGAAATCAGTCTGGCGGTTCCTCAGAAAACTGGACACGATACTTCTGGAGTACCCAGCCATACCACTCCTGGGCATATACCCAGAAGATTCCCCAGCATGCAATATGGATACATGCTCCACTATGTTCATAGCAGCCTTATTTATAATAGCCAGAAGCTGGAAAGAACCCAGATGTCCCTCAACGGAGGAATGGATACAAAAAAAATGTGGTATATATACACACAATGGAGTACTATTCAGCCATTAGAAACAATGAATTCATGAAATTCTTAGAGAAATGGATGGAGCTGGAGAACATCATACTAAGTGAGGTAACCCAGTCTCAAAAGAATACCCATGGTATGCACTCACTGATAAGTGGACATTAGCCTAGACTCTTGGGACACCAAAGACACAATCCACATATCATATGATATCCGACAAGAAGGAAGGAGTGGACACTGGTGCTGGAAAGGATCAAAACATCAGTGTAGGGGAATACCAGAACAGGGAAGTGGGAAGGGATGGATGGGGGAACAGGGGGAAGGAAAAGGGCATGTGGGACCTTTGGGGGATGGGGAACCAGAAAAAGGGAAATGAAATGTAAATATAGAATATATTCAAGAAAAATTTTTTTAAAAAGTGCATTAAGTAGTATAAAAACTCTTCAGAGGTATTTTCAAACAAAACAATAATTAACAATACATGAAATGGGTAATTTTCAGCCAAATTAATATTCTGAAACTACATATTTAGCCCAATATAGAGCGTAGGTATTCATTAAAAAGCTGTGCAGTAATCCTGAAGTACAGCATTTTTAAATTCCTAACAATAGAACCGAATTAATTTATATAAACTGAAGCTTCCAAGACATTTTTCAGGTAAAAGCATAGCATGCATTTTATGGTGGCATCTACTGGCAAAATTCAGAAATGCAGCCAGCTTCGCTAAACCAGCTTCAGGAAGAGCGGGCCAAGGACAGTGAGTGTCCGATGGCATTCCCCCCCCCCCGCCCCCACTTCCCTATCTACCTATCAGCATTCATCCTTGGAATAAAAGACTATTCCACTGCTTCCTTTATAAGACAAGCACAAACTTACCCTCAGACACAAGAATTAAATCTATCTTTATGTCTTAAGTTGTAAGGTGAAGGATCAAAGAGGAAACAGAAACCAGAATGAGAGGTGCGAGTTAGATTATACACACTTTGCACACTGTCCACAATTCCTGAGGTCTCATCCTGTACCTTGTATGGAATCCGGAACTATCAAAAACCATTTCAGAAAGATCAGTCTGACTGACCTCAGTGCACTAACAGGATTGAGCAGAACAGGACTGGACTCAGGATGAACAACTCAGAGAGGTAAAAGGCCCAGAGAAGAAAGGATAGGACTGAACAGGACAGCAAAACCCAGAAATATGGCTATAGCTACAAGGAAGGGGCACAAGATGCAAACGTGTTAAAAATAAATAGGTAAGTAAGTACATACATACATAATACATACATACATACAAGTCAAGCTAAGTCAGAGAAGTGTAAGTCTTAAACTCGGGGAGCTGGAGCCACAGGAGTGACCAGAAGGAGGAGTCAGCCCTCCCGATGGTAACAAAGGCCAGATCCCGGAAGAGCACAGACAGAGGAAGGAAGGAGAGCAGTGTGTGCGTGCTGCTCCAGAGGAAACAGGAGCCGGACTCTCCTCTGCCCCAGCGCCTGTGCGAGGGCTGGCACACTCCAGTGCTGACACAGTCAGTGAAGGCGACCAGCAAAGTCTTACACTTGCTGCCTGGGAAGAAATGAGTCACGCCTGCAAACAGGAAGGGGAAATAAAGAACAGCACTTTTTAGAGGTGTGAGCAAAAAGACGGAGAAGGAACTAGAACAGAAAAGAGAGCTTTCCGGAGTTTTCTTACTCTCCTTATAGACTATGGATGAAGTACAGGTCAAGAAAAAATACAAAACTGTAAGATTAAATGCATAACTACTGGAGCAAAGGTCCTCTAACTAGTGACACGCCCACATCTGGCCCACTGCAAGTTCATACTTTAGATTAAGCTCAGTGACATATTTCCAGGCATGCTTTCCTGACATCCTTATCACAAACGCCAACAAACCAGGCCAGCGCAGGTCCTTCTCACTGTATCTTTTCTACCTAGTCTTTAGTAAACTTGCTATTTTGAATTATAAAATTAACACATGGGGGTTGGGAATTTAGCACAGGGGCAGAGCACTTGCCTAGCAAGTACAAAAGGCTCTGAGTTTGGTCCCCAGCCCTGGGGGGAGGGGGGGAGACAAACTAATAAAATTAACATACTATTTAAAAAGAAGAAAACAAAATTGTTTAAGTCGACTCTCATTTGAAGACATTATTTAGATACCCACTTCTTTAGTGTCTTCCCCAGAAGATGGGGTAATTATTCATGAATACTTTAAATGGTTGCTAAACTGAAGAAATATATTCTCTCATACAAGGTGCCTATAAAAGAAATGCATTTCTAACCATTTGGTATATTTCCCCAACCATATAGTCCACCAAAATTGTAACAGATTTATTAAAATAAATGTATGCATTTATCTTGCTTCCTCCCTAAACCTTACTGAAGTCAAAAAAAGAGCAAACCAGATTTTTAAAATAAATTCAGAAAAAGAAAATACTACTAATAGTAGAGGCATTACATTAACTACCCAGAACTATATATATGTATATGTGTACACACACACACACACACACACACACACACACACACACGATAAACACAGGTCACTGTTCGAGGACACAAGTGGGGACTTCAGAGCCCGAAGACCCTGTAGCAAGAACTGCTGAAATCCTGAGTGTGCCTGTGGGACACTGGTACCCTAGATCCTGTCTCGCTCTCTGCAGTGAAGCCAGTGTGCCTCTTCCACCACGGCATGGAAGGCAGGGTCACCCAGAGAGTAAGCAAGGCAGGGCCTGATCCAGAGCAGCAAGGGAAAATAAAGGAATAAAATCTTCACACTGAACTGTGAGCCCAGTGTATGGGCGTCCAGCAGGGGCCTGAGCTGTGGCTTTCAGAGACTCACGGATGTATCTGCAGAAACATTTGTGAAGAGTCAAAGAAATGATGTACGGTTAAGTCCCTAACCACAGCGTCGACTGGTCACCATGCTGTCCTTACGCCCACTGCACAAAGCTGCTCAAGCTGCTCACCAGCTTCACAGGGCCTCACTTTTACACAGGAAGACACAGGTTCTGGGGATACTCTAACACGGAACAGGACAAAACGGAACGCTAGTCAAAAAATCCTTAGATCAACAAGCACCATCTAGATAGCAGATGACGACAGTAATTCTTTTCTTCTTGCTTCATTGTTGCTGCTGTTATTGTTGCTGCTGCTGCTGCTGCTGCTGTTGATGACGTTGTTGTTGCTGTTGCTGTTTCCCTTAAGGGAAAGTCTCACACTGGAGCCTGAGGTAGTTTTCTGGTTTCAGCCTCCCACATGTGACTCAGTACATTCAAGTTAAGTTAAATATACTTAATCTTACAAAGATAAAATATGGTAAGACTATGTAAAACCAAACGTGAAAATAAAGGTGTTGGTTTCCTGTTTGCTTTTACGTATTCTTATTGCTTTGTGCTTTTTATGGTCAGGGCTGGGGTGCAGAGCATGCGTGGCCCTCGCGTGGCAGGCAGAGGACAACTTTCAGGAGTTGGGCCTCTCATCCCACGGTAAGTTGCAGGAATCAACTCAGTCATCAGGCTTTGGCAGCAAGTGCCTTTACCTGTTGAGCCTCTCATCTGTCGAGCGTTTGCTAAGAAGCCGTGTGAGGAAAGCAAAGCTTACCAATGGGAAGCAAAACCAAGAGGTGCAGGGGCAGGGCAGGCAAGGAAAATCCCCAAGGTACTGAGGAGCGCTCGAGTCTAGTTCTCCTCTGAGAAGGCCCAGCTGGCGACGGTGGGCAGTGACCACCGAAGAAGGAATGTCCCCGGGGCAGAGGATGGACCCATAGGAGGACAAATATTAAATCTGTCCAACTTGGCAAGTAATTGATGAAAAGCGAAGAGGAAATAAATCCAAAGGAAAGGATGTTTGAATGTGGACTCTCGCTCTGTTTGAATGTGGACTCTCGTCCTGGGGCTCAGGGTGGAACAGTGGTCACCTGCCTGGGAGAGTTGTTTGGGAAGGCTGCAAAGCCTCTCTTGGGAAGTGGCCCACTGGAGAAGACCTTGGGGCTTTACACCCTGGCTTCACTTCCTTTTCCTCTCTGCTTCCTGAGTACAGATACCCTGATGTGATAGATACCCACATGAGATACAATGCAATTCAGAAAAAAAAAAAAAACTTAAAAATATGGAATTGGGGACTGGCAAGATGGCTCAGTAGGTAAAGGCACTTGCTGCTAAACCTGACAACCCAAGTTTAACCCCTGGGACCCATCTGGTAGGAGAGAATGAATTCTTACAGATTGTCCTCTGACCACCAGTCCCACGTCATGGTACACATGTACTCCACCCCATCCATAAAGGTACACACACATGTTTAATAAAAAAGAAAATAAATATGGAATTTTCAATGAATGAATAATGTAGAATAAAGAGGAAATAAGTTCCTCAGAATAAGATCAAAGAATGAGTAACAGGAACTAGACTGAGTGATTCAGGCCAAAGCCCTGCCACTCAATGGCAGTGCAATCCAGGGCAAACTGCTTCATGCCCACACTGCAGTCTCTTCACCTCAGAACTGAGAACCGTGACGGTCTCCAGCATGTGAGGCTTACACTGACCAAGGGATAATCTACAGAAAAGAGTTTAAAACAATGCCCAATGCAATGTGCAGCAAGGATGAGCTACTTTTATTTGAACAATGCTCACCAATCAAAATGACAGCAGTCCACAATAGCTAATAGGTACAGTCTACTCCAGTGCTCACCAATCAGAATGGCAGCAGTCCGCAATAGCTAATAGGTACAATCTACTCCAGTGCCCCAAATTACTTTAATCATCCAACTTATCTCTATTATAAATGCAAGTCTTCTTGATTTAAAAAGAATGTTCATCACTAATGTCACATAAAACAAATTCTAGATAAACCAAAGATTTGCAGATGTAAGAAAATGAAAAATAGCAAAACCAGAATATGGACTTCATTATCTTTTCCATTTTCTTGCTCATTCTTGGTAGTGGTTTCCTTTATTGCTAACTAAAACACTTTTTAAAAAATTACTTGATCATTTCCAGTTCTGAAAAAACTGTTTCTTCTGGATCACAATAAATAATAATTGTCTTCACTAAACAAACTCAATTTGAATATATCTTTGGGTTTTCACACACACCAGGTAGATATTTAGAGGACGGTCATGTAGTTCCGATGTCTTCATTTTGATATTTTATTTCTTCTCCCTGTGCTTTGGTCTGATGCTTGGTGATTTCAGTATTACCTGCATTCCTACCTCTGATTCTATGAAGTTTTAAAGATGGACTAACAACAAACATTTATGATTTATAAATTGTTACCTTGGATTTGGTATCTCGCCAAGAATTTCATCTAGCTTGTCAATGAAGTTAATAAAATCCCCCAGGCCTTTTGCATGTGCCCACAGAGGATCTGCTGGTGAGGGTGCATAGCCTTTCCCTCCAAGCTCCAATGTCCTAATAAATGATGTGGCCATCTGTGAAGGAAAACAGACAACATAGCAACTTTTAATGATGCTGAAGGTTAAACTACAGCAGAGACCATGAAGCTGAGGACACTTGTACAGGTGCAGCAGCGACAAAGCACATTTCACGGATCAGGTCACACCCTGAGGAGCAGATAACCCCAGGAGAAGGTGTCACATGGACCCCATCCTAGGTAGGGTAAGACCGACAGCTAGCAGCTGGGGATGAAACTGATATGCCGAGTCAGATGCTGAAGCAAGGATGAAGGAATATGTCATATTAAGAGCAGACCTTTGACTATGCAGATGTTGTTCATGAATATCGTTTCATTTATATGGATAATTAGCTATTGAAATCATTACATACAAGAAATCCATTTGCAGTGTCAACTATATTCTTTCCAATGGGCCTAAACCTTTATTTTACCTTTGCTATGAAAAAAGATTTGTACCAGATAACCACTAGATTCCAGCAAGCTTTCACATCCCAGGATAAGCAGTTGAATGAACTGTCTTTACACTGATAAAAATGTGTATGTGATAGCTACACCCAAGAACATCTCCATCGAAAAGATGAAATGTTCCGAAAGCAGTATCTTCCAAATTACCCCCTTTAAAGTACATTATAGAACATCAGCAATTTGTGGGAAAGTTCTATGGTCAAACAGCTCGAGGAGTCACAGATGATATAACGAGATTACTGTTCATAAGACATGTTACTTCACTAAAGGATTTCTCAGAGCTCCTGATATACAGATACGAATCATGGAAACCAACATCACATATGCTATGTCTGGTGATTTTTACCCTTAGAAATACTTATTCAAGAAGAGCCTATCGGGCTGGAGAGATGGTTCAGCAGGTAAGAGCACTGACTGCTCTTCCGAAGGTCATGAGTTCAAATCCCAGCACCCACATGGTGGCTCACAACCATCCATAAAGAGATCTGACACCCTCTTCTGGTGTCGGAAGATAGCTACAGTGTACTTACTGTACTGTGCCTGGCTTTGATAAACTCTTAAAAAAAAAAAAAAGAGAGTTTATCAAAGCCAGGCACAGTAGTACATGTTAACCCGGCATTTGTGGTACACAGGCCAGGGGACTGAGAATCTGTGATCAGCATGGACCACATAGCCAAGCCCCTCAAAGGACAGAACAGATAGGAAAGAAGGAAGGAGAAACTAAGAGAAGAGTGGAGAAAACCTGTACATTTATTTATTAAGGCTAAAGGCCTTGGAATATGTTTGTAAGAAATACTACTTAACAGGAATTCTCACTTGCTAAACTTGGAAGACACAGGAAAAATTAAAAATCAATGGATTTTTTTCAAATACAAAGATAAAACATAAACTAACTCCTTAAAAGTTGTTTCATTAAAATTATAAGTCCTGAAAATACAAGCATCCATACCAAAAACATAGACAATTGTTTCTCTCGAGCAGCATGCTTCAAGTTGGTGAAGGCCTCTCTCCCCAGTCCTCGATCAGGGATGTTGAGAATATAAGCCAGAGCCAGGTCATTCCTTGAATTCACTAGCAGGCTCAAATATGAAAAGAAAATTTTCTTTGCCAATAGCCGTACCTGTACAGAAAAGTATTCATTATTTTCTTTAGTGCAGTTCTCCTAAAACATTTTCTTAAATATGCAGTAAGAATATATAGAATCCCCCCATAATGTATCTATCCTCTCCAAACTCAAGGAAAGTATGTTCTCTATTTAAATCTTCTTAGCCCAGTGTAAGTGGTGGAATGCCTCCTTATGGATTTTTGGCCAAGGAGACTCCCGAACCCTGAAAACGATACAGGCTACCATCACTGCTCCTGGTTGCCTACCAGCCCTAGAGAATCAGACCCTTACTGAAGACACAACACACTGGTTCAAACTAGAGCAAGACTACTCATTAGTTCTTGCATCGTTCCAGAAGGGCTTCTGGTAGGGAAAGGCTGTCAGGGGTCTTACCTAGCAGTATGCATGCTACCAAATGGACATGTTAGGAAACGTGCACCCACAGGTACGACAGTGCTGGTTGGCTGTTACAGGTATAACCAGGCACTTTCTGACTGGATTTGAGACTCACAGAATGGAATCCATGCCTAGTACTATAAACCTGGCCAAATGCCTGTGACTAGGGAGGTTGTAAGGCTGAGAGAGGTGGGGGAAGATCTATTACTGTCATTTTACTAAACACACATAGCACCATGTTGTCAATCATAGTGTCGTTTGTGTTTGTATGCACAGACTAGTGCTGCTCTCGACCTAAGTCAGAGAAGTGTGGCTTTGCAAGGAACAACAGTGCCTGGGGGCTGGGAGGGGGGAGTACAAGCGAAGCTAAACTTTAAGCTTCCACACCTACAACTTGGTTTTTACGGCTTACGCATTCCATTTCTCTGATCTATGCTGCTGGTCAAACACTGGGGGAAAGCAACCCGGAGTCCTCGCAGATGGCGGGCTTCTTCAAGCTCTGGCTGCAGCCGGTCTGCATCCCGCTCATTACGGTCAGATAGCATGGAGGTTATGGTTGCTGTGCTCTTGTATGTGCAAGTGAGTTTGTAAAAGGCTCCTTGAAAAAGCAGTCCATAAATACAGTTATGACATCCAGAAGCAATGATCTAAACTGAAAAACTCCACACTAGAGCTTTAGCAAGACATCAAAAATGGGAGTACTGCTCTGTGTGCTTAATAAACTTAATTCTGCCTACAGCCTCCTCTAATTGCTACTGAGATGCAAATACCCAAACTTCAGTTGATTTCAGGATTTTTAAACAAAAATTTTTACTTGCTTTCCTTGCTAAATATGTTCCTGGCTAGCACATAAATGCTTATGTGTAATGACAAAAAATTCATTACATTAAGAATTTTTTATTTGCTTAAAGACCAGCCAGGGGGCTTTTTCATGTATTCCACATTGTTACCTCAGATTCTAAAGCAATAGCTTAACACTTTAGGGGGGAAAATAAAATAAAATAAAATAAAATAAAATAAAATAAAATAAAATAAAATAAAATAATAAAATAAAATAAAATAAAATAAAATAAAATAAAATAAAACAAAACAAAACAAAACAAAACAAAACAAAACAAAACAAAACAAAATAAAATAAAATAAAATAAAATAAGAGTATTTCTTAAATTCATCTTACTGCTCCATGTGAAGATTTTGGTATACCATTACTAAATGTATCTGATAATCAGAATATACCTTTGCAATACTGCGTCTCCAAAAGTCTCTTTAGAACTTTAACTATACTGATCTCGAAAGGCACCTTGTAAGTCAGGCACGAGCCTTAAGAGGGTCCTTAGAGGGCTGGAGAGATGGCTCAGTGGTTAAGAGCACTGACTGCTCACTCTTCCAGAGGTCTCGAGTTCAATTTCCAGCAACCACATCATGGCTCACAACCATCTGTAATGGGATGCAATGCCCTCTTTTAGTGGGTCTGAAGACAGCTACAGTGTACTCACATACAAAAATCTTAAAAAAAAAAAAAAAAGTCCCTAGAAAGGAGACAAGGTACCCAACAAGAAAAAGGGGAAGCCGATGTCAGCAAGGCTGGGAACAGCTCTGTAGACAAGACATGCCTAAACAGAGAAGGCGTGGTCAGCCAAGTGAATTGCCAAGTGAAGTGTGTGCACTTTATGACTCTACCTTTGGTGACTGTACAGTATTTAAAAGGTATTTTCTATATCAATTTTTTCTTTTTTAAAAAAGTTCCTTTTAATTGTATTTGTGTGTGTGTGTGTGTGTGTGTGTGTGTGTGTCTGTGTGTCTGTGTGTCTGTTGTTTTAAGCTATGAGTGAGCAATGTTCCCTGAAAACCAAGAAAGGCATTCATCGAATGTGCTATTGGAGCAGATGGCCATGAAAGTAGGATTTCAAAAATACATCAACACAGCTTACGGACTTGGCCAACATTCTTAATCTCTCACCAACGGTGATTCTATTAAACACAGAAACTTTCATAAACACAGCTCATGGTTAGGGGAGGTCACAGGCACCCGGCACACTATTCTGCAAAAGGTAAACCTCACTAGGAACAACCCTGCATAGACATGGTGCTCGTTTTGAGTTATGCACACAATAGACTGCCGTAAGAACACCATCAGTTATGGAACATATTCTCTCAAGAATCAGTCCTCTAAAACAGCAGATGTGAGCTTTACTTTAAAAAAAAAAAAAAAAACTGACAACCTGAAACGTAACCACGTCCCTGGCACCTTGAATTGTGCCCGTGTTTGCTCAGTGTCCACTGGTCACCTTGGCCAAAACCATAAGGACATGGATTAGAATGACACTCTTACCAATCCCAATGTATGCTCCTTCGCAAAGTTAGCTTTATTTAAACAATTTAAAAGTGTGGAAAAATGAGAAAAACAAAAAAACAAAAAACAAACAAACAACTGCCAGAGTCATTGATAACACCGTTGAGTCACCAGATTCATTGATAACCGCAATGAACCACCAGATTGATAGCCCCACGAGCCACCAGATTCATGACTTTAACTGGCTGACAGTGTTACCAGTACCTGCTTGTCATTCTGGCTGCATTTCACTGGTGACGCTGGCATATGAAGATTGGCTTCCTCATTTACTGCACACTCTGTGCCAGACAGAAAATCCCGCAGTTGAGTCTGTAGATGATACGTGGTATAGTGAAAGCACAGGACACAGAGTACTAGACTCCATGAAATTCTGCACATCGTCCCCAGATGTTCCAGTGCAAAGTATCGCCGGACATTTGTGGACAGTTATAAAAAAGCATAAACTCTTGTGCATATTTTCACAAATCCTTTTAAACTGAATGATAAGTGATTACCACGATTGGGAAGGGACAATTCTATTTAATCTTTTGTTAAATAACAAACATATCTAAATATAAATTCAATAAATTAAGGAATTTTAAATATTTGAGAGTCCAGAAATTTTATCAGATTATATATATGTATATATCTTTTCTCATCGATATAACCTGGAACTTACATCATTAGCTAAGTTTCTCTTCAGCTAATAGTACTATTAGTTATGACAAATAATTCATTATGCCCTCACGTCTTTTCCCTTCTGGGGAAACTACTAGCATCTTCATGTCAAGTCCTGAAACACTTCTTCTAAGCTCTTTAAATTGACTGTTAGGATACTAATTAGTATGTCAATATACCTGCTATTCTGGGAAATCTTCCTCTTGTCTTTCTGAGTTGTCATTAAAACAGCTTTTCATGAAAATTAGGAGGAGTTACTTGGAAGTATTTGCTTTTATAGCATAACACAACAAGCTTTTGTGTTTCTTTATATTTTCGTGTTTTATTTGAAAAGTTAAGACTTATCATTTCTTAACTGGGATTTTCATACCATATTAGTAATTATAAGAAAAGAATGAGTCAACTGAATAGTCCATTTAATAGGGGGAACTACATTAAGATACAATGCCGAAACATCTCACCCAGTAAATTTCTACCACACACAGAACTGGGGTGGATGAAATACTGAACTATCCCAATGGCTACTGCTGCCAGCCTGCGTCTATTTGCAGGAGACTTCCTGATTTTTCTGAAGGTTGGTAACTCTCCAAAAGAAAAAAGAAAAAAAAAAAAACGCCTCCAATTCTGACACAAACGAATATTTTTTGCCCAAACTGAAGCTTAAAAATAAACCTTCTCACCTGCCTCTTAGAGCATCTTAGACCTTATGTGCCCTTGGCATCTAGTCAATACTGTTTTTCCAACTCAGTTCTCAGTTTCACCCAGTAACTGCTGATTCCACTCTACCAACAAGCTTTTAGCTGCCTCTCTGAGGAGAGCCAGCACACAGGTCCCTGTGCCTGAAGAAGAATTGGGGTAAAGCAGGAGAGAAGGATGGAGCTGAATGCAAGGATGGTTACATTCTTACAATAAAAGAACAATTTTTTTTAATAGAGCGGGTGGTACAAACATTCATAAGAGTAAAGCCAGCTTTATATTTAGTGTCCATGTGTCCAAAAAACCAAATGCCGACGCCCTGTGTGGCCCTCGGAGGCGACCTCTGGCTGATCTTGCGTGTTAAGCCCGGTCGCTGGTTTCCGATGCTCGGTTTCAACCGTGAGCTGGTGCTGCGTGGCTTCCTCGAGGTCCTGGAGAAGGCGACTCTCCCACTGCCTCACCCGCTCCATAGCAGCTGCCAGCTTCTTGGGGTCTCGCTTTCTCCTGCGGGTTTTGTGGAGAACCTTGGGTGACCACGAGTTTCGAGACACGGCTGCGAGGGACGCAGAGGTATCGTCCCCAGGCGACGAGAGGACCTGGCGGGGCCTGGGCTGCCCACGGGGCCGCTTGGACTTCCTTTGCCTGGAGGCGGCTGTAGAGCCGACCTCTGTCGCATGGACAGGGACGTCCCGGGAAAGGCATGACGGCTTTACTCCATCTTCCACGCTCAGCTCACAAAGGTTCAGGGCATCTCCTACAGGTCTCTGGCTACGGTTAAGGGCAGTTTCCTCAGGAGTCCCGTCTTGTGTGGGTTTTTTAAAGCGTGGCTTCATCGGGGAAAATGAGCTCTCCTACCCAGAATTCAAGGTAGGAAGCTGCGCCCCGCCCGACCCCCACGCCATACCCTCCCTGCAGTCGGACGGTTGGAGCGCGAGCTCTAACACCCCTACGTCATCACACAGCATCCCCAGCGAGCGCATCCTCCTTGTTAGGTAAGATCTAGCAAGTCTTGTGCTTTGTGTTATCCGTGAACTTCTGTAAGCACTTGAGATTTCTGTGTATTCTCGGTGTTATTCTCTCTAACAGCTCTCTTTTGTTGATAACGTGCGGCCAGTTGACTCATCTTTGGCTGAGGATCGTGATCCCAGGCTGGGTTGTTGTTTCTCTTAATTGGCTCTCTCTTTGAAATGATGGTTTCTACAAGCAATAAAAGGTAACATGGGGGGGGGGGCCGGTGGAGAGATGGCTCAGCGGTTAAGAGCACTGACTGCATTTCCAGAGGTCCTGAGTTCAAATCCCAGCCACCACATGATGGCTCACAGCCATCTGTAATGAGATCTGATACCTTGTTCTGGTGGGTCTGAAGACAACTACAGTGCACTTAGATATAATAAATCTTTTAAAAAAAAAAAAAAGAAAAGAAAAGAAAAGAAAGAAAAAAAAAGGTAGCATGGTCTTTGTGCTACTCTGAGTGAGGTCAAAGTGTTCTCCCAAGCCTTACCAACAGGAAGTCACAGAACTAATCCTTGACTAGAGAGAGAGAACCCTGCCAGTCCACAGACAACATAGATCCCAGAGGGTCCCCAGATCGGTGCCTAAGTTCTTTGGAGTAGATTTCTGCTGGCCATAGGGCTCTGATGTTGTAGTCCAGATACTAAGAGTTGTTCTCATGTGAAATGCAGCTCTGCCCCAAATCTCTCTCCCTGATGGTCCCGTTAGAATCCAAAATCTTGCATGCTCCCAGATGGGGAAGAGTTATAAACTGGGGAGTAAAGGTTCAGCTTACCATGTTTCCAGAACTTCCTCATCTTTATTTTAATTCCCAATAATCTCTGCATTATTTAAACTACAACATATAAGAAACAGAGCAATTTTATTAAGGCCATGAATTCAAAAACATAAAGATGAGAACAATTGGGGGTAATCTGATATGTAACTTTAAAGACGCAGCACAAATTTATTAGGGTCACATTTAATGAACTTCTGAAAAACCAACCCAGAGATATGTTTTGCTGTACAATTTTGCTGTTAGTAGAAATTTCCTGAAGAGAACACCTGTTACGTATCAGAGACTGAGCTGCTGGAATTTGAGAGTTTTCTCATGAACTACCATCTTTGCAGCTTCGGTTTAATTTTTGGAGTTCTGCAGAGAAGCTGACATTTGCAGACAGGCTGAGGCAGCCTTTACACGTGCCCGAGAATGCATTCCCCATACGCAGGAAAAGCACAGGAGGGAAACACTGTGCCCAGGATTTCAGGCATCTTCTCTGTTTTCTTCCGACAACTCAGTGCTTACCTAGGATTAGCTTTGCACATTAACTATGAAGGGCTAGTCAAAAGTCAGCCCTCTAAGCAAGAAAAAATAAAAAGCCAAACCCTTAGTTCAAGATGCTACATGTGGACAGGAGAAGAGCACATGTGAATGTGTGAAGGAGGTACAACAGGACAGGTGTGCATGCTGCACCAAGAAAGTAGACAGCAAGCCCTCCCCTACTTACTGACAGAGCTCGTTCCCCCCACCGCGCCCCCCCCCCGCGCCCTCCCCCACATTACTACTCCGAATAAAGAACCTCAACTAAGCTTTAAGCAATTAAACTGAGGCGTAAGAGCTGTTTTCTCTGGCCCTACTGAACGAGTACTGCTATCATATGGAAACTTCGACAGCTACCTTTCACCATTTAAGGAAGAATCGTGGCTCTTCTATAGGCAGTAAAATAAGCCGCTACTTTCTTAAAGCATAGTTTTACATCAGAGACTTTTATTATAATGACCATAAATGATATTACTAATAACCATATAAAAAGAGCTTAGAGTCTCTCACAAAGACAATAAATAATTCCTAATTCCAAATATAATTATTCAGCCATTACCAACATTTACCTATTACTTTATTAGCACACAGAAAGTATTAAAGTATTTTCAACACTCAAAAAATGAAACCTGCACATATACAAATAGATTTTAGATAGTTTATTAATTCTAATATAAACAAATCTAAGGAATACTACAGCTTTTAAACTTTTATCTATTAAACTAAATGTTTATACAATGAAGTCTTATCTCAGATATTATATCATATTATATCATGTCTATCGAAGAAGCTATTAAACCATGTAAAAGTACTGTAACCATTGTTTATGCAACACACACCTAATAAAGATGAACATCCAGCAAAAAGGAGGAAAGTTCTAGATAGGTAATTTTTGATCTAATTCAAAAGAAATCTACATTTGGAATTTATTTCTTAGCCAAACTTTTATCTGTTAAGAATAATGTTCTTATATCAAATAATAATATCACAAACCCAACAAAACTTATCAAAAATATTTCTTTCAAGTAAAAACTAGGCTTTGGGTAGCTAAATTGTCCATTTTTTAACATGATTTAAAAAGCAAAATAAATTAGCAACTTTTGACTTTTTGTCTTTACTACTGAAAACAAAGACGTATTTTCTGCCTCCCACTACTTAAAACTAGTAACTCTATCTCTAGTGTAAAGGAAAAGTATTTTAGCTGATCTTTAATTGATGAAAGTAGAATTTTAGAATACTTACAGAGGATATTGTGCTATTCTCACAATTAGAAGTCAAGCTGCTACATTTTTTATAAACATCAATCAGATCTAGTGCATTACTATTCTTCAAGAAATCATCATATGTTTTCTTAATGTCTTCATAGTGGGCAACCACTTTCATATTTTCAGTGGGCAAGTTTAGTTTCTCATGTAAGAAGTACTTCCATGTCAGTAGGACATCGCTGAGGCAGACTGCAAATTCTCCACTGTGCTGAAAGACACAAAAGAATAACGGGTGAATTACTGAGTGCTTACTGCTTGAATGTCCATTTATCTAATGGATATGAGAAATACAAATAGAATGTGGTTAATGTAAACACAAAAATGTTGATACTTTGATAAAATATAAACAAGTAGGCATGTCTACACATAAACATTTGGTAACAAATGGGGTTGGGCATGATGGAGTACACCTTTAATGCCAACCCTTGGGAGACAGAGGAGGATATGTGCACAATACACTGTACTCAGTCCAGGGTTTTACTCCTTACTTAACGTGCCCAGTGCCAGAAGGAATTCCCTCAGAATAAAATATACTCCAAGTATTGGCTTTAAAATCCAGTCTTAATGTTCAGGTTGTTATTATGACTTTATTTCCATTTTATTATTATTACAGAGAAAGCATCACTGTAAAACTCAGAGCCTAGAAAGATTTTTGTTTCTTCACTGATCCTACAAACACTAAATTATAATAATTAAGTGCTAAAAATAAAGTTATCCTCTTTTTTTGTGAGTACTCAGATGCTACTAGGCAGGCAAATTTACTCTTCTACTTCTTTGCTTGTTTTCCTAAAAGAAACGAAAAAATTAGCCAGGCAGTGGTGGCGCATGCCTTTTATCCCAGCACTTAGGAGGCAGAGGCAGGTGGATTTCTGAGTTCGAGGCCAGCCTGGTCTACAGAGTGAGTTCCAGGACAGCCGGAACCCAGTCTCTAAAAACCAAAATAAATTAATTAATTAATTTAAAAAAAACTAAAAGATTGTGATCTAAATATACTAGTATGTCGTTAAGAGAACCAATACCATTACCGATAGGATTCCATCTCAGTATAAAAACTTTCCTTAGGAGACTCCACAGCCTTCTGTGCATAGCCCGCCAGGAGGGAGTGATCTCCCAGCATACTTTCACTTTTGAGCTCTGAGGTAAGATCTCCACCTTCTCTCTAGAGGGGACCCAGCTAGGAGCACAGCTAAGATCGGTGGAGCAGCTGGGACTGAAGTCTTCTCACCGCTATTTGCACTAGGGAGCCAGGAGACTCCACAGCCTTCTGTGCATAGACCACCAGGAGGGAGTGATCTCCCAGCAGGCTTTCACATTTGAGCTCAGAGGTGAGATCTCTACCTTCTCTCTGGAGGGGACCCAGCTAGGAGCACACAGGGCCTAAGATCAGTGGAGCAGCTGGCATGAAAGTGGGAGGAAGTCTTCCCACACGCCGCCATTTCCACCAGGAAGCCGGGGAAACTCCACAGTCTTCTGTGTATAGCCCGCCAGGAGAGAGTGATCTCCCAGTAGTGCTTTCACTTTTGAGCTCAGAGGAGTAAGGAAACAGGCTTACAGGCCCACAGGAGGAACAAACTCCAGCCAGAGACAAGAATATTAACTAGCACCAGATGGCGAAAGGCAAGCACAAGAACCCTACCAACAGAAACCAAGGCCACATGGCAACATCAGAACCCAGTTCTCCCACCACAGCAAGTCCCGGATTCCCCAACACACCAGAAAAGCAAGAGTTGGATTTAAAATTGTATCTCATGAAGCTGATAGAGGGCTTCAAGAAAGACTTAAGTAACTCCCTTAAAGAAATATAGGAGAGAGCCCCGTGGTCCACCACCATCTTGGCAAGAGCAGCTCAACCAGATGGAGCCCTCCCCCCACCCCCAGGTCTGAGATCAGCACCGTCTAGGCTCCGGCAGTCCAGCCAGGGAAGCCCCTGATCTACAAGGAATCCCGCGGTTAGACAGAGCCCCGCGACCCGCAACCATCTTGGAGCTAGTAGCTCAACCAGGTATGCAGAGGGCACCAGAGTGAAGGATTTCTCAGGGCATAGCCTTCCTTGGTGCCTTCCACACGAGGGAGCTGGACAGCTCTACAGCTGCCTGGGCACACGGGGGAGCGTCTGACCTGCAGGAAGTCCGGTGGATAGACAGAGCCCTCCCCACCATCTTGGATCACACAGATCAACAAGGGAAGCACCTGATCTACAGGGAATCCTGCAGTTAGATGGACAAGGCACACTAGGACTCCAACTACACCCAAGAGTAGGGCAGCACATCAGCAATCTGTCCCAGGGGAAACCCAGTCATCTAGTGTTGGGGAAATAGCCTTACAGGCGCACAGGAGGTTCAAACACCAGCCAGTGTTAACAGGACCAACTAACGCCAGAGATAAACAGATGGCAAAAGGCAAATGCAGGAATGTTAGTAACAGAAATCAAAGCAATATGGCAGCATCTGAACCCAATTCCCCAACAACAGCAAGTCCTGGATACCCCAACACTCCAGAAAAACAAGATTTGGATTTAAAAATCACTGGTCATGATGCTGTTAGAGGAACACAAAAAGGACTTAAATAAATCTCTTAAAGAAATACAGGGGAACATGAATAAGTTAGAAGCCCTAACAATGGAAACACAAAAATCACTTAAAGAAATTCAGGAGAATATGGGTCAACAGATAGAAGCCAATAAAGAGGAAATGTGAAAATCACTTAAAGAAATGCAGGAGAAATTGAGTCAACAAGCAAAAGTCATAAAAGAGGAAACACAAAAATCTTTTAAATAAAAACAAGAAAATATGAACAAACAAGTGAAGGAACTGAGCAAAGCCCTCCAGGATCTAAGCACAGAGGTAGAAACAACTAAGAAATCACAAAGGGAGACAACTTTGGAGATAGAAAACCTTGGGAAGAAATCAGGGGCCAAGATGCAAATATCAACAACAGAATACAAGAGATAGAAGAAAGGATCTCAGGTGCCAAAGATACCATAGAAACCATTGACTCAACAGTGAAAGAAAATGCAAAAAGCAAAAAGCTTGTAACCCAAAACATCCAGGAAATCCAGGACACAATTAGAAGACCAAACCTAAGGATTATAGGTATAGATGAGAGTGAAGATATACGACTTAAAGGGCCAGCAAATATCTTCAACAAAATTATGGAAGAAAACTTCCCTAACCTAAAGAGAGAGTTGCTGTGAATATACAAGAAGCCTACAGAACTCCAAACAGATTGAACCAAAACAGAAAATCCTCCCATCACATAATAATCTGTTGTAGTCAGGGTTTCTATTCCTGCACAAACATCATGACCAAGAAGCAAGTTGGGGAGGAAAGGGTTTATTGAGCTTACATTTCCACACAGCTGTTCATCACCAAAGGAAATCAGGACTGGAACTCAAGCAGGTCAGGACACAGGAGCTGATGCAGAGGCCATGGAGGGATGTTCCTTACTGGCTTGCTTGCTTCCCCTGGCTTGCTCAGCCTGCTCTCTTATAGAGCCCGAGAATACCAACCCAGAGAGGGTACCACCCACAAGGGGCCCTCCCCCACTTGATCACTAATTGAGAAAATGCCCCACAGCTGGATCTCATGAAGGCACTTCCTCAACTGAAGTTCCTTTTCCTATGATAATTCCAGCCTGTGTCAAGTTGACACACAAAACTAGCCAGTACATAATCTAAACCCCAAATGTACTAAACAAAGAAAGAATATTAAGAGCAGTAAGAGAAAAAGGCCAAGTAACATAAAGGAAGACCGATTAGAATTCTCACCAGAGACCATGAAAGCTAGATCTTGGGCAGATCTCATACAGACTCTAAGAGAACACAAATGCCAGCCAAGATTACTATACCCAGCAAAACACTCAATCACCATAGATGGAGAAACCAAGATATTCCATGATAAAACCAAATTTACACAATATCTTTCCACAAACCCAGCCCTACAAAGGATAATGGGTAGAAAACACCAATACAAGGAGGGAAACTACACCCAGGAAAAAGCAAGATAGTAAACTTCTTTCATCAAGCCCAAAAGAAGATAACCACTGAAAAATAAAAATAACATCAAAAATAACAGGAAGTAATAATTAATACCCCTTAATATCTTTTAACATGAATGGACTCAATTCCCCAGTAAAAAGACATAGACTAACAGACTGGATACATAAACAGAACCCTACATTTTGCTGCTTACAGGAAACACACCTCAGGGTCAAAGACAAATACAACCTCAGAGTAAAAGGCTGGAAAACAATTTTACAGCAAATGGTATTAGGAAACGAGCCAGAGTAGCCAGCCTAATATCAGATAAAATTGATGTTCAACTTAAAGTCAACAAAAGAGACACGGAAGAACACTTCTTACTGGTCAAAGGAAAAATCCACCAAAAAGAACTCTCCATTCTGAACATCTATGCTCCAAATGCAAGGGCACCCTCATTCATAAAAGAAACTTTACTAAAGCTCAAAGCACACATTACACCTAACACAATAATTGTGGGTGATTTCAACACCCCACTCTCCTCAATGGACAGATCAGGAAAACAGAAACTAATCAGGGACACAGTGAAACTAATTGAAGCATTGGACCTATTGGATTTAACAGATATGTACTGAACATTTCATCCTAAAGCAAAAGAACATACCTTTTTCTCAGCACCATGGTGCATTCTCCAAAATCCACCATATAATTGGTCACAAGACAGACCTCAACAAATTTAAGAAGATCAAAATAATCCCATAACTCCTATCAGATAACTATGGAATAAAAGTGGTCTTCAATATCAAAAAACAAAAAACAAAACCAGAAAGCCCACATACACATGGAGGCTGAACAATGCTCTACTCAATGATACCTGGCCAAAGACGAAATAAAGAAAGAAATCAAAGACTTTTTAGAACTTAATGAAAATGAAGGCACAACATACCCAATTTTATGGGACACAATGAAAGCAGTGCTAAGAGGAAAACTCATGGCCCTGAGGGCCTCCAAAAAGAAACTGGAGAGAGCATACACTAGCATCTTAACTGCTCACCTGAAAGCCCTGGGACAAAGAGAAGCTAATCACCAAGGAGGAGTAGAAGACAGGAAATCATCAAACTCAGGGCTGAAATCAATTGAGTAGAAACAAAGAGGACCATACAAAGAATCAACAAAACTAGGAGCTGGTTCTTTGAGAAAATCAACAAGATAGATAAACCCTTAGCCAGACTAACCAAAGGGCACAGAGACAGTATACAAATTAACAAAATTAGAAATGAAAAGGGAGATATAACAACAGAATCTGAGGAAATTCAAAAAATCATCACATCCTACTACAAAAGTCTATACTCAACACAACTGGAAAATCTGGAGGAAATGGACAATTTCCTAGACAGATACCAAATATCAAAATTAAATCAGAATCAAATAGATCAACTAAGCAGTCCCATAACCTCTAAAGAAATAGAAACCGTCATAGAAAGTCTCCCAACCAAAAAATGCACAGGACCAGATGGTTGTAGTGCAGAATTCTATCAGACCTTCAAAGAAGACCTAACACCAATACTCTTCAAATTATTCCACAAAATAGAAACAGAAGGAATACTACCCAACTCGTTCTACAAAGCCACAATTACGAGTATACCTAAACCACAAAAAGATCCAACAAAGAAAGAGAACTACAGGCCAATTTCTCTTATGAATATCGATGCAAAAATACTAAATAAAATTCTTGCCAACTGAATCCAAGAGCACATCAAAACGATCATTCACCATGATCAAGTAGGCTTCATCCCAGGGATACAGGGATGGTTCAATATATGGAAATCCATTAATGTGATCCACTACATAAACAAACAGAAGGAAAAAAACCACATGGTTAATTCATTAGATGCTGAAAAAGCATTTGACAAAATTCAGCATCCTTTCATGCTAAAAGTCTTGGAAAGAATAGGAATTCAAAGTCCATACCTAAACATAGTAAAAGCAATATACAGCAAACCAGTAGCCAACATCAAATTAAATGGAGAGAAACTTGAAGCAATCCCACTAAAATCAGGGACTAGGCAAGGCTGTCCTCTCTCTCCATATCTTTTCAATATAGTGCTTGAAGTTCTAGCTAAAGCAATTAGATAACATAAGGAGGTCAAAGGGATACAAATTGGAAAGGAAGAAGTCAAACTATCACTATTTGCAGATGATATAATAGTATACTTAAGCGACCAAAAAACCTCCACCAGAGAACTCCTACAGCTGATAAACAACTTCAGCAAAGTGGCTGGTTATAAAATCAACTCAAGCAAATCAGTAGCCTTCCTATACTCAAAGGATAAGCAGGCAGAGAAAGAAATTAGGGAAATGACACCCTTCACAATAGCCACAAACAATAAAAAGTATCTTGGGGTGACCCTAACCAAACTAGTGAAAGATCTATATGAGAAGAACTTCAGGTCTCTGAAGAAGGAAATCGAAAAAGACCTCAGAAAAATGGAAAAATCTTCCATGCTCATGGATTGGCAGGATTAATAGAGTAAAAATGGTCATCTTACCAAAAGCAATCTACAGATTCAACGCAATCGCCATCAAAATCCCAACTCAGTTCTTTACAGAGTTAGAAAGAGCAATTATCAAATTCATCTGGAATAACAAATAACCCAGGATAGCTAAAACTATTGTCTACAGTAAAAGAACTTCCGGGGGAATCAATATCCCAAACCTTATGCAGTACTTCAGAGCAATAGTGTTAAAAACTGTATGGTATTGGTACAGTGACAGACAGATAGATCAATGGAATAGAATTGAAGACCCAGAAATCAACCCACACACCTATGATCACCTGATCTTTGACAAAGGAGCTGAAACCATCCAGTGGGAAAAGGAGAGCTTTTTCAACAAATGGTGCTGGCTCAACTGGAGGTCAGCTTGCAGAAGAATGCGCATTGATCTATTCTTATCTCCTTGTACTAAGCTCAACTCCAAGTAGATCAAGGACCTCCACATAAAACAAGACACAGTGAACTAATAGAAAAGAAATTGGGGAAAACCCTTGAGGACATGGGCACAGGGGGAAAGTTCCTGAATAGAACTCAAATAGCTTATGCTCTAAGATCAAGAATAGACAAATGGGACCTCACAAAATTACAAAGTTTCTGTAAGGCAAAGAACACTCTCAAAAGGCCAAAACGGCAACCAACAAATTGGGAAAAGATCTTCACCAACCCTACATCTGACAGAGGGCTAATATCCAATGTATACAAAGAACTCAAGAAGTTAGATTCCAGAGAGCCAAATAACCCTATTTAAAAAATGGGGTACAGAGCTAAACAAAGACTTTTCACCTGAAGAAATTCAGATGGCTGAGAAACACCTTAAAAAATGTTCAACATCATTAGTCATTAGGGAAATGCAAATCAAAACAACCCTGAGATATCACCCCACACCAGTCAGAATGGCTAAGATTAAAAATTCAGGAAACAGCAGGTGCTGGCAAGGATGTGGAGAAAGAGGAACACTCCTCCACTGCTGGTGGGACTGCAAGCTGGTACAACCACTCTGGAAATCAGTCTGGCAGTTCCTCAGAAAACTGGACATGATACTTCTGGAGGACCCAACCATACCACTCCTGGGCATATACCCAGAAGATTCCCCAGCATGCAATAAGGATACATGCTCCACTATGTTCATAGCAGCCTTATTTATAATAGCTAGAAGCTGGAAAGAACCCAGATGTCCCTCAACAGAGGAATGGATACAAAAAATGTGGTATATATACACAGTGGAGTACTATTCAGCCATTAGAAACAATGAATTCATGAAATTCTTAGAGAAATGGATGGAGCTGGAGAACATCATCCTAAGTGAGGTAACCCAATCTCAAAAGAACACTCATGGTATGCACTCACTGATAAGTGGATATTATCCTAGAAGACTGGAATACCTAATACACAATCCACATATCAAATTGTGTCCAAGAAGAAGGAAGGAAGGGCTCCTGACTCTGGAAAGGCTTAATGCAGCAGTGTAGGTAAATACCAAAACAGGAAAGAGGGAAGGGGTGAATGGGGGAACAGGGGAAGGGAAGAGGGTTATGGGACTTGTGGGGAGGGGGGAGCCTGGAAAGGGGGAAATCATATGAAATGTAAATTAATATATCGAATAAAAAAGAAAAGAAATAAAGGAGAACATCGGTCAACAGGTGGAAAGCCCTTAACGAAATACAGGAGATCATGGGTCAACAGGCAGAAGCCCTTAAAGATGAAACACAAAAATCCCTTAAAGAACTACAGGAAAACACAAACAATCAAGTGAAGGAACTGAACAAAACCATCCAGGATCTAAAAGTGGAAGTAGAAACAATAAAGAAATCACAAAGTCAGACATCTCTGGAGATAGAAAACCTAGGAAAGAATTCAGGAGTCATAGATAGATGCAAGCATCAACAACAGAATACAAGAGATAGAATAAAGAACCTCAGGTGCTGAAGATACCACAGAAAACATTGACTCAACAGTCAAAGAAAATGCAAAATGCATAAAGCTGGTAACTCAAAACATCCCGGAACTCCAGGACATAATGAGAAGACCAAACCTAAGGATTATAGGTGTAGACAGAGCAAGGATTTACATGTTAAAGGCCCAGTAAATATCTTCAACAAAATTGTAGACAACTTCCCTAACCTAGAGAAAGAGATGCCCATGAACATATAAGAAGCCTTCAGAACGCCAAACAGACTGGACCAGAACAAAAAATCCTCCTGGCACATAATAATCAAAACACCAAATTAACTAAACAAAGAGTATTAAAAGCAGTAAGGGAAAAGGGGCAAGTAACTTATAAAGGCAAACCTATCAGAATCACACCAGCATTCTCACCAGAGACGATGAAAGATAGAAGATCCTGGGTAGATCTCATACAGACCCTAAGAGAACACAAATGCCAGCCCAGGCTACTATACCCAGTAAAACTCTCAATCATCATAGATGGAGAAACCAAGATATTCCATGATAAAACCCAATTTGCACAATATCTGTCCACAAATCCAGCCCTACAAGGATAATTGATGGAAAATGCCAACACAAGGAGAGAAACTACATCCTAGAAAAAGCAAGAAGGTAATCTTCTTCCAACAAACCCAAAAGAAGATACCCACACAAACATAAAAATAACATCAAAATAACGGGAAGCAACAATCACTATTCCCTAATATCTCTTAACAACAATGAACTCAACTCCCCAATAAAAAGACATAGACTAAGAAAATATTTGTCATGTAAATCTTCAATTTTATAAAAAAATGTTTGCAATTCCCCTTTTAATTAATTTAGTAATTTCTTTTACGTCTACCATTTTATCTGCATTATTTTTCATGATGATATTCAATTTTAATGTCTATATACTTCCTCTATTTTATCGGAAATGTTTTCAATGTAAATCTTTGATTTTATCATAAATGTTTCTAATTCCACCTTCAATTAATTTAGAAAGAGTTTTTAATCAACAATTCTTTATGTAAAATTTTCCATGAAATAGTCAATTTTAATGAGTTTGTCTATTTATTTCTTGAATTTTACCAGAAATATTTTCCATGTAAATCTTCAGTGTTATCTGAAAATGTTTATAATTTCACCTTCAATCAACTTAGAATTATCTTCATGTCTATATTTTTATCTATATAATTTCCATGATAATCTTTAATTTTAACATGTTTTTATATATTTCTACAATTTTATCAGAAATATTTTCCATGTAAATCTTCAAGTTTATCAGAAAATGTTTATAATCCTACTTTTAATTCACTTAGGAATACTTGTATGCTTACCATTATTTAATCTATATAAAATTTTCCATGATAATCTTCAATTCTAACATGTTTTTCTACATTTTTCTACAATTTTATCAGAAATATTTTCCACATAGATCTTCAATTCTATCATAAAATGTTTCTATCCATATTTCAATTAATTTAGCAACGTTTTACATGTCTACCACTTTACTCAACTTTCCATGAAAACTGTCAATTTTAATGTGTTTATCTGAAATCTTTTCCATGTAAATCTTTAATTTATCATACAGTATTTTTACTTCTCTTTAGTTCCCTTTTCAATAAATAAAAAAATAAATAAATAAAAAGAAATGCTTTCATAGAAAAAAAAAAAACTTTCCTTAAAGTATCTCCCTGGATAGCCACATGTTACATTTTCAGCAAATGCACTAAAGGTTTGCTTTTTGTTCAATGCATTCTTTTCCCACATTAATATGTAAGATATTAATAATTCAAAAAACACCAGCCTAAGCTCATTAAAAATTTCTAACTTCTCATTTTCAATTCAGCATGAAAAAGAAATATATTTTATTAACCATATGTGGGACTGTGAAATGGAATATATGCTGACGTCACAGTTTTAAGTTTTATCCAGTTTCTGCTAATACTAAGACTTACAATAGTTCCATTTAAAGACAAATAGGTAATTAATTAATTAGAAAGTATTGTTCTGTGAAATGAAATCAAGAGTAACACAAAAAATACATCCAAAACAAACCTTTGAATTATTAAAAATTTCTACGTATCTTTTATGATAACCAGTCATATATGTTATTTGAAATCCAGACTTAAAATATCGTTAATAGACCCTTCCTCCACCAGGAGACACTCCAACATCCAGATCCCCAGACAAGCCCACAACCTTTGGACCACATACACTCCCCCAGCGCCCACCCAGCTATCCCCAAAACTCCCTCCTCTCATCACCATATCCTACCCCACACCTCCAGTGGGAGCCTACTGCTCCACTAGAGGCCACACCAACACCCAGAACCTCAAGATCCCCAGCAGGCCACCAGAACTCCAGCCTCCAACTAAGGCAAAGACGCTCTATCAACCACAAGCCACTTCAGCCAGAAGACCAGAGAGGAAACAGAAACAAGCAAACAAACAAACAAAACAAAAACAGAGACAATGTCAGAAATTGACACCTAGACCAATAATTATCCCAAACCCAGAAGCCTGGACACACATTACCAACAGATTTGCAAGGGATGGAAGAGAGAATCTCAGGCACTGAAGATATGATAGAAGAAATAGATACACCAAAGAAAACATTACATTAAATTTAATTAAATCTATATTAAATTCACCATGATCAAGTTGGCTTCATTCCAGGGATGCAGGGATGGTTCAATATACGGAAATCAATCAACGTAATTCACTACATAAACAACTCAAAGAAAAAACCACATGGTCATTTCATTGGATGCTGAAAAAGCATTTGACAAAATTCAGCATCCTTTCATGCTAAAAGTCTTGGAAAGAATAGGAATTCAAGGTCCATACCTAAACATAGCAAAAGCAATTTATAGCAGACCCGTAGCCAACATCAAAGTAAACAGAGAAACTTGAAGCAATCCCACTAAAATCAGGGACTACACAAGGCTGCCCCCTCTCACCATATCTTTTCAATATAGTATTTGAGGTACTAACTAGAGCAATTTGACAACATAAGGAAGTCAAAGGGATACAAATTGGAAAGGAAGAAGTCAAACTATCACTATTCACAGATGATATGATAGTATACTTAAGTGAACCAATATAACTCCACCAGAGAACTCCTACAGCTGATAAACAACTTCAGCAAAGTGGCTGGTTATAAAATCAACTCAAGCAAATAAGCAGGTTGAGAAAGAAATTAGGGAAATGACACCCTTCACAATAGCCACAAACAATAAAAAGTATCTTGGTGTGACTCTAACCAAACAAGTGAAAGATTTATATGACAAAAACTTCAGGTCTCTGAAGAAGGAAATGGAAGAAGACATCAGAAAATGGAAAAATCTTCCATGCTCGTGGGTTGGCAGGATTAATAGAGTTAAAATGGCAATCTTGCCAAAAGCAATATACAGATTCAACGCAATCCCCATCAAAATCCCAACTCAGTTCTTCATAGAGTTAGAAAGAGCAATTCTCAAATTCATCTGGAATAATAAAAAACCCAGGATAGCTAAAACTATCATCAACAGTAAAAAAAAACTTCTGGGGGAATCAGTATCCCAGACCTCAAGCAATACTACAGAGCAGTAGTGTTAAAAACTGCATGGTATTGGTACAGTGACAGGGAGGTTGATCAATGGAACAGGATTGAAGACCCAGAATTGAAACCACACATCTATGGCCAATTGATCTTCCACAAAGGAGCTGAAAACATCCAGTGGAAAAAAGATAGCCTTTTCAACAAATGGTGCTGGCTCAACTGGAGGTCAACATGCAGAAGAATGAGAATTGATCCACTCTTATCTCCTTGTACTAAGCTCAACTCCAGGTGGATCAAGGACCTCCACATAAAACCAGACACACTAAAATTAATAGAAAAGAAACTGGGGAAGACCCTTGAGCACATTGGCTCAGGGGGAAAATTCCTGAACAGAACACCAATAGCTTATGCTCTAAGATCAAGAATAGATAAATGGGACCTTATAAAATTACAAAGTTTCTGTAAGGCAAAAGACACTGTCAAAGGACAAATCTGCAACCAACAAATTGGGAAAAGATCTTCACCAACCCTACATCTGACAGAGGGCTAATATCCAATGTATACAAAGAACTCAAGAAGTTAGATTCCAGAGAGCCAAATAACCCTATTTAAAAAATGGGGTACAGAGCTAAACAAAGACTTTTCACCTGAAGAAATTCAGATGGCTGAGAAACACCTTAAAAAATGTTCAACATCATTAGTCATTAGGGAAATGCAAATCAAAACAACCCTGAGATATCACCCCACACCAGTCAGAATGGCTAAGATTAAAAATTCAGGAAACAGCAGGTGCTGGCAAGGATGTGGAGAAAGAGGAACACTCCTCCACTGCTGGTGGGACTGCAAGCTGGTACAACCACTCTGGAAATCAGTCTGGCAGTTCCTCAGAAAACTGGACATGATACTTCTGGAGGACCCAACCATACCACTCCTGGGCATATACCCAGAAGATTCCCCAGCATGCAATAAGGATACATGCTCCACTATGTTCATAGCAGCCTTATTTATAATAGCTAGAAGCTGGAAAGAACCCAGATGTCCCTCAACAGAGGAATGGATACAAAAAATGTGGTATATATACACAGTGGAGTACTATTCAGCCATTAGAAACAATGAATTCATGAAATTCTTAGAGAAATGGATGGAGCTGGAGAACATCATACTAAGTGAGGTAACCCAATCTCAAAATAATACCCATGGTATGCACTCACTGATAAGTGGATATTAGCCTAAAATCTTGGAACACCAAAGATACAATCCACATACCAAATGATGTCCGACAAGAAGGAAGGAAGGAGTAGACCCTGGTTCTGGAAAGGCTCAAAGCATCAGTGTAGGGGAAGTGGGAAGTGGTGGATGGGGGAACACAGGGAGGGAAAAGGGCATGTGGGACCTTTGGGGGGCAGGGAACCCGAAAAAGGGAAATGAAATTGTCTTAGTCAGGGTTTCCATTCCTGCACAAACATCATGACCAAGAACCAAGTTGGGGAGGAAAGGGTTTATTCAGCTTTCACTTCCACACAGCTGTTCATTACCAAAGGAAGTCAGGACTGGAACTCAAGCAGGTCAGGAAGCAGGAGCTGATGCAGAGGCCATGGAGGGATGTTACTTACTGGCTTGCTTCCCCTGGCTTGCTCAGCCTGCTCTCTTATAGAACCCAAGAATACCAGCCCAGAGATGGCACCACCCACAAGGGGCCCTCCTTCACTTGATCACTAATTGAGAAAATGCCCCACAGCTGGATCTCATAGAGGCACTTCCCCAAGTGAAGCTCCTTTTCCTATGATAACTCCAGCCTGTGTCAAGTTGACACACCAAACTAGCCAGTACAATTGACCCCTTGTCAACTTGACACACCAACATATCACTATTAAGCCTCAAACCTTACTTTCTTATTCATCCCCAAGATCTCAATAATGTAAAAAGTCCCACAGTCTTTACATAGTAAAAGTTCAATCCCTTTAAAATGTCCAATATCTTAAAATTCAAAGTCTTTTAAAAATTCAAGTCTCTGAACTGTGGGCTCCACTAAAATACCTTTTTTCAAGAGGGAAAAATATCAGGGCACAGTCACAATCAAAGGCAAAACTCAAACTCCAAAGTCTGGGATCCAACTCACAATCTTCTGGGCTCCTCCAAGGGCTTGGGTCACTTCTCCAGCTCTTCCCGTTGTAGCACACACCTTGTCTTCTAGGCTCCAGCTGCTTGTACTCCACTGCTGCTGCTTTCCTTGGTGGTCATCGCATAGTACTGGCATCTCCAAGCCTCAACTCTTTTGCATGACCCCTTCAGTCCTGGGCCATCAATTACAACTGAGGGTACACTTTCACCAATGGCCTTCCGTGGTCTCTCAGCGTACTAAGCCTCAGCTGTTCTTCATGATGCCTTCATGCCTTCAAAAGCAGTACCACCTGGGTGACTCTTACACAGTACCAAGTCCTGCTACAGCACGAGGCACAACCTTGTCTATCTGGAACACACTCTCTGTGCTCTCAGAAAACACATCCCAGAAGATTTCATCTCAGTGATGCTGGTCTCTTCTTACTCACCGCTAATTTCTTAGCTCCAGCTAACCAGCATCAATAGTCCCAGTAACACAATGGCTTACTTTAGTGGTTCTGGTATCTTGTTACTCACAGCTGATTCTTCAGCCCCAGCTAACCAGAACCACAGAGTCTTCATGGCCCTGATAAGAGACTTTAATTTTCCCTCTGAAATTTCACAAGCCAGGCCTCCATCTTCTCCACTGTTCTCAACATAATCTTCCAAGCTCCTCCACAACATCTCACAGAGGTCTCATCACTGAATGGACCATCTAGCCCAAAGTTCCAAAGTCCTTCCACAGTCCTCCCCAAAACATGGTCAGGTTGTCACAGGAATACCCCACTACGCTGGTACCAATTTGTCTTAGTCAGGGTTTCTATTCCTGCACAAACATCATGACCAAGAACCAAGTTGGGGAGGAAAGGGTTTATTCAGCTTTCACTTCCACACAGCTGTTCATTACCAAAGGAAGTCAGGACTGGAACTCAAGCAGGTCAGGAAGCAGGAGCTGATGCAGAGGCCATGGAGGGATGTTACTTACTGGCTTGCTTCCCCTGGCTTGCTCAGCCTGCTCTCTTATAGAACCCAAGAATACCAGCCCAGAGATGGCACCACCCACAAGGGGCCCTCCTTCACTTGATCACTAATTGAGAAAATGCCCCACAGCTGGATCTCATAGAGGCACTTCCCCAAGTGAAGCTCCTTTTCCTATGATAACTCCAGCCTGTGTCAAGTTGACACACCAAACTAGCCAGTACAGAAATGTAAATATAGTATATATCTAATAAAAAAAAGAATTTAAAAAAATCTAATTGATTCCTTACACAAAACATCTAAGAAATCTGGGACACCATAAAAAGACTAAATCAGGGGGCTGGAGAGATGGCTCAGCGGTTAAGAGCACTGACTGCAACGGGCAGTGGTGGCAAACGCCTTTAATCCCAGCACTTGGAAGGCAGAGGCAGGCAGATTTCTGAGTTCAAGGCCAGCCTGGTCTACAGAGTGAGTTCCAGGACAGCCAGGGCTATACAGAGAAACCCTGTCTCGAAAAACCAAAGGGGGAAAAAAAAAGACTAAGTCTAAAAATAATAGAACTAGAAAATGAAGAATTCCATTTCAAAGTCCCAGAAAATATTTGAAGCAAATTCATAAACAAAAATTTTAACCTAAAGAAGGATATGTCTACAAAGGTACAAGAAGCTTATCTTAAAAGCCAGAGGACCTGAACAGATGTCCAGCAGACTCTGAGACCACAGATGTCAGATTATATACCCAGCAAAACTTTCAATCACCATAGATAGAGAAAATAAGATATTCCATGATAAAATCAAATCTAAATAATATTTATCCACAAATCTACTCCTACAAAAGGTACAAGAAGGAGAAGTCCAACCCAACAATGTCAAGTACAGCCACAAACATATAGGCAATGAATAATTTCACACCAGCAAAACCCAATAAAGGAACACACACAAACACACAATTCTACCAGCAATAACAACAACAAAATAACAGGAATTAACAAGCACTGGTCTGAATGGACTCAATTCCCTATCTCTATTGGAAGAACAGAGGGCCCCAGCTACCTACAAGTGAATCACTTTGTAGATTTTCTTCTAGGTAGTTTCTAGCAGGTCAGTGAAGACTCCATTAGGACAAGGCAGCAACTGCGAGTTCTTTGTTTGTAGTACAGGAGACTGAACCTAGCACCTCCTCTGTGCTAGGAAAGCACTCTATCACTGAGATTTCTCCAGCCCTCTTTTATTTGTTATTTTGAGACCGAGCCTTAAAAGCCCATGGAATGGACTAGTCTTGAGCTCACTCTAGTCCAGACAGGCTTTGAACTTCTTTCTGATCATCATCTCTGTTTTCTCAGCAGTTGGAGTTACAGGCCTGCAGCACCAAGTTCCAATGAACTAGTATATTTTAAAGACCTCCAAAAATGAAATCCTGTAGAAGGCGGGGAGGAAGGATTTTAGGAGCCAGAGGGATCAAAGACACCATAAGAACACAGCCTACAGAATCCAATAACCAGCGCTCACAGGGTCTCACAGAAATCGAACCAACAATCAGGGAGCCTGTATGGGTTTGACCTAGGTCCTCTGCATACGTTACAGTTGTGTAGCTCCTTGTTCTTATGGGACTCCAACACTGGGAGTGGGGGCTGTCTCTGACTCTTTTGCCTGCTCTTGAGTCCCTCCTCCTCCTAATGGGTTGCCTTATCCAGCCTTGATCATGTTTGGTTGATATCTCTGGGAGGCCTGCTCTTTTAAGAAGGGAGAGGAGGAAGACTGGATCTGGGAAGGGGGGGAGGACTTAGAGGAGGGTAAGGAAACTGCAATCAGGATGTAATATACAAGAGAAGAATAAAGAAACTAATTAATACCTCCCAAATGATTTTGATGCATAAACAAATTTAAGAATACCAAACCTATACAACAGGGCTGCCAGTAGACATAAAATACTTTACACTGAATCCAAATGATACCTGCACATCTAGAGCTCCTTTTAGGGAACAAAGGAACAATTATTAAATAGGAATATATTTAACCATAAGAGTTGCAGATTTTTAAAAAATTAAAAATCATAAAGAGATTTCTTTCATGAGATACCAAATCATTTCATGTTCAAATTATACACATGAAATAAATTGAATCATTTCAGAAATAAAGAGGTTTTATTTCCAAAAATTCCAATTGCAATATTTTGAGACAGATATGCAGAAACATTTCTGAAACACCCTATTTTAGGAGGGCAAATATTGCCAAGAAAATGATGTGTGTGCTTACGCTCAAACTTATTATACTGGACAACATGTAAAATTGGGTTGAAAAAAGTTCAGGTAAAGATAGTACACTGACCTGTTTGTTGTTTTCTGCCATGGAGAGCTGCAGGGCCAGTAGCATGGAGTCTGGACCCCATAACGTGGTTCTTTCAGAGCTACAGAAAGCACGCCAATTCCTTCTAAACTCTTTAATCATACCCAAGACAGACAGCTGATTAAGCACAGCCATTCTCTTAAGAGTAAAACAGAATACAATGTTAAAGGGACTTGTTTTAATTGGAAAGTAACATTTAACATATGTAAGCAAGCATGATTAGAAAAAAACAAGTAGTGAACAAGAAGTCATTTCATATTTACCAAGATTGCTTTTAATTAAATTTAGGAAAACAGACTAATACAATTTCTGCTCCATCATATTTTCCTCTCCTTTAGGAAGGTTTTCTTAAGCCAAATCTTTTGAAATAACAAAAATCCAACCTTCAATTTTGAAAATCCACATAAAACAGACATGCAAATTCTACAAATTTATAATTATAGACACAGACATCACTAATTAAATCTGTATTTTAAGATAGTTGTTTTGAGACAAATGGTACTATACGTAGTAGATTTGGGGGTAGGGTGTCCCCTCTCATTCATGTATTATTCCAAAATGAGTAGTTTTCTTTTCTACTCGTTTGAATTGGGAACCGTCTTAGTACTTGATTTGAGCAGTAGACTATGAGATAATTAGAATTCTAAGCCTAGGCTTTAAGAGATTTGTGCAAAATAGTTAAGCAAGGTTCTAGAAATTTAGATTCCAGTAGAGTTTCCATTAAGAGTATTTTGCGGTGCTGAACTGCTTTAATAAACTATATGTGTTTTATGATGAATACCTAGTTTTCTTGAACCTGGATTTTTTGGTACATGTTGGACAGGACATTATGAGTTTAGGCCCCAGTAAATAACTTTCCTGGGTAGACAACATTTCCCATGACAGTCACGGCCTGTGTCTGGGAGAATTAAGCATGACTCTATAAGGGCATGGAGAAGCCTTGGTCCCGTCACTGACACTACGTCGATCCTTTTGCTACAGTAGTTCACACCCACAGCTACACCTAAATGTTCACTTTCCTGCTCCTCCTAGCAAATCGGCCCTCTGGGGAGACGGAGCACCCAAGTCCCGTTCAGCTGCTGAAGAAAGTGTACAAGAGAGAAGTAAGGTTCTGGCTGGCAACTGATGGCAACTCACGGCCATGACAGAGGCAGCTTATCCTGTGGGCACCCGTAACACGGACGTGAGCCTTGGCAGCACGAGTTGTCTGCAAGGCTGGCAGAGGACTCAGTAACTGGTCCAGCCCAAACTGCCGACCCGCAGATTTAAAGCAAATACATAGTTGTTATTTCACAGTGACTACTGTGTTTGATGCTCTGTTACACAGCAAACTGATCGTATGTCATCTAACACACGAAGCTTCCTAGTGCCAATACTTCCCCAACGTTTACTGTTAATTACCTTGCTCCATTGCACGTGTCCTGCTGATGTCAGCTATGAGTGTCTGCATTTGACACATGAAGAAAGCAACGCTCAATGACACGAAGCTAGGAAATAGCCAAAAGGCTTAAATCCCAGATTTCTAAGTTTCTCCTAACTTCTCCTGGACGCATACAGAACCCTTTCACATCAGCCTTCGCGTGTCGGTACTGTTGACAGCCATCCTTTGGAGTCCCCTTCCTACTGCCAGTCTTCTCTGGGTCTCTTTTTACAAGCCGGCTATGTATTCGTGTTCGCCCGGATGTGGGCACACTTATGAAGGCCCAATGTTGACACTGAGTGTCTTCTCCACTGCCCCCCCCCACCTTGTAGGCCGAGGAACAGTCTCTCCCTGTACCCAGAGCTCACCACTGGGGTAGCTCTTGTCTACGCCTCTGGCACACTGGAATGGCAAGCAGACTGCCACACCAATGCTCACGCTGGCTCTGAGGATTTGGATTCCAGTCCCCCTCACTGTCCAGAGGCTTCGTCCACCTCCCCGGGCCCTACTCACAATTCCTGGGTGAGCACCTAGCTTAGCTCCTATTTATCTCTTTAAAAAAAAACAAAATTGCAGAGATCATAAAAGCATGAGCTTTTATGATATGATTAGTGATATGATTAGTTTGCCTGAAATAAAATTTTTGGTAAAGGTCTTACCCATTGGTATTATTTGAAGGTATTATACGTTTAGATTTCTACAAATAAAAATTCACCCAGAACTGGATCATCCTGAATCCCTGGTCCTATCAGTTACTAAGCTAGGAGATCTAAGGCAAGTTATAGCGCTTCTCCCTGCCTCAACTTCCTTGTAGTGAAATGAGCAAAGCTCTGATCGAGTATAGTTTGTGAACAGTAAAAGACGTAACTACACACAAAGCTTTTATACATAGAATGCCAAGAGCATTAATTATGATCATACATCAAGAGGTTTTTTAAGGGTTTTTCTTTTTCTTTCTTTCTTGTTTTTCTTTCTTTCTTTTAAAAAAAAAAGTTAAAATTGAAAGAGAATTCCTATCAGTGTGAAAAAGCCAAAGGTCTCATCTAGGAGTCTACAGATTTTTTTTTTTTTTTTTTTTTTTTGGAAGGAGGCAAATACCAAATACTTGAGAAATCCATGCCATACAGTCCTTGTCACAACCACTTACCCTGCCTGATCTTGTTACATAAAGGTAGCCAGGAACAATGCATAAACAAGTAAACATAGCCAGTCCCCTCTAAAATTTTATTTATGGACAATAAAACCTGTTTTAGGTAATTTTCAGAAGTCTCAAATCTTTTTTTTTTTTTCACCAACCATTTAAACATGTAAAACCATGTTTAGCTCTGGACCTAGCGACTCACAAACAGGCACTGCAGCTGGTGTGCCAATGTCTACTGGAGTCTCAGCTTTTCCAGGGCTGCCTAACTTTTATTATCATACAGAAATCAGGACTATGCCTCTCCCACCGTTCTATCTCCCAGCCTGTTGTGAAGACTCGATGAGACGCTGCAGGTGGATGAAACAGATAGAAGGTGTCCTGTCGGAGGGAATAAACTCTTGCTTTAAAACTGGATGCAAGGTGCACTGGGGCAAAAACTCTGTCTGACACAGGAAATGGTCAGGGGACTGTAACATGAGTGCGCACTGCGCTTGGCTAAACAGCCCTGCATGATGAACACAAATTTCTCCACATCCATACTGGGGACTGTAATAGCTACTTAACAAAATTATGAGGCACCAGTGTAGCAAATATACAACCTCCTTATTGCCAGCACTTAGAAAATGCTCCATTAAAAGATGACAGGTGACAGTTAATTCTCCTAGTCTGGTTCTCGAATGTCCCTCTGAAGGATGCAACAACAGAGAGAAATTCTGGGGAGCCTGCACACATCTGTGTGCCAGATCCCCAGTCTAACGGACTGAAAGCAGATTTTGACGGGCTTCGGGGTTCCCATCTCCAGCCAAGCCCTAGCGACCTTCCAGGTCTTTCATCATGGGATACTGTAAAGTCAGGACGGAGCCACTGCGCAGACAACGCCGCTGTCACCGAAACGCGTCCGCAGAACAGCAGCAGAATTACCACTCTGGCTGCGACCGACCTGAGAGCTGAGCAGAGTCGAGACCCACCTAGTCCGGCGACCCCCGGGGGTGCAAGCCCAGGGAGGAGCGGCGCGGTCCGGACAGCCGGACGGCAGAGGCTCGAATCGCCTCGGCTTCCCTTTCAAATCTCGCGGCGCGACCCGGGAACCAATCGCCGCGCTCGCCCTCCGACCCGGAAGCAGAGCGGGCGCGCGCCGCGGCCGCCCACGGTCGGGAGAGCCGTGCCCAGGTCACCTCCCCTGCGTTAGGTGCGTACGGAGCGCGGTGATCCGGGGTCGCCAGCTTGGTGCTGCTTCCCCAGGGGCGCTTCCCTGTTCCCCAGAGCTCTTCCCTGAGACAAAGCGAGGTGGGAGTGGGTTGTGTCGGGCGACGCGCGGGGGACACACTCCAGGGACTTGACTACCGTGCTTTCTCCGCGCATGCTAGCGAGGCCCAGGGAATATTGACACCCGGCTTCAAAGACCAGGAGGTGAGGGGCTGCCATCAAACCCGACCTCGAGTCTCCTGCACGCCCTGTACCTCTCAGCTTTATGGTCTTCTCACCTGCTGGTCCCGCGTAACACGTGTCCAGTCTCCCTGAAATGGGACTTAAGCTGAAAACCCAAGCAGATAACTCAGTATTTAATGGGTTTGTTCTTAGCCTAGGGTGCTTCCTTTTCATTAGCAACAAACTAAAAATTCGAATGTGAGAATGCTATTTCTATGGTGCACAACTCCCTGTCTCGTGACAAATTAGTTGAAGCTGGTGACTGTTATTAGTATCACACATTACTCCAGAGCCTGTATTTTTGAATCTGCTTATTTTATTGCATGGGTAATTGTTGATTGTAACTATCCCTAAGTGATAATTATCCTTCAAGGCTCTTAAACTCTATGTGTCTTTAGGCAGGGGTGGGACTTTCCGGTTCATCTGACCCTTGAGAGTTCAGGTGGTCTGACAAATTAGAATGTTAAAAGCTGTATAATTTGAACAAATAGTGTAGCATAGTGCTGAGAAAGGCAATTGTGTATTTGTGTTTTCTCTAGCATTTAGGCCCAACACATGCTAAGGCTTCTAAATCCTCAACCTGTTGATTAACTTGCCAAATTTCTTCATAGGCAAAGTGAAGACTATTGGTAGTACCAGCTTTTATGGCATTCTTGGGTATAATAATGTCAGTAGAACATTCCAACTACAAATAGTGCTAAATCTCTGTTGCTTAATAATCTTAGGAATCTATTTTTATTAAATTTATTCATATGTATGTGTTAATATAATCAGAATTCTCTTTTGAGTTGCCTCTGACATTGATACCAAGCCCTATTATAATTCTTCTGTTGAATGACAAACGCGTTTCAAATTTTGCTTGTGATCCACAGTTTTGTGACAGCCGATAAAAGGCTATCTGATTCTTACAACTGCTCCAGCTTTGGGACACAAGATGAAGCAAGATCCTACAAGAAATGCTGCCTACACCGTGGATTGTGAAGATTATGTGCACGTGGTAGAATTTAATCCCTTTGAGAGTGGAGATTCAGGAAACCTAATTGCATATGGCGGCAGTAATTATGTGGTTGTTGGCATGTGTACGTTTCAGGTTAGTCCACAAACTGCACGGAGTGACAGTGGAGATATTTTATCAGTGTTAATGTATGCAAACCAAAGCTGAACTTAAAAGTATGTTGCTTTTGAATACAAGAAAAGAAAATTTTTTTGAAGATCGACAGGAAATTCCCATTATTGATTGTTGAGACGTGTGTATACATTATATAGATGATGGACGTGAAAACATTGAAGCTCTTCCTTCACGTAGTGATTCGTAGTGGTGTATTCTGATCAAGCCCAATACAACTGAGCACACATGTGTTTATGTGTATTAGAAGGTCCACTTCAGATTTCGCTGCACTAATCCATCATAGGAAACAAGGTGATAATGAAAGGCTAAAAAGTAATCTTCCAAAAGATTCTACCTTTCATAAATAATATTCAACTTTCTTATTAAGTTGCTTTCACACTTTGTCTACAGCAGAGGTCTAGATAACCGTATAGGATTACATTTACAGCCCGCAGTTCTTCATAGCTCCCTATGAGTTCTGTGTAGCCTGAGTGTCTAGACACTTAGTTGAGGAATAGTGTGTCGGTTCTCAGAAGACACTTGGTACATTGTGGTCCATATATGTCTATTTTAGTTGTGGTTGGTAAGACCAGTAGTGGCCGTCATACCCTCATAGTTAATCATCAAAGAGAAATTGCTGCCAAGAGACCTCCTACAGTGTTTCCTCACAGGAAACCTAGGGTACACATAGAAAACACTCAGCAGTGAATATTCACCATTATCCCCCACCCCAGAATTTCGTTTCTGCTGTTCTTTGTATACCAAAATGATATTTACAGGACTGTATTTCTGTGATCCTTGACCTAAGTTCAGCTGGACTGTCAGAATCATAAGTCGTGTGTCAGGCAAATAATGTGGCATTGTTTTAAGAAAGACATATTAAAAGCTTTTTCCTAATGCGGGCCACTTACCTGTTGAAATGTTACGCAGCCGTAAGATGGGATTGAGCTTCCCTCTTTGCCACCAGATTCTATGTTACCAGATGTGGACATAGAGTTGCATTTTCAAATGGTGACAAATATATCTACCTCTGGTTCAAATTCAGTTAGGAGGAACCAGAGGAACTCAAGATGGAAGAAAAATCAGAGAAAGGAAAGATAGAGAAGGCAGACAACAGGGAGAGACAGGACAATGAGAAGAATATTTGTATCATTCAAAAACCTTGTCCTCGTTGATCCTCAGATCTGTGAGGACAACAAAGCAGGTCCGACATCCAAGTTCCCTGGGGAAAAACAATAGGTGTTGTCTTTTATGAGCACATAGAGAACACAAGGCATATTCAGGTCTTAACACTCAAGATGGAGTTAAATGCAACTCTCCCGTTCCTCTTAGACTTTCCATTCCACGTCAGAGATGTTTGGAGGAGTGCATGACAAAGAGTGAGAACAAGGTTTAGACCTCATTTGAAATTCTCTTCTTCTGTCAGGCCCATTCTTGTGTCTCTGTTCAAATGAAGTCATTAGTTCATCACTTTGCCTTGGAAATCCAAAACAAATCCCTGTTGCCTTTTGTCAGTTTAGATGCTGTTGAGCATGCATTCCCAGTCTCATCTCTTCAAGCTCCGTGGCCCCCAGTTTCACACCTCGTAAGAAAAAATGTGTAAATCAAACCAGTTTTCCCATGCCTGTCAGAAGAAAATCTTCACTGTAGGGTTATCAGGAAGCACTAACAACAGAAAATTGTGAATTTCAACAGAACGGTTTTCAGACTCTTGCTGTCCTTATATATCCAGAAATATGAGTAAATATGGTTGGATTTGCTACACTGTTGTCAAAAAGTCATGACTGTAGTAAGAGCCAGGAAACTTAAGAGATTCTTCCCTATCCCCCAAGAGGGTCTGAAATCAGTGCACTCTTATAACAACCTCATTGATAAAAGACTAAATAAGGATAAAAAGTCCGAACCTATTCACTCTTCGGTAATAAGTCTGGTTGGGCTTGAGTGAGAGCATTGGTTTAGGCAAGCACATTTTTGTGGAGAAAATGAAACAGAAAGATACCTTAATCCTTTGATAGCTAACTTCATTTAACAAGTATTTATTGAGTGCTTTTTGTCTGCCAAACTGTTCAGATCCAAACATTGTTTAATAGACCAACTCAAATAAGGGACAGTTAATAAAAATAACTGTAAGTCTTAAGACAACAGACTTAGAACTGGGAAGGGAGAGTTGTGATTTAGATGTTAATCACCTGAATACTAACCCCAAGTCAACACAATGGGGAGCTCAACAGAACTCATTCAGTACTAACCAGTTAGAATGTAATGGGAGCCACAAGATAAGCTTAGACGTCATGAGAACATAAAAGTAGGGCCAGTGAGATGACTTAGTGGTTACAAACACTTCTTACCAAGCCTCATGACCCAAGATCAGTTCCAGAAGCCTACTGGGAAACTGAGACCCAGCTCCTGACTGAGGGGTGCCCTCTGGCTTCAGAATGTGCACTATAGCACATGTGTACACACACACAGGCACACACACACACACAAACACACACACACACACACACACACACACACACACACACGATAAAAGTAACTAAAAAGGCAGAATGAAATTTAAATGAATATTTTAACTAGAGTACTTCATGTATAATTAATATAAAGGTTTTCCTATACTTTGTCTTATACTGATAGATTTCTTTGAGATCTTTGTACATGCTCATTTTTATACTTTACAAAGTAAGTATACATGCTGGCTGCATTCCAAATGCTTTAGGCTCTATATGGCTAGTAGCTATCTTATCAGACAGCAGGTCTCTATAAGTTGATAAAAAGGTTTTTTTCATCTTTATCTCTTAGATAGAGACTTTGCATTGTATTCTAATTAAAAGAAGATGGTATATTCAGAAACAAATTTCACAGCTATATTAAAAATGTGTAAAATTCATGAAAGAGGACTTAGACTGGCAAATTTTAACTTGTCACCTGCGTTTGTTTGCAGTGCCGGGTGCTAATTCTGCTCTGAATGTGTTCGACTAACAGAGCTTGCTCCGGCAAGGTTCAACATCACTAAATTCAGCTTATTTTGCACAGTTCCAGAGACAGAGAACAGAGACAGGGCCGTTAAATACAATTTACATGGAAACACTGACTTACAGTGAGGACACTAATAGCCCTATCTACTATTGAATCTGCTTCTCCTAAAGCAGCTCCTTTTCTCATTGGAAGTGTTCAGAGAGCTTTTCTTTTCTTTTCTTTTTCTTTTTTTTTTTTTTTTAATATTTTTTCAGATGTTGAGTTAAAATGAAAGCACTAAATAAGAGAGTTGCATTAGCTAAACCAGCCTTGGTTAACTGGCATTCTGTATGAGTCCTTAATGGGTGTGGTGGAAAGGCCTACCACTTCAAATCCCTAGAAGAGCTCTTCCACCCACTTGGCTGTTCCTCAACCTCAAATTGCTGGAACCTTCTATAATAATTTCTATTACAGCAAGTTTTCCAAAGCCTCTTAATTTCCTGCCTATACAATATAGCCTACACCCCAAACTGAACCCAAAATAGCATTCATCTCTGTCTATACCACACACACACTGCCCTTTTCAGCGGCTGGCTCACTAACAGACAGTGTTGCCAGGGGCAGGGCAAGGCTTCCTGTTAATACATAATACATAAAGCTTCGTCTGTGCAGTGCCTGTGATTTCATTATTCCTAAGACTGCTCAGTAATTCCATATCTAATCTGAGTAATGAATACAGGCCCTGCTTTTCATCACTCTCGTTACAGTAGCAAAATAATGTGTGTTTTATATATAAATTCATTTTTAGGTTTGTCAAGTATGGAAAAATAGATCTAAGTCAGCCTGTGAAGTCAGCTATGGTTAGGCTCTTAAACTTAGTTTTAAGCTGCTGCGTGGCCGCTGCCTTGGCATATCTGTTAGCTGGTAAGTTATAATATATACAAATTATGAAGTAAGAAAACTTGGCAGTGCTTTTTTTTTTTCAATTTTTCTTTGATTAATGGAAAATCATCTTGTTAAGTTTACCTGGAATCTAAAGTTACATTGAAATAGTATTTGAATTTTATCAAGACTTGGGTAGCATGCCTGCAAAATGACTTTGCTGAGATCTCAAAATCTATCTTGGAAAAATCAATACATCTACTGGGACTCAACAAAAGTATATATGAGTATACTGTGAAACATGTAAAATAATAAATAAAATAGATCCCTGTTTACCTATTACCTAGTCTGAGAATTAAGAGTTTAGCAATTATTTTGCAAGACCCTTGAGTGTCTTCCCTCACTGCCTCTCTTGGTTGGAAATGTGTGTGTCTGGTTCCCTGTTCTTAGGGTATTAGCACTGTGAATCGGTGTACCTTGTATCACATTCATGCTCTCTAGGGCAGGAGTTCTCAGCCGGTGGGTTGTGGCCCATTTAGGGGAAGAATGGCCCTTTCACAGGAGTCACCTGAGATCTCTGGAATCACAGATACTTACATTACAGTTCCTAACAGTAGTGAAATTACAGTTCTGAAGCAGCAAGGGGGAAAGCTGTGGTTGGGGCTCACTACAACATGATGGGTGAACTACATTAAAGTGTTGCAGTGTGAGGTAGGTTGGGACCACTGGTCTAATAGGCCAGGTAAGTTATAACAGCTCATGTATACTGTGTAAAAGTTAACACTGATTTGGAGGCATGCATTGCCATTCAAAGGCTCTTCCACATACTTAAAACATATGTATGTCCTCAGTTATCCTTCTGTCAGTGGATAATTGATGTATAATTACCCATTTACCTAGAAGACTGACTTTGAAGCCATCTCATTCTTTTAATTACTATGCAGTATATTTACTGTTGAAAATAAAATGTCGCCTAGGTGGATACCATTTTTACTGCTTGGCTTTACCTATGTCTTTGTTTTTAAGTGAGGCTTAACGGCTTTTTTCATTTGTTCATTTATATTTCTTTTGTCTCTCTCCAAAGACTAGGGATCAAACTAGGACCTTGTGCACATTAGACAAATACTCTAAAGCTACGTCTCAAGCCCCCAGTATTCTTTTAACTCCATAAACTACTATAATCTCAATATCTAATTTTCTTATGCACTCTTCAAAAACATATGCATGCCTTGTGATAAATTATAGAGTAAGATGAAATTCAGGATATTTTATTGTTTGTCCTTATAACATTAAAACATTTGCTGTATCTGCTCAGGAGGAAGAAACAGACATTGAAGGGATTCAGTATAAAACACTACGAACATTCCACCATGGAGTCCGAGTGGACGGCATTGCCTGGAGCCCGGAGACCAAGCTTGATTCGCTGCCGCCTGTAATCAAGTAAGTGGAAACGTTTCAGGGCAGCCTAACTGTCCTTCCCGGTGAGCCATCCCAGGTGCGCCATGCCTGTGCTCCACCGCTAGATGACTAGATGTGTTGATGTTTGCTATTATTTAATAATTATGGATTATTGTCTTTGCAGTCTAGATTTCTGACTATGACTGATGTTTTATTTATTTAATGTATATGAGTATGCTGTTGCTGGCTTCAGACACCAGAAGAGGGCATTGGATCCCATGACAGATGGTTGTGAGCCACCATGTGGCTGCTGGGAATCAAACTCAGGACCTCTGGAAAAGCAGTCGGTGCTCTTAACCGCTGAGCCATCTCTCCAGCCTGTACTTCTTATTCTTAATTGAAGGACTATTTAAGCCCTAACAAGATAGCACAGTGGGTAAAAGTACTTGCGACCAAGCCTTACTACCTAAGTTCAGTTTCCAGAACCCATTCAGTGGAAGGAAAGCTAACTAACTCTAGCAAGTCGCCCTCTGAATCCACACACCCACGGTTGTGTATACACAGAAGCACACATAAGTGTGGCAACAGTGCAGTGCTACTTTGTTAAAGTAACTGCATTTGCTTGAAGCAGTAGTACCGCCATTCTGATCCCAGATGTGAGCAAGGACATAGTCTCATGTTCAGCATAACATTCATGTCTATTCAGTGGGCTTCAGTTTTGATGAAAGCATTTTTAAAAGATTGGTTTTGAGAAAAATCACATACTTGTCGAAGACCTGAGTTGAATTCTCAGGATCCATAGCAGGTGGCTTACACCCACAACCACTGGTAACTCCTCTCCAGGTGGAACTGATGCCTCTGGCTCCCACACACACCTACATAAACCAAGCTTTGACGTGTGTGTGTGTGTGTGTGTGTGTGTGTGTGTGTGTGTACACATTCATGCAGTAGCTGGGGGGGCAAACCTGGATGTCATCTCTGGTGCAAGGCTCCCTCCCACTTCCACCTCCCCAGCAATGCAAGTTCAGCACATACTGCTACTGCTACACTGGGCACAAGTCCCTGCATCAGACCCCGGGCTGGGCCGGGCTTCCCTGGACTAGTCACTGCATCAGACCCAGGGCTGGGCGGGGCTTCCCTGGACTAGTCCCTGCATCAGACCCCGGGCTAGGCGGGGCTTCCCTGGACTAGTCCCTGCATCAGACCCCGGGCTGGGCGGGGCTGCCCTGGACTGGTCCCTGCATCAGACCCCGGGCTGGGCGGGGCTTCCCTGGACTAGTCATTGCATCAGACCCCGGGCTAGGCGGGGCTTCCCTGGACTACTCCCTGCATCAGACCCCGGGCTGGGCCGGGCTTCCCTGGACTAGTCACTGCATCAGACAGGTACTCAGCTCATTCTTCACTACATGTTTCTCCATATTTCTGTGTTTACTACAGTTTACCATTTTTGAGGAATTTTGTTTGTTTTTAGTAATCTGCCTCAAATCAGTTTTGGAACTTATAATTTAAAGAATATTTTAGAGCAAACTGACAGCATATATTTATTGTTTTAAATAAAATATACATCTTATAAAGATAATATATTCTCAATGTATAAAATTTAGAAGGGTCAGGAATATAAAAATAAAAGCCTATTTTTGTATCAAAACGCTTTTCATTGCTCACAGGAGTATTCAACCTACATCCCAAAGGCTGCATATGACACAGTATAGCTATAAAGCTGGCCCAACACAAATTATTAAACTTAAATAAAACATCAATCGAGGGCAGGGGTGGGGGACAGGTAACTCAATCATGCAGTTCTAAACCAGGAATTTTGTAGGTAACAGCACTGTGTTGCTCAGTCACATAAATATGTGTATGCTGGTACGTGTTTGGCTTCAGTTTTACAATGACATGTGGCTTCTAATGTTTTATGTTCCAAGTACAGACAGTTGAGTTGGCACCATCAGACGCTATATGTGCTCAGAATGGCTTAGAGAGTGAAACACAGTGCTTACCAGTACTGTTTTGACCTACCATTGCAAACCGTGGGCCTGTTCCTCGTGGTGGAAGACGTAGCTATGCTCATTTGCTTATCAAGAGTGCCGGGTACCATCACGCATGTCTTCTTCAGACATGCCCAGGGATTTGTTTCAGTGATAATAGTAAATTCTGTCAAGTTGGCAATAAAGATTACATCAACATGAATATGTTAGCTTCCAGTTTTTAAATGGGGTGCATACAGTTTCAGCCTGACGTCCTACTTAAAATTTGATCAAGTCTCCTTACCTTTATTTAAAGTAGACTTTGTGGGTCTCATCTTTCCAGAGATCAGTATACCTTGCTTTAATTACATTCATCTCATCACTTTTTGGCAGCATCTATGGTTGTAAGCAACTATTTTAAAAAATACAGAATACTAATAGTAAAATCCAAGGATCCTATGGCAGGAATCCTGACGAAACACCCAGAATTGTCACAGTGTCCCTCAAATCAGGTGCAGCGGTTTCTCAGGCACAATGGCAGGTGTCCCATTTGTCTTCTGTTGTCCTTTTACTTCCATAATATAAAAAGTTACTTAGATGTGATCATTTTCTTTGTGAGGGGTGACACGTTGACTAGCTTGGTGGCTTTAAGACTGCAAGCCAGCACTCCATACATAGGATTATTGTGTGAAGACTTGTTGCTTATCTGCGGCAGCAAATATCATGAAAGTTATACACACGCTCTGTTCACTCATCAGCTTTTATTAATATATATGTATGTGTGTGTGTGTGTGTGTGTATATATATATATAATGTCTGCCTCAAGTCACTTCTTCATCAGTGTAACTAAAAGAGGCCAAAAGGTTGGATACCCAGATTTACATATGTATTTATATATGATTATAGTCATATATGTGCTCTATTATCTGCCTTATTTTTTAAGAGTATTCTGCAATAAATAAATATGCTTTGTGACTGCATAGTGGGCTCTGTATGTGGCTAAGGTGCAGCTTAGAATCTCTCATTGTTAAGTTTACATTTACAAAGTTCTGGTTGGTAATGCAGTGGGGGGCGGGGACGGTGGGGGTTGGGGGCGGTGGGGGTGTGCCCACTTGACATCTGTGCTTCATTTTCTGTCTTAGTAGTGGGACTCAGCTTGCTCATCTTGTTTCGGTCCCTGAGGTGTTCTGGTCTCCTTAAAGGATGCCTTGTAAACCCCTAATGTAGCAATGACCCAGAGGAAGGTAGAGAATGCCATCTTAGTATGAAATGCTGTTTATGGTTGGAGACACAAACCCAGAATGTCCTGACCCTTTATGTGTTCCAGAATAAAACCTTGCATTTGTCTCCTACTTTCTTTAATGGCTGTAATATTTTTTAATGTAAACTGCAGTATAACCCCCAAGCCTGCCGTCACTAGTCCCAAAAGTGCCTTGTGAGTTATGACAAGGTTTGATGACTTAGAGCCAAAGGTGGCGTGGAAGAGGACTTGAATTTACAAAGGCTAAGCAGAGTCTGATTCCTTTTCCTTCAGATTTTGTACTTCTGCTGCTGATATGAAGATAAGATTATTTACTTCAGACCTTCAAGATAAAAATGAATATAAGGTATATTGACAAGTATAATGAATACGTCTTCATTGAAAATATGTTCATTTTCTTTGTTTATGAAACCGTACTTATCATGGTTTAAAATGACACTTTAATGACCATTGGATTAGTCAGGAATTCTCTAGAGGAAAAGAGCAGTAGAATGAATGTATTTATAACTGGATTAATTCCATGACTGACACAGTAGGAACTGGGTCATCCAGCAGCCGCAGTCTGCGTGCTGAAGAGGCTGGGGACCCTGTACTGTTCTGTCTAAGGCTTGACTGCTCAGCTATGTTGAAGGCCTGGAAGATTCTGGGTGAGATCACATGGCACTCTGACATCAGCAAAGACCAGGGACAGTGGCAACAGCGGGCTGGACACGCTCTCCATGTGGAAGTGAGAACTATGTTGTCCAAGGTTCTCACAGCACAGTAAGAAAAGTGAAGCAAGCCAGGCAGTGGTGGTGCACACCTGTAATCCCAGCACTGGGGCGTTGGAGGGAGGCAGGGCAGAGGCTAGTGGGTCTCTGAATTATAGGCCAGCCTGGTCTACAGAGTGAGTTCTGGGACAAGCCAGGGCTACACAGAGAAACCCTGTCTTGAAAAACCAAAAAGAGAAAGAACCACTCGACGCCCGTGACCCTGACACCTTCCGAAAGTGGGTCGTGAGCCTCGCTTCAGTCGTCCTTGCAGTGCACGCTCCTGCTGGGACTTCTTCAGGGGATTCTTAGAAAACTAAATGCAGATCCTCTTAAGACAGTAGATCACTCCCTGTTTGATAACTCAGTTCTCCACACAGCAGGCAGGGAGCAGGAAAACTCTTCCTAATTGATAGTTATCTATAGCTTCTGTTTGCCTCCTAAGGTTGTAAGCACTGGCTGAGCTAGTTCATAGAGAACAACAATTTATACATAGTAACATATATATGTACACACACACACACACACACACACACACACACACATGTTTTCTGTTAGTAGTAAGTAGATCTCATGTTGGGTTGAAATTGTATCATATTTTCATATAAGAATAGTATTAACCCTCACACGTTCCCCTTAGTTCCACCAGGGAAGGGGAGTTTTGCGTTGATGTTGACAGTGGGGTTTCTGTATTCACCCCCAGTGCTGTCATTGACACTGAACAAATGATTGCAAGCGTTAGAGGGAACTGCACTGTGCGTGTTTGTAGGTGCTTATAAGTGTCAGAGCGACGGACACGAAGTAAGAAGCTTCTCGGGAGCCCCAAAGTGTTTCTGCAGCTTCACCTGCTATTTGAGCTTTATGTAGTAAATGAGAAAGGCCGTGATGTGAGGTCGATGCAGTTAAAGAAAACACTGTGTTTTATAAGAAATGCACACTAGAAAAGGAAGGCTGAGCTAGTAGCAGTGTGTTGGATGATTGACTTCTCTCCAAGATGGCCTTTCTAGGAAAGTTGCTAGATAAATCATACTTTCTAAAATGGCAGATTTATTAAAATATTATAGAAAAAAGTATGGAGTGAAAATATTAGGTAGGGACATTGTAGACTGGCCATGCTTCCTTATCTCTCTCTCTCTCTCTCTCTCTCTCTCTCAGGTGTTGGAGGGCCACTCAGATTTCATTAATGATTTGGTGTTCCATCCCAAAGAAGGCCAGGAGATCGCAAGCGTGAGTGACGACCACACCTGCAGGTATGCTGCTTATGTTACAGGCACAGCTTTGTTTTGTCATTTTATAATAAACACTTTAAAAATTAAGACATTGTAGCTTCTGTATAGACTCTACAAAATATTGGAAATGAAGTCTACTTCATTTAAGTTGTAGACATGTCCCAAACTTGAGTTCCAAAACCAATAAAGTTTCCATCCAATTACAGGGCACTCCCTTCTTCATCTGTAGCTCCTGCCCTCTTCCTTTAGATCTGACTATTTATCAGCACTCATGTATATGAGTGCTACAGCCAGGGCACACAGCATCTCTAACTGCTGTCGGAGGGAGTTTTGTCTTGTTGTTGTTGTTGTTGTTGTTGTTGTTTGGGTTTTTTTGTTGTTGTTGTTGTTTAGTTTGGTTATATTTGCTTCTTTGCTTTAACCTCTTTTAATTGAAAAACATTATTTTTTTATTATACAATCTATTCTGACTGATGTTTCCCCTTCACCCAGCCCCCCAGAGGTCCTCCCCACCCACCTAAATGAACACCCTTCCTTGCTCATTAGAAACAAGCAGGCATTAACAATAATAATAAAGCAAGATAACAATCCTGAATAGGACAAGTCAGAGAAAGAAACAGAGAGAAAACATAAAATACAGAGCCAAAGAAAAAACAAGGAAACATATATAAACAGACATACACATTAGCACACACAGGATGAATCACATAAAAACACAGAACCAGAAAACTTAATATAGAAGCAAAAGACCTGTATAATAATACAATATATATTTATTATTTAATTTATATTTGTTTATATTTTATTACTTATTTAGTATGTATTGTATAATATATAAGCATATGATTTTGTATGATATGATATGTTTATAAATATGTAATAAATATATATATATAAAATGCTTAAACAAAACATGACTAGGCTGGGAAAAAAACTCCAAAAACACCATTGATTTTGTTTTGTGCTAACACCTGCTGCTGGGGCCTGGGACATGCCTTCGAGTGGGATTTGTATGCACGGTGGGACTCCCTTGGATAAAGTTGCTCCTTGGTAAGCAGTTATGAAGTGGAGAGGACTCCTGGGTTAGGGAAGGGGTTGTGTTCATGTCCCCTCTTAGTTCTGAGGCTCCATCTGGCTGAGACCTACGCAGGCCTTGTGCGTGCTGCATAGCCTTGTGTTCTTATGGGCGTCAGTCCTGCGTGTAAGGAAGGCTCCTTTCCGCCGTGCCTTCCATCCCTATGCAGTCTGTCTGCTGCCTGCTCCACAGACTGCCCTGAGCCCTGAGCGCTTAGGACTGTGATAGGACAGAGTTCCTTATGGTTCCATGAATGTCAGTCAGGAAGGGTGACAGCCAGCTTGACTCCATCGTCAGTGAGTTATGTAAGTGTTGTCATCAGCAACAAAGCCTTACCATTAGCTTTTAGAAACTTGCAAGGCCCAGCCTCGTCATGGAGACGGGTTCTGAGAGACAGTGTCTGGGGCAGCTGAGAGGACAACTTGAGGTGAAATCGTAGATCCAGGCTGAAGACCTTGTTCTGCTTGATACAGCCTTCCGGGCTTTTTTGAAAGATTTATTTATTTTATATGTGAGTACACTGTTGCAGACACACCAGCAGAGGGCATCAGATCTCTTCTCAGATGGTTGTGAGCCACCATGTGGTTGCTAGGAATTGAACTCAGGACCTCTGGAAGAACAGTCAGTGCTCTAACCACTGCGCCGTCTGTCCAGCCCAGCAGCAGTTCTCTTTTATCCTAAAGTTTCTCTGGCTTGCTCTTCTCCTGGAAAACACAGGTCCAGTCTTTTATTTTACATATTAATCCAGGCATTTCCTCCAGGTTTCCTATAGATTATCTTATGACTCAGCATCCAGTGACCCAGCCCTTGGATTCTTAGGAGATAGCAGGCAGACATTCTTTTTTTTTTTTTTTTTTTAGCATTGCGAAAGAATTCTGAGATCTGTCTGCCTTTGGTAAGCACTGATGTAAAGCTAGTTGGGTGGAACCCTGTCCTGAAATTACCATTTCTGCCACATCTGTGTTTAACCTTGCTGTGTCTCAGGCTGACCTTGAACTCAGGAATCTGCCTGCCTTTGTATCTTTCTGACAGGCTGGCTCAGAGTGTAGCTGCTTTTGTGCCTTTACATTCATGAAGCCCCTCGTAGTTCATATTGCATCCTTGTATTTTCATAGTTGAGAAATTACATTTATATAAAATAGCACTAAATAGTATCAAAGCTGTTTTCCATAGTCTTAGGGACTGTTCTGAAGGTCCTAGTGGTTACAGTTTTGTTGAAACATTAGCCACACCTGTACTAATGCTATCTCAGATTATCATGGAGTCATTAGTGTTAGCGGAGAGGACATTTCTCGAAGGAATGTGAAAATGTGTACAGTCTTGTTCAAACACGCCTCACGGCGGGGGGGGGGGGGGGGGTTGTCCACACCCTTGGAGGCCCACCCCGGGGGCCGTGATAGGAACCATGTCACCCTGTCCCCACCAAGAAACGTGGTGCTATCCTGGATTATTTGGGGGTTTCTTTGGGCCTGTTTGGCCAACAACTCAATTGGATGAAGCCCGCTCCTGGCACTGGAGGTGCAGTCAGGTGGCAGGGGTGTCTAGACCGGCCTGTGTCTCCTCCATTGTTGGGTGACTCTGAAACAGACAGGCGGTGGCGCCTTGACCCTGTGCTTGTTCTTTAGCCAGGTGGCCCTTCCGTCCCCGGTGAGGGACGTGCTGGCCTTTCTACGGCTCGCTTGTTTTTAGACAGGGTTTTGTTTTAGGGTTTTTTGTTGTTGTTTTTGTTTTTTGGGTTTTTTTTTGGTTTTGTTTTGTTTTTTGGTTGGTTGGTTGGTTGGTTGGTTGGTTGGTTGGTTGGTTGGTTGGTTGATTGGTTAGTTTTTTGAGACAGGGTTTCTCTGTATAGCCCTGGCTGTCCTGGAACTCACTCTGTAGACCAGGCTGGCCTCAAACTCAGAAATCCGCCTGCCTCTGCCTCCCAAGTGCTGGGATTAAAGGCGTGCGCCACCACTGCCTGGCTTTAGGGGGTATTTTCTTATGTTCTATTTTTGTAGACTAGTTAAATTCTCCCAAAATGATGAGAATTGACAAATTTTTATCTAGTAAAAGAAATGTAAAGACCTCTCACTCCTTATTACCACCATCTTACGGAAGAAAGAGTCTTAAAAGATAAAACAAACTTGAATCCAAAGTCCTTTAAATAAACTGAACTTTTCAAAACTTATGACAAAAACATGAAAACCCAGGTGTGGTGGGAGACTGAGTTTGAAACCTCCAAGAGCTACTTAAGTCCCAGGCCGGCCAGGACAGCGTACCAGGACCTTTGGCAACAAAGGAAAGGCAGGCCGCACTGCGCCTGGCTGCCCCAGGCTATGGACCTTGCTAGAGCTCTGCAGCCACATAGTTAGCTCTCTTTCATTGTTTTATTTAAGTTTTTTAAGTTTTTTACTTATGTGTAATTGTATGTCCACATATACGTGGATACCCATGGTGGGCAGGAGAGAGTGGCATCAGATCCCCTGAAGCTCGAGTTACAGGTGAGTGTGAGCCTCCCAGCCTGAGTGCTAGGGACAAAACTCTGGTCCGTGTACAAGCAGCAAGTGCTCTCAACTGGGGAGCCTCCTCTCCAGCCTCTGTGTAAGGGATTAAATGGGTTACGCCTATAAATTCATCAGTGCAGAACATCCTAGCACAAGCCAGTGCCCAGTCACAGGTGTTCTTGAATATCACAGTGTCATTCTGTAAGAGCAAGGCAGACCAACAAATATTTATTAAACATGTTAGTATACTCAACACTTAGTACTTTGGGAGATACAAAAGAAGTAGACTCAGTGTTCACTGTAATTACAAAAGCTGTCAGAAGGAAATTCCCCCCCCCAGCCTTAAAAATATTAGATAAAATTTTACAATGCAGGAAAAATTGACTTATGCAAACCAGGAGACTCTTAGTTTAACACCAATGTGTATGAGACATGTATACCATACAGACTATAAAATATGAAATATTGTAGATCTCATGTTCTGATTAGGAATGAGAGAAGGATAGGATGCAATTTTTTTCTTAAAGAGATAAGACTCATTTTAAATTTTATATTGTTTTTAACTTTGGTGTATGTGGTAGTATGGGTAGTTGTACATGTGAGTGCAGTACCTGCAGAGTCCAGGAGGTGGCATTAGACTCCTGTAACTGCAGTTGCTGGAAACTGAATCCCCTAGTGCTGATAACTGATCTCAGGCCCTCTGCAGGAGCACCTCTCACCTCTGGGCCATCTCTAACCTATGTGTGGTTGTTGTTTGCAAGTATGCCCATGTAACTGGCTAGGAATACTAACTGATGACTTAAGCTGTTCACTAAGCCAGTAGTATAGTCTTTCAAAAGAATGTCCCAAGAAAAAAAAGATACTTCTGTGTATCACATGCTAGCAAGTTCTCACCAGTCTGCCTGTTTACATACATTTGAAAGTCTCTTAGGATCTGTCATTAAGGTGGAGTTTCTCTCCTTCTCCAGTTGGAACCATAAAATATGTAAAATATTTTTGAATAGCTCTTGATGGAAGTAGCAAAGTGGAAACAGATCTTTCTGAAGAGAGGCCAATGCAACATTTCTTTAAGAATAACCAGCATTGAAGACCACATGCCCAATGCCTAAATAATTCCAAGCATAGAATGAAATCAGAAGAATGTATTATTAATTATTATGGTTTTATAATTCAAGAAATATATCACAAACTAGATCACATTTTCATACCTTTATTAATTCAGTGAGTGAATTAATGCTAATAAAAGAGAAAACAAGCATAGGTAATTCTTGGTTTTAATTCTAATTACTCTGTGATTAGAAACCCATTTCTTTCATATTAATATTGCTAGTATATTAAAGTTATTGCTACTGCTTGCTAAATAGGCTTCAGTATTTACAAAAGATAATACTCAGTTCCAATGTTAACATCAGAGTATACTTGAAAATCTGACATACATTGACATATCCTTTGCAAACTTCTTGCTTCAGATTATCATTCCATTTAATTGTCTCTACTTCTAAGACTGTCAGAGTCTTCTACAGTCTAAGCTATAGAAACTAACTGCACACCACTCCACTAACAATATATGTTTTGAGATCTGATAAGTTTAGTTCCAAGCTTTGGGCTTTCTATTAGAGAGCCCGCCTGTGAACTTTGTCCTGAGATGCCAGTAGCATCTCCCATGTTAACACTGAGTCCTTTTGACTCACTCTCCTTTCATAATGTGTCCTCGGCTAAGAATATTCCACTGTTTTCTGTAATCAGCTAACAAAAGAAGGGAAGTCCCCGTTTTGCTATCACGACAAAGTCAGTGAAAACTGTATTGTCAACACAAGGGCATTATAAAGTCCTTCCCGTCCTTACAGCTACAGCTCGGCACTGTTCCTTCTGTTCTTCCTACTTAATTAATCAGCTCTCCGGTTCATGTGATCTAGTTGTGTCTTTTAGAAGTACTGTGGTTTGTATTTTGGCTTTACCCATTACAGAGTGCCAAATGAATACAGATGTGTGTCTTAATGTCATCCATCCCTTCTTTTGTCTGTTGTTTAAAAACATTTGCTGCAGAAATGTCCTTCTGCAACAACTTCCTAGCAGACAATGAGCTACCAACGCAGATGACAGTAAACAAATAAAAAGAACAGTGTAGTACCAGGGAATTCCCTCTTGAGTTCTCAGAGTGTCTGCCACTGGCTGTCAGTTGAAATATCCCTTGAAAATATCTATGGTATCTCCTAGGCCAACACACACTTTGTGGAATCTTTTAATTAATTAATTATATGACAGTCGCATTTTAATACTGTATGGTAAGGAAGTTAATATTCTGCTGAAAAGCACTCAGCCTGAAATGATTTCAGCAAAGCCCTATAAAATTAAAGTAAATGTAGTTCATAAATTTAGATGAAGTTAACTCTTAATTCCTCCATATTGCAGCTAAATCTAAATTTTGTTTTCAGGATGGTGTTGGCATGGGAAGTTCCTTGTTATATAATTCATGGATGATATTGGCGTGGGAATTCCTTGTTTTAATTCATGGATGGTCTTGGCAAGGAAATTCCTTGTTTTAATTCATGGATGGTATAGGCATGGGAATTCCTTGTTTTAATTCATGGATGGTATTGGAATGGAATCCCTTGTTGTAATTCATGGGTTAAAGGTATTGGCATGGGAACTCCTTGTTATAAACCATCCTGGGTGAGAACTGCTGTTGTCTTCTTTGCTGATGGCACTGTATCACCCAGTTCTCTGGTGCCTTTGGTTCATTGCAGATAGGCTTCTTTCAGACCTTAAAAAAAAAATCTTTACCTCTACATTTAGTTGCAAGCATTTACATATATACACATGCCCACTTCATATAACTCTCGGCTCTTTGCTCCAGTCATTGAACCTGATAGGTTTTAGCCTGTATTTTATAACTGCCTATTTCTTTCCATGCATTTGACTATGTGTACTGACAGCACTGTTTATGTTTGTTTGTTTGTTTGTTTGTTTGTTTGTTTTCCCTTTGAGGTGCTGGGGCTCTAAACCAAGCCCTTAGACAGGGTGGACATGTGCCCTGCCACAGAGGGGGAGCGCCCTGACTGCAGGTCTCTTGCTCTCTAGTATACCAGGTGGTTTTTTTAATATTATTAGCACATTTGTTGACAAATAAATTTAGAATTTTTAATATCTGACTTTCCAGTTTTCAGTGTCTTTTGGTTTTTACAGGAAACCCTCCTATCTGACATAAACTAGACCAGTAGTTTGTTTTTTTTGTTTGTTTTTTTTAGAAAAGCAGAAAGCTATGAAACCATCTGAGACATGCCTACCACCTTATTTTAATACCCAGTATGTATGTGAAATTCGTTTGTCAAGGTTTTGATAGTAGGGCCAAGGTTTTTTTTTTTTTAGCTGCTTAGTCCACTGATGGCCATTAGAACATCTTGTGTGCACTTTCTCATATTCTCTCTCTGTCTGTCTTTGACTCTCTCCCTCGTTTTATGAGCTACTACCATAATAAAATATTACAGTGTAAACAGCATGGCCAACAAACAGTTCAGAAGAAGTTAATATTGTATTAATTTTTCTCACATACCTAATTTAGGGTTTTGGTTGTTTTTTTTGGGGGGGGTTGTTTGTTTGTTTGTTTGTTTTTTTGAGTTTTAGTTACTTGCTATCAACTTAATTTCATTTACATAGCTCTTTCCTGTACATATTTTGCCAGTTTATATAAATATTAAACTAGGCAGAGCACTCATTCCATCTTGGTAAGCATTTAACAATTGTACTTGAGAGCACAGTAGGAAATAGCTTTCTCTTTCTTACGATTTCACAGAGGGAGCTGGGAAGAAATCATCATAAGGAATCAGGTGCATATTGTGCTGCACTATCTTAGTAAGGGTTTCTGGTGTGGTGACAGGACAGCATGGCCAGAAGCAGCTTGGGGAAAAGGACTTCTAACTAACTCTTGGATCATACTCCAGCACTGAGAAAGTCAGGGTAGGAGCTCAAGTTGGGCACAAAAGCAGAAGCCATGGAGGGATGGTGTTTATGGCCTTGCGCTCCATGGCCTGCTCAGCACTCTTTCTTATCCACCTCAGGACAGGTGGGCCCACCCACATCAGTCATTAATGGAAAAAAACAAAAACAAAATCAAAACATACCATAGACTCGCCTATAGTCAGTCTGGATGGAAGCATGTCCTCAATTGAGGCTTCTCTTCCCAAATAAATCTAGCTTGTGTTGAATTGACAACCAACCAACCAGGATAACTAAGTTTTAAATTTTGTGTAAATATATCTCTGCATAGAACAAGGAAACAACTGAAATGCAAAAGAATGAAGAGTAGAGATTTGAGAACTCTATCTCAGGCCCGGAGAGTGGCTGGCTGGTTAAGACCATCCTTGGAGAGAACAGTTTGTCCCTTAGCACCCACTTCAAGATGCTCAAAACCACCTATAACTCTAGCTCTGGAGAAGTCTGGTACCCCTGGCCTCTGCAGGCACCTGCACATACATGTGCATATCCATCCATGTAGAAAAACACACACAATTGGGGGGGGGAGAATCTTAGAATGAAATCGACTTACAAAATAGGGTCATCTGGAAAACTTCAGCTTTGGAGATTCAGTCAAGTGATTGTTTTTATTAGAATATAAAATAAAAGTTTTACCTTTTTACAGTAGTAATTAAAAAGAAATATGTGTGGGGGATAAAGAAAATATAGTATAGCTAATTTGGAAAACACTTTGACAAATGTGTGTCTTGCCAAAGTCAAATACATTTGTAAACTGTGATCCACCATTCCCATGCTGGCTATGTTCTGAGCAGATAGTAGAGATGTGTGGGAGCCGTTGTGTACCGCAGAGGGGGGTGTTGTGTGGAGGTGTGCAGTCACTAAGGCCAGACATGCACAAGAAGGTTACAATGGCATTATTGCTAAAACCTTGAGAACAATCTGCATATCTGTTGTTGTGGATGCTACTGAGAGTTCTGAAGTGAGTGGAGAGACTAGAACCTCGTGCAGTTTTGTCAGACATTTCCACCCAACCCGAAGGTGAGTGAAAGAAGCATCTGCTGTGTGCCTTCGTTTGCTGTTAACATCTAAGCTACCTTGTTAGAAGTCACGGTAGTGACGCCTTCAGCTTTCCTCAGAGTGAGGGCACAGCTCGAACAGGGCAAGGCTGATATCAGTGCTCCAGCTCCGGCTGCTGCTCCGTGAGAGGACTCTGCTTTGTGTACTAAAATTCAAGCTCCGTTTGCATGTATGGTCCACTTCCAAAACAGGAAAAGAGGTGTGACTTCATTGGATGGCCTTAAAGGTAGAAAATACCTTTGAACTTCACAAAAGGATTTTAGAGAGACTTATATTTATCGGAGAGATAATTATGGAATCTATCAAAGGGGGAAATAAGACATAACAACTTAAATGGTACCATCTGCAGCTGATTTAGTTAGGATAACTTATTTTAGTCCAATTTGTTGTATTTTGCATACTTAGTACTGAGATTATGTAACAGTTGGGAATTATTGAATCAGTGTATAATTACAAACCATAAATCATTGTATCCTAGTCTTCTGAAATATAATCCATATGACCCTCCTCATGCATGAACTAGCTCTCTTTTTTTAAAGATCATCAGGTTCTGATCAGGATAAAATACTGCTTAAATTAGACTAAAATTTGGTTCATTAGACCACAATATGCTTAGTTAACTGACTTATTTTTTAACTATCTATTTTTTCACCTCTTTGTCTTCTGGATTTGAAAGGGGGGAAAGAACCATGAAAATATTGATGCATATTTGTTTAATTTATATAATAGCCAAAAACCAAATTCATTTTAAAATAAAATCAAAAGAATGGATATTTTAGCCCACCCTCTAATGAGAGCCTTTAACTGAGAAGACAAATTTCCACTATCCCAATAGTGATAAAAATATATGACAGCCCAATACTTCATTGTGGAAATGGCAGTAGAAAGTAGATTCAGTTGCCTTGATGTCTAATCTCGTTCTGGGGACTGAAGGACAAGAGCATAAACCCTTGGTGATTCGCTTCTTCCAGTAAACCTTAACTGTCTCTCTTATATAGTAAAAAATGTCTTTTAGAAAAGGATGATTCTAATATTTAATTAAGTAGATGATCCTTAGACATGTGTCTGCTTCTACTCCATATGTTACTATGATATGTCAAATTTGACATCCTGTGCTTTTTAGAAAAAATCTTTGCCTACTTAATTTTTAAAACTTCTTTACAGTCCTAAAGAAATCAAGAACTGCCAGGCGGTGGTGGCGCATGCCTTTAATCCCAGCACTTGGGAGGCAGAGGCAGGCAGATTTCTGAGTTCTAGGACAGCCTGGTCTACAGAGTGAGTTCCAGGACAGCCAGGGCTATACAGAAAAACCCTATCTCGGGGAAAAAGAAAGAAAGAAAGAAAAGAAAAGAAATCAAGAACTATAAAACCTACAAGAAAAATAGAAATCCTCATGGATACTTTGATTATTGTTAGGAGACTGCTGAGGGTGGGACCCAGAGTCACAAATGTGCTAAACGCACACTCCACTGAACGCACCCCTCAGCTCTGAATGTGGTCCCCTGAGGACCGGAATGCTGGAGGCGCTATGTTACCCCTCAGCCGTGGAGCTTCTGAGTCTGCTCGGCAGTGTCCCTACCACTGGCTGAGGGAGAGCATGAGCTACAGACAGTGCAGTTCCCAGGGGTGGCGCTTTCACCCTCAATGGCCGTGCCAAGATCTCTGAGGGGAAAAGGCAGTGAGATGGAGGGCCCTGTTTGTCAGCTGATGCTTGTTGATCGACAGTAGAGAATCAAGCGCCTGCCTCTTTAACCCACCTTTAATCTGCAACGGTTCAGCATGGCCAGCTTGTGAGAGGAAACACTAGAGAAGTCAGCCAGAGGAGAAACTGTGTGAGATGGGACCTGTCCCAAGGTGGAAGGAATAAGCATTGTGGGAAATGGCTGTCCTACTCAGTGCCTGTCACCCCACATTCACTCCTTCATGTGTTACTTTGGAAATAGAAGGGTTAGGAGAGAGCGATGGGGGCGGGGGGAGAGAGAGAGTGAATGAGAATAAACGGGATAATTGTTCATTGAAATGACTTAAGTAGGCTTGCAACCTGATTAGTGGCCAAAAATATTGATTTTGCTTATAATGAACATAAATAATTAAGTAAAACCCTTAAATTCTGTGTGCTACTTTTATATTTTCCAACATCACTATTTTTTTCCTCAAAAGATATTTATCAAATACAAATGTATGTAATAATATGTAGTTAATGGCTTTAAATACATTTGGCGAAGTTTCATTTATATACTCCTTTTTCTTAGGATTTGGAACTTGGAAGGGAAGCAGACCGCACATTTCCTTCTTCATTCTCCCGGAATGAGTGTCTGCTGGCATCCTGAGGAAACGTTCAAGGTTATTATCCATAACTTAATTTTCCTTTACCAAGTTGAAAAGACTCAGGTATAATACCCAGACCACATAAAGGAAAGAACCAGTGATTTCCTACCTCAGACACAAATTAGTACAGTTACATTTGAGATTTTATAGAAATAAGTAATAGTTTCTCTAAAATTGTTAGCTTTTTTACAACCACCATTCATATATACAGTGTGCTTTTCCTGGCCTTTGGCAGATTACAGCCTAAAAATTGGTATTCAATCTAGTTAGCCAGATGCAGTTTTAAAAAAAAAAAAAAACAAGTTTAATGTATACCTATGAGCCATATATAAGCAAGAATGAAGAAGTGTCAGTGGCGTAAGGCACATGTGTCCTGTATCAGGGGCACTCAGATTAAAGCTTTCTAACGTCGGAATGTTAGCTGTAATTCATGGTGAAGACCAGAGCTGTTCAGCACGGCCTCTCGTTGGCCAGTGTGTTCTCACAGAGTCTGAATGCTGTGGGCTCAGACCCCCGCCCGCCCCACTTCCTGCAGCCATCCAGATTCCTCCCTTTGACAGCTGGGTCTCACAGACCTCTGCCACCCTCGGGCGGTTTTCATTTTACCATTCTGCCCTCAGTGTTGCACAAAAGATAAGACTTTATTGACTCTCTCTACCGAATATACAGTGTTAAAGCTTTTTCTCTTAAACAGTTATATTACAGCAACTTCTCTTTAAATTTAAGCTGTTTTCTCCTTTTTATTCCTAGATGTTTGGATATATTTTCCTGTTTTGTTATTTTAGCTTTCTTAAAATTAGAATACAAATTGATAGGTTTCCTTATTGACATGCATATTTTGTTCTTATTGATTACTGTATCCCACGTCCCTTCTGTCATCTTCCTGCCTTCTTGTTGGTCCCCTTCCTGTCCTCCAAGACCTCCATCGTTCCTTCATGTCACCCGTATTCTATGTCCCTCTGATAATAGAATATCCTTTATTCTCCACTTCTCATGGTCCCCTTTTTGCTTCCATGGTATGTATGTGTGTTCATAGATGTGTCTGGTGATTACTGCTACACTATTCAGAAGGGCTAACAAATAGTCTAGATGTCCATCAATAGATAAAGGAAATGTTGCATATGTATGCACACAATTGGATTTTAGTATTTAGCCATAAGGGGAAAAAATTAAGTCACAACATTTACAGGGCAGTAGGGTGGAAATTGAAACCTATGTGAAGTAAATAAGTCAGACTGATTCTTGTGTGTTCTCCAAGGTTCAGATCCTAGATTTTAACCTTTATATACAGGAGGCTTAGGTCAACAGGGCCGTCCCTCTTTTAACTTGTACTTCATAATTATAATCTAACTCCACACTTTCAGTTAGTTATTACATTCTCAAATTACCATCAATGCATTAGAGAATGTTTTCCCCTTCATTGTTAAATGGAGACAGTTTTCACATTGTTGATTGCCTATTTCTTGAAACTAGTCCTAATGACTACATGTGTATGTATGTGTGTGTGTGTGTGTGTGTGTGTCTGTCTGTCTGTGTGTGGTTCTTTGTATATTCTGTTTGTAATTTGTTTTCCCTCTTATAAATAATTAAAAAGCAAACTCCAAGCCATTGAACACATTAAATATTAGAACTAAGGTTTCTAGTGCCAGTCCCCGCTCTTTCCACTGTCACTGCTACCTCACACTTCCAGATGCCTGCACCTTTAAATTAGCAAAATTAAATGAACATTCTCAGAAGAAGGAACTTTGCACAGTAGATAAAGTACTATTCTTCGGATATTATCTATTAATGCCGTGTCCAGCATAGCTGGAGAGATTATAGATGATATTCTATGACATGCTTTCATAAATCTAAGAAACAACTTTTCATATTGTAATTTTTTTAAGATTGGGATTTATTGTATAAATTTATGCATTAGGTTACATATTTCATATATTGATAACAATTTACTAAACATCTAAAATTATTGGAATCTTTTCAATTATTGGAATCTTATAACAAGGAAATACTGAGTTACTAATAATAGCCACTCTTTCTTGATTTAAGAGTTCAATATTTACTAGGTGCTTGTACGATAAGCCTATAAGTACCTGTGATACTTTACATACTTTATTTCCTATGCATTTGGCTTATGTTCATGATATATATGTGTATGTGTGTGTGTATATATATATGTGTATGTGTGGTATATGTTTATTTATCTTTTATGACATTGAAACTGCTTCTTTCTCAAATTTAGCTAATGAGATACATGTAGAATTTTCTTTCTTCGCCCTGTATTACAGCTAATGGTTGCAGAGAAGAATGGAACAATCCGGTTTTATGATCTAATGGCCCAACAGGCAATTTTATCTCTTCAGTCAGAACAGACGCCATTAATGTCAGCACACTGGTGCTTGAAAAACACCTTCAAAGTTGGCGCTGTTGCAGGAAATGATTGGATTATTTGGGATATCACTCGGTCCAGGTAGTTATTTAGTATGTCTATCTGTTATATTACATAAATATGTTGTTAAATGGCCCATATAGTCACCCTTGCACATGCAGGCTTCGATGTCCAATGAAAATATGTCTCCTGTAGACAAAAGAGGAGAAATACTGTCCCCGTGCTGCCCCAGAGTGGTTCTAAGTCATGCCCATTGTTTGCTATCTATTTCCAATTGAGTGCTTACTCGGAATTTTGTTACAGCTTAAATTTATTGGGCTCCAAAGAGAAACACCTTTAAAACCTTTAAGTTCATCTACTTGACTCTAATACATAATTTGCAAAATACAAACTCTTGTTTTTTAGTTATCCTCAAGAGACAAGACCTGTTCACATGGACCGAGCACACTTATTTAGGTAATGTACTCTTTCTGCTGGAGTTGTGTGAGTCCTGGACTTGGTCGTACTCCACTCCCACAATAACTTCTCTACATTGGCGTTTGGGGGGTTGGTTTTCCTCCTTTGTTTGCTTTATAAAGGGTATTTTGCTTTCCTTACTAAGTAGTTGCTTTGTCTTTTGCTTTAGGTGAGCAGGAGATTTATTTTCAACCTCTTAGAAAATGTTTATAACTCACAGAAACTATGAGGCCAATCTACCAGTCTGCCTCTAGGTCAGGATGGGCTGTGCTGCCTCCTTCCCTGGACTGCTCTGCACGAGTGCACACAGACCCGTGTGTACACACAAGTATCTGCACGAGTGCACACAGTCTCGTGCATACACACAAGTATCTACACGAGTGCACACAGACCCGTGTGAACACACAAGTCTCAACGTATTTGAAACACAGTCATGCTGACTGGTATATATCTTAACATGCTAGTTTCATGTTATTTGGTTATGTTTGGGGTTTTTGTTTTGTTTTGTTGGGTTTTTTTTTTTTTTGGTTTTTTGGTTTTTTCGAGACAGGATTTCCCTGTGTAGCCTTGGCTGTCCTGGAACTCACTCTGTAGACCAGGCTGGCTTCGAACTCAGAAATCTGCCTGTCTCTGCCTCCCAAGTGCTGGGATTAAAGGTGTGCGCCACCACCGCCGCTTGGCATGTTTGGGGTTTTTATTTGCATTAACATATCTTGGTTTTCGTCATTCTGTTCTACTGTATAGTCCTTAAGCAGTTTTAATAACAGGAAGAACAAAAAGACTGAGAACAGTGAGGCATTTGTAATTTACTGTTTGTTCAATCACGTCTGAAATATCCCTAGTAAAATCATCAAGACTTCCTTATTATTGAGAATGAAATATATTCATCATAGTATTAAAATTCTGTAGATTGGGCCTAGAGAGATGGCTCAATGGTTAAAGGCCCTGGTTGCTCTTAGATGACACAGGTTCAATTCCCAGCACCCACGTGGCAGCTCACACCTGTCTATAACTGCAGCTCCAGAGCTTCCAACACCCTCACACAGACCTACAGATAGGCAACACACCAGTGAATATAAAATAAATTATATATTTAAAATTTTTCCATAGATTATTATGAAATAATCCAGATTTCAGAGATATGATCAAATAATGTTTTTGAAACCAGTGAATTATGTATGGTTTGTGAGAACTGTAAAGAAGGCCTTCTCATCTCAGCGTGTTTTAGCAGCTCTTCCAAATCATTAAAAAACTAAGACTCGGTGCTGGGGAGATGGCTTCGTGGGTAAGAGCAGTTCTGCAGGTCTAAAGACTTGAATTCAAAGCTCCTACCCTATGCCAGCACTGGGGAGTGCAGACAGGTGGGTCCTAGGAGCTCACTGGCCTGCCAGCCTCTAAGGAATGGGGAAACTGTGGCTCTGAGCGATCGGGGGAGATATAATATGGCTTCCATATTATATCTCGGCCCCTAGAGCTGAATGAACACTGGCAAAACACAGCTGAGATTCATTTGCTATAGACAAAGAGAAGAAGAGCTGTTAAACAGTTAATAATGTCTGAGACCAGGTCATTTATTGTCAAAGAATTCTTTTTCTCGGGCCTTCTTCACCACACTGGCAGTACTAGTCACCTGTCAAGCGTCCACTAGCACTCACTAACTTGGGAAAATACAGTGGCTGAGATACCTTGAAGGCTTTGATATTCTAAGTGGCTATCTCATCCCAAATGGCTTAAATACAAGTGTATCACACACATTTAAAAGAAGTATCAATAAATGGGGCTGGGGAGATGGCTCAGCAGTCAAGAACACTGGCTGTTCTCCTAGAGGATCTAAGTTTAATCTCAACACCCACACGGGAGCTCACAACTGCTTTCATCTTCAAAACCTCCATGCATGGCAGATGCCTTGTGCCTCCATCTGTATAGACTGTGTTACATAGCAGATGCCTTGTGTGTCTATAGAGACTATGTTATGTGGCAGATGCCTTGTGTCTCTATAGAGACCATGTTACACAGCAGATGCCTTGTGTGTCTATAGAGACCATGTTACATACAGATGCCTGTGTCTCCATCTGTAGACACCATGTTACCCTTGCATGATGTTAACACATAGTTCAGGACCTAGAGTTAGCATTCAACAAATATACAGAACGAGAAAGTATTCATGGCTAAATAAACTGGAGGTGTGCGTGGAAAGTCAGACGCACAAACTCAGGATTGTGGAGTTACTACTCTTACACAGACGTAGCCAGTTTTAGAACACACTTGTCTGTAGGACACTGCTTACCGTTGTGCTGTCCTCTCTTAGGTGGTCTGCCATCAGTGAAAACTTGTTTGCAACCACTGGATATCCTGGCAAAATGTCCAGTCAGTTTCAGATTCATCATTTAGGGCATGCTCAGGTAATACAAAAATGTTTCCTGTTATTTCTGGGTACTTGGTTTTCAAACTGGGTTCTTTTACTTTTCTATCCTTGGCTCCCAAATTTACAGTTACTAACTAAAAATACTTATGTCTGCTATCTGCTTCAACTGAAAAGTTTTTTTTCTTTTAATATTTTGATCACCAATAGCAATAGATTTATTTTTCTTCAAAATTAATGTAAAAATCATATTTTATCAGTTTCATCTGCATTTTATCTTTCGTTTAAGTGTATTGATTTTGCTTGCTTAGATTATGTAGACGCAAAATTTTTTGATTCTGGCATACCCATTATTTATAGGTGGCTTAGATTTTCACTCAAGTCCGGTACAAATAGATAATGCATATCTCATCATTACTATACTTCTGCTACAGACATAGTTTTCAATACATTTATTTTTATTTTAGATTTTTATTTTACATGTATGAGTGTTTTGCCTGGGTGTACGTATGTGCACCATATGCATGCCTGGTGCTTGCAGAGGTCCAAGGAGGTTCTGCAACCCCTAGAACTGGAGTTAGGGATGGCTGTGAACAGCTGTGTGGGGCATAGGTTTTAACCCTGGGTCCTCTGAAAGTGCCCTTACCATTAAGCTGCCCCTCTAGACCCAGTGTCTGTTTGTAATCATAGTTTAGTGGCTGGCAAGGGGCCATGGCTTTGTAATTATTCTTCTGCACGTGTATCTCACAGAGGCGCACCTCTACTGTCTCTCTGAACTCCTGCCCTACCTCCTCGGTGATGCTGCCTCTGCCTCTCAAGATAATCTAATAAGTAACCTCTTTTACTAATAAGTAATAATAATTAATTCACCAACACTTACCAGAATTTATTATTTTATTAAATTTAAAATACATTTTTTTTTTAAAAATACAGTAGGTTGTTTGTGTGTGTGTTTGTTTTTGAGTTAAGACTTCACTGAGCTTCCTCAATTCCCATGTTTTCCAGCCCGTCCTCATTGGTTCTATAGCTGTCGGATCTGGTCTTTCCTGGCATAGAACACTCCCACTGTGTGCAGTTGGAGGAGACCACAAGCTCTTGTTTTGGGTGACAGAAATATGATTTTCCTCTGTATTTTTGATCCTGTACTTTGTATTTTTAGTATATATTTTGCAAAAATCCTTATTTTTATATCAAACATACTGTAAACCTAGAAATGCCTCAGTTGTCTTTTCTGATAAATAAAATGATAGACTTGAAAAATATATTCCTGTTGTGTCAATGTACATTTTGAGCTTCGTTTTTCTGTTTTGTTTTTGTTTTTTAATCTACCTCCCTTGTAACCTTTACTCTACCCTACTCCCTTCTAACCCCCAACACTAGGTAGGAGAGAAAGGAGGTTAGAGGGGAAGGGGTGTAGATCTCTGTAGGCTACTTTGTGCTGATGAGGGGTGTTAGGTTTCTTGAGGCAAGTCCTATCTTCTCTTGTCAGACCTTCCAGGTTCTTCTTCTCCCTTTGCTCTCAACCACTTGACAAACCACGGCAGCACGGGAACCTCCACAGGCCCTCTTGGGGCTCTCAATTTTATAACCTCTCAAAGGTTTCTAGAATTCCAAATGTAAACTATCTGCATCTGGCAACAATCTCGCCCCTTGTAGTGCACTAGGCAAATCATAGTCACCTGCTGTGAAACCGCCACTTGGCCCACACCTAGGATTCAAACAGAAACAGTAACATAACTGGGTTTTTAATGAAACCATAATTCTACTGTTGTTATTTGCTGAGTACCAAATGTGTGTACATATGCCCAGATATTTTTAATCATCTTGTATCAACTTAAGTGTATATATACTTCTCCTAATTGTCAAAGATAAAAACACTTGAGAATCCAGAAGATACTCAAATGTTTGAAAATTGTCATCTTAAATTTATGAAGCGATGTAAAAACAAAGTTAGTTGTACCTAGGGATTGAGATTGGGGACATGAGAGTGCTGAAGTTGAGATCCAGGATGGGTTGCCTAGAGTACATCCAGATTGTACAGCTTGGCTGTTGTGCTGTTTACTGTAACTGGCATCTGTTCATTCAAGGTAGCTATCTTAGAAAAAGATGACTTATAGATGTTTAAATGCAGTTTTGCCAAAAAAAAAAAAAAGAGAGAGAGAGAGAGAGAGAGAGACAGGAGCTATTAACCTAAAAGGGGAGAAAATGCTGTTTCCAGTGGTAAATTATAATATTACTATATAATAAAACATTTTCAAGAGTTGAGAGGGATTTCTTTACCTTCAGTTGGAAGAACAGCGTTCTCTGTTGCCCTTAGTTACATACACGTTACTGGATACTGCCCAGCTTCTCACCTGTTACACTCTATTGTATTCTTTTTGGTTGTATCCTGGCACTTTCCTTAGGAAGCCTGTTCTTTGAAGTGTTTCTATTAGACTAAAGCACAAGACATAACCTAAGAGGGTTGTCATTAGCTCAGGGTCAGCCTGTGCTACAGAGTCAGACCTTGTCTATTAGTGAGTTAGTAAATCAGTCAGACAGACAGACAGACAGACTGGAGAAAATGCCCATGGGGACCTGTTAGTCATCACTCTGGTTCTTGGTAAATAATTTGGATTCTGATATTGAGTGTTTCCTGGGTTTAGCTTCCCTGTGTTTGTTTATAAGCATGTCTCAGAGGGTTTCCTTCTGTTGGAGTGTCACATACAGACATCATGGAAAGAGAAGAAGCTGTGCCTGTATGTCAGACCTTGCATTGTTTGACACTGCTGAACAAAGTCAGGGTCTCACAAATCCGCAGGATATGGGAACTAATCCCGGCCTTTCCAGATGATGGAGTCATTAGTCTCCTTTTATGATCTGGCTGTTGGGAAACTTCAGTGCCTCTCATGCCAAAACACAGAACCACACACTCATGTTTGTTTCTTACTTTGATAATTTGTGACTATAGACACTGACCTGGACACGTTCCTTTAGCTGTTTTAAATCTCATGTCAGTAGAAAAAATATTGAAATCTTTTTTTTTGTACGTATGTGACTTGGTTGGTGTTGCTTCTAATTTGTCCAGAAGCAGACACTCCCAGAAATGCAGGAGTGTTAAAAGACACTATCATTCCCCAAAAGAATAGAAACATCTATTCCAGACTGTTTCCATAATTTTCTATAGTTTAGATGTTAACTCAGTTTGATTCAACTAGTAGCATCTTTACTCAGCAGAAATAGGGTTGCAAGGTGGAAATGTCTTTTCTTTTTTTTTTTTTTTTTTTTTTTTTTTTTGGTTTTTGGAGACAGGGTTTCTCTGTGTAGCCCTGGCTGTCCTGGAACTCACTCTGTAGACCAGGCTGGCCTCGAACTCAGAAATCTGCCTGCCTCTGCCTCCCAAGTGCTGGGATTACAGGCGTGCGCCACCACGCCCGGTGGAAATGTCTTTTCAATTGCTCAGTTTCCCTTAGAGCAGTTCAGTTGAGTCCTTAGAACTAGTGTTCTGTTCCAATGACTCTTCACTGCCTGTGCGCTCAGTGACAGGACAGCAGTGAGCAGTTTCTTCCATAGTACACCTGGCTGATTGAAACCCATCTACGTCTTTAAATGTAATTGCACATTTAAAGAACTATAACGCTAAGACACAGGCCTGGTTTTGTTATTTTACTGTCATTATTGTTCTTAATTTCCATCATTTACACCTTCTTTTCTTTTCTCCCTCCAAATCCTCTCATGTGCCCACTCCCAACCCCTGCTCTCTTTCAAATTTATGGATGCCTTTTTCATTCCTAAACACCTAAATGCAACCTGCTCAGTCCGTGTAATGTTATTTGTATGTATATTGTCAGGGCTGACCTTTTAGTGTTAGATAAGCAAGTAGTGTGCTCTTCCCTGAAGAAAAGACTATTTCTCCTACTCTAAGCAAATACTCATGGCTGCCTGTAGCTCCTTATCCACTTTGGCAGGCCTCTTGTCCTTGTTTAGGCAAGCTCACGTTTAGGCAGTCATGTTGCTTGAGACATTCTTGATGTAGCTTCTGAAAGTACTAGAGACACAATTCTCACAGCAAACTCTCTGGTGAGCCTCTGGTTCTTAAAATCCTTCCACCTGCTCTTCTGTAATGTTCGCCCGAACCATAGATGTGAGAGTCATGTTAGAAATGTATCAGTTGAAACCTGACTCCACAACTATACATGTTGATTGGTTGTGGGGCTTTTGCACTAAGTTTCCTCAATGAGGGATGAGAACTACACTTATCTATGGGCAGAACAAATATTTTAAAACATAGTTAGGGATGATTATAAAAGTTTACTAAGCCGGGCGGTGGTGGCACACGCCTGTAATCCCAGCACTCTAGGAGGCAGAGGCAGGTGGATTTCTGAATTCGAGGCCAGCCTGGTCTACAGAGTGAGTTCAAGGACAGCCAGGGCTATACAGAGAAACCCTGTCTCAAAAAAAAAACCAAAAAAAAAAAAAAAGTTTACTAAACTTTTATTTGTGAGTTTTCCTCCAGAGGTCTTGATTCCACTAGCCCTGGGTAACTGACTGGGTTTCTAGTACGAATCACAATAATTTCCCTCTTGTTAAGCAGGTCTTAAGTCCATTAGAGAGCTGTTGGTTGCCACCAACATATGTGTGCCACTATTACACCGTTAAAGTTACCATACCATTCTAGTCACGTTGGCTCATAGGCATGGTAGCTAGAGAAGGCTGTTGGTTGCTTCACTCCGTCCTAGCCCTGTTGGGTCCTCTGGGCCTGTGTCCAAAGTCCATATTCTCAGCAATAGAGACTTCCCTTCCACTTCTGGTAGGCAATGAAGGCAATACCCTATAAGGGCAAAAGCCTATAATGTTTTTATAATCTCTAGACAACCCTGACCAACAACTGAAAGGAGGGCTTCTCATGCTTAGTATTTGTTAAAGACCCAGACTTCTTCAATTAACATGACTTTCTAAAGAACATTTATTAGCTAAGCAATATAATACAATAAAACCATTAGGCTATCATTTTTATAAAAGAAAAAATGTTTTATGATGTATTTACATGAGTGGTTTCTGTTGCACGTCTGGACACGGTCCTTATGGGAAACCAGAACATTAAACTGCTTTCTGACCTTTTCAGCTATTCAGTAACTACCTCGGGAAAACAGTTGCCCCTCTGAGTAGGAACTGGTGACATTTCCCGCCTAGAAATCTCTTTGGATCAACTTACTTCCATGTATGCCTCTCATGTTGGGCATCCTGGGGTAATTTTTGGCAGAAGATCTTGGAACTCGTAACACTTATATAAGCTTATAAACTCCTTATGAACAAGGAATAGCGAGCAAAATAAGGCCACCAGGTTTCTTAACCTTTACAAACAATTCGCATAACGAAGTAGACTTACTGTTTATGAAACAAGCATGGCTCCCATCTGCATTTAGAATGCTTTATTGAGTCTCTCTGTAATAAAAGACAAAAGCTGCTGGCTGCTTTGCTTATGATAGTGCTTAGCTACAAAACTTTGATCTTTCTTATAAACACAGCTGTCGTCCTGTCACTGAGCAAACTCCAGACAAGATTAGACTCCGGCCAAAGTTAAGGTTAATCTTTGCAGCCATCTTAAGTAAGAGCTTTCTAATAACTGTTTTAGGAAATCTCTGCTTTTGAGACAGTGCACAAAAGAAATAAGGACCCAGACAACCTCTAAAGTAAGCCAGAGTTATCTAATGGTGACTTTTACCACAGTGATAAGGAAGTAGAAAGTAGTTCATTTTGGTCCATTTCTGCTTAAACTGTAATCTTGAGAAATTGCTTTTCTTAGTTCACATCAAGTTTAAATCAGACCAAAATAAGTTACTTTTTAATAAACTTCATGGCAATATTTCTTTGGTCTTTCTCCCACTAATCCTAGTGAAAATGAATTGTTTGTTCATTAAAACAAAGCAGATGTATTTTAACAAAGAAAATCATATTTTTTCAGTAATATTTAGACTCGGGGGTTTTTAATGCACCTTGCCAAATTTCTTGTGGGCTGTTGTCCTCAGACTTGAACGCTAGTACCCCAAGCTGTGTGATGAATGCGCAATCATGCATCTTTTCTGAACGGCCTGGTCCTGAAGAACATGTGTGGGCGCAGTCCTCGCCTGTAGTATGTGGGGCTCTGCTCTATTTAGAGTCCCCCGGTGCTTGATTTCCAACAAGTCGTGCGAACATCTGCTTCAGTGGTCTTATCGCTTCCTGGATTTGCCTGATAGATAGATTACATTCACGTGTGACAAACAGTTCTGAAAAAGTGCGAAGTGTTGTCTGAGTCCGTTCTGCACCATACCACCTAGATGCTACCGTCTCTGAGAAGCACGGAGATAATCTTAACAAGACCTTGCATTGTTGTTCCTCAAATCTACTGCAAGAAAAACACCTAGAAAAGAAATAATTTCATAGCATCACTATTAAAACCTTAGAAACGACAAGTTCTTAGGATCCTGGAATAATAGACACCCCAAAATCGAATCTGATTACATATCTCTAGCAGACATTGATTTCATATGTCCAGATATCTGCCACCTCCTCCCCCCACCAAAAAAAAAAAAATTTAAACTAGGAAGGGGAAATAAGGCTGCCAATAAAACCTTTAGTCTCCACGTTGGCATGTGGAGTCCTTATTCAGAAATCTAGAGAAAGTTAAGTTCCTAATGTTAATACATCCAGGTTGCTCTTTCTTCTTGGTGGCTTTTATGTGGTTCTGGGTTTGCCTTTGGTATTGAGATACTTCAGGATACTTCAGTCATTCCTGCCAGTTACATAGGAGAAAGACTTTCTAGAGCAAGGTACAGAAGGAAAACTAGTAGAATCTAGCCTGGAAAATAAAGGAGGGAAGACAGGATATTGTTCATTGATTTCCAGAAATAATTTCCCATTTCCATTTAATATGCATATTTCCTCAGCAATATGTCTACTTTTGTCCGGTGACTATTAGATATCTCACCATAATTCCCTCTCCCTCTTCCCCTCCCCCTCTGTGTCCTTCTCTACTTCAGGAAATAACCCAGTTGTAAAGCATTTGCCTAGCACATGGAAGGCCCTAAGGTATGGTTCCCCAATAATGAAAAAAAAAGTAGAAATCAAAACAGGATAGAAGAGTGATTCTCACGCTGGCCCACACTACCACTGTTCTGAGCCGTTGTACTCATAACTTTTGGCCTGATCTTTTTTTTTTTTTTTTTTAATCAGTTTTAACACAACTCCAACATTGTTTCGGAGTCCAGAAACAAAGGTTCAGGAGGAAATGTTGATGCTGAGGGGTCCGTCTCAATGCCCAGATGAAGCTGTGATTCAAAATAATCACTGACTGCTTTCAGAAGTCCAGGTACTGAGTGACCTACAGAAAAGCCAGGCGAGGTTAACGAAAAGCAGCCGAGAGTGGCATCAAGTCCCTGCAGTTTAAAAAATAGAGCTTTTCTTTAAAGGTGGGCAGAACCAAGCAAAGGCTGGTGACCGAGGTCTGCCGTGTTTCTTATAAGCTCCAAACAAGTGACGGCTCTGATGCTGCATTCAGGAGCTCCAGAATCCTTTAAACTAGCTAACCCTACGCTGTCTGCCCTGCCCTGACTTCGTGAGAAAAGCCTCAGTGCTGCCTTATCTCCTGACCAAGGTCTGGCATTTCTCTTTATTGGCATGATGTGAAGTCTTGCCTCCTTTTCGTGGTTAGGACATGGTCCCTCTCCCTAGAGCAGAGTTAGCCTTACCGCAGCATTGGTGTGGGCAGCTCGACCATCGCTAATGACGTGTCTATTGTAATCACCCTCTCTATATTCATTTCTCCTTTGGAAGCCAGGGAACTTTGACTCCCTAACTGACAACCGTCAGACCCTTCCCTGGTGCTTCGGCTGCCTCAAGCAGAGGACCGACCGTCAGCTAAGCAGCTAGCTGGACTGCCCTCCCCCGCCAGCAGTGGCCGCTCTGAGGAGGCTAGCCAGTAACCACAGCTGTTTGCTATTATATCAGAGTCATAACTATACTCCTAAAGTCTCTGTCCCAGTTGTGATTGTTTTAAACATCTCACACAGAGCTTTGTGCCGTCAAAAAACCCTCTGTCAAATGGAGGTTCATTTTCTCGGCCCAGAGCAGAGGAGGTAGACTTCCCCTAAGGGAGTGGCAGAGGCCTCTGACTGGTGCAAGGTGGTCATTCGGTCATTTCTGTGGTGAATGCATGCACTTTCTATTGGTAGAAGCACACTGTTGGGCTCACTCTCTGAGTTAGCCAGAAGACTACATCTTTTTTTTTATTAGATATTTTATGTATTTACATTTCAAATGTTAATCCCCTTTCCTGGTTTCCCCTCTGGAACCCCACTAACCCATCCTCCCTCCCCCTGCTTCTGTGAGGGTGCTCCCCACCCACCCAACCACTCCCACCTCACCGCCCTGGCACTCCCCCTACACTGGAGAATCGAGCCTTCACAGAACCAAGGGCCTCTTCTCCCATTGATGCCCAACAATGCCATCCTCAGCTACATCTATGGCTGGAGCCATGGCTCCCTCCATGTGTACTCTTTGGTTGGTGGTTTAGTCTCTGGAAGCTCTGGTGGGTTTGGTTGGTTGGTTAATATTGTTGTTCTTCCTATGGGGGATGCAAACTCCTTCAGCTCCTTCAGTCCTTTCTCTAGCTCCTCCATTGGGGTCCCCATGCTCAGTCCAATGATTGGCTGTGAGTATCCGCCTCTGTATTTGTCAGGCTCTGGCAGAGCCTCTCAGGAGACAGCTATGTCAGGCTCCTGTCAGCAAGCACTTCTAGGTGTCTTGTTTATGGGATGGATCCCCAGGTGGGGCAGGAAGACTACCTCTTGTACTGCCCCGCGATGTACAACCTAAGACCCTTAGATGGCTTCTCTAGGGAGGTCTTTTCTTGCCTGCACTGGATTTCTCACCCTTAACAGAGTGAAGGAAAGACAGCAGCAGTGACAGTGGTGACACAGCTGTCGGGGAGCTCCAGAGAACAGCCAAGGCGGAAATGGTGGAGGATGAGAGGGGCAGAAGCAAAGCAGATGAGGAAAAGAGGAACTAGAGACTGGGCGCTTCAGGCTTCGCTTACTGGAGGACAAGCAGAGATTATCCAAGCCTGAAGACCGAGAATCCTAACACCCCAGTACAAGAGCTGTGACCCTGGACATGCACAGCCTGTGTGAGAGAGCAGCACTAGAAGGTTCACATACTTCTGCTTGCTGCTCACTGAAGCTAACGGTGACAAGTTCCAGGGCTGCTGACCTCAGAGCTATGAGCCTTCAGCCTGGTATGGTAGAGCCAGAAGGAGCTGTAAGCCACTGGGTCTGTGAATCCGGCTACAAGACTTGGGTGCCGTGGTGGTTTGAATAGGTTTGGTCCCCATAGATTCATGTGTTCAAGTGCTTGGCCATAGCGAGTGGCACTATTAGAAGGTGTGGCCTTGTTGGAGGAGGCGAGTCACTGTGTGGGTTGGCTTTAAGGGCTCCTAGACTCAGGCTCCACCAAGTGTGGAATCAAACCTTCCTCCTGGCTACCATTCGGATGGAGATGTAGAACTCTCCACTCCTCCAGCACCATGGCTACCTGCATGCCACCAGGCTTCCCACCATGATGGTAATGGACAGAACTTCTGAACCTCTAAGCCAGCTCTAATTATAATGCTCGCCTTTATAAGCGTTGTCTTGGTCATATTGTCCCTTCACAGCAATGAAACCCAAACTAAGACAGGTGCTCACCTAGATTTGCCAGCACCAGAATGGCTTCCCACATAGCTACAATTCTTACCCAGTAGAGCAGAAAGACTCTAGTCAGTTGACCAGTAACACTTGTAGTAGTAATGCTACTAGCTTCTTTGTACCAGTCACCTCCTTAGGTAAAAGTCCCAGGAATAGAAAAGTGAGATAGAATTTCCCTCTCCAAAGCCTTCTAACATCTTATTAATTAATTATCTAATTAATGAAATGTTAAAAACTTGGAGAATAACATTGGGCTGTCTATTGCTTTACTGAGGGATTTCTGACTGAATGTGTTTTGGCCCCTTCCCTTGAGGTGATTGGCTTTCTAAAGAGGAAGAGGAATCTAGTCTCCCACCAGCAGCACATAAATTTATGGATCAGTGTTCTGAGTGGCCTTGAAAAAACCAGATCATTTAGCAGTAGTCGCAAACAGACACACTGGAATAATTAGACTATACTTCCTTCCCTTCGCTGAGTCTCCACAGAGGGGTTACGTCGCTCTTAAGGAATGGGGCCTAGAGAAGGGGATAAGAGTAAGAGCCATTTCTTTCTGGGATTATGAACCAGTTCTGTGCTCTCCTGACCTCTTCATCTTAAAACAAGTAATGGAGTACAAATGAGAGCCTATTTCTCATCTGTTCTCCCACCTAAGAACTTATCTGAGAAAAAAAATTCAATTTCAGCCATCTACCAATCACCCACAAAAACAAAAGTAAGCACTTAAAATTTGAAAGACTGCTTTATTAGGTGAAAAAAATGTAAGAAGGGACAGGTAAAGTCTGTCTCCTTAAAGTCAGTGTTCATTATGATCCGCTTGTCTTTCTGCCAAAATTCACTACAGTAAATGACATCTGGCAATACGTTTTATTTTTTTGCCAGGGCGGGGAAAGCATATATGTCAGAAGATTCCTGGTCGTTTGCCAAAACTGCTAGGTATGGATTGTTTTTTTACTAATCCTAGAAATTCCATTTTTAAAATGAGAAGGGCACTGCTGTCGAGAACTATGCATGACGATGGATGAGCAACATAAAACCAGGACCCAAGAAGGCAGCCGGAAATAGCCGTGCCTTCTGCTGACTACACAGCCCATCTTCCAGCATCACTTATTGATACATTATCACATATCAAATAACTTTTGTTGTCCTCTGACCCACCGGGAAGTTCATACATTGACAGTCCTGTATTATACACACACACAAACACTACTTACTAGTAGGCAGTGGGTAGTGGTGATTTTTTTTTTTTTTAATCTCACCCCTCACTCGTTCCTGGATTTTCCCACTTCTGACTGGGAACCTGTCTTCACTCTAGAGAGGCGGACAAATTCTGTGCCCCAGAAAGGCTGCAAGTTGTAAATTTCTACCTAAGTCAAGAGTTTGTGGAAGATAAAGATGTGAAGGTGCAAATGTCTAAATGTCACTCAATAGACACTTATTAAGGGTTTGCTATGTGGCAAGCATTGGGCTTGCATTCAAGTAGAAGTCAAGGCAGGCTGTGCCCTAAACTGACTCCCAACAGGGCTCTAAGCAAACAGGCGAGTAACTTGGCTCATTGATCAAAAGGTATATTTGCTAATATAAGATTAAGCGGGGCTGGCTGGCAGCATCTTCAGAAGGATGGCATCCTTGGGCAGACTGAACGGACTAAGGACAGAGTGGTACAAGTTCTGCTAACGGTTGGGATATGGAAAGTTGTAAGAAAGCCTTCCAAAGCCATGATCACAAGAAACAACTAAATAAAGCAAAACTCAAATATTTCCATGGGAGTCCTGAGATGCAACGACAGCATGACCTTTAATGAGCCACGTTCTGAAGAGGCTGCTCTTGAGAAGCACAGGGGAGCGCGGAGCTATGGGGAAAGGAAAGCATCCTCCTGCAAGAAGACTTAAGAGGAAGAAATCAGGTAGGTCCCTGGTAAGAATATAAGCTGTGGGGACAGACTTGTGTCTGGAAGGCTCCCGGTCACAAAATTAGATCCCCTGCAGAGTTCCTAACAGGAACAGCGTGTAGTTCTTGACAAACGTTCACTCCATCCTGCACAAAGACAATCATCCCTGCGCATGTGGTATACACACTTGAAGATCAAGAATGTGGTGTGAGAATGAGCAGAAGTTAGCCAGACAGTGCTTAGGAGCAAAGACAAGTGTTCCAGACAGAGGAGACATTGTGTTTAAAGAGCCGCCTGGTTAAAGTTTAGTGTCAAGTAAGTGATTGCAGGAGTGGAAAGAAACTAGACTTACAGAGAGCAGGGACGAGGGAGATGAAAGAGGTGATCAAGTAGCCGGACATTGGGCAGAACTTGAGATGTGGCAGGAAGGGTACAGATGCAAGTAGACTCAAGAGCTGCTGAGGCGTGGGAGGATGCAGGGCCAGGATGCTCAGAGGCACCAGGGGCTGGAGTATAGCTGTATAGCCTGCTATAGCTATGTAACTTTCCCAAGCTTGCCTACCTAAAAAGAAACACTCAGTTGTGTGTTGTGCCAGAGTGCCTGCCCTAAAATAAGATTCTACCCATATGACTCCCCGACTTAAAGTTCCCTAGGAGCTCCAGGAATGATTTTGTTACGCACCCTTCCATGGTTTCTCATCTCAGAGGAAAAACCCAAAGTCCTTGCCACACTGTACCCTCCAAAGGGCCTCATATTTTTAAACACCTTTAATTGCCCAGTTTTAACTCCGATTCAGGTTCACTGGCTCCCGTTGTGAATACCCAGAGTAGCCATATAAAGGTAGTAAGGACAGACTAGCAAGAGAAACTCAGACGTGGCCAGAGTGATGGAGAAAGATGAAGAGCTAGTAAAGGAAGAGGAATCTGCTCTCCTGGAGCAAACAGAAGGTTCCAACCAGGAAAAGGCGATCAACATTCTCAAATAGTTTTTACAGGTCAAGTTGGATAGTAAGAATTCTTTTGGTGATATCATGAAAGTCACAGGCGGCCTTGAGATCAGCACTGAAACTTGTGAAAATGTCCAGCAATGAATGAGAGAAGAAAAAAATTAAGATTTACGAATGAGAGGCTGGGCAATCTTTTGAAGAACTTGCCTGAAAGGGAGAGCAGAGTTCATTTTAGAGGAAAAGGTGAAGTGAGAGCACATGTGCATTTTACTGGAAATGAACCAATGAAAGTCCTTGCTGATGGGGCGGGGAGAAGGGAGCAGCCATTATAATGATGTTCTGGGGTGAGTATCTAGGGCACAGGTAGAGGAACGGCCTTTTTCTTAGGTTAAGGACAGTGTATCCAAAGTAATTAAGGGAAGGCAAGGTTTAAAGACTTTGGTATAGATCAGGAATGGATGGGGGGGTCATCATTGCCTCTAGCTTCTAATGTCTAGAAGACACTAAGGGCTTCTGGTGGAGGCCAACAATAGTTATATTGCACAGATGACAGTCATAGCAAAAAGCACTTAAATGTTGCCAGACAAGTATGACAAAAGGAAGCAAGCAAACTTACAGTTGTTATAATAAAACACAGGGTATGAAACTGAGGCTATATGGGAAGGAAGGGGTGGTGAAAATGATGGCTTCTAGGAAATGTATGAGACTGTGTCTCCTAGAGAAGACAGGGAAACTTCCCTCATGACACCTGAAGAATATGCTGCTTTTACAAGACCCAAGCAAGTACAATACCAATAGGCATGCTAACATGGACAAGGGAACCTCACAGGACCCTGCCCCTAAACAAAGAACTACAGGTAACTATAAGGTAGGCTAGAAGTGGGAGAAAGAGTCTTCTCCAGGAATGAGCCCTTATGTAGTCCTAATTGGCCAGCCTTGAAATCATACACATACAAGTAAAATTTAATGGACTGACCAGATTTATATAGTTGTGCATATATACACATATGTATATACATACACAAACATGAATATTGCATATATGCAATATGTATATATGAGTATATTGCATATATATGTTATATATACATTAATATGTATACATACATGTATATGTGTATATGTATTATGTGTATGTCTGTGTATATGTGTGTGTGTGTGTGTGTGTGTGTATATATATATATATATTCCATGAATTTTAGAGGGAGAATGGGAGGAGACGAAGTGAGGTAAGGGAAGAAGAGAAACAACATAATTGTTTTTTAATTTCAAAAACAAATAAAAAGCGCAGGAACAACAAAAAGTAGGCTTCTTGTAGTTCAAAAACCATTAAAGTTGTGGCAAGAGAGTAAGCTGGAAAGGTAACACATGGACAGATAGAAATGTTTCAGTAAAAAACGGAGAGGATAAGGATACAAGAAGTGTCCTACAGGGAGTGGAGATTAAGCATCAGAAAGGAAGAGAGTTTGGGGGACAGTTTAAGGAACTGAGAAAACAGGGCCCATGTTATCTCTAGACGTTCAAAAGAGGACGAGCAAGAGAACGCCAACCACAAGAATAGCATCTCTTAGAGCATGAGCACAGAAACGAGGAGGCACGTTTACAGGGGAGGTTCATGGTCCAATGAGGAGCAAGGGAAATGGCCGCCTCTCTGACCCCTAATAGAGGAAGGGTCTAAAGATGAGGAACAAACCAGAGAGAGGCTACACGGGTGGCAGCATCCTCAGGAGAGGCTAAGGGGGACTTTGCCCATTGCTGGTTTCTACATACCAGAGCAAGGGGTTGGGAGCTGGGAGGGATAAGATCATCAGTGTAGCACACCATTTCCTGTACAAGCTGTGGAGTTGTTCATATCTCTGTTTTATCCATCTAACTATTTACCTTCAAAACTAAGCAGCAGGTCCTCTAAAAAGATAGACCTGTGTATTCATCAATTAGATGCTGCTCATCCGGGCACACTTTAGCCTAGCCATTATGACACTATCAATCTCCTTCATTCATTTGTCTCCCAGTCTAGACTGTGAGCAACTCCACAGCTGTTATCATGCTTATATGCACGAGAACATAAGCTTTATCTTCTTCTTTTGTTCACTTCCATATGCCTGTTTATACTATGTTGAGTACATACCACAAGATATGTCTGAATAGATGGCTGAAGGGATGGGATAGAAGGATGACTGTTGGATGCCAAGGACCATGTCTGCATCAGAATAAGCCCTTAAAATGGCATGTTTAATTTATTAATGAGTTTTCACTAGCAAGCTGCATGACAGGTACTAATTGAAGACTCCAAAGAAAGGACTAGCCTTTGCTCCAAGGAATTTACAGCCTAGTGGAAAAATTCCAGGTCGTATGGACTTTATCAAGGAAAGAAAACAAAACATAAGTACAGTTGCCTAGAACTGCCACAGCGCGTATGTTATTTATACTCGTGGCGCAAGTACAGTTTAGACATACCTCATTTTATTGTGGTTGCTTTTACTGGGCTTTCCAGATAATTGCTTTTTTTTTTTTTCTCTCTCTCCCTACAAACTGACGTTCTGTGGCAACTGCACGGAGCACATCTATTTCTTGATTCCTTTTCCAACAGTGTGTGATCACCCCAGGCTTCTATTCTTCACTCTCAGAATTTCCAACCTTCTCATTATGTCTGTTACAGTCAGTTTGGATCCATAACCATTGATGTTATGATGTACATGATGGTTTTGGAGTGTTGCAAATCACACCCATGTGAGATGGCAGACTTAACCCGTAAGTAAGCACCATCTGTGTCCTGACCAGTCCATCCATCTATGCCTTCCTCTACCCTCTGAAACACAATAATGGGCCACACTAGAATCCACAGACCCATAGACGCCAAATAACAAGGAGAACCCAAGGGAGGATGCTTGAACCTTTCTCAGAAAGGGAAATAAGAGGGAGGGAGGGAGGGAGGGAGGGAACAGGGTGGAGGGGTGTGCATGGGAACAGAGTTGGGTGATCAAGTGTAGGGAGAGTCTAGGGAGAGACTGTAAATAGGCAGCAGGGGTCATGTCTCTAGGATATGGGAGATCTGAGGTATGGGAGGCTCTAGGGGGTGTATGGGGGTGACTCTAGCTAAGACTCCTAGCAGTGGGGGACATGGAGCCTGAAGTGGCCCCCTCTTGTAGCCAGACAGGACTCCCAGTAGAGAGATAAGGACACCAACCCACCCAAAAAACCATTGACCCAAAATGTGTCCTGCCTACAAGGTATGCAGGGACAAAGAACAGAGAGGGAGGGAATGGTCAACCAATAACTGGATCAACTTGAGACAAGTTGGGCCCATGGCAAGAACCAATGGGCAAGCACCAACCCCTGACACTATTAATAATACTCTGTTGTGCTTGCAGGATCCTAACAAAACTGTCATCTAAGAGGCTCCACCCAGCAGCTGATGGAAACAGATGCCTCTAGAGACTCACGACCAAACATTAGATGGCACTCAGGGAGTCTTGTGGAAGAATTGGGGAAAGGATTGAGGGACCTGAAGAGGACAGGGGATTCCACAAGAAGACCAACAGAGTCACTTAACCTGGACCCTTGGGGGCTCCCAGAGACTGGACCACCAACCAAATAATAAACACAGGCTGGACCTAGGACCCCCACACCTATGTAGCAGCTGTGCAGCTTGGCCTTCATGCAGCCCCCCCCCAACAACAGCTGGAGTTAGGGCTGTCCTGACTCCCTGAAGATCCCATTTCCCCCAACTGGGCTTCAGTGGGAGAGGACATGCCTACTCCTGCAGTGACTTGATGGACCAGAGTGGGTTGATACCCAGGAGGGCCTCCCCTTCTCATAGGAGAAGGGGAGAGGCTAGGGGTGACTTTGAGGAGCAGCTGAGATCAGGATATGAAATAAATAAATACAAACAACAGCAAAAAATAAATGAAACCAGTAAATTCACACATGATGGCGTATTACGTTCCCGCGTGAAAGAAGAATCTCCTCCATCTCATTTAAAACCAGATGGTAAAAGAGTTCAGGATGGCGAGGAAGGTGTGAAGAGAGCACAAGCAGGCCCAGAGCTACGCCATTCTACCCAACAATCAAGCCATAGAAGCTTTTAAACGATACATTCACTGGTTTTTATAAAACTTATTGTTAAAACTTGCAAGCATTAAAAAACAAAAAACAAAAAAAAAACACCTTTTTGAGAAGAACTTTTTGAAGGAATTAATATGAATGATAATTTAAAAAAGTCTAAGATAGCCTGATTATTAATATGGAGAAAGCTATTGATGTACATAGCAAATCAGTCCAGTCACTATATTCTCCTTAGTCAAAGCCTAATCTGGAAAAAGATCTTGATTATCTTCAGGTCTATGAAAATTGAGACAGGGAAAGGCCCTCCCTCCCCCAACACACACACAAAAGGCAATTTTGGTTCTAGCAGAAGTTGTTCAATGAAGTTTTCGGAAAGTGCTGATGTAGAAGAGGCAGCAAGTTATCCCTAAGGTCTAAAAACAAACAATTAGGAAGGCGGCCATGATAGCCAATCAGCTTTCAGCATAGATGGAACAGCCTTCTACTGGAAGATGACATGTCAGACTTTTATAGCCAAAGAGATGTCAAAGCCTCAAAGGTCAGACTGATTCTCTTGTTAGGGATTAAAGAAGCTGGAGTTTTTATCACTGAAGCCAATGCTAATTTACCATTCTGAAAAACTTAGGGCCTTTGAGATTTATATTAAGTCTACTCTGCCTGTGCTCTGTAAAGAGAACAAAGTCTAGATGAGATGATATTGTTTCAAAGTTCTATTTATCTCAAGTAGCTCAATGGATTGGCTGGAGGGTCAGAGACTTAGAAATATCACGATTGGAAAATGGGTGAGAAAGACATCTGGGGACGAAGTATAGGGCTAGATCTCTCCAAATGGGCAAAGGATGTGAAGATATTTGTGTCCCATGTAAATGCTCACCAAAAGGTGACTTCAGCTGAGGAGGAGTTCAACAATCAAGTGGATAAGATGACGCGTTCTGTGGACAGTCAGCCTCTTTCCCCAGCCATCCCAGTTATTGCCCAGTGGGCACATGAACAAAGTGGCCAATGGTGGCCGAGGTGGAGGTTATGCTTGGACTCGACAACATGGACTTCCACTCACCAAGGCTGACATGGCTACAGCTGATGCTGAATGCCAGATCTGCCAACAGCAGAAACCAACACTGAGCCCCAGATACGGCACCATTCCTCGAGGTGACCAGCCAGCAACCTGGTGGCAGGTTGACTACATTGGACCACTTCCCCCGTGGAAAGGACCACGTTTTGTTCTTACTGGAATAGATACTTGTTCTGGTTATGGATTTGCCTTTCCTGCATGTAATGCTTCTGCCAAAACCACCATCAGACTTACAGAATGCCTTATCCATCATCATGGTGTTCCACACAGTATTGCTTCTGACCAAGGAACTCATTTCACAGACAGAGAAGTGCGACAGTGGACCCACGATCATGGAATTTACTGTTCTTACCATGTTCCCCATCATCCTGAAGCAGCTGGTCTGATAGAAAGATGGAATGGCCTTTTGAAGACACAGTTACGGCGCCAATTAGGTGTCAGCAGCATGGAAGACTGAGGCAGAGTTCTTCAGAAGGCAGTATATCCTTTGAATCAGTGTCCAATATATGGTACAGTTTCTCCCATAGCCAGGATCCATGGGTACAGGAATCAAGGGGTGGAAAAAGGAATTGTTTCACTCACTATCATTCCTAGTGACCCGCAAGGAAAATTTTTGCTTCCTGTCCACACAACTTTAGGTTCTGCTGGCCTAGAAGTTTTGGTTCCAGAGTTGGGGGAGTGCTCCTACCAGGATACACAACAAACATTCCATTGAACTGGAAGCTCAGACTTCCCCCTGGTCATTTTGGGCTTCTAATGTCCTTAAACCAACAGCTAAGAAAGGAATAACAGTGTTAGGAGGGGTGATAGATCCAGATTACCATGGGGAAATTGGATTGCCTCTCCACAATGGAGGTAAGAAGAATTATGTCTGGAGTGCAGGAGATCCCTTAGGGTACATCTCTTAGTACTACCATGTTCTGTCATTAAAGTCAGTGGAAAACTACAACAGCCTAATCCAAGCAGGATGACAAAGGATGCAGACCCATCAGGAATGAAGGTATGGGTCAATCCTCCAGGAAAAGAGCCAAGACCTACTCAGGTGCTTGCAGAGGGGAGAGGAAATACAGAATGGGTAGTAGAGGAAGGTAGTTATAAATACCAGCTAAAGGCTGGACAGACGGCTCAGCCGTTAAAGGCTAGGCTCACAACCAAAATTATAAACACCATCTAAGGCCATGTAACCAGTTTCAGAAACACGATTATAAAGTAATATGAATGCTTCTGTTTTATTTTGTTAAGAACACATTTGTATAGCTATTTGTTCTTTCTTCTAATTTCTTTAACATCAATTTGTATTTAAGTTGAGATCCTAAAAGAATGTTTTGAAAGGGCATTGCCCCATTGTAATTTTACAAATGTGTTTGTGATTATTTGAGGAATAGTTATATCATGTTAGGAGTATTCATGACCTTGTTATTCTTTCATGTGGGTATGAGATATTATTTGTGTCAAGTTGACAAGGGGTGGATTGTAATGGCTATTCCTGGTTGTCAACTTGACTATATATGGAATGAACTACAATCCAGAATTGGAAGGCTCAACTGTGATCCAGATCTTGAGGCTGGGAGATACAAGTTTTTCACCTGGATCTTCGCATGAAGATCTTGAGGCATAGTGGCTATGAATCCTAGAAGATTAAGACAGGGAGAGCTCTGAGTTCAAGGTCATCTGAGACAAAAGCAAGTCCCAGATCCAGGCGTGGTGGCACACAACCTTTAATCTGGGCCACACCTTCTGCTGGAGACCTACATAAGGACATTGGAAGAAGGAAGATTCGCTCTTCTGCTTGCCTTGTGGGGCTGAGCAACTACTAGATCCTTGGACTTCCATCCACAGCTGACCATTGTTGGGGAGCTGGAGTACAGACTGTAAGTCATCATAACAAATTTCCTTACTATAAAGACTACCTATCAGTTCTGTGACTCTAGAGAACCCTGACTAATACAATGTGTGTATATAATTTTAATGGAACTGCCCTGTTATAAGGCAACAATGGTCCTACTAGATACTGCAGGCTAACAAAAATCCTAGAAGTAGAAATGGATTATCTCTTTTAGAGCTATTGGTCAGCAAGGTCCCAGAACCTGACAGTAAGAGCTCACTGCTGCAGGCAAAACGGTGAAGAATATTCAGGAGTGTTATTTCAAATGCAAGTATCCTCGTTTATCCAAAAGAGATCCTGATTTGGCTTGTCTGAAGCTAATCTTGGGAATGGGCATTTTAAGGAGCACTCCCAAACAGAAGCTCACAAAAAACACGACTCTTTTTTTTTTTTCTTCCTGAGACAGGGTTTCTCTGTGTAGCCCTGGCTGTCCTGGAACTCACTCCGTAGACCAGGCTGGCCTCAAACTCAGAAATCCACCTGCCTCTGCCTCCCAAGTGCTGGGATTAAAGGCGTGCACCACCACGGCCCGGCCAAAAAACACGACTCTTATCCTGACATAAAAGGACCTTCGTCAGCTTTTGGTGCCCACCATTGCCTTGTTTCTCATTGTTCTCCACTCTGGGCATTTCTGCTTACAACACCAGACGGCTTTCCCTTTCCCTCAGACTCCACACGCCCTCCTGCCTCTGTGCCTTTGTACAAAGGTTCATTCCAGAAACTCCTCTTAACTCCTCTTAGTGTTAAGTGGATACTAAGGTTGGCTTCCTCTTCTTGGACCACTTAGAAGCTCCTATTATCCACAGAACCACAACACTTTGCATGCGGAGTGTACTCATGGGTCCACACGGGTTTGTACATGCTAATTTGCCATGTCACAACTTTCATAGGATTTTGTTTGTGCATTCATTTGAATTTTGCACATCAAAATTCTGCATGTCCTCCCTTTGAATAGTATAGCGGAGGCGATCTTGTCACCTCTTCAGCACTTGTTTGGTACAATAAAAAGGTTTACTTGTGCTTAGGTGACCTGTTCTAACTCCCATAGCTTGTAAAATTGGGCAGCCAAACTCTGAACCAAAATCTTTATACTGCAGCTGTAAAGATCTTTTACCTGATGTAAGTGCCAATCACTTTCACAGCTGGCATCACGGCTGTTGCTTGAAATTATTTCTTTAAAAGAAAGAAAGAAAAACAAAGAAAGAAAGAAAGAAAGAAAGAAAGAGAGAGAGAGAGAGAGGGAGGGAGGGAGGGAGGGAGGGAGGGAGGGAGGGAGGGAGGAAGGAAGGAAGGAAGGAAGGAAGGAAAGAAAGAAAGAAAGAAAGAAAAGAAAGAGGCTTTAGGAACTGATCTCCAGGGTATGAGGCTCTCCATGGCTGAAGACTCATTCTGATAGATTTCTCTATTCTTCACAAGGTCTAACAGAATATCTGGCACTTAGTAGGATTACAAAAAAGGAGGAGCACTCTTCAGTGAATTGTGGATTTTTTTTTTTGTACCAGGACTAAGCAGGTAAAAATCTCAAAACGGGTACAGCTCAGCTTCTAATTTTCTCAAATTGAACTCATCCCTACCCTCTGTCTGTCTGTCTGTCTGTCTCTCTCTCTCTCTCTCTCTCTGCCTCTGTCTGTGTGTGTCTCTATTTTTCTCTCTGTCTCTCCCTCCCTCTCCCACCCCACTCCTTTTTTTCAGATCTTTTCAGATTTTACAGTTAAAACAGCAACTGCGAACCTGGTTTATCAGCAGCTTTTCCTAGCTCAACTTTACAATTCGAATCATGAACTACGAATCCCAGAATGCTGAGCGAGAGCGAGGGGGCGGGGCGGCCTCTCCGAAGCCACCGATTGATTGGTGAACACAAGCACTTTCTTCCGGAAAGGCCCCGAAGTAGGAAGTTGGGGAAAGGAGTCGGGGCTCTCTACCGGGCTGGGAGGAGCTTGTGCCTGAGCCCCCGGGGTCCCCCATCCGCTGAGGAGATGGATGAGGATGGGCTTCCTCTCATGGGGTCAGGCATAGACCTGACCAAGGTTTGTAAAAGACGGACTTGAGCTTTCGACGAACAGGGAAGGAGGCTTGGCCAGGGGACCCCGATTCCACGGGAGACGCCACCTCTCTAGGCCCAATCCCGAGCTCCTATTTTCCTAGCCTGGGGAAGGGGGAGCCCTGCACCCCACTTTGAAAGGGCTAAGAAACGAGTTGGTGTGTTACAGCCTATGCTCACCACATCACGTGTCTCTACGCCCAAGGTTGACAGTCTGGAGATAGTACTACAGCTAACACTTCACCTCTTATTCGACCCTCAAGCTGCTATGTGTGTGTGTGTGTGTGTGTGTGTGTGTGTGTGTAAAGAGAGCGAGAGCGAGAAATTGAGACATTCTCAGACTTTATGCAGTCCCTGCCACTTTGACCCACGCAAGTGACTCTCCTCGGCCCTTCATGAAATTCATGTCCCAGGGCAAAGGCCATCCCCCTCTATGAAATCGAGATATCCAAAGGACAGCCCAGGGCATGCTTCTCCTGTAAGAATCATGTTTGTTTTTACATGACACAGGTGCCAGCTATTCAACAGAAAAGAACCGTGGCATTTCTAAACCAGTTTGTGGTGCACACAGTGCAGTTTCTCAACCGGTTTTCCGCAGTTTGTGAGGAGGTAGGTCCCGGGCTGCTACTTCATGGAAAAGCCGAGAGTGATTTTATATATACATACATAATACATGTTATAATATATGTTATATATTACATGTATAGTAATGTTCACTTAGCTTAGGTCACTTCTTTGTGTCCTCTGAGTTCATGTCACCATTGAAGACAGATTTCCTTTCATAAGGTTGGAGTTCTCCCTCGTGTATCTGTCTGGCATTCTGTCTGTCCGCTCATTGGCTGTAGACACTTAAGTTGGTTCTGTATCCTGGCTGGTGGGGACGCTATGATGAACTGGACTGTGCAGGTGTCCCTTTCACACACCGACGCCACTTCCTTTGACCGCGTGTGTAACCAGACGGCGATCATTGATCTTTCAGTAGTTACACTTCCCTTTTCCCTTTAAGACTTTCTACTACTGGCTTTCCAAAACATTAACTTACGTTCCTACCAACAGCATAAATGTGCCTCTACCACCGGGCTAATTCTTGTGTGCTTTCAATCTAGTAACCTTAATCTCTTAACATTAATCTTCTAATGGACGTGATGTAAGTTCTCATTACGTTTTAATCTGCATTTTTTTCTTCATAATAAGTGATGCTAAACTTCCCCCCCCCACCCACACACACACACGTATCCATTTAATTTCTGTATCTTCCATTGGTAATTATCTGTTCAGGTCCTTTGTCCATTTCTTAAGATGGAATTATCTGGGTTTTTTTTTTTTACTATTGAGTTGTGGTTCGTTATAGATTTGGACGTCACCATGCTATTAGATAGACAGTTTGTAAATATCCCCCATTCCATAGGGGGTCTTCACCCATGCCATACATAGGGGGTCTCTCACCCCTGCCATACATAGGGGGTCTCTCACCCCTCCCATACATAGGGGTTCTCTCTTCCCTGCCATACATAGGGGGTCTTCACCCCTGCCATACATGGGGGGGGGTCTCTCACCCCTGACGGCAGTTCCATTCTGCTCAGAAGCTTTTTTGCTTCAAGTACATTTGCTAGTTCTGCTTTTGCTACTTGGACTTTTGGGTCATTTTCAGAAAAAATCATTGTCCATACGACTGCCCCCAGCTTTCCTTCTGTGTTTTCCATTCCTTTTCTGGTGGTTTTATGGTTTCAGGACTTACACGTGAGCGTTCTATCCATATTGAGTTGTTTGTGGGCATGGTGTATGATAGCCTCTGATTTTTATTATTTGGCTTGTGTGTGTGGGCACATCTCCCACACCATTTATCAAAGAAACTGTCCCTTCTGTGTGTGTGTTTTTGCCATGTCTGTGAAAATCAACATATCATAAATGTTTGGGTTTATTTTGGGTACCCTATTCTGTTCCACAGCCTGTTTTTATCAGTACCATACTGTTTTGGTCTATATAGCTTTGCTGTCAGTTTTTAAAGTCAGATAAACTTTAATGTTAACAGAACTTACAGTCACAGGAACAGGAGGCAGATGGGTCATAGGGACTGTCGTGACTGCCGCCATTCCCATTACCACCCCTTGACTCCTGGACCCATGAATCCTAGCTATGGAAGAAACTGTACTAAGTATTCGATGCTGATTCAAAGCGTATACTACCTTATAGAGGAGCCAGCCCCGGCCTCCAGTCTGCTACCACCTCATTGGCGCTGTCTCCGTCTTCACAAGGCCATTGCACCCTTCTCTCAGGCCGGCTGTGTCAGGATGGTAGAGGCTGTGGTAAGGCCAGTTCCACGAGCATAGACCCATTGCTACACACTTCTGACTGTGACGTGAGTTCCGTGGTCAGAAGGATGCTGCGTGGAACACTGTGGTGGTGGATAAGGCATTTCTGAGTCCACAGTGGTAGTGTGGCAGGGGCATTCCTCGCAGGAAAGGCAAATCCAGGGCCAGAAGAAGTATCTATTGCAGCAAGGACAAAGCAGTGAACTTTCCAGGAAGAAAGAAGCCCAGTGTAGTAAACCTTCCACCAGACGGCTGGCTGGTTACCCAGGGAAATGGTGCCCGTCAGGGGCTCAGTCACCGTTGGTCTCCAGCACTCAGCAGACTCTGCAGCCAGGCCAGTCTCAGATTTGCCATTATGTTTGAGTCTGTATGGGGTGTGTGTGTGTGTGTGTGTGTGTGTGTGTGTGTGTGTGCGCGCACGCGCATTCCTAGATGAAATTTTACACTTTCTACTTTTGTGAGCAACACTGGAATTTTGCTAGAGATTATGTTTCATCTATAAACCATTTAGATCATTCGTGCATTTTAGCAATATTCTTCAAACCCATGAACACGGGATGTCTTTGCATTTATTTGTGTCTGATTTCTCTCATCCATGCTTTATATAGCATTTGGTATTCAGATCTCACATTCTTTTGATCTGAGCTGAGCTTGGATCCAGTGAGACGGACTTAGATAAGCTTATGAAGTGGGCCTTGGATATGGATCTGCAAGGGAAGACCTAGAATCTGGTCTCTAAGAAGCCATCCTAAATACCAAGTCTACAGAGACTGACTTGGAATTGTAGTTGGCCTTCAGCCTGCTCAGTTTGAGTTTGCAAAGTCACACTGTGCACCTGGCCTGGCCTGAACCCTCTGGGATGTGTCAGAAGCCTGAATCTGAGAGGGTAGGCCCGGTCCACTCTGTGAAATCTAACGGTTGCATCTGCAGGGGTCTTCTGAGAGTCCTTAGTTTGTGAGGGCATTAGGGTCTAGTTAGGTCTTGCCTGGGATTCTGAGTCTCTGTGGCTAGTTTGGTACTATGCCACGTACAGCACCTCCATCCACAAGCTTGGTCTGGAGTGTGGGATAATGAGTGAGTGCTGGGCTGATTCTGTGGCCCACATGTTTAAAGGGCAGGAACTTGGAGTTGTGGAAACTATCCGGGGACCGCATATATTGGCCTGAATCGTAGGTCTAGGAAGGTTGTCCCGGGCCGAGTCCATCAGAGCCTGAAGCTCTGTAGCCAGACCGGATAGTAAGACTGTGGGGAATGACCCCACTGTGTTCATGGATGTCAGTCTGGTGACTTTAGAGTCAGAGGCATAAACCTGGAGCTGGAGCAGGCCTGAAGCTTAGGTTGTACGGTCTGCCTGGCTTTGGGCTGAGTTAGAATGTAGGTCAGACCTGAAACTTGCATTCCCAGAGGCTAGCTCGAAGGCTGAGTCTGGGACATTATGGCCCTATTGTCAGTCTGGAGACAAAGTCTATGGGGACTAGCCTGACCCTTGGACTGTCTTGAGTCTTAGGTTGATCTGGAGGTTTAGACCACTAGGGTTGACCTGACAGTGGGCCAGGGATGAATTCTGAGATTCTGAAATCTGACCACAGCATGAGTAGTACCAGGTGTCTGGGGCCACCAGGGCTTGTCCAGTGCCTGGGGTAGTCCTTGTGATGAGTTCTGAGGCAGAGGGTGGGTCTCACTCCCCTGCCTTTTCCCCGAGTAGAGTTGTTTCCTCTCTATGATGTACCACTTGGTGTTTGGTGAGAGGTGAGTCCAGGAATGCGAAACTGTCCACATCATACACACATTACAACACACACACACACACACACTGCTCTTGTGAAAGTATGTGTGGCTCTTTGATTAAATCAATACTTTTGTTTATAGATGGGTATTGGAAAGTCCTAGGTCACCATCTTCCTGGTATTCAGCCTTTTTGTTTTATATTTGATAATTGACTAAATGATTCATTACTTACAGTAGATATTTTGGTGATTTTTACACTTTTGTCAGTTGTAGGCTATTCGCTGGGCGAGGGCAGTAAGTGATACTCACTAACTGAATTAGATGTGTTTAGTCATTTCAGCCCTTCCTTTAGGACAGGTCAAGGCATCTCTCTCTCTCTCTTTGGCATATCCACAAAGATATGAGGGTTGGGCCTGGTTTTTTCTCTGTCTTTTCATTCCACATGTATTTGAGTCCCTGAGGTGATTTTTTTGTTTTTTTGTTTGTTGTTGTTGTTGTTGTTGTTTGGATTTGGTTTTTTCGAGACAGGGTTTCTCTGTATAGCCCTAGCTGTCCTGGAACTCACTCTGTAGACCAGGCTGGCCTCGAACTCAGAAATCCCCCTGCCTCTGCCTCCCAGAGTGCTGGGATTACAGGCGTGCACCACCACTGCCCAGCTGTCCCTGAGGTTTCTATCTAGCTGTGTGATGCCCAAAGAACCAAACTGAGATTCCAGCCCTTATCAAAGTGAAGAAACTAAAAGCCTCTCCATATTATAGTTGTGTTGTTCTGTATCTACTAAATGCAGTATCTTTGTGGATATGATCACTTATGAAGATGTTATATATGTATCTCAGAGTGGCTTTCTGGAATCATTTTTAATCTGTTAATAGCCCCTGGGAAGGCTGTTGTCTTGTTTGGCAAGCCTTAACAGAAACCAAAGTGGCCACTTTCCTAAAAGAAAAAAAAGAGTGTCAGCTATTTATTGCTTTTTTTTTTTTTTAATTAGGAGTGATCTGCAGGGAGAAAGACCCAACTACACATACACCCAACCGCTGCCACCCTGAGCTGATCTAAATCCAGCATAAATGTAACACTTTCAGCCTCAACTCAGATTAAATTTGAAACAAGCTGCGTTCTTTCTACATCTGTTATCCTGTTTCTTAGAATTCTCTGATAAAGAGAAGAGTAGAGAACTCTTTTTGTATTTTTTTGTAAAGAACTCACCTTTCCTAAAATTCTTGTATACCAGACTACTTTGTAAACAATTCTTCTTTGCCTGCTGAAACCAGAGGCCAGAGAAAGGAAAGAAGTTGAATCAGACCCAAGTTACAAAGATTTTAGGGTCATCTCCTCTTCCTTGACAAATCCTCAGTAAACATTTTTGTTCTGTCCCAGTCAGCACAGTTGTATGATGGTCCACTGTAGCTGGTCTTTGCTACTTTGTAGGTTCTACTTTTTCCTACCCTTTATCCACCATCGCACCCCACTCAGTTCACCCCCATCACTAGATAGGAGGGAAAGAAGGATAGAGGGGAAACAGATAGAGACCCTTGAATCTAATTGCTTTCTTGTTTATCCTTTGAACACAACTAATAACTAATAACCAATACCATAACCAAAACCAATCCTCCTGGATAAGCACCAACCACCTACCCCTGCCTCTCTGGGCTCTAGCATTATACACCCTCTGAATTCCAACCATCGCACAATCGCAGAAAATATCTGCAGCTGGCAAAGCCACGCCTCTGCTGGAGCATGAGGCAAATCATAGTCCGCTGCTGTGGACAGTCTGAACCAGCCCCATATCCCCATACCTGGGATCAAAATGGAAGCATATTCTTATAATATTTCTGTGTTGTTTTTTTTTTTTTTTGTTTTTGTTTTTGTTTTTTCGAGACAGGGTTTCTCCATGTAGCCCTGGCTGTCCTGGAACTAGCTCTGTAGACCAGGCTGGCCTCGAACTCAGAGATCCGCCTGCCTCTGCCTCCCAAGTGCTGGGATTAAAGGCGTGCGCCACCACGCCCGGCTATTTCTGTGTTTTTAAAGAAGTCAAAGTTCCAGAATTGTCACTACAGTTCACCACTCATGGGCAGGGCCATCTTGAGTTCTTACTACAGTAAAATCTCTGCAGACTCCATGTAACCTTGAATTCTAGAGTCAGCAACCCCATGTAAACAAGACGTGGATGTTTTATCTTGACTCAGATTTGTTACACACAGTACTGGATTTCAAATCATTTCTAATCTTTTTCTTCTAAAAATCCTTAAATACAGGCAGAGGTGTAGAGACTGCTCATCTAACAAATTTATAGTGTTTGTCTCTTACAGCCACGGTGTAGACACATTGAACTTAGCTTTCAAATGAATGATGTCTTTCTTAAACCCGTTTTTGTTTTGTTGCCACATCTTTATAGTGGGGAGGCATAAGAGTTATATGTGGATTAATAAAGACATTGATTGATTCCCTTGCTGGCTTCTAGGACATGGAACACAGCCGAGATCTACTTTAGAACACTCCTTTAGAGCTGTGGCTATACATGCTTAGGATTTGGTAATCACACATTTATGTCATCCTATTATTCACAGTGGTATGAATTAGCCTTCTCTGGGCTGGTTTGAGAATCTCAGATGTCCAGTGTTTCAGAATTTTCTACTCCATATTACTTATAAGAATCGTTTCTTAACATACTCCTCACGTGAGGTTTTAAATCAATAGCTAGACATTTTGGAGGGATTTCTAGAACTTCAATGTAGCATAAAACTGCAAGGATTAACCAGGAGGTGGTGGTGCATACCTTTAATCCCAGCACTTGGGAGGCAGAGGCAGGCGGTTTTCTGAGTTCGAGGCCAGCTTGGTCTACAGAGTGAGTTCCAGGACAGCCTGGGCTACACAGATAAGCCCTGTCTCAATAAACCAGTGTGAGTGTGTGTGTGTGTGTGTGTGTGTATTCATATAAAAATTACATTTACACTGGTTTACCTAGCTCTAACATATGTAGTAGTAGCCATAGTAAGGAAAAGACAACTATTCAAAATATTCATCCCTAAATGGTAATTGTATTTATAAGGGTATTTGGATAAAAGATTATAAACTGACTCGTATTGCTGTTGCTACCAGTCTTTCATATCTTGCAAGGATCAATCGCCTTGCCGTCTGGGGCTTTGAGAGTAACAGAGGAGAGAAGTGGAGTGAGCTCCAAGTGAAGGAACAGTGTCCCACAACAGCCCAACAGGACGTGCAAAGAGAAATTGCTGCTCTGCAGTGATTGGCAGTCAGGTCAGGAGGTAGATTTCCAAACGCGAGAACAGCCTCCCCCTTCAATTGCTAAGCTCTGTGTTTCCATTTTCAGCCTACCCTATGTGAATCCCAACTTAGCACTCGGTGACCACTCAGTTTTATATCCTAATCATGAGAGTAATTAGTACTGATTAGAAAAATAATTCCAGGTGAAAGGCATTGCTCCGCCTTAGTAAGTGTTCCAAGACTGGAAATGCTTGACTTCCAGTCCGTACGGCCCAGAGCTTGCTGAGAGGCTGCTGGGTTGTTTACTGACTCTGGGTAATGTACAATAGTCTGCAGCCCCCAGATTTACAATCGTGCCCTAGAAACTTCTGTCAGCTCTGGGTTTGGTCTGGGTTATTTTACTTACATGAAATCACTTTTTTCTTTTTCTCTTTAAAATCAGCAAAATAGTTCCTATTTCATAGAGTTGGTGTGAGGGTTTCAATGATATGTTGCAGATACAGTATTTCATACCTAAGTGCTCAGGCATTTATGATATTAAATATTTGAAAGTGTATACTTATGTGTGCATATATTAAAACCTAGAACTTAAATTTGGGGAACTGGAGTGATAGCTCACATAACCCTGACAGCAGGAGGTCCTGAACTTGATTTCTCAGAGTCCAAATAAAAGTCAAGCAGGGAGGTGACCTGTGATCTGTGTCAGAGGACGGAGACAGGAGGATTCCCCAGACTTGCTCACCAGCCAGTCTAATTGAACTGGTGAGCTCCAGGATGGGGATATACCCTATCCCAAAACCTAAAGTAGAGCTCAGTTAAGGAAGATGCCAGTGCTGACCTCTGACCTCCACATAGACTCACATGTGTGCACTCTCACACACACACACAAACAAGTATGTGCACATACATGGATAAAGTATTAAATTTTGAACACATTTTTCTTTTTATATTTATTTTACTCAAATAGGTTTATTTTTTCACAAATGGAAGTTATCATTTTGTGAATTAATTTGTTGTAAGATTTCTTCCCTAGCAAATTATGACTTATTAAATTTGCCAAAATTGAATTTCCATGACTTTCAGGAATGTGCCTGTAATTTGGATAGCATGACATGTTTTATAACTTGGATTTATGTTTACATAACTGCTTATTGTGAACAAATTTCAAGGTTAAACTTAGCATTGATGCCATTAAAACTAAGTTTTATCCAAGGGATCTGTAATCTGAGCACCAGGAAGACTGAGCGCCGAATGCTAAGAATTTGAGGCTAGCCTGGGCTATACTGAAAGTGCTAAGAATTTGAGGCTAGCCTGGGCTGTACTGAAAGTTTGAAGGCAACCTGAAGTTCCAGTGTGGCCCTTTCTCCAAAACTGAGACCAAAACCCCAGCTTACCTTGCTAGCATTTAATTTCCAGATTGCATCTGTGGAGATGTCTAGATGATCATGTTAAAAAATCAGTGCTCCGAGGCCAGAGAGACAGCTCAGTGGTCCCAGGTGTGGTTTCTAGCACCCATGCGGGGTGATTCACCACTGTCCTTAACTCCAGCTCTAGGAGATAGGATGCCCTCTTCTGGCTTCCATTGGTACCTGCATGCATGTGCACATACAGACACACATAATTTAAAATAAACTTTAACAGTAGATGTTCTGTATTTGTGTACCTTGCATCAGGTCTGAGGAAGGTATGAGCTAGCGTGCTAAAATGGAACATACGAAGTAAATGGTGTTGAAGTTCTGTCTCCCCATCTATCAGTCTTGCTGATCTAAGTCATCATGGCAGCCGCTCTGTGTGCCCGAGAGCAGTGTCTTCTGAGGCTGTGCTATCTCCTGCTGCTGCTTCTCCTTCCCTAGCGCTTTCCTTGCCATTCCAAGTGTAAAGACGGATCTTATACATCTTCATCCCAGCTTGCCAAGATGAAAGAGTGATCGCTAAAATACAAAGAATGCAGTTTTCATTTCATTTCAGATTCAGGTAGAGTAAAATAGCCTGCCCACCCCCTTGCTGTGTGTGTGGCTCGGGAAGGAAGCTTCCCTGGGCCCAAGTTTGAGACCTGCATAGGCAGCATTAGCCGATCCTGTCTCAAAACAACAAAGTATCCTGTGAAAAGCCCTAAGCACTGACCAGGGGTCAGCATTGTACTCCTAACTGCGGGCAAAATGACCGAAGAGCACGGAAGTTCTGCTTGAAGTTAGGATTTTTTATATTATCCCGGGCAGCAAACAGAATGCTGCCCCGAGCCATAAACTGACCAGCCCTCTTGCGATGTATGGCTAAATATAATACTGTATTCAGTAAATGTGTTTATGGGTTGTACATTGTCATGCTAACTTTTCTTTGTGAATGTATGTGTGTTGGTGAATAGTTGTATGTGTCATATACGTGCACACACATGCAGTTCAGAGGCTGGAGCAGATGTTTTCCTCCATCACCCTCTACTGTGCTCACTGACTTGCTCTGTGGCCCACTGTGTCCGCCTGCCTGGCTTTTCTGCAGATGCTGAGAATGCACACTCCCACCCTCAGACTTGAGTGGCAAGTGCTTCCTCCCTCTCCCCCTCCCCCTCCCCCTCCCCCTCCCGGAACCTTCTCCCTAGGACCAAATGGATAACAATGTAATTGTACAAAGTAATTAGGGCACGGTGTGTCTTGGTGTGGTATGTGTTCGATTTTGATAGTAGATGTTTCATTTTGCCTCTGAAGAACTCTTGTTCTCTTTACATTCTTTCGGAGATGAATTGTTCACCTTCCCACTTCACACCCCAGTTCCCCTTTCAGACTTGGGAAGTTTGACTTTGGACTAAACTATACTTGCTTATTTGCTAAGTAATATCTACAGGCAGATCCGATATAAGCATGTCTCTAAGTCTTATTCTTTCTCTTGTTTTCCATGGAAAAAAAGATTCATTTGCGAGTAATTATTAAGCTGCTGTTACATTTCAGGTCCTGTTCTAGGTAGGTCTGGGTTGAGTTTGTATTTTGCTTTATTGATTTATTGCCCTGATAATGAATTTAAGAAAGCTGAGAGTTTAACTCTATTAGCGAATATATAAAAACTGTATGACATACTCCAATACGGTAGAGTTCGAATTCCACTCTTGTAAAGACATGGTGCGTGAGAAATACTTAAATCACATAGTTTCTAGTTTTCAGATCTGCCCTTCATTGTTCTCTTTCGCCATTTTAACCAGACACTTTATTCTTGTGTCTCTAACCCTTCTAGAAACTGGCAGATCTTTCTCTCCGGATTCAGCAAATTGAAACAACTCTGAATATTTTAGATGCGAAGGTTTGTATTTCTGAATACAGAATAAATGGACATCATCTTTCTCAGTCATACTTAAAATGTATTTGGGGGTGAAATCAATCTAGCCCTCTATCTGTTGAGTGATACAGTGTTGTACATTCAAAAACCAGAGTTGCAAGACAATGAATGGTGTTCATTATAGACATCAGCTTAGTCATTTCGAATAAACTCATGGGTTCAGATTTCTTTGATTATGCCACTTAAAAGTACAATATAAACAACATGGTTACAAATTAAGCTGTTATGTGGGTCACATTATTTAATGAAAACTAAAAATTATTTTTAATGGCTATAATGTAGTAATAGTAGAACAATAATGTAATAAGTGAAATAAAACTTAAATGTTTCCAGAGCAAGATTTAGTAACACTATCTGATTTTTTATTTGTGTATATTTTGAAAGTTATGAAAATATTGAAAGATTATCAGTTTTAAATCACAAATTATAGAAGAGCCGGGTATAGTAGTCTGAGGTGATAATCCCAGTACTTGGGAGGCTGAGCCAGGAGGATAGTGAGTTTGACACCAGCCTGATCCATACAGAGGGGAGACTGTCTCTTTAAAAAAATTAATTAGTTAGTTAGTTAATTAATTAATTAATTAAAATTTTTAAAAAAATGAAAGAAATAAAACAATAAAAAGATCCCATGTCACCTGGGAAAAATAATTTTTATTTAAAGCCTAGAGATTTTGATAAATAAACTGACACACTCAATTTTAACTTGGTTTAATTTATAATGTTATACATTTCTTCCTGTTTATGAGGTAGAGGATTTAACTCTATGGTATTTTTGTAACTTTTATCCTCCCCTCCCTGATATCTCATAAAAGTGTGCTGTGGCCATGTTTTCAAAAGAGAACTTAACTTTTTTAATTATCAAAATATTTACTATTTTGAGTGGAAATTTTTATGCTCCTATTAAAATAAGGAAACGAAGTTAAGTATATATACTTTCTCTGCCTTCTGTGGACTTCAGCAAGTATGTCGGTTGCCATAGAACATTTCTCTGGCATGGAAATTTAGAACACCTGGCCTTGAACACGCTGGGGACATTGTGTCAGTCACAAATATACCCACTTGTGACTGGGGGTCACTGCCGCTTTGCTAAGCACTGTCCTCAGTCAGCACTTCGCAATGACTTTTGATGCCTGAGATCCTATCATCCGGGAGTTCTTTCTCCTGTCTAATGACTGAATCTTATTTAACAGTTGGGAATTTCAAGTGCTGCCGTCTAAGGACACAAGTTACGTTTCTGTGTGGGCCGGTTAACCTTAGTATTTCCCTGGCCGCAGTACAATATCCACAGTCAGCCTAACAGCAGTCAAACACATGTCACGTCGCACCAGGACAAAGGCAGGAAGGGTTTTTATAAGTCCGACCCAAAGGCTTATCTTGTTTTGAAATGTTTACCATTGGAATCCAAAATGTTGACATCATGTCCATTTGTTATGTATGAAGAGCGCATATTTAGGTAATATTCAATGATAAAGTTTAAAGAGAGAAAAACAAGCTGTGTCATATGTAAAAATGTAAAGACATATCTCGTATAATTAAAACTTAAAGTTGGTAGAGAGCTAGGGAGAAGGCTCAGCTGGTGACGTGCCTGCTACACACACACACATACACACCACATGCAGGAAAACAGTGTGCCACAGAGAACTTTTCATTAGCAAGGCATTTTTAATAAAAATATTTAAAATAGTTTTATAAGGAAAATGCTTTCATCCCCTAACAGGTAACAACAGTAGGAGATATGGAAGGCGGGCCAGGGAGCCCACGGGCATATTAGAACTCTAGTACACTTCGGCAGTCAGATTCCAAAGCCCATGTTCAATCCTCTGTCGTCTGTGGGCTGAATAGTAATTCGTAGGGAAAGAAAGGCTATCAACTAAATTAAACTTTTGAAAAAAACTTCCAAAGAACAGTGAATGTTTTCCACTTTTAATTTATGACAAGGAGATCAAAGATAAAGTTCTGAACCTGTACAGTTTTATAGGTTTAAGGGAGCTAAGTAAGAATCCACAGTTTAAAAGTTTTATCTGTGCGCCGAGACTGATCATACGCCCACACTAATTTGCATTTCTCAGCTGTCGTCTATCCCAGGCCTAGAGGACGTCACAGTTGAAGTGTCTCCCCTAAGTGTCACTGCTGTCACAAACGGATCACACTCTGAAACCACTTCAGAGCAACCGCAGGTAAGTGTCTGCATTACAACAGATGTGGCACATCTGGGTTGAACAGGACAGCGGATGCTGAGTATGTGCAGAACTCTTAGTCGTCAGATCACATAACCTTAAGCTTTGCATATCAGTCGAAAATACAGGATCCAAGGCTGTGTATTCCAGTGAACTGAAAAAGGTGTAGTTTTGACACTGACTTGTTTGAATTCACATTCTACATCATGATAAGAGTCACTATACAGTCAGCTTTTATGCTATAATATTCTTTTATGCTTCTATACATTTATGTTTTTTACTATTTATTTTAAAGCCTCCAATATATATATACATCTCAGTAAGGTACTGAAATATGAAACAATTAACCACCCAAATGGGGAGCCACTAAAATAATATCAGCAAAGTAGTCACCCTGTGCAGGTACAAGTCACGTTTGCACCTACAAGTGCTCTGACACAGCATGTTAGGCCATCCGTGCTAATCCTCAGAAGAGGTACATGTCGCATTTGTACCTACAATACTCTGACACAGCATGTTAGGTCATACATGCTAATCCTCACAAGAGGGGGGGGCTCTCCCCGAGGCTGCTCTTCTACACCTGGTTCCCCATCTCGGGATTCACCTAGGCAAACATGGAGAGTATAAAAGAATTTGCATCTCTAGTGAACATGCATGGACTCTTTTTCTTGTCAGTATTCCTTAAACAGTACAGCTGTTTACATTGTAATAGGTACCATAAGTAATCTAGAGCAAGTTAAATTCAAACCAATGCCGCTTTCTATGGGAGACTCTAGCAGATTTCAGTGTCTCTGGGGTCTGGAGCCAGCCCCTGCAGATCGCAAAGTACCTATTACTACTACTCACTCCTGCAGTTCTTAATTTGCTTTGCAGATTCAGAATCACCTTTTGTATGTCTGACAATCTTTGAGTTGTATAGAATATTTGGAAGTTCTTGTAGCCTTCCTGGATTTATACAATTGTGATAGGAGTTGTGTTGATCAGTCTAAGAAGTGGACTCTTAAGGCATGTTAATATTCAGATTGACTTCTCTTGTTTCTTCATTGACATTAACTAGTGTACTTTTATATAAAATATTTTGAAGCCAGGTGGTGGTGTACATTGTTAATGCTACCACTCGGGAAGCAGAGGCAGGCAGATCTCTGTGAGTTCAAGGCCAGCCTGGGATACAGAGTGAGTTCTAGGACAGCCAGTGCTATGAAAAGAAACCCAGTTTCAAAAAGCCAGTGTGTATGTTTGTGTGTGTGTGTGTGTGTGTGTGTGTGTGTGTGTGTGTCTATGCATATATATATATATGTATATATATATATATAGTATATGTATATATATTGTATATATATCATATTTTGAAAGAAGCTAAATATTGTTTTATGAAGATTTCTATGGTTTTGATAGTCAAATCTGCTATGCACTTTTGATAAATGTGCATACATGTACAGCCCTGGCATGTGAGAGGTCAAGGTCAAGGTCATCCCTGGCTAGATAGTGCACTGGAGGCCTATCTACATGAAACTCCTGTCTCAACACAACATAATAACAAAACCTCGCATTTATCACTCTCTCTATGAGTCAGAATCCCGAGGTCTGCATAATGATTTCATACATCTCTCATCTCATAGCTCAGATCTTTGTTCAAGATAGACTATCTAGTTGTACAGATTGAGATCAATTGGAGAATGAAATGAAGGACAGTTGAGAGAAAGGATTATGAAGCTTAATAGACCGTTCACACAGTACACAGTAAAGACATGCCGGTGCGTAATTAAACCCTGCGAGGACGCGGTTGTTGGGCGCAGCGTAGCGGCTGGAAGCTGAGGACTGCTGGACTGGATGGAGCTCTCATTCCTCTGCTGGGCTCGGGTGAGCCGCGCATGAAGACGTTCAGAAATGCACATGGATATTTTTTCTTTTTATGGGTAATGATGTTTCAGACTTCTGTATTAACTGTTTGCAGATGAATATTTATACTCATATATATTTCATTTGCTTTTGTAGCAATTAACAATATCACCTAGTATAAGAAACCAAAAGAATTTGTGTTTGCTTTATTGCTTCAGAATTCCTTCTTAAAAAAAAAAAAAAAAAGACTTGGCTTACATATAAATTATGTTAGAAAAATTCAATATACAAACATAGGTTCATATTATAAAGACTAAAGTTTTTTTGTTTTGTTTTGTTGTGTTGAGACAGGGTTTCTCTGTGTAGCCCTGGTTGTCCTGGAACTTGCTCTGTAGACCAGGCTGGCCTTGAACTCAAGAGATCCACGGGCATCTGCCTCCTCGAGTGCTGGGATTAAAGTGGTGTGCCACCACTGCCCAGATGACACCAACGATTTTTAAAATATTAATCTGCCTACATTTTAACGTAGATACATTGACATAACACTGATGGTGTGTGTGGGAGAAATCCCTTGTAACAGTTGTGCCGGTGCTCATGGGGGTCACAGAAGCGAGCTTAGCCTAACCTTCAGAGTGGTCGGAAGCGAGAACTGCAGTACTGTGTGCTGTGTGAATCTTCGCTTCCCACTTACGCCAGGGCAGGGAGGCCCCGTGCTCGGGTGACTACACAGCTCTGTGCAGTGTCATGGGGACCATTATTTAACATCGCCTTCCCTCAGTATTTGCCCCCGACACTAGCGTTGAGTATTCTGGGCACTCTGTTGATGTACTACCATTAATAACCACTCTTCAACACAAAATGTGCACGATCAGACAATCTGGTTTTCTCCAAGAAATCTCTGAGCACTGCTTTCTAAAGACTTAGCATCGCCATATCCACTTAGAATATAATAGTTAAATACATGAGGGACAGGGGAGTGGATGGCGGGTGCCTCACTGTCCATTAGTTGAACAGTTGACAAATTGTTTTGCTAATTTCCCGGTGTATCCACTCATCACGTTTCATAGAAATACATTTGCATCTCAAATATCAATCTGTTATTGATAGTATTTAGTTTATAAATATAGATATTTGGGAATGTATATCCTATAATTAAATGATTGGTATTTAAATAAAAAAGTGCAATTTTTGAGTATTTATTGCTTCATAATTTTAAAAATAAACACTGCCTTTTAAGTAGCCTGATAGATCCTTTCTATGAACTGTCTAAGGATTTGCATAAAAACTCTCCACAGCAGAATAGCACGCAAGACTCTGGAGTACAGGAAAGTGACGCGCCGCCAGAAAACGTCCTCACTGTAGCCAAGGATCCACGCTATGCCAGATACCTCAAGATGGTTCAAGTGGTAAGCTGTCCTGCCTGTCTTCTCTGGCTGCCCTGGGGATGCCACTCTATCCTTTCCAGGCTGAGGAAACGGCTAACCAGAAAGACCACGTTTTCAAGTCTCTTGCATCTTTCCTACTTTGTAATGCGTTCCTTAAAAGGAACCATAAGTCCAGCCTTTCCCATTACAATCAGTTACACTTGTAGTTGATGTGGATTCACATAGTTCAATGAGGATCTGTGCCATTATTGTTATTATTGTATTTGAAATCTTGGCTGTATCAAAAAAAAAAAAAAATGAAAGAGAGCTGTGCGTTTGGTAAACTGAGTTTGATTCCCATATGCCAGTGTAAATATGGTTTGAAAATGTATTTTATTTTGCTGGTCATCTCTCAGTAATTTGGTTTATAAAAAAGAACACAGCGCACTTGGCTACATAAGATAATAGTTTTAGTATTATATACCTTTAGGGTTTATGTTTTTCCAATAAATTATACATGGTATGATGTAGAAAATGTTTGTGGTTGTCTGTAGCAGAAGTAGCTTCACTCCCATACCCATAGAAAGCCCTATTGCACATAATTGGAAAGAGCTAACTGAATTATTATATTTCTGCCCATCAAAAATATTAATGGGAAGAAGGAAATTAATGCTTTTATAACATTTTATTATCAGGCCAAAAAAAAAAAATACTGAAGTCTAAAAGATAAATTTGTTTCACAGTCAGTGGCATTACGACTTGAAGGAGCTGGGCGGTGGTGGCGCACGCCTGTAATCCCAGCACTCTGGGAGGCAGAGGCAGGCGGATTTCTGAGTTCGAGGACAGCCAGGGCTATAAAGGGAAACCCTGTCTCAAAAACAAAAACAAAAACGACTTGAAGGCCAGTACTGCCCGCCAGCAGAGAGATCTGGTGATGGGAAGCCATGTTGTCTTCTCGGTGTGCTTTGGAGTGGTGCAATGGTTGTCAGTGTCTTGGCCTCTAGGCTTTGGGGGTAAGGTGGACTTTGGGGTAAGAATGTCTAAGTTTTTAATAAGAAAAAGGACAAGTTTAGCTTGAGTTTGAGTAATATTGGATGATGTAGGAAAGACTACACTTGAAAGATAAATTCTTAAAACTGTAGGACTCTCAAAACAAGAAAGAAAAGCCTTCAAAGGTGACACATAAAAGCTTTTTATGTTAGTGCGTTCTGGCCTAATCAGTATAAGGACTGAGACCGTGGACTTGAGTGTTCTGAAACCTCTCATGAAAAGAGCGCATTTAGCGCTGGATAGCAGTGCCCTGTGTCCGTGGTACGTGGCCTTCCACGATTGCAGTTCACCAGTCAGCTGCGACCTGGAAATATGAAAGGGAAAACTGCACAAGGAAACAGTCCATACATCTCACAAGTCCATACATCTTACAGTCCATACATCTTACAGTCCATACATTTGCTGTTCTGAGGCTTTCTCTCTGGAGAGTGTCTTCCCCCGCCCATCGTCTTTACACTGGGTTAGTCGTCGAAGTTATCAGATGGACTGTAGTGCCTGGACATGGGGTCAGCCCCTTCTGGTGTCCCCCTGGCGAGTCTCAGCTCCTGCAGGTGGGCCCACTTGTGTCCCAGGTGATTACTAAACACTTATGAGGTCACATTAGCTAGCTGCCTAACATCCCCAAAGCTTCTTTCAGTTTTGATGTCTGTCATTAATTAAGGAAAATAAGTTCTGTTGCTTTCCATGTGTGTGTATGCACATGTGTGTATGTGTGTGTGTGTGTGTGTGTGTGTGTGTGTGTGCATGTGTGTGATGGTCCTTCGTCATTTTTTTTTCTAATCTTGCAGCCTGTCTTCTCACCAGATAACAAAGCCATGGTTCCTCAGGCCTGCAAGGCCGATCCTCTCTCAGCCTCCCGCCTGGTACATTCTGACTCCAGCCCTCAGTCACTGCCAGCCCGCCTGGCCCTGTGCTGGATCTCCTTGGGTATGCGTGTGGGCAGCCTCCTGTCTGCAGGCCTCCGTGATGTTCCGTGGGCACGTGGGCAGCCGGCTACTTCACATCGGCTCCTCTCCATCGGAAACACCTTCCCCACGTGGCTTGTTCACCACTTCCTCCAACTGTTCATTCAAAATCACCCCTTCTCAGTGAGGCCTTCCTTAGTCACCCTACGTTAAGCCTCGTTTTCAGAATGAGGAGTCTATAAAGTACGGGTCCATGACTCCACCCTACAGAGTCGGGAGGCTCTCCATGTGGAAGTCAAAGCCAGACCATATGTGTTTTCAAAATGGTCTCTAATTTAAAAATATTTTATAATATTTTTATTTAAAAATGAATGTTTTGTTAAGAAGAAAACATAACTTGCTAGAATTGCTTAGACCGTGTCTTTTTGTGTCCGGGCCTGGAAGTCAGCAGTGGTCCAGTTTGCTGTCTCAGACTTTCCTGTTGAAGCCAGGTTTCCCCGTCAAGCTCCTGCCCTCCACCTGCCTTCTGTCCCGGTGTCCCTGGGTTGTAAGCACTCCAGCCTGGTGGAGGTGCTCGCTCGCTCGCTCGCTCGCTCGCGGTGTCTCCCCCTGGGACACAGGCGCTTGGCCTTTATCGGTTGGTTACCCTCGCTCATCAATCATTCTCTCTTCTCTCTGCTTTTAATTTTCTAGCATTGTGGTTCTTACGTGCCTCTTAGTCAGTGAAGTTGGAGGTTGTTTTCTAACTGTTTGGGGGTGGTTTTCAAGAGCAAAGGGAGAAACAATGTCTTTGCCTTGCCATCCCCAAACTGGAAGTTCATCCAAGTGAAATTTAATTTTATTGTTTTCAGTTCATTGTGCCAGCCTGTATCCCAGACTCTTATTACCCAACTTTATTTCCTACTGCTCCTCGTCCTGAATTCCATTCTTCATTCAACCCAAACCACAAATCCGTCCTCGCATCAGCGTATGCTTTTCCAGCTCTGAACCTAGACTCCGCTTCTCTCCATTGCTCCTCGTTCAGATTCTGCTCATCCCGCTTCCTCGCTTCTGTGCCCAGCAACTCCCAAGGCCAGAGCAGTGTCCCCTCCATGAGCTGCCAGCCCTGTCTCCGGATTCACTAGGGAAGCTGCTATTTCACACTCTGTCCTCTGACTGTATAGAACACTGTCATTAATTACTTAAAAAATAGTTCTATCACTCTTTCCCCCCCCCCCCCCGTGTAAAATGGTCCTTGATCATTTTTTTCTAATCCTATAGCCTGCCATCTTACCAGATAACAAAACCAAAGTTCTTTTTTTTTTAATTGAAAATTTTTTATTAGATATTTTCTTTATTTACATTTCAAATTTTATCCGCTTTCCCGGTTTCCCCTCCAAAATCCCCCTATCCCATCTACCCTCCCCCTGCTCACCAACCCACCCACTCCCGCTTCCCTGTCCTGGCATTCCCCTATACTGGGGCATCAGGCCTTCTTAGGACCAATGGCCTCTCTTCCCTTTGATGTCCAACAAGGCCATCCTCTGCTGCATATGCAGCTGGAGCCATGGGTCCCTCCATGTGTACTCTTTAAAACCAAAGTTCTTAAGATGCCTGTGAGGTAGATCCTCTATAAGTTACCTGCCCTGTTACCATTCTGTCATATTTAGATTTATATATATAATTATATTATATATAGATATATTTTTATTACATCACCAGTCAAAGGGGGAACTGTCTGAAGAAAAACAGCCATGGGTAATCTTTATATTCACTTTAGCACCAGTGCTGGCTAATTCTTTTGTCAGAGTAACACAGGCCAGGGTCATCTGGGAATAGGACTCTCAACTGAGAAAATGCAGCCATCGGATTGGCTCAGAGCAAGTCTGTCGGACATTTTCTTGATTATTGGTAAAGGTGGAAGGGCCCAGCCCACTGTGGTGGTCACCCATGGGCAAGCCGTCCTAGGTTCCATAGAGAGCAGGCTGAGCACCTGTGGGAAGCAAGCTGATGAGCAGCCACCACACACACACACACACACACACACACACACACACTGCCTCCCCATGGGCCCAACTGTGACCTAACCGTGCTCAGTCTAAAGAGTCAGTGCTCGGCCTTTCCAGGCACAGTATGATGCTGCCTGTCCGTTCCTAGCTCAGCTCTAGTCAGTAGCCATGCAGAAGCAGCTCCTGTTTCTTCAAGTTGTTGCTTTTAAATGCTTTCTAGGACCAAGGCAGGAGGAGTCTCTCAGTGTTCACACTCATTTTTCAAATCCAGTTATTAATCTATAAATAAGGACTTTTTGTGTTTCTTGCATGCATTGTGAGTAGCTGTCAAAATTGGAACTGGAGGTGCGTGATGACATTAGCACCTTCTTTAGAATGCCTGGCAGTAGTCATTAGAGACCATGGAATCTGCTCATCTACTTTATCAGTGACAGTGGTCTTGAGGGCGATGAGGCATCCTGTTCTCTCTTACTCTCTCCTCAGTTGTGTGCTCAGCTCCTTCCATGTGGAAATGAGCGGGATTCAGTGGCATGTGGGTAAGATGATGAACATGCTTTACCGCTGTGGCGTTTTGAATAGCAATGGCCCCCATAGATCTATGTGGTTGAAAAGCGTGGCCCACAGGGAGTGGCACTATTAGGATGCGTGGCTTGGTTGGAGTAGATGTGGCCTTGGGGGGGGGGGTAAGTGTGTCACTGTAGGGGCGGGCTTTGAGGTCTCAGCTGCTCAAGCTCTACCCAGTGTGGCACGCAGTGCCTGTAGATCATGATAGAGAGCTTTCAGCTCCTCCAGCACCATGTCTGCCTGCACGCCATCCACCATGACAGTAAAGGGCTAAGCCTCTGAATGGTAAGCCAGCCAAGAGTTGCCATAGCATGGTGTGTTCACAGCAATGGAAACCCTAAGACACCACCGTCCCCACAAGCAGCCTAACTCTAGCTAACTCTAGAGCAGCCTTCCTTGCAGATTGCCGTAAGGGAGTGAAAAGTGCTTTTCTCTGCCTGGAAGGTCAGAGATTTTATTGAGATGCACCACTTCTCTTGACTTCTGTTTCTCTCGACACTGTTTCCGCTATGTGTATTCCTAAGCCTATGACCGCAGAAGTCTGGTGTCAGAGAAACTCACAGAATTCGCTTATAGAGAGATATGGTCTGGAGCAATTTGCCATCACTGGACATATTACTGCAAACCACCGAAGCTGGATCACAGAAGCCCACATTCTACCTATGGGGGCAGGGGGGTATGTATTTGTATTGACAAAAACAAAGATAGCCTGTGCTAAAACAAAGCAGCTCTGTCTCTGACAAAGGAACCCCCAGCTCGGATCAGCAGTATAATTCATACTGTCAGAAGGGATCAGTGGTGCCACAAAGCCTCAAGCACTGTACTGTCTGTCTGTCAGTGCCACAAAGCCTCGTCTGGGGACAGCCCTGTGCTGTCTGTCTGTCTGTCTGTCTGTGCCACTGTGTTCTCACTCATCAGCGTGAACTCTGCCTCTGCCGAGCTCACCGTTGTGGTGTGATATTCTCTCTCCCTCAGAGCCTCTTGTGATGGTTACTGTCCCTGTGACCTTGTCCTCTTTTCTCCGCTTCTTCCCCAGATTGTTTCAGATCGTCTCATCCTCTGATTAGACAGGGTAGACGCATCCTTCTCAAGCTGCCTCCGCCTTTCTCTAGTGTAAAGACTTGAGCCTGCAGACTGCCCAGGGACTGACCACTACTTCACTAGAAGAAAGTCCTAGAGATCACAAACACATCATTTTTAGTTTCAGGCTCTCTCAGTTAGATGCGCTGTAGGGAGGGGGTCCTCCCAAAGATGCCATGAACGCCCTCAGCCCCTATGTCCTAGCTGTGTCCAGGAATGCACTGCCTTTAGAGCTGCCCAGCCTCGCCTGTCACATGATCATAGATGTACTTTAAAGCCTAAGAGTTTAAATTAGCTAATATAAATGTCTTCCAAAGGAAATTACACAGTCTTCCATTTGTCTCCCAAGCCCCTGTCCACAGAACAGGAAGTAATGCCTTGCATTTCGGCTTCTACGCCCTTTTCGGCTCCACATCTTGGGATGGTTTCCACTGCAGAGAGCAGTTGTTTGGGGTGACCGTCCCAAGTGCCTAGGAGCATGTGTACCCCTGAAATGGAACTCAGTGTAGCTTCTTAGCTCTGCCTCACATTGTGTGTGACCGTGTTCAAGCTCTGTCGCCCCGAGGCCTGTTTCCTCGGGTGGAAACTGAGACCTGAACGTCCTTCTAGATTTATGATCTGGTCATCAGTCCTCAGACCTGGACCCTGCGGCTAATAACGGTCCCTGGAACACCTGCGAGCACTTTCTGATTCCTTTCTTTTCCTCTTAAAGTAAGTTTTATGAGAGATTTTTCAGTGAGTAATACAATTTTGTTCCAAATGTGGCAGATAATTGATTCTGATTTAGTGCTTGTTACCATAATAGCGTGGCACCAGCCTTTGCTAAGTTACATATTGCTTTTATAACTTAATTGGAATGGCGTACATAGATCACTTTTCCAACAATACTCTCCCCCCTTTTTACTGGCAGAGTTTGGGGAATCTTGTGCCAGTAATAAATTGTACATTGGGAAAGTCCTGCTTCCACGTTAAGGAAGCTAATGACTTGTACTTTTTCAAACCATATTTGCCAAATCAGTCTCTTCAGACACTCAGAGTCCTCAAAGCTCTATTTTCTTTGGCTTCCTTCAGATGTGAATTAATACTCTGGTTCTGGTGGCTCTGAGGCGTCCGTTGCCAGCAGCGAGCATTGGCCCAGGGAAATGAGACTTCCATTACCTAAGGGCAGAGAGTCTCCACAGGGTCATTAAAGATGTGCAGGAGGGGAATACACCTTGGGCCTGGGGATGCAGGGTTCACTTTAGAGAGAAGCAAGGTGGAGCTACTGTAAGAGTAGCTGGCCCCCAGGCCCTTTGTATATGAGGACAATGTGGCTTCCCATCGTCTAGAACACTCCAGGACAGGCTGCTCACCACTAATCACCAGTGTGACCGAGTGACAGGTTGACGGGCTATGGCAGTGCCAGCTGCTGGACACCGGTGCCAGTGTTTCTTATAACTGTGAATATGTTGGTTTTTAACAATACCTGAGGTTTAGTAATAATATATAAATTACAGTCAATACCACGGCTAATTTTTCTGAGCACAGGAAGATCTGTAGAATGAAGGAACAACCTCATACTGCTTGTTGGAGGTTAAAGCCATGCACCCAGTCGTTGGACAAGCTTCCTTTTTTTCTGCCAACTAAGTGACTGCTCTGTCACTTTGATTAGAAGTAAGACCCAAGCAGTAGGCCCATGAGGAGGAACTGTGAGCTGGAATGATCGGGACTCAGGTGTTACATCGTACCTTAATCAAAATATGAGAAGCCAGCTAGACTTTCCCGTTAAGCAGAAAACTTCAGTCACGATACTGCCTGTCCTCTGCTGTGACTTGATATCAGAAAGCCTAGAGAGAAAATGTTGTGTCATATTTTTGATAAATATAAAATTACTAATTTTCTCCCAGTGAGCTGGACTCTAGGAATACTATTTATGAAATAGTTGATGCTGAGTTATAAACTCTATAAAGATTGTTAGTTATAAATCATCTTGCATTTCCTTTAAGCATTTGCATGTTGCCTTGAAAGTTGTGGCTTAGAACAAGTCACAGTGGACATGAATTTAATGTAGAGACACACTCCTGTCTGACACAGTGGTGCACTCTAATGCCAGGACTTGAGAGGCCGGGGCAGGGAGGTCACTCCTGTAAGGACATCTTGGGATATACACAAGACCCAGGCCAGCCTGGGTTACATACTGAATTCCTATCTACAAAACAAAAATGAAACAAAAGGAAATATGATTTTAAATTGTGTGTATGCCTTTAAATTGTGTACATGTTGGAGGGTTTCTTATTGGCTATTTTTTGTCCCTTGGGTGCTGGGAATTGAGCCCAGGGCTTCCCAAATGCTGTGTCCCTGCATAGTATGCTATATGCTACCACTAAGCTATAGCTGTAGCCTGCTTTTGAACATTTTAACTTTGGGTTTGTTTGGAGGGAGGGTTGCTTTTTTTTTTTTTTTTTAATTTGGGTTTGGGTTTTGGGGGTTATTTGTTTGCTTTGGGTTTTGTGGGATTTTGTTTTGTTTTTCAAGACAGTGTTTTTCTCTGTTGCCCTGGCTATCCTGGCTATCCTAGACCAGGCTGGCCTCCAACTCAGAAACCCGCCTGCCTCTGCTTCCCTAGTGCTGGGCACCTAGCTCTTATTTTGTTTTTTTGTTTTTGGTTGTTTGTTTGTTTTTGAAACAAGGTCTCAGTGAGTTTCCAGGCCGGCCTTGAATTTACTCTGTAGCTGGGGCAGTTCTTGAGCATGTCCTCCTGCCTCAGATTCCAAGCAGCTGGGATTACAGGCCTGTGACACCTGGCCCAGGCCCCCGCACCCCATTATAAATATGGCATTAGCAATAAACAATACATTGAACTCAGATTTTAAGCCTCACGTTTTCCCTGAGGTGCCATGAGGATGGCACGAAGTCGGTGCCACACAGACCCGGGCTCCTGTATTGTGCTGTCGTTGTCATTGCTGTTCTCCGTACCTCCCTTGTCTCGGCGCTGCCGCCCTTCGTGACATCACTGTTGCCACGTGCTCCCACGGGGGGTTCCATGCCGGTGCCCCGTGGGCCACTTTTATCAAGGTGTCCATTTGTGTCCAGCAGCTTGTTGTTTGCCAGACTGCGCTTACGCCCGGTGCTCGATGTGCTTGGAAAACGTAATTTGAGTCGTGAACCTTCAGAGGTCAACGCTTCTCAGTCACACACGAAGAACAGCCACAGGTCACCAAACGGATGTACTCACACGGAGCCTGCCGGTCTCCTAGAGTTGCTGACAGACCCTTGGCTCCCGGACATTTGAGCTCCTTGTTTCTAATGCTTATCAGATACTTAAAGATTAATTTTAGTTAAAGACAAGTTTGAGAGGTAGGGAGACGGCTCAACAGTTAAGAGTTCTTGCTCCTCTTGCAGTTCAGATCCCAGGTCCCATATTAGGGCTTCACAGCAGCCTGGGACTCTAACTCAAGAGCATCTGATACCATCTTTTCACCACTGCAGGCACCAGCAAGTGTACACACACACACATACACACACACACACACACACACACACACACAAATAGAAATAAAATTTTAAGTAATTTTAAAGGGATAAGTGGTAAATAAGAAAATAGAAAATGCAAAGTAATATTCAAAATGTAATTGAGAGTCCCCAGAAGGGCTCAGCAAGTCACTTGCCACCAAGCCTGATCTGAGTTCAGTCCCCTGGACCTGCACAAAAGTCAGAATAAAAAATGTATTTATTCATGAACTCATTAGATCTTTTTATTAATGGCATTATGATGAAAACACTTTAGAGAATACATAAAATACATTATTTGAAATAACTTCAAGTCTACAGCCATTAGACTGATCACTCCTGATCTCGTCTGAAATAACTTCAAGTCAACTATCCATCTCCTTTAACTTAAGTGCTGGCACGTTCAGCTTCAGTCGTGGTAAACTACTGTAGCACGACTGCTGTCCTTCTCCATCCTAGAAAGACAGAAAGCGCAAGCGCAAACGCTCATGACCTCCCATCCATCATTACACAGCCTCTCAGGGCTCTGGAAGTTATAGGAAAGGCACAGGCAGTGTCCTCGCTGGGGCTTCCTAAGGAGGCCATCAGCATGGGCACATCCTGGAGGGACAGGCATCGCTCAGGGTGAGGTCCTCCCCTCGCCCGTCCTGTGTGTGCATTTGATTCACCAGAGCCCTCTCTTCCCACTTTCCACCTCTGCCGGAAATACGGGTCTACACCGGCAAGTCTTCCAGATGGGTAAGGGGAGAAAATAGCCACTGGACTCTGCGTAGTTACCTCCTTCTGTTTATTCCTCTTAAAAATACATAGTTCCCCACCTTCCCTCTTAATTGTTTATCTATCAGTTTGATTAATTTGTGAGAGGAGAAATAAAGACCACAAGCCCAAGCTCCCTCAGGAGGGAGAGGCTTGCCTGTCAGCAGGTCCACACCTAAGTTCCAGGCCTGAAGAGACTCCAGCACACAGCAGCACCTCTCTGGCCCAGATTCACAGAGGACCATCCTTAATTCATTGCTTGGACTAAGGCTGATGACATATCATTAGCAGGGTCAAGGATTTACTGTTTCTGTAGCTCCTGTGGGCACCCAACCCTGAACATCTTTCTTTGCATATGTATAGATTCCTAAGGTCAAAGAGAGATCCATAATGCAGCTGTTCAGACTCCCTACCCCAACTGGAAAATTAAGCAGAAAGTAAACATTCCGTGGACTCAATTACTAGATGTTTGCAGAAATGGCTTTAAATGTACTTAAATAATATGCGCATGTTTTTGACATTTGAACTCATAGACTTGTAATGTGACTAGCAAATTCTAAGATGATTTTATAATGACTAGGGCAGGCTGAAAAGAAAGCTCAATAGTATAAAGAACATTTTACACATGCAGAGAACCTGCGTCCTATTCTGGCACCCACATAGCACTGCTCACCACCCCCTGTAGAGGTAACTGCAGGATCTGATGCCCTCTTCTGGATTCTGAGAGTACCTGCACTCATGTGCACAATCCCTTATGTAGTCACGTGTATACTCACATGCATAATTTGAATCAATATTTTTAAATCATTTGCAAGTTTATTGTTAGAAATTTAAAGTGCAGTGACATGTAAAATGTAAGTGAATACATGTGTAGAAAGAAGCTATCTTCTGAGGGGAATGAGGTAATGACTCCACTATTGATTACCCTTTAATCCCAGCATTCGGGAGGTAGAGGCAGGCAGACCTCAATGAGTCTGAGACCAGCCTGGTCTACATAGTGAGCTCCAGTCCAGCCAAGGCTGCATAATGAGAGAAAAAAAAAAAAGATAAATGAGTTCTATATACCTCTTTTATATGATAGTAAGGGGAAGAAATTGGACTCCCAAAGCACCAAATGACTCTTAAATCAACAAATACTTGAGTAGTTACAAATGCAAAGAAAACATTTTATGCACTCTGCTGGTCATTAGCACATGAAATTTATTACGTTACAAGTATATTTTATGGGGCATGGGAGGGTGTTAATAACATGGGAAAATTGATGTAGCTATGTTTTAAATTATCTCATAATAATAGATTCCTAACTTTTGGAAATGATTTTTTTTCAAAGCTTTTAAAACTTCATATGCATCCAGATGGACTTTAATTTCTTATCCCCCCAAAAGATAAAATATATTTACTTGATGAATAAAGACGTGGTAATTTCCTTACCAGCTTTCTGGGCCCTGAGAATGGCCATGTGGCTTTTGGCCATTTTCTCCTGTGAGCTGACCCTGAATCTCTACAGATGGCTGGTGACCATGAGGAAGCTCTTCTGACTGGAGCACTCATCACTGGAAATAATCCTTGCAAAAGAAGTCAGTCTCTGTTCCTTTCCCTAGAAGTGACTGTGTTGCTGCCAGGCAAGATTTGTGACCCAATACATATGTAGGTTCAACTTAGAAAGAGTAGCAACAATCTCCACATTAATATAAAACCATAGCATCTTCTCAATCTGTGCAAGTCTTCATAACAGTGCTTCCTTATTTAGAGAACTATATTTATGTTAAAGGGTTTTTTGGGGGTTTTTTTGTTTTTTGTTTTTGGAGACAGGGTTTCTCTGTGTAGCCCTGGCTGTCCTGGAACTCACTCTGTAAACTAGGCTGGCTTCGAACTCAGAAATCCGCTTGCCTCTGCCTCCCAAGTGCTGGAATTAAAGGCATGTGCCACCACTGCCCCTCGTTAAAGTTTTAAAGATATTTATTTTAATTAATTTTATATTCCTTTGCTGGAAGCTCCCAGGAGGAAAAAAAAAATCATTGAACATGTGTTTTGTTTTATGATTTGATCAGCAAACAAATTATGTGTATTTTATAAGAAAAATTTATCCTTAACATAAGACCATACACTTTTATAAAATGTGATGTGTTTTTAAAATGGCATTCTTAGCTATAGACATGCATGCCTGTAATAACGCATTTTGGGAAGTGAAGACAGGAGGATCAGGAATTCAAGGCCAGCCTCAAGCTACATGGTCTATTTGAGCAAGCCTGGGCTACTTGAAATCCTGTCTCAAAATAAGCAACTGCCCAAATATAGATTAATGGTTAAACATAGCACTTTGAAACAGCAGAAGGCACAGATATGGTTGAGTCCATTTCACGTTACAGAAGATCATCGGAGTGCCGGGTCTCCGTTTCCAGCCATAGCATCTTACACTGTTACACGTACCTCTCTCTGCAAATGAAAATGGGTTGAGACAGTCTTGCCGTGTAACCCAGCCTGGCCCCAGCCTGGCCCCAGCCTGGGATCTCCTGCCAGCGCCTGGTGATCTGGTTACAGGTGTCACCTCCCCTCCGTTCCCTCCGCAAAACAAGTTCTGTTTTCCTGTCCACTCAGAAGACTTTTATTACGCTTGCTCTATGTAAGGAACGAGCTTCATATTTTCCACTTCTTACGACTAAATTATTGGATTCAAATTCATAGAATGAGAGTGAGAGAAAAAAATCCTAAAATATAAGGATTTGTTTTTGTTATTATTTTTTCAAGAAGCACAGTCCTCTTCCACCCCTTTGGATCTAAAACTTTAGGAAAATTTCAACATGGTTTTATAGAGAGATTTAGTAGCTTGGTTTTCATTAACGCAATAACAGATATGTGTAAATATTGGCGGTCCTGGAAACCTCCAGACAGTTTTTGTGATATAAGAAACTAGTATTTAACCATTAGTACTGCCATCCTAATTTCATTAGCGTGGCTTCTTTACACACTTTCTCCAGTGACGCAAATGCAGGCATGAGTTTTGGAACGCCAGCCCTATGGCTGCCTTCTCTCTCCTTCATTACTTATGTTGGACACACTGCCCTCGTCACCTGCCAAAAAAAATCCCACAGTTCGGTAGACTTCAGTTTTTGAGGTCTCTTGTGTGCTCCCTTAGACCACCGCTTTGTCTCTTCGTGATTAGAAATCGGACACTTCTGTTTGATGGTTAACAAACCAGACTCTGTTACTTGAAGTCCTTCCTAGCAAGAATGTAGCAAACCGCAGATCCCCGAGGGACCCTGCAGATACAACAGCAGGTCCTGTTGGAACGCATCTGTGGAACACAGGCCCAGTTAGTGGTTTTGTTTTCTAGCGTGCCGTATGATATTTACATTAAGGTGTGGTTAGAAGCCTCCGAAGGGCAGGGGATTGGAAATTGGGTGGGTTTCCCTTTACCTATGTCAATATACAAATGTGCGGGGAGGGGGGCGTGGGGTGTTCCCTGGACTTTGCTCCTTTCTGTGTTCTTTCTGTAACCAATTCCAGAAAAGTAAGGTTAAAATGTGGGTTAAAATGTGGTGCTTCAAGTTCAGATGTCCATTATTCCTCCACTCTAATCAGTTCTTCGGATCTATGAAAATGGGAGGTTATCTGATTTTACCAGCATCCCTGGTTTTCATCCCTGCATCCCCCCCCACCCCCACCCCCGCCACACACACCCCTCCCTCTCTTTTGCCCCTTGTGCTATATTTTAGGAGAGTCTGCTGTGGGAGGGTTTTTGTTTTGTTTTGTTTTGTTTTTTTGCTTCTTGTTTGGGTTTTTGGGGTTTTGTTTTAACCTCATTTTTCTTCCCTTCTGTTTTCTGGATTTTGTAATTTATTTTTGTAACCTTTCCAGTGATGTCCCGTGGCTTATGCTAACATATGATAAATAAATCACATAGTTGTGTTTGTAGAAAGACCTTATGACATCAAATCATACTTAATAGGAGCTGAGAGGTTGTTTGGTTCTTGTTGTTTTTAGGAAATATGGCATGAACTCTGTTCTTTTCCCCTTAGCTGTTGGACATCGGCGGTTTTAGAAAATGAAATGTTCTAAACTTCTCTCATTCTGTCATCCTTAAATAGTTAAATAGACCCATCGCCACCCACCCTTACTCTCCCAACTCCAGCTCATGTCCATTTTATTTGTTTTTGACCCACTGACTCTAGTTAGAACGGCCAGTCTGTGCAAGGGTGTAGCCCCACCCCACCCCCTGCTGGAGCATGGCAGCCTATCCATGACCCTCCTCCCTCCCACCCCTCCATCCTTTCTGTAAGCAGTGGCGCTTAGTGAACCTCTCCCGATTCTTGCTTCACTTTTGACTGCTCTGATCTTGTGCAGATTCTGTGCCTGCCAACCAGGGTAACTGAGGGCTCATCTGTGCAGCAGTGGTCAGCCCCCCAACTCCCAGCCTCGGGCGCAGTCCTTCTAACCTGACTTCTTCCATGACCATCCCCTAAGTCTTCATGGGACAGGGTGTGAAATAGATTTCCCATCAGAGCTGAGCTCCCCACAGGCGTTCTGTACTGTGGCCAGTTGTGCCTCTATTAGCCACCATTCACTGCAAAAAGAGCTTCTCTGGGAAGGGTGGAGATGTGCTAATCTCCTAGTATAAATGTAAGTAGTAGATTTGGGCTTTCAATCTATTTTACCCAAGTCTTAGCTTTAAGAACTAGACTTCAAAAGCAGGCTTGCCCTGGCCGCTCAGCGGTTGTGCCGGATGCGCTTTTCGTTTTGCTTTGAATATTGTAGCTGTCTTGTCTAACTCCCTGTTATCAAGGGCTCAGACTTTTATCTTCCATTTCCTTTGTCTCCCAGACTTATCATAATTTACTTCTCAGAACACAATGGCTCTACCTCATGGAAAACGGTCATTTCAGGGGAACTGCTGTGGAAAGCATTCTGGGTTGAAATTATTAATTCCTGTTCATTTGATATTTAGGGTACAATTAAGCAGGATTGCTTGAACGGTTTCCATTTGTGAACCCCCTTTTCCTGAAAATCTTTTTACATAACCTCAGGCATATCTACATGTAGATATAAATACAGATATCCGGTATATAATCAGACATATACTGATAATAAGTCTTGAAAATTTGTTTAAAAACAATTCATTAGCATATACATAATTTTCTACATCTTAAAGATTAAAACAAATCTGCATAATAATGAATGGATATGCTCATTTCTCTTCCCATAAACAAAACTTGGTTGAATGTTTATTCTGTGGGAGTATCAGATTTTTTTCAAAGATTCATATTTTAATTTTCTAATTAACAACAAGAACACCACTTCATATAAACACATGGTAAAAAGTCACAAAAGTATGTTTAAAGCTATTTCAGAAATTTTAATTCTGTTTTAATCATAAGCCAAAATTCATCGAACATTTTGTGTAGGTACCCACAGAGTCCAGAACAGGGTGTCTGGTCTCCTGGAGCTAGAGATACAGACAGTTGTGGGGGGTCTCTGCATACACCAAGGCCACAGAAGAGTCTTAAGGGCCTGGGGAAGGATCTGGTGTGATCTCGGGCATACAGAAATGCAGGGGTCATCTGGATGTTAGCTACCTCTCATTCTGGTTGGGGGAACAAGGGAACCCCAGGCTCTTGGCAGCCTCCGCTCACTCCGAGACTTGTGGGTGGAAGGCAGGTTGTCCATCTCTCACACAGAAGAGACAATTGTGTGTTTAATGGCCCTGGTTTGCCTGTTGCTTCTGTGTGAGCACATCAACCTTAGTGTTCCAACATGTTGTGAGCTGCCTGGCACAGGCTCTGGGAACCAGGCGCTGGGCCTCCGGAAGAGCTGCAAGTGCTTCTAACCACTGAACCCTCTCTCCGACCCAAACCCATTTGTTTAATGAAATCCGAACAGCAATTTTTAACTTCAAACACTTGAACACACTTCAACCCAAATTATACACACTCCTTGGACATTTATATGCTGAGGAACGGTAGTAAGAAATTATAACAAAAGTTTGTTTTCCGTAAGTTTACAGTGTTGTTTCTGTAAGAGTAGAAACCTTTGAATATAAACTAAAAAGGTACTGCAGCTCATAGCATACAATGGTTTTGAGCCCGAGCAGTTTCAGGTAGCATTCGTAATGTTGTACGGTGTGATTTTGTGGACAGAGCTGTGTCCACGTGCTGGGTGTCCGAGAGTTGAGGCTTCAGTAGAGCCGAGTGTCACAGCACAGGCAGGGACGGATGGCAGCACCTCGGGGGCACCGTGTGTTTCTTTTCTGAGTTAACTTTGGGATGTACTACTTTAGAAACCATTTTGCGCTGCCAACGGTTTTGTGACATATCTGCGTCCAGTGACGTGAAGGTGTGGGGTTTGTTGACTCAGCAAATGAGCTCTTGTTGTCAAATACATTTGTGTTCATTTCTGATGTATGCCTTCTTACCACTTAAATATTCTTACTCTGAATGCAGGTGCTCATGTGTATAATACACTGCTTAGATTCTGTATTCCTAAGGTATCTAAATGAATCAGTGTGTGTTATTACATGAACATTCACGCTTACATATGCTATATTTTGGAAAGCTCAGAAATTCTTTATTATTATTATTTGAGGGCATAGTAAACTATTCATTCTATCCGTTTAGCCAAACTTACTGTCGCCTGAGCTCTCGGTGCTTTCCGTCTTTTGGTGAGAATGTGGTCTCTCGCCCTGCACAGCCGCAGCAGTAGCCATGAGGTGGTCCCAGAGACTCAGTTTGGGGTTCCGTGGATTCGATAGTGCTGATTCCATCAGGTCAGAGTAAGGCTGCGTGCCCTGAGAGCCCTCAAGAGCTCCGCACACACATCCGTGGCAGAAAAGCGAGAGCTGCTTTAACCCTGAGGTGCCTCATGTCCGCCTTCAGGTTGTTCCTGGGAGTGAGGAAGGCTCTCTGATGACTGTATTCTTACCCTTTGTCTTTGATAGGGTGTTCCAGTGATGGCAATCAGAGACAAGATGATCTCGGAAGGACTGGACCCAGAGCTACTGGAGTGAGTAATGGTTCTATAAAATCACATCTACACAGTAGGAAACGTGTCAGTTACAACAACAAAAATATTCCAACTCTCGTGATTCCTATATAGTGTTTTATAGTTGAGAATATGATCATTATAAATCATGCCCGTGCCTTGTTAAAAAGAAAAGGAAATATCATAGGCTGCTAAGACCAGCCAAGGCACACTTCAGGAGGTGAAATTCAATATGGAATCTGCTCAGAATTTGGTGGCCAGGCATATGTTGTTTGTTCTTGCTATTGCTGTTATTGTTGTTGCTGTTGTTATTGTTGTTGCTGCTACTGTTGTTGTTGCTGCTATTGTTGCTGTTGCTGCTGCTGTTGTTGTTTTGCTGTTGTTGCTGCTGTTGTTGCTGTTGTTACTGTTGTAACTGTTGTTGCTTTTATTATTGTTGCTGTTGCTGCTATCGTAGCTGCTGTTGCTGCTGTTGTTGCTATTGTTGCTGCTGCCCTTTTTGCTGTTGTTATCATTGTTGCTGTTGTTTTGCTATTGCTGCTACTGCTGTTGCTGTTGTTTTGCTGTTGTTGCTGCTGTTGTTGCTGTTATTGTTGCTGCTGTTGCTGTTGTTGCTGTTGTTGCTGTTGTTTTGCTGTTGTTGCTGTTGTTGTTGCTGCTGTTGCTGTTGTTGCTGCTGCTATTGTTGCTGTTGCTGCCGTTTTTTCCTCAAACTGACTTTTTCTTTGGCAGTGATGTGACAAGATATTATCTACCTCAGTTTCTACTCAAGGCTATAATACATAAGAAATATATTCTACCATGACCTAGTTTAAACCAGTCCAAGATCTAACTAGGATGAACAGTAATCCTGGTGCGCATTCATGGTTATTATGAAACAGATGCCAGTTTATATGTGTATTATAAAATGTCTTTTAGAAATGCTGAGAAATGATGGCTCAGAACATTGATAATAATTCATTCCATCCACACCAACCTTGCTATGTGGGTCATCTCAATAAATTATATATCTTAATGGGTTCTTCACAACTCTTGTGCTTTACAAGCATGCAGACACTAGTGAAGAGTCTCTCTAGTTGGAGCTTTCGCTTGCCCTGTGTTACCCGGGCATTCAGACTGTGCTAGCAGTATGCTTTGGAATTTTTCTTGGCTCCAGCACTTGAGGAAAAGGTGTGCATTTTGGAAATGAAACCCCATAAAAGTCATCTTCTCGTATTTTATCTTCAAAAATGTAAAATTCAAGAATGTTTTAAACCTGCCAACAATGGATTTTCCAACATGTATGTTCATTTGGTGTGTTTCCAAATGGCAAAGGGATCGCCTGCAGTTCTGTGGCTTGGTGACTTGAACAAAAGGTATCTGCGTTATTTAATATGTGTTCTGGAAATTGTTTCTGACATTTTAAAAGTAGATGAATTGTGGCCTGTCGTTTAATAAGAATTGGACATTTGGATTTAATCTATTTTGGTACTACTTCATATAATTATAAGTACATTCACCATGGATTGAGACTCTTCGCTTCTGGAAATACACAATAGGCCATAAATAATAACGAAGATCAAAAATGACCTTTAAAATGGTGACGTTCACTCTGGAGGACAGGGAAGCCAGTGTCCTGTGAGCATCCACAGAGTCTACATATCTGGTCTGTGGTGCACTTGTTTCATTTCCTCTCCTTCCCAAACTCTCTACATGTAGTCCTGTCTGCAGCAGCTACTGACGCTCCAAGCTGAGTCAGTCACCTGCGCTCCGCTCCTCCTCCCGCCACGTCAGTCTCTGTGACTCTGTCCCATCTTCAGGATCACTTTTGCGAGTCCGCATGCCTACAGCCCGCGTCTGCTCAGTCTGCCTCTCATCACCTGAATTATGACAGTAGCACCTGACGTGGCCCCAGTCAATACACGTGGATTTGCTCATCACATCATTCTTGCCTTCAGTGTATAATCTCTACCTGTCGTGTATAAATAAATGCTTTTCCCATCATGTCCTGGATGACTTCTCCAGCTCTTTCTACGTCTGTCTGTGCATTTCTTTTGTGCAGCCATTGCAAATGACCTCTATTTATCTGAACCTAACATCTTCCTATTCCCTTTTGGCATTTTTATATGATGTCTTCACCCTCCTCAGATCTCCTTTCTTTCCCCTGTCCTGTTGGCCTAGGTAACTCCTTGTTCTTCAAGAGGCTTAGGTTATAATTACCTAAGAGGTCCAGGGGTACAGTATGCTCTTATGTCGCTGTTAGCAAATTTGAGTAAATGTCCCTGTCTATAAATGTGGAGAACATTCAGCTGTGATGAGACAGGCACCACGCTGTGGGGTAGGATTACAGTCACTGTTAGCATGGCCTTACGGAAAGCTTCCACATCGACAGCCTAGAGGCTGACTTCTGACCCATTACCTCATGGGTACATGTGGTGGCTACCAGGGGCACTGCTTGGAGTGGACTGACTCACGAAGAGTTGCCACTACAACCCTTCCCATCTCCACTTACTCTGGTCTCTGTGGAATAGCCACCTGTTCAAAGGCCTTGTGGTGCTGTGGAATTGGGTTTCTACCGGTTAGGAAGTCTGACATCAAGTACAGGAAATGTGCCATCCAAGGAAGCAGCACAGTTTTATTTAGAATCTCAGATACAAAGTAAGCCTCTTCCGAGAACCTGCAGTAAAAAGTGTTCTGATTCTCTTTCCTTTAAAAGTATAACTTTAATACACTCTGTATTTTTATTAGCTTCAGGTAGTGAGACAGACTCCTATAACTGTCAGGAGTGCTAGGCTAGCTCTGTCTGTCCTGAACAGAGAGACAGCGAAGCGGAGGGAAACAAGCAGCAGGCAGTGAGCCTGCTGTTGGACGGGCTGTTGTACAGCCAGAGTTGGAAGCTTAAAGCACACGGCTTTAAAGTAGAAGTTATAAAGATTGGCCGTGTCTTAGTTAGGGTTTTACTGCTGTGAACAGACACCATGACCAATGCAAGTTTTATAAAAGACAATATTTAATTGTGTCGGCTTACAGGCTCAGAGGTTCAGTCCATTGTCATCAAGGCAGAAACATGGCAGCATCCAGGCAGGCATGGTACAGGAGTTGCTGAGAGTTCTACAGCTTCATCTGAAGGCTGCTAGTGGAAGACTGACTTCCAGGCAATTAGGGTGAAGGTCTTAAGCCCACACCCACAGTGACACACCTACTCCAACAAGGCCACACCTCCTAATAGTGCCACTCCCTGGGAAAAGCATATACAAACCATAACATTCCACTCCCTGGCCCCCATAGGCTTGTTCAAACATTAGTCTATGGGGGCCATACTTAAACATAGCATAATGCAAAATACATTTAGTCCAACTTCAAAAGTCCCTGTAGTCTAGAGCAGTCTCAACTGTGTTAAAAGTCTACAATTCAAGGTCTCTTTTGAGATTCATCCAATCACTTAAATGTAATCCTCCAAGCAAGACAGGAAACCAGCTGGGCAAAGTCAAAACTCTTCATCTCCACTTCTGATGGCAAAGCAGTCTTCAGATATCCAACTCCTTTTTCATCTTTGTTGATTTCAACAAGGTTCTTTCTCCTGGGCTTGTTCCACTCCCTGTTAGCAGCTTTCCTTGGCAGGCATCCTGTGGCTCTGGCATCTTTAACATCTTGGGTACCCCAAGTCAATTTCAGCTTCACAGCTTCTTGTTCCAAAGTCTGAGATCCACACATGATCTTCTGTGTATCTCCAAAGAGCTGGTGTCGCTTCTCTAGCTCTGCCCTTTGTAGCACTCTTAAGTTCAGATTGATCCACTCCACTGCCACTGCTGTTCTTGATGGTTATCCCATGGTACTGGCATCTCCAATATGCTAGGGTCTTCCACTGCAACTATGCTTCACCAAAGCCTCTCATAGGCTCTCTTCATGGTACCAAGCCTCAACTCCTTTGCATGACCCCTTCAGTCCTGGGCTGTCCATTACAACTGAGGGTACACTTTCACCAATGGCTTTCCATGGCCTCTCACAGTACCAAGCCTCAGCTGTTCTTCATGATGCCTTCATGCCTTCAAAACCAGTACCACCTGGATGATTCTTACATGTTACCAAGTACAGCTGCAGCATGAGGAACACTTGGCTATCTCTGGAATATAGCTTCTTTGTGCTCTCAGAAAACACTTCCCATATTTCACCTCAGTGATGCTGGTCTTTTCTTAATCACCACTAATTTCTTAGCTCCAGCTAACTAGCATCAATTGTTTCAGTAGTCTCTTTCTCCTCTTGAATATAAAGCCAGAGACACATGGCTGAAGCTGCTGAGTTCTGCTGCTTGCAGGAGCTGGAACATTGACCCCCTTGTTCTATTACATTATCACTAGCTTCCTTTTTCCCAGCTCCTTCACTGCCTAAGTTGGCTGTCCTGAATCTTGCTCCTTAGACTGACTTTGAACTCAAGAGATCTGTGTGCCTGTCTCCTAAACACTGGGGTTAAAGGTGTAGTCCACCAAGCCTGGATTTAAGTTTTTCTTCACCTAGAATTTGCTCTGTTCTAGGCTGGGCTTGAACTCCGAGATCTACTTTTCTTTGCCTCCTGGGATTAAAGGCTTGTACTACCATACCTGGACCTAAATTTAGCTGGGTGGAATCTTGCCCCCAAGGTCACCACTCCTTTAATTCAATTTAATATCCTTGAATTCAGCTCCATTTCACTTCCTGGAGTCCCTTTAATACTCAAATTATATATTTTGTATTTTTCATTTCTCATCTTGCTATGTTTGTTCAAAATTCTCTTTATCAGACTTAACCAGAGAACAAAGTCTTTGTTGGGCTTTTTTGAGACTTTCTTTGCAGATGCAATTAATATAAATCTCTTTACCTTAGCCTTGGTCAGTCTCTTCAAACAATGGCAAAAAGCAGCCATGTTCTTCACCAAAACATCACAAAAACAGTTTCTCAGCCACATATTAAAGTTCTTCTCCATTGAAACCTCTTGGGCCATCAGGCCTACACAGTTCAAATGACCCTCAGCACCACTGTCTTCCATATTCCTACTAGTCTGGCCCATTAAGCTCCACTTAAAGCATTCCATGGCTTTCCAAATCCAAAGTCCCAAAATCCACATTCTTCCAAACAAAAGCATGGTCATGCCTATCACAGCAATACCCCAGTCCCTGGTACCAACTTCTGTCTTAGTTGGGGTTTTACTGCTGTGAACAGACACCATGACCAATGCAAGTTTTATAAAAGACAACATTTAATTGGGGTTGGCTTACAGGCTCAGAGGTTCAGTCCATTGTCATCAAGGCAGAAACATGGCAGCATCCAGGCAGGCATGGTACAGGAGTTGCTGAGAGTTCTACATCTTCATCTGAAGGCTGCTAGTAGAAGACTGACTTCCAGGCAACTAGGGTGAAGGTCTTAAGCCCACACCCACAGTGACACACCTACTCCAACAAGGCCACACCTCCTAATAGTGCCATTCCCTGGGAAAAGCATATACAAACCATAACAGGCGGCTTTACTGGAAAGTTGACGAAGTGTAGCCTCAAATTTGAGATGGCTGTAAAACCGACAACAATGGTTGATAATTACTGAACAAATATTTGTTTGACTCTTTCAGTTGTTTTAATTACTTGTTTCAAATCCCGGGCTTCTCATACTTAGTTTTGGTGCTCCTGACATAAGAAGACATGGGCAGGTCACTGTAACACTTAAGAGTTTGAGGGGAATTGAAACTTTTAATTCATCTTTATTCGGAGGTCAATCTGCTTTAATGCTGTATCTAGAAATACAGAATGTGTAGTCATGCTTTTAAAATTCCTCCAGTCAGTACCTGGATTTTCTTCCCAGGAAACAGAAGCTTCCCCTCTGTGGCCCTGAGCATTAGTTCAGGGTATAGGTGTTGCTGAACAATGACTGTCTGTGCTTCTAGGATGACCGATTGGCCTTTGCCCCTATGCATCTTAAGAGCAAGTTCCTGGCGATTAGGGGAGGTGCAGGCTCAGTTAGACAAGAGACAGTCAGCATGAGGCAGTGGGATTAGCACCTGCCCTGCCACTCCCCATCTCTGCAGCCAAGAAGTCAGCAGTGAAATGGGAATAGAAAGGCCCAGCTGCTCCTCCGCAATGCTGCAGGTGCTCAGCAGAGTGCTGGACCGGCAGTGAGTGTTAGTAAGCGGCAGCTGTGATTCGGGAATGTTTTACTGGGGAATATGTGGCAAATTCTAAACAATGGATTGACCGGGCCTTGAGGTCATAACGTGTTTATGATCCTGAGTCGCAGGTGCACCCTCATGTTTTCAACAGGCGTATTTCATACACAGAATGTCATCTTTTAAAAATTACACTCTAATTTCTCAAACTGAAAACCTCTACTACCAGCTGTGTAGCAAAGAAGAGACTTTATTTTTGACCCTCTGTTGGGGATCAGATCTGGAGCTGAGAAAGCTACCCAGGTGCTGCTCACCAGGATGGTGTCTTAGTTTGGCTTCTATCGCTGTGAGGAAACACCATGACCAAAAAGCAAGTAGGGGAGGAAAGGGTTTAATTGGCTTACACTTCTAGATCATAGTTCATCATTGGAGGAAGTCAGGACAGGCACTCAAGCAGGGTAGAACTTGGAGACAGGAGCTGATGCAGAGACCATGGAGCACTGCTGTCCAGTGGCTTCCTTCCCTTGGATTTTTCAGCCTGCTTTCTTATAGAACCCAGGAAGACCAGCCCAGGCATGGCACCGCCCACCATGGCCTGGGCCCTCCCGCACTGTTCACTAGTAAGACAGTGCTCTACAGGCTTGCCTACAAGCAGATCTAATGGAGGTAATTTCTCATCTTCTGAGATGACTCTACCTCTTTGTGCAACTGACATAAAACTAGACAGTATGGATGGGATGGAGCTAGGTCTACAAACATTCATACTCTCCTGACAACCAGAGTAAATATGAGTGCCCATTTTATTCAACTCATCACGAATCCACAGTGGAGATACAAGAAAAATAGGAAACGCTGATAAACATGGCAGAATTTCCAAAGAAATTCTACATTCATCACTGTTCTTGTTGGCTCCCCCGCTAGCTATCTGTCTTAGTTAGGGTTGTACTGCTGTGAACAGATACCATGACCAAAGCAACTCCTGTAAGGACATTTAATTGGGGCTGGCTTACATGTTTTTAGAGGTTTAATCCATTATCATCAAGGCAGGAGTGTGGTAGCATCCAGGCAGGCATGGTGCAGGAGGAGCTGAGGGTTCTAATCTTCATCTGAAGGTTGCTAACAGAATACTCACTTCCAGGCAGCTAGGATGAGGGTCTTATAGCCCACACCCACAGTGACACACCTACTCCAACAGGCAATACCTTCTAATAGTGCCACTTCCTGGGCCAAACATATACAAGCCATCACATTTTCCAACCATGTGATGGAACAAACATTAGGGTTAAACTGATTAAATTACAAAAGAATAGGTGGATTTTATTTGGTCTGGATTCTCACTCATTCAGTAGTTTTCTGTTGCCAGCTCTCAGTTACTGACTAGCAGCTACTGGTAGGAATGTATCAGACATTTGTGCTGGGAAATGTGTCCAGGGGCTCACATTTAATAAGTCCACACTCCACCTCTGAGCTCCACTGTCATCGCAACTTTGTCTGAGCTTTTAACTTTAGTTATTTTGAGAATTAAATACACAGATGCTGTTTTTCACCATTTCCAAGCTTCCCTCTGCCCTTGAGCTCCTTCTGTACCACCGACTCCCTCTCAAATGTATGACCTTCTATAATTGATGTCAATGTTCATATGTACACACATCTACAATGAGTATTCTATGCATGTACACAGCGCATGTATATGTGAACACACACACACACACACACACACACACTTCTATCCATCCTGCTTTGTCCACTTAGTAGGACTTGCTCACATGTATATTTTCAGGCTGACCACTTGAGGCTGGAGAACCCAATTTCGCCTCTCCCAGCTGTCGTTGATTTCTGTAGCTGTCCATCTAGGGGCGGGGCCTTGAGGTTTGTATGTAGTCGGTGCTGTGTCTGTTCAGATCCTCAGTGTCTGTCCTTCCCTCAGGAGCACCTGTTGCTTATACCACAGAGCTCCCACAAGCCACCAATTGACAACAGTGTCCTGCGGCATTAAAACTTTAGTATGACATTGAAAATCCGTAGGAAAGCCGTTTGAGTAAATCCTGCAGTTTCTCTCTGCCACCTTCCGCTAAGCCATAGTTATTCTAACAATATTTCATTATATAGTTTCCACTAAATTCAACTGCTTTAGATGTAAAGAAAATTTCGAAGTGATTTCAAAGTATCTGTGTAAATATTTTTCCAAAGAGTGTTTATTTGATTTGTATATCCTTCAAGTGGCGATGGTTTCAAGTGCAAAGTTAAATCTTTATTTAATGAAAAAATATTAAATCAACAATCTATGTGTTTTAAACTCCCCGTGTTCAGAATTACAAAACCCATATAGATTAGCTTGAGCCTCAGGGGAAGTCACTGGCTCCTGGTGTGAAGTGCAGGCGTTGGAGACCAGAGTCTCAGGATTGCTGAAGGCGAGCATCCTTCTGTCCATCCGCCTGCCTCATCACGACGTGTGTCTCCTGCTGCTAAGGACTGTCTCAGTTGAAATGCCCAGGCCCAGGGGACGGGCATTATGTGGATCTGTGAATGATTGCACTGCCATTTTTTTCTTCTTAGTATATGTTGATAGTGTAATGTGATCATGCACCCTGTTCCTTCCTCTGCGTTCTCCTCTCCTCTCCTTGCCAGTGGCCCCTGGCTCATTTTCATGTAGTTCCCTCTACCAGGTTTGACATACGAGACAAGATGATGCCTATCCCTGAGGGGCCGGCTTACCTCATTTAATGCACTGGCCCCCAGTTCCCTGCAGATGGCATAATCTCCGTCTTCATTGTGGCCAAACTCCTATTGTGTGTGTATACATTTTATTTATTCATTAGTCCACTGATGCACACCTAGCCTGATTATTCTATAGCTTGGTTATTATCGGTAGTGAGGTAATGAACATGGGCATGCAGCTATTGCTATAGAGAGCTGATTCTGGCTCTTTTGGAAATATATATTCTCAAAAGCGGTATATATGTATGTATCAGATGGGAATTCTGTTTTTCGGTTTTTGAGGAACTTCCATATTGATCTTCCTCATAACCAGATACTCCTGCCAGCAATGAATAAGCTCAGCCAGCTCCCAGCCCCCACCCCACAAGGAAAACAAACTGATATAGTAGGGGAGGAAGAAGTCAAATTCCCATCAGTTCGCAGATGGTATGCAGATGGTATGCAGATGATATGCAGATGATATGCAGATGGTCTGGTGGTTTACAGACCCCAAAGGCCCCCACTGCAAGCCTTTGCACTTAGAGCAAAGTAACAGGTTACAGGATGACTGTGTTAGTAGACAGGAGCCGAGAGGGAAAGGAATGTCCAGAGGCTGCCGATGGACAGAGGGTCTTCTTTTCCAGTGTCTACGCTCACTGAGAAGAAATAGCTCAGACATTAGCCCCATTTATAATAGCCCCAAATCAAACAAAAGTCAAACCTAGGCATAAGCTATGTCACATAAATCACCAGAAATGAAAATTGTAGAAGACCCAAGATGACGGAATGACCTCTTAATGTTTGTAGCACGGCAGAATTAATATTAATTGGTCACATTACATTTACGTTTTGTTTCTTTCTAGGCTTAATTATATTTACCCTTTTGATTTAGTATTTTTTATTTTGTTCTTAACACAAGATCTGCTGGACCGTGGTGGTGCCCACCTGTAATCCCAGCACTCTGGGAGGCAGAGCCAGGCGGATTTCTGAGTTTGAGGCCAGCCTGGTCTACAGAATGAGTTCCAGGACAGCCAGGGCTACACAGAGAAACCCTGTCTCAGGGGAAAAAAAACCACCAGATTTTACTGTGCAGGCCAGTATGACCATGAACTCATAGCAATCTTCCTGTCTTAGCCTCCCAAATACTGAGATTATAGGTGTATCACCCTACCCAGCCAACCCTTTTCTTAAATAGCATTTATTTTAGGTAAATATGTATATTGCTTCATTTGCTTGAGTTGACATAGATAATACTATCATTATGATGTAGTATTAAAATAATTCCCTATAGTAACTTTTTTCCTTTAAAATTAACAAAAATGGAAGGTGGGTGTGGTTGGTGCATCCTTCAATCGCAGCACTTGGAAGACACACAGATGGATCTCTGTGAGTTCAAGGCCAGCCTGGTCTGCATAGGGAGTTCCAGAGCTTCATGGTGTGACTCTGTCTCAGTGGGGGGGGGGCAGTGTTAGACAGCAGCTGTAGAGCAGAGAGAAACATGATGAGAAGAACATATCCTATACCGGGCCCACTGCTTCTAGAGCTGTTACCCCAGGGTAGGACAACAATTAGTATTTTAGGGTTACAGAGTGTCAATCAAGCCTTCAAACCTCTTCTTTGGTGGCTTCATGTGACTGCCTTAAAGGCATAGTCTAAAACTGCTCAGCACAGGTAGGAGCAGTGCTAGCATTTTGTTGTTGTTTAGTGACGAGCCAGATGTATTCAGATTAATAGCCATATTTTAGCCATAATTTTGAGTAGCTAAAGGTAACAACTAAGACTATGTAGTGTCTCTTGTTAGTGATAGTTTCTACTCAGTGAGTCTTCTGAATCTTTTAAGAAGAGCCAAGGGACCTGACGCAGACATGAATCTGGTCATTTTAATCAGAAGCACATAGCTTTCTCTCTTGCTTCCCCACTGTGTTCTTTTCTTTCGTACCTTGCTTTCTGGTCCGAGTGACTAGAAGCTGAGTAAGAGCCCGTCAGTGGTGAGTAGATGGCTTCCTGGCACCCACACTACTGAGGCCCACGAAAAACAGCTGTGTGTGGGGAGTGAGGGGAGGGGCGGGGTACATGCTTCTGGGCATGGTATACATATGAGTGTAGGTGCATACATGCATATGTGTGCTTGTCCAGTGGAGGTCAGAGGACAGACTCTGTGTCATGTCTCAGGTGCCTTCCACCTGTTGTTTGAGACAAGGTCTCTCATTGTCCTGAAATGTCACCAAGTAAGTTAGACCAACTGATCGGAAGGCTGCAAGAGCCCAGCTGTCTCCACTGCCCACTTCCCTGTCAGTGTCTCTGGCCCTGTGTGGTCTGGGGGGATGCAAACTCAGGCCTCACACGTCCAAGGCATGTCCTTTACCCCCTGAGCCATCCGCTGAGCCTCTCACGGTGACTCTTAAAAGCCCTTGTTAAGTTTTCCTTTTGTTTAGTGTAGCACACTCATACAAAGTTTGGGTGTAGGCGATCTGTTTTTCCTGTTGTGCTGTCTTTGAGATGGTAATTTTTTTAACCAACTCATACTTTTTATATTCATGCTCTAGAATAAAGACACAGAAACAAAAAGCCTGTAAGGGAAAACATCCCGTAGACATTAAGAACCGTCTTTAGCCATGTGCTCCTCCCCCACAGAACTCCTCTCTGCTCTTGAGTCTCCACAGCTTTCACTCACTCCCTTCCCATCCCTGACTTCTCCTCTGTGCCTCCGTGCACCCCCAAGGCCTCGGGGGCTTATCCCCGGACATGCTAGCCTGTACAGATCGCATCTCTGTCTGCAGTTGTGTCTCCATGGTAACGAGATGCAGAAAGTGCTGAGGGAGCACATTGGGTCTGGGCTGGCCCGAGCGAGTGCTGTGGCCTTTGCAGGAATCGCACTTGATCCCCAAGCAGAGTGCTGAAGCCAGAGAGCAGCACACTGGGGTGCTGGGGTGTCTTGCTGGAGGTCCCTGATAAAGGACACAGATGTGGCAGGTTTATTAGCAACAGTATTCCAGGATGAAGCTAATTTACAGTTTGTAAGTGCTTTCTTCAGTTGGAACAAAAACTTTAAACTTTCCCCTTCTTTTTCAGGAAGCCAGATGCTCCAGTGCCGAATGGCGAAAGTGAGAAAGCCGTAGAAGAAAGTTCAGATAGTGACTCTTCCTTCAGTGACTGAGCTGGGCCGTGGAATCACACAGAATGTGGAAGGCTGTATTTACCTTCTAGGCAAGAGCCTAAGCTCTGTTAGCTCTCGGTGATAAAAATCACCAACTGCTACATACCTACCCCAACCTTTCTCTGTTTAAAAATAATAATGATAATAATAATAATAATAAAGCATTTATAATCTTTCGATATGGTTTGTTAAGCAAATAAAATGCTCTGAAATTAACAAGAGAACAACATAAATTGCTACAAGTCCTGTGAATAATAAGATGGGTCCAATGACATTCTAAAGTGGGGTGAGTGGGTTTACTGATCGAAACTTTCTCATGTCAGAATAAGAGAATGGGACTAAGTTTTCAATTTAGTGAGTGGTAGTTTGAAAATTGTTGTATGTTTTTATTTTGTAAGCTTATTGAAGAAAGTTCTGATGGAAATTTGTACTACGGTGAGATTTCCAGTCATTGTTGGAAACTTATACACAGCTATTATGGAATTCACTGACAGTATTTGATAGTATGTGTGTATGTGTGTGTGTGTGTGTGTGTGTATACATGCATATATAGAGATATGTATACTTTAAATTGTGTGTGTGCGTGTATGTATGTATATATATATGTGTGTATATATATACATATATATATATATATATATATATATATATGCCTTAGCCAATAATTTATATATTACCAAAGTCAGATGTCTTATTGTATCTATTACTAAATAGAAATAGTGGGGGTGATTACAGCATGGTTCAGAGTGCTGAGTCATCACTGTCATTGACTCCTTGGTCTCCTTGACAGAACACTACATTTCTTTTGTTATTTGGATTTGGTTTTTTTGAGACAGGGTTTCTCTGTGTAGGCCTGGCTGTCCTGGAACTCGCTCTGTAGACCAGGCTGGCCTTGAACTCAGAAATCCGCCTGCCTCTGCTTCCCAGAGTGCTGGGATTACAGGTGTGCGCCACCGCCACCTGGCCCTTGTTAGTGTGTTTTTCCACTATCGTGTAGGCATCTGGGTGTAGGAAGATTGAGGCTAGAACATTACATTTCGAAGGTTAAAATGTTCTCACATCACCTTGCAAGTAAATCTTCATAACAAATTATTTAAACACAGCCTAGAAAAATTTCTACAATGCCTAGGTGGAAAGATATAGAAAAGCACTTGATTAGTAGGGTTCTTTTATATAGATAATATCCACAGATCTATACATTCACCTCACTCCAAATCCCCATTTTTCCTATTTTTAAAATCTTGCTTTAGTGATACATTTGTTAAATTAATAAATATCAATGTATTATTTTTTTTTTACTAGTCTACAGATTCTATTGAGACCCACTGTTCTGGGCAGATCTGTGGGTTTTGACAAGCATATAATAGCTTCAACATTATGGGTCCATACAAAGTAACTTTAGTTTCTTCCAAACCCCCTGTAGTCCATACTCTCTTCTAAAACAGACGGTAGAGGAAGCAGCCGGTAACCGTAGGTTTCAGTTTGGGCCCCGGGTTCAGCTGCGACAGCAGGAAGGATAGCTGGTCTCACTAATCTCGTATAGTGTTTTAAGAGTATGGTTTGATATCCTCTCTGAAGTCTTGGAGGTGAGAGTAGACAATATGGAACTCGGGCAAGTTTATCAAGATTGTAGGCTACAAAGATCAATAGAGTAAAATCAGCTGGGAGTGTCCCCAGCACCTTTCCCATGAAGTTTCTAAGGGAAAATGGGTAGGTTTAAGCCTAGGGAGGGGAGGGGAGGGGAGGGGAAGGGAGGGGAGGGGAAGGGAGGGGAGGGGAGGGGAGGGAAGGGAAGGGAGGGAGGGAAGGGTATGGGGGGGGAGAGAAAGAAAACATGCTTGGAATAAACTATGTGGGAAGGCAAGAGAACTGTTATTAGAAACAATCCAGGTGAGCCTCAGAAAGACAAAATAACCAATGTAAAAAATAGGCTTCCACTGACTGGATATTGGAACACTGGAAGATCAATTCACAATAATAACTACTATAAATTGAAACACTATGGATACATGTCTTTCATTATCCAGGTCCGTAGTTTCACCAACCAAGGTGATTCATCCAAATCTCCATCTCCAGTCCAGGATGGACACACACACACACACACACACACACACACACACACGCTCCAGACTTGCTGCACCTCCTTTGACCCTGGGTAGCATCACCTGGGAGTCCAAAGTGCTCCAAAGTCAAATTCTCAGTTTAAACTACTGTTTCCCCTAAACCTGTCCTCCTTTGTGCTATTGAATTCAGTAATTTGTGACTGATCAGCGTGGCCTTGAATCCGTTATTCGTCCAGACCACACCCCTACACACACACACACACACACACACACATACATACACACACACACACACAGACACACACACACACACACACACACACACACACACACACACGGGCACACACTTAGGAATCCCTGCTAGCCATTATATCAGCGGACTTTTCTGCTGCTGGGACAAAATGCCACGGCCTAAAGTAACTCATCAGTGAAACACACTGATGGCGGTAGACAGTTCCTAGTGGCAGGCAGGCAGGCATGGACGCTGATTCAGGAAGCTGACCTCTCACCTGCAAACAGGAGCAGGACAAGGTTCGAAACACTCAAAGCTATCCCCCATGATGGACCTCCTCCAGCATAACGCCCCCCCCCAAAAAAAAAACAGCACCACCAACCAAGCGTCACGTGTTCAAATACATAAGCCCCGGGGGGCGGGGGTTGGGGGGGTGGCAGATTTTACTGAAAGTATACAGCAGCAAGGTCATGAAAAATGAACCCTACTCAACTGCAAATGAAGCAGGGGCAGCCATTGTGGAAAGCAAAGGTAATAGGATTCAGCTGTCCCACTCCTCAGTGTACACTTGGAGTTCCTAGCTTGTCCGTCTCTTGCTGTGATACAACACTAACCAAGCCAACTTGGGAGCCCAACCTCTCTTAGGCTAGGGATTATTCAACAAGACAAGTTCCTTCTCCTGAGGGCTCTCTGCTCAGTTCATATGTAAAGAAGGTTTTCTGCTCGGCCGTGGGAACGTGCAGCATCCGGCCTCTGTGCGCTGAGGATGCTCCAGATTTCTCCCTCCGCGGCTTCTTTTGCAGCCTTGCTCACAACCACAGACGACTACAGTTTAGCTAAAGCCCCAGGGAGACTCTTTGCCGGTGTCTGGTTCCAGCTCCTCTCTCTAGCATTCTGGGCCCTGAATTGTACTCCTTTGGTATCTTTATAATCTAAACTCTGTCTGCCCAGTTCAGGGAGACTGCCAAGCTGTCCTGAGTGCTTCCCTGTACACCCGTCCTGGAAACTGTACCATTCAGGAGAACGCCTGTATGGCCTGATTTGCCAATATCCAAAAAAGTCAATGTGTGAGAAATGTTTAACGTTTTAAAGAAAAGATTAATTTTGTTTCCGTTACTCCCTCGTGGCGGTAAGTGTTTGAGGTCATAGAACTGGAGTTATGAGCATGGAGTTAAGGAGTCGTTAACTATGAGGTAATGAGTTACCACCTCGTTACGAGTGACTGATGAACGTGCCCCTCACCCCGCCCTCTGGAAGAGCGGCAAGCACCGATTAACCACTGAGCCATCCCACCAGCTCCCAGCGCCTTGATTAGACTGTAACTAGACTGTTAATTTAATTGCAACCTTGGCCTTTTCAGCTAAGCTGACAGAATAGGGCTTTGTGCGTTCAGGATATGCAACAGTTATTGAATGAATGGGGCCCCATTTCCTCCCGCTTTCATCAATGAACTTCTTGTATACCATATTATCTGTTCTTGTTCTCTTCCAAAACACAAATTCTTTACCCATCATGCTGTGGCCTATATACTTCCATATCCTATCTTAAATGTTGACGGAAATCACCAAGAAACCCCCATGAACATGCCGGCCCCTTCTTGAGTAGACCCTCCAGGCAATTCCGTGTCCCTGTCTAATGTAGATGTCTGAATTGTCTGAAGAGGAAATGCCTCGAATGTTGCATCTGCCAAAATATTTCATTACCTGGCCCTGATCTAATTCCTTAATTTATATCCCACAGACCGAAAGTTCTAGAATTGGCTAATATTGGCACATTAGCTCTGTTTTCCAGTCCATCTTCTAAAATTGCCTTAAGAAACAGTTTCCTTATTCTGATCTTGTTGAAGGACAACTGAATTCAGTCTAAGGTTGATGTCTATGCCAGGACACACAGCACAGGGCTTCTTTGCCATGTCCCAGGTGGTCTTCTTCATCCCTGTCACCCCATCCGGCCCCTTGGAAAGCCAGAATAACATGACCAGAGTGCAATGTCACTTGCCACCCAGCACCTAGGTAAAAAGAAAAAAAACAAAATAATTCACTTTAAAAAAAAAATCTGCTCGCCACCTGGTGGTGGTGCTTGCCTTTAATCCCAGCACTTGGGAGGCAGAGGCAGGCGGATTTCTGAGTTCAAGGTCAGCCTGGTCTACAGAGTGAGTTCCAGGACAGTCAGGACTACGCAGAGAAACCCTGTCTCAAGAAACAAAAACAAAAACACAAGCAAATCTGCTGTGGTATTAAATGTAAAAACTTTTTAAAGTGGAACTCATTGTATGTAACTCTATTCTGTTAACGTCATTCCCAAATGAAAATGCAATATAAGAAGTCACATAACAAGCCACAGCATGTGACCTGCTACTGACATGTTTTTGTTCAGTGTTTGCTTTTATCTTGATTTTGTTCTTTTGTTTTTATATTTTTTTCCTTTGGGACTTTTTTTTTTAATAAATATGAGACTTCTCCTTTTTATGTGGCGAGCCTTGTATGTCAGATGCAGAGCTCCTATAATTCAGGGAGCCCGTGTAAGACCCAGGACCCTTTAACCTGCCTGCTTTCAGCTCCTGGACAAAGCTTCCGTTGTCACTTTCAATGGCAAGGGAAGTATAAGAGAAAAGAGTTTCCTCATGAGGTCTTGTCTTCTTTATTGGAAATAATCTCAGCTGCAGACTAGAGGCAGGATAGCATAGTGAACTAAGACACCTCTGTCTGGACTCAGTTTACAATTTTTGTGTCTCTCTCGTTTCCTTTTATTGAGAATATATTTTTTTCCTCATATAATTTATCCTGACTATGGTTTTCCCTCCTGCTACTGCTCCTAGCTCCCCCCACCTCCTCTCCAATTGAGATCCACCCCCTTTCTTCTTTCGTTAGAAAAACAAACAGGCTTCAGAAGGGATAATAAAATTAGATAAAACCTAACACAACCACAATAGGCCAGTATAAACAAACAGAAGGAAAAGAGCCCCCACCCCAAAGGCACAGGAAACAGATATAGATGCACAGAACCACTTGTTCCCTATCTCTGGAATTCTATAAAAAAAAAGAAAAACTGCTAGCCGTAATATATACCCTTTAGGGTAAACGAGAGACAGAGAAGGGAGCAGAGGAAGAGACAAGAGACAGAGAGACAGAAACAGAAAATATTTTATTCTATATAATAGAAATAGAATATAAATATGTGTAATAAAATTTTTTTTAAGACTTGTCAAGATATTAGGAGACAACAAACCTCCAAAGATGCAGTTGAGTTCATTTTCTGCTATCCATCTACTGCTGGGCACACAGCCTACCCTTATGAAGTAGTTTGTTTCTCCCTTGGAGAAAACTAAATTTTCATTTGCAAGTGGTTATCAATTGGAGATGGCTTCTGCATTGGGAATGGGGTCATGTGTCGTCCATTTAATTTTCACTGAGGCTCATGGGCCATGTAGTCTCAGGTTCTTGGTCACCAAGCAGTGTTGGGTATGGGTTCTATCATGTGGAACGGGCCTTAGGTCAAATCAGATAGAGACTGCCTAATCCGACAAGATTGTGCCACCATTTCACTAGTTACACTAGCATCTCATTCGGGTAGGACACCACTGTGCACCAAAACCCTCTGTAGCTTTGTTGGTATTTATGGTTTCCCCTTTGGTGGCGTGAACTCTCAGCTCCTTCTCCAGCACCATGTCTGCCTACATGCCCCCATGCTTCCCACCATGACGATAAGAGACTAAACTCCTGAAACTTGAAGTCATCCCCAATTACATTTTCCTCTACAAGAGTTGCCATGGTCATCGGGTCTCTTCCCAGTAATAGAAACGCAAACAATGACGTATAGCTGAATCTTGAGGTAGATCGCTTCCCACCTTCCTGAGGAACCGCCACATGGATTTCCATAATAGCTGTACACTTTCTCACTCCTCCAGCGATGGTGTCCTCCTTCTTCTACAGCCTCCAGCACGAGCTCTTTCTTGATCGCAGCCATTCCGACAGGTCTAAGATGAAACCCCAAAGTCGCTTTGACTTACATTTCCCTGATGACTAAGGATGCTGAACATTTCTTTGTTTCTCAACCACCTGAGCTTCCTTCCTCCTTGGATAATACCGTTGAGATCATTTTCAATTGGGTTATTTGCTGTCTTGACGTCTAATTTTCTGAGTCCTTTATATATTTTGGATGTGGAGTTGGTGAAGTCTTTTCCTATTCCGTAGGCTGCCACTTCGTACAAATAATGGTGGCCTTTGCTTTACAGCTTTCATTTTTGTGAAGTCCAGTTTATTAATTATTCATCTTAATGCCTGTGTTAGCAGTGTTCTCCTTAGGAAGTATTATTCCCGTGCCATTGAGTTCAAGGCTCTTCCAGACTTTCTCTTCTATCAAGTTCAGTGTATCTGGTTTTACGTTGAGGTCTTTGATCCACTTGGACTTGAGTTTTGTGCATGGTGATGAACACGGATTTGGTGCATTTCTTCCACAGGCAGACATACAGTTGACCAACATCATTTACTGAAGGTGCTCTCTTTTTTTTCCAGTGTGTATTTCTGGCTTCTTTCTCAATATTCTTTGTCTATGGCTGTGGATTTATATCCAGGTCCTCAATTAGATTCTATTCATCAATGCATCTGCTTTTGTGCCATAACAAAGTTGTTTTTATCGCTGTAGCTCTGTACTACAATTTGAGATAAGGACCGATGATACCTCCAACAGTTCTTTCATTGCTCAGGATTATATTTAGCTGGGGTGTGTGTGTGTGTGTGTGTGTGTGTGTGTGTGTGCTTCCAAATGAAGCCAAAAATTGTCCTTTCAAGATCTGATTGTGTTGGAATTTTGATGGAGATTGCATTGAATCTATAGACTGATTTTGGTGGGAGGGTGGTTTTTATATATTAATCCTATCAATCCATGAGCATGAGAAATCTTTCCATCTTCTGATCTCTTTAACTTTTTTCTTCAATGTCTTAAAGATTTTTTTAAATCACACCAGTCTTTTTGTTTGTTTGTTTTTGTTTTTGTTTTTGTTTTTTGAGACAGGGTTTCTCTGTGTAGCGCTGGCTGTCCTGGAACTCACTCTGTAGACCAGGCTGGCCTTGAACTCAGAAATCTGCCTGCCCCTGCCTCCCAAGTGCTGGGATTAAAGGCGTGCGCCACCACCGCCCGGCCACACCGGTCTTTTTAAAAATTTATTTATTTTAAAAAAAAATTTATTTATTTATTTTATGTATGTGTGTACACTGTCGCTGTCTTCAGACACACCAGAAGAGGGTATCAGATCCTATTACAGATGGTTGTGAGACACCTTGTGGTTGCTGAGAATTAAACTCCAGACCTCTTAACCACTGAGCCATCTCTCCAACCCTCTCCACAACTTTCATCATGAAGAGAAATTTATTTTTGTCCAAGGCCTATTTGGCATCCAATGAGATGATCATGAGGTTTTGTCTTTCAATTTGTTTATGTGGTGGATTCAATTTATTGATTTACATATGTTAACTCATCCCTGCATCTCTGTGGTGAAACCTACTTGATCACGGTGGATAATCTTTTTGATGTGTTCTTGGAATCAGTTTGTTAATGTTTTATTAAGAATTTTTGTCTCTGTGTTCATAAGGGAAATTGGTCTGTAATTCACTTCCTTTGTTGAGTCTTTATGTGGTTTGGGTATCAGAGTAACTGTGGCCTCATAAAACAAATTAGGCAATGTTTCTTCTGTTTCTGTTTTGTGGAATAATTTGAGGAGAGTTGGCATTAACTCTTCTTTGAAAGTCTGGTGGGACTTTGTGCTGAGACCATCTGGCCCTGAGTTTTGTTTCAGTTAGGAGACTTTTAATGACTGCTTCTACTTTACTAGGGGTTATAGGTCTGTTTATATAGCTTATCTAATCTTGATTTTATTTTGGTTTGTGGTACTATCGAGAAAATTGTCCATTTCTTTTGGATTTTCCAGTTTCGTGGAGTAAAGTTTTTAAATTACGTGCTAACGAATCTCTGGATTTCCTTGATTTCTATTGTTATACCCCTTTTCATCTCTAATTTTGTTAATTTTTATATTCTTTCTCTTCCTTTTAGGTAATTTGGGTGTTTATTATCAATCTTAGTGATTTTCATAAAGAATCAACTCTTTGTTTCATTGATTCTTTGTGCTGTTATTGTTTGTTTGTTTGTTTGTTTTTATTGATTTCACCCTGCATTTGATTATTTCTTGCCATCTACCCCCTTTTGGGTGTGATTTCTTCTTTTTTGTTCTAGAGTTTTCTATCATACTGTTAAGTTACTAGTATGAGATATCTCCAATTTTTTTAATAGACACTTAGTGCTATGAACTTGCCTCTTAGAACTGCCTTCATTATGTCCCGTAAGTTTGAGTATGTTATATATTCATGTTTATTGAATTCTAGAAAGTCATTTCTTTATTGATCCATTTTCAGTTCAGTGGAGAGTTGTTCAGTTTCCATAAGTTTGTAAGCGTCCTATTTTGTTTTGTTGTGTTTTCTGTTGTAGTTAGTGTGCGGCTTTAATCTGTGGTGCTCCTATAGGATGCAAGATGTTATTTCAGTTCTCTTGTGTCTGTTGAGACTTGTTTTGTGTCCAATTATGTGGTCATTTTTGGAGAAAGTTCCATGAGATGCTGAGAAGAAGGTATATTCTTTTGTGTTCAGGTGACAAGTTCTGTAGATATCTGTTAGGTCTGTTTGTTTTATAACATTAATTAACTCCAGCATTTCTCTGTTTTGTTTTTGTCTGGGTGACCTGTCTATTGGCAAGAGTGGGGTATTAAGTCTCCCACTCTCAGTGTGTAAGAGTTAATGTGTGATTTAAGCTGTAGTGGTAGTTCTTTTATAAACGTGGGTGCCCTTGTGTTTGGTGCATAGATATTAAGGATTGCAATGATCTCTTGGTGGTTTGCTTCCTTTGATGTGTATATAGTATCTGTATTAGTCTGGGTTGTCTAGAGTCACAGAACGTATGGGCAGTCTCTATGTAGTTAGGGAATTTGTCGATGATTTACAGTCTGTAGTCCAACTCCCCAACAATAGTCAGCAGCAGCTGTGGATGGAAGTCCAAGGATCTTGCAGTTGCTCAGTCCCACGAGGCAAGCCGGCAAGCAGGAATCAGTCTTCCCTCTTTCAATGTCCTTATATATGTCTCCAGTAAAGAGTGTAGCCCAGATTAAAGGTATGTGTCTCCATGCCTTTAATCCCAGATGATCTTGAACTGGAATCCATAGCCATAATCTGGGATTAAAGGTGTGTGTCTCCATGCCTTTAATCCCAGATGATATTGAACTGGAATCCATAGCCACTATGCTTCAAGATCTCCTTGCTAAATCCAGGTCAGAAATTTATATCTCTGAGCCTCCAGATTAGGATCATAAGTGAGCCTTCCAGTTCTAGATTGTAGTTCATTCCAGATATAGTCAAGTTGACAACCAGGAATAGCCGCTACAGTATCCTTCCCTGGACTCTTCTGATTTGTCAGATATTAAAATGGCTATACCACCTTGCTTCTTATCTCCATGTACTTATAATATCATTTTCAATTCTAAGGTAATGTCTATACTTGGTGTTAAGGTCTGTTTCTTCGATACAGCAGAAGGATGGATCTGGTTTTGCATCCATTTTGGTGGTGGTGGTGGTGGAGGTGGTGGTGGTATAGGGTGTGAGTGTCTGTGTGTATGTGTGTGTGCACAGTGTGTGTTTTCCCCTCTTGATTTTCTGATCTGGGATTCTTTGTGTTTTCTTGGGTGTGGTTAACTTCTTTAGATTGACGTTTTCCTCCTAGTACCTTCTATAGGGCTGGATTTATAGACAGATATTGCTTAAATGTTCTTTTATCATTTCTCCATTCTGCATGTTTAGTGTTTTGATTATTATTGTGCTGAGGGGACTTTTCTCTCTGGTACAGTCTATTTGGTGGTCTGTATGCTTCTTGTACCTTAGTAGGCATCTCCTTCTTTAGGTTAAAAAGGTTTTCTTCTATGATTTTGTTAAAAATATTTTCTGTGCCTTTGACCTGGGTTTCTTCTCCTTCCTCTATTCCTATTGTTCTTAGATTTGGTCTTTTCATAGTGTCCAAGACTTCCTGAATGTTTTATGACAAGAGTTTTTTAGATTTAACATTTCCTTTGACCGAGTATCCATTTCTTCTACTGTGTCTTCAGGGCTTGAGACTCTCTCTTCCACTCTGTTGAAGAGTTTCCCACTCTCTTCTCTCGTACTCTGTTGATGAAGCTTACAACTGACATTCCTAAGTTCTCCATTTCCATATTTCTCTCTACTTGGGTTTTCTTTATTGATTCTCCCTCCACTTTCAGAATTTCACTCATCTCCTTCCACTCTGTGCTTTTGTTAATATTTTAAAAGGATTCATTCATTTCCTTTTTAAGGCTCTCTATCACATTCATAACAATTATTTTTACGGTCCTTGTCTTGTGCTTCCACTATGTTCCAATCCTCAGGGCATACTGCGGTAGGGTTTCTGGGCTCTAGTACTATCCTGGCTGTTAGTGTGGGTTTTTGTTTGTTTGTTTGTTTGTTTGTTTTTGTTGTTGTTTGTTGGTTGGTTTTTTGTTTGTTTGTTTGTTTTTGTTTTTTGAGACAGGGTTTCTCTGTGTAGCACTGGCTATCCTGGAACTCACTCTGTAGACCAGGCTGGCCTTGAACTCAGAAATCCAGCCTGCCTCTGCCTCCCAAGTGCTGGGATTAAAGGTGTGCGCCACCACCACCTGGCCCTTGTTAGTGTGTTTTTACACTATCGTGTAGGCATCTGAGTGTAGGAAGATTGAAATTCTTAGTACTGATGTCTGATCTTATCTTTTTGGGTGGGCGTTTTGTTCTTTGGTTTCTGTTGCTGTTGCTGGTTCTTAGGGGGCTATGTGGCTGCGTTGCCTAGTAGGGAGTGCTTCTGGGACCCTGCCATGTGTGGCCACTGGGGGGTTCTGGGTAAAATGTGTTTCTAGATCCTGACAACTGACACTTTGAAGTGGGCATGGGATGGGGTGGTGGTGAGGAGTACACAGGAGAGAGGAAAGCAGGGTGTACCACCAGGCTCTATCTCTCCATAGACAGTTGAATGTATAGAGTTTCTTTGCTTCGTATTAAAAAAATATTATTAATTAATATTCGTAATTATTTTTCAGTTTGTTAGAATATGCAGCTTAGTTAAATCAGTAAAGCACCAACAGGTATTAATACAAAGTTCTGTAGAATTAATTTAGTAAAGAGAAATGTAAGGGCCATTTCAGGGTCAGAAAGATGTCTAAGTCAGAGAAGGGTTTTCTGTGCAAGTATAAGGACCTTCATTCAGACCCTAGAACTCACATAAGACAGACATGGCGGTGCATGTTTGCAATCCCAGTACTGAGGAGGGATTCCTGGGGCTCCCTGACCAGCTAACCTGGGCTACTTTGCCAGATCCAGGTCAATAAGAGACTGAGAAACCCTATCACAAATGAAAAACAAAAACAAGGTAAAACAACATCAAAGATGGACAGTACTGAAGGCACAGACAGAGACAGACAGACAGACACACACACATATCCACACAAACATACACATACACACACGCACATACATACACAGACACATATATACATACACATCCCCTAACCCCCCAAAAATCTCATCTTGACTTTACAGATGAAGTACAGAAACATCTTGAACATAAAACTTCTAGAACACAGGTGGGTGTCATCTATAACACTGGCATAAAAAGGCCGAGTTTAATTTATTTTTCCCTCCTTGTATCTGTCCTAATAATTATAATTTGAGAGCAGTGAACTTTCAATGTTCACTGTAATTATTGGGCCAAAGAGGTTGCAGTTGAAGAGGCTACAAAATTCAGCATGGAAGGGGGGGGGGAGAGAGAGAGAGAAAGAAAGAGAGACAAAGTCAAAATAAGTTTCTCCTCCTGCAGGGGCAGCGTGAGAGAGAACAGCTTGTTTGCTAATTGCACAATGAAGTCATCGCGGGCGAGACAGTGTGCGAAATGCTCAACATAAGAGTCCTTCCGTTTCATCTTGCTCTGCAGGATAACGCTGGTGACAGGTATTTAAGAACTGCGTGTTCTTCCAAAAGGTTCACTGTCTACTGAGTACTCTCAGCCCATCCGTACACATAAAGTGCTCCCAACTCTTTTGAAGCACAGCAGACCCCTCTGTGTGACAGGCACGCCTCGGGTTGTAATTCTCCCTTTTGTATTTCAAAGTCATAACTTAACGTCTGAATTTTTTTTTTTTTTTTTGCTTGCTTACACTTCAAAGACAGTGGATAAGCCCTTGCTTTTTTTTTTTTTTTAAACAAAGCCCATTTGTATTTAGAAACAAACTCACTTCCTAAAGGCAAAGAGCCTTGCAGATTGAAGTAAGATGCTTTACGTGGTATCGCAGACTAAGCTTATTTTCGTTGTATATATAATAAGTTCCATTTGGTTTCAGATCCTTGAGGCAATGTCACAGTCTATGAAATGCTAGCATACACCAAGTTCATGGAATCACAGGAGTTTTGTTGATATAAACCTGGAAAGGTCATAGAATTAGAGCAAATTAGGCTAAAAGTCCATCTGATGGTCAAACGTTACATTTCTTCTAGCTCATAAGAGAAAAACTTGGAGCCTCGCAGTTGAATCCGGGAATCCCTTTCTCACAGTTTCTTGCTGTTCACCATCCTGAAAGCTGAAAGCGAACCAACCCTTCAAGCACCACTGCCTCTTGAGAACTGGCCATTGTTGATTGATATTCTAACAGTCGCTGGCTCCCAGCTCTTTGCGGGAGAGCAGGATTTAGCAATAACTTCTGCAGAAAGGGCGAGTCCATCTGAAGATGTCAGGCGACAGTTTGCCTGATGTGAAAGTTACTCATGCAGGCGCTCCCCCTTTGTCCGGCTGCTTTTTAATGACCAAAAGTAATGAGCCCTTTTAAGACTTGTGTTTCACCAATTTTTTTTTTATAATATGCAAACTGTACAGAACACTGTGACCCTTAAAGCAAGCTGGCAATGACGCTAATCTCCATGGAAATGCTGAGATGCAGATAAACAATCCCAGACAATAGATAAGAATGCACTAACCTGTTTATTAGTCTTTGAATGTCTTCCTAGTGTTCCTGTGAGCAAGTTCTCTACAAGGAAAAAAGAAAAGTGAGAAGAAGCAGGGAGGCGGTGCTGTCTTATTATGAAATAGAAAATAACATTGCCTTTCAGCAGTTCTGCCAATAAAATGGAAATATAAGCCATGTGTTTTTTTTAAATTTTAGTCGCATCCAAATACTAAAATTAAAAAGAAATATTTAAATTTTCCTTCAACATTGTTAATCTATCCCAGCACCCCACCAGTAAGAATGTATGAGTGAGTAGCTGACATTATTTTTCTCATACTGTCTTTGATATTGGCCATATTCTCCTGTATCCCAGACTGGCCTACAACTTCCTCTATAGCTGAAGATGCCCATAGACTCTTGCCTCCAGATCCCTAGCCCTGCAATTACATCTGCATGCCAATAATCCCAATTGTATAAGGTACTGGAGCTACAGCTCAGGACCCGGGCAAACATCCTGCCAACATAGGGGTCCCCGGCCTCACCACATTTCAAATGGTCAAGGATCACATGTGGCCTAAAGGGCCATTGTGTTGGTTAGAGGAACATTTATTGCATTTTAAGAAGTAGTAGAGTCACGTCAATGGAGAACCCTTGCAATTTTCCCTATGGTCTTGGTAAGAAATTAGACAGACCCTCTGGCACCTGAGGTCCGACATTTCTGTCCAAATTGATCATGCCTTTACATGGTACCAGGAAGCAGGCTCACCGGAGCCAACCTGCTGGTAATTGGCCACAAAGCCAAAGGTGAATCTTGGTTGCTGGCTACAATGTTAATCTTCTAGAAGCTTCCTCGGCTACAGACCTGTGCTCTCACAAGAGGCTGATTTGAACTCAAGAATAAATCCCCGGGTGTCTGATGGATGCAAAGCTACTGTAACCCGCCCAGCATATCAAGCCGCTCACAGGACTGAGCGCCCATCCCCGGCTACGCACTGACTGTATTCATGTTTATCCCCTCATCACCATGGACTTCAAGCAGCATCCAAGTTACTCAGTCACATGATCGCTCTCCAGCACTCTTCTTGCACGCTCTCTGGGCACATGGGAGTTCCTTCCCACCACCTTTTCACTTTTTTTTTTTTTTTTTTTGAGACAGGGTTTCTCTGTGTAGCCCTGGCTGTCCTGGAACTCACTGTGTAGACCAGGCTGGCCCCCAACTCAGAAATCCGCCTGCCTCTGCCTCCCAGAGTGCTGGGATTACAGGTGTGCACCACCACCGCCTGGCCCTTTTCACTTTTTAACCATGCCACTTTTAGATATAGTTTCTTTCTCACACGCCTTTTACACTGCAAGACACTTTTTCTTCTTGTTTCGTCTCGGATTGTGTCAAAATCCTACTCATCCATTCTGTGGAGTCCAGTATATAGCCCGGATCTGCTTGTTATTCGACAGGAAGTTTCCTTGACATCTAAAATCAACCTTATCTCTAACTCAAGGAGCTGCTACTGCTTCCGTGGGTAAAAGCTCTGACTAAAGTCTTTGTCCTGTACTCATGCAAAGGGTAACCTCTCGGGACAAGCCGCGTGTGAGCTTGCCTTTCAAGGTTTCTGTTGCGACCAGAAAGAAAAAGCAGAGTAAGAATATGGGTTCTATGGGTGGAGGGGGCGGGGAAGGGGGTGCCTCGGCAGGCCCCTGCCTAGTTGTCTCTTCCCCCTGAGGGACCAGGCACACAACAGTATAGCATAGAATAGTTTATTTAGGGCATGGGGAAGAGAGCTAAGGGGGTAGCAGAGGCAGAGAAAAACAGAGAGAAGTAGAGGCCGGCCATGACCACGTGGAAAGGGGGGGAGGGAATGGGGAGAGGAGAGCCCAAGAGGGCAGGAGGGAGGATAAGAGAGTAAAAGAGGCAAGAGAGACAGGAGAGAGAGGAGGGGCAAGAAACCCCTTTCATAGTGGGCCAGACATACCTGGCTGTTGCCAGGTAACAGTTTCCTTTTAATACTATTTAGAAAAGAAGAATTAATGATTTTGAAATATAGCTGTGCCCAAAAGGAATCAAAACTCCAATATGAATCCTTGAACCTCTTTTCGAGAGCCGGAGCCCACACGAATGCACATCCGGGTACCCAGAACCCTCTTAGCACCTCCGTGCCCGTCCCGTTCATGCTTTTAGCCACGGGGCCCCGCTCACCTTCAGCCTCCCCTAATTCAAACTGATCTTCATCCCCCTAAAGCGTGTTCTTCAAACTCTGAAAGCTCCGCAGTGGACGTCACTTCAGCTCAGCATGTCCTACCTGGCCTCAGACTCAACCAGTGTCATCTTACACTGAGCCCCGGGCATGCCGTCCAACAGACACAGAAGCTCATCTTTTCCGTATCACCTAGTCACGTGGTCCAAGCTCTTCTGCCTAATGTCCACGGCCCACCCATGCTGTGACCCTAACGGAGCATCATAATGGGATCTCCTCCTACTCCCTACATAAACTCCAGACAAAATGTACTAATCGACTCCCACCTCTTCCAGCATCTGGGTTTTGTATCTGGAGCATTCATCTTGTTTTCTTAGCTCCCCAAACTCTTGCTGATTGAAATGTGTCTTCAATCCATCAAGTCGCAACAAAAACTGCTACCTCTTCTATGAAGTCCTTCTGGATTTTCCAGGAGGAAATAATCTTTTGGTCCTTTGAATCAATATTAAGCCCTTTTGCCTTTTACATTGTAAGCTTATCTGTGTATCTTGTGTCTCATCTTTTCAATGATAAGACTATAAGGTTCACTCGTTCAATAAATATTTATCTACTGTATGCACTCTAGGAAGACAGAATATTTATGCATGTCTGATTCTGCACGTACTCTGTGAGTATTTGTGCGATACATGACTACATCCTCACTTGTTTGAAAACTATATGTCCAACTGGCTTCATTTTCAGAAAAGAAGAGCAAGAACAGTCTCAAATCGGTCTGAGTGGGAGTTTGTACACAGATGCACTTGACTCTGACCCCACTTAGCCATAGAGACCTTGGCAAGCCCTAACATACACAGAGCCCTCCGCTCTCCGTTTGCACACATTTCTAACAGTAATAATCATGACAACCACCACAACGAGCTGGAGCATCTGGTTTCCAAACCTATTGCAGCTGAGAATCAGCGAATGAGGAGCTAGAAGTAGAAATGGCTAAGCATTTACACGGGCTTAGTAAGACCGACATTAACAGCAAGGAAAGGTCTATAAGGCTAACACATCACACACACACACACACACACACACACACACACACATGCCTATAATAATAATTGAAAATAAAACAGTAATCTGTGGCCATTTAGAACAGGAACAAGCTGTTCTACATATCTCAGAAGGGCCCCGAGGGCTTCTCAGAGGTTATAGGTCACTACTACTTTTAATGTCATTCCCAAGTGTTCCAACGGAATTGTGTTTACAACGCATCATTGCAGAAGAACATATTGGAAACATTTCCATCCAAGACAATTAAAAGTAGAACTTTTTGGTGTTTAAAAGGATAAGTCCTCAGCCATCTATTAAACTCATTTATCCGGAACAAGTCTCCTCCCACCCCACCCCCACCCCCACCCCCACCCCCACCCCCAGACCCTGAAGCCAGGATTTTATTGTACATCCTTGTAATCACTGGGTTCATTTGCCTCGGAACATTTGTTGGCTTCAAGAATTTAGTTGAACCTTCATTCAAGAACTTTCATTCCCATGGTGTCTGCGAAATTGGCCACTCCAAGGGAGCCAGCAGAGGACACAGAAGACGTTGATCTTAGGTTTGTTTGTCCTAGAGATGCTCGGTGAGAGGCTCCTTGAGCAGGTAAGCCATGCCTGTGTTCTTTCCCAATCCTAATGGGTAGAAGGTAAGATAGTTGGACATCATGTGGGAAAGGACGAGGGTAATTAAGAAGGGTTCTTAGAGCTGTGCCTCCCAACGAGAAGTAGGAGATCTGAGGCCATCTGGGGTGAAGAAAACACAGCCCAGGGGGAGGACAAGCTAGACTCGAGAAAGAGCGAGTTTTCATCAAGTGATGTCAAGGAGCCAGCCTGGCAGAACCAAGGGCCTGGCTCAGAAATAAGAAGAGTGGGTGACTTCGGAGCATCTTCACAGTTTTGTGCAGGCCTCTGTGACCGTCTAAGGCCACATCTCAGTCTGCTTAGACTGTCACAAAGAAGACACCATACACTGAGCGGCTTCAACACGAGGTGTTTGTTTCTGTCCATTCTGGGGATTGGCAAGTTCAAAGTCAAAGTGCTGACTTACCTGCTTCTAACAGCTTCTGTGCTTTTGATTTTCAGGCACCCGCTTCTCACTGTGTCCTCACGTACATAGGGACATGGTAGGCTAGCTGGTGGCTAACCCCATCACGATGCCACCCCCTCTGAGGACCTCATCCAACTCTTACCAACACCCAAAATCACCAGACTGGGGATAAAGCTACAAGCTATAGATTTGGGGGACATCAATGTTTTCTCTCTAACATAATATGAATGTAAATCATACTTCTTTGTTTTGCAAACTCCCAAAGCCAAGTTTCAGATGGTTTCTGTCTTCAATCAGTTATTTTGCTGTGGGGGGTTTACGTGACAGCCAGTTGCAAGCTGGAAGGCTGACTTGTTTGCCTCCTCTGTGTTTATTTTGCAAACAAAACCATACAAGATGTAAATATTTCCTTTGGTTAAGAGCTCTGGAGAATCCTACTTCTAAGAGTCACCAGTTAGTGCTGTAGATACTCTTCAGGCAGTGACTAACAGATTCACTGGTAATTGAGTACGAACAAAAATACATCCTACAGTTTAACTGTAAGGACTGGGGATTTACTGGCTTGTTAAAATGAGCTCCTAATAATGGTTCTGTTGCCTTTCTCGCTAGACTCTGAGTTGAGTAATTGTTGCCCCTAAAACACCAAAAAGATGAAATTTAGTGAACAACTTAATAAAGGTCTGACTATGAAATAAATTAATATTTTAACACTAGACTAAAGGAAAATTATATATTTCTCAAAGTAAACTTGTTCTGAATTCACTAGGATCTTTGTAACTGTCTTAGCTAGGGTTTTACTGCTGTGAACAGACACCATGACCAATGCAAGTTTTATAAAAGACAACATTTAATTGCGTCGGCTTACAGGCTCAGAGGTTTAGTCCATTGTCATCAAGGCAGAAACATGGCAGCATCCAGGCAGGCCATGGTACAGGAGGAGCTGAGAGTTCTACATCTTCATCTAAAGGCTGCTAGTAGAAGACTGTCTTCCAGGCAGCCAGGGTGAGGATCTCAAGCCCACACCCACAGTGACACACCTACCCCAACAAGGCCACACCTCCTAATAAGGTCACTTCCTGGGCCAATCATACAAACCATCACATTCCACTCCCTGGCCCCCATAGGCTTGTTCAAACATGAGTCTATGGGGGCCATACTTAAACATAGCATAATGCAAAATACATTTAGTCCAACTTCAAAAGTCCCTGTAGTCTATAGCAGTCTCAACAGTGTTAAAAGTCCAAAGTTCAAGGTCTCTTTTGAGATTCATCCAATCACTTAACTGTAATCCCCCAAGCAAGACAGGAAACCAGCTGGGCAAAGTCAAAACTCTTCATCTCCACTTCTGATGGCAAAGCAGTCTTCAGATATCCAACTCCTTTTTCATCTTTGTTGACTTCAACAAGGTTCTTTCTCCTGGGCTTGTCCCACTCCCTGTTAGCAGCTTTCCTTGGCAGGCATCCTGGGGCTCTGGCATCTTTAACATCTTGGGTACCCCAAGTCAATTTCAGCTTCACAGCTTCTTGTTCCAATGTCTAAGATCCACACATGATCTTCTGTGCATCTCCAAAGAGCTGGTGTCACTTCTCTAGCTCTGCCCTTTGTAGCACTCTAAGTTCAGATTAATCTACTCCACTGCCACTGCTGTTCTTGGTGGTCATCCCATGGTACTGGCATCTCCAATATGCTGGGGTCTTCCACTGCAACTATGCTTCACCAAAGCCTCTCATAGGCTCTCTTCATGGTACCAAGCCTCAACTCCTTTGCATGACCCCTTCAGTCCTGGGCTGTCCATTACAACTGAGGGTGTACACTTTCACCAATGACCTTCTATGACCTTTCACAGTACCAAGCCTCAGCTTCTCTTCATGATGTCTTCATGCCTTCAAAACCAGTACCACCTGGATGATTCTTATACGTTACCAAGTACAGCTGCAGCATGAGGTACACTTGGCTATCTCTAGAATACAGCTTCTTTGTGCTCTCAGAAAACACTTCCTAGATTTCACCTCAGTGATGCTGGTCTTTTCTTAGTCACCAGTAATTTCTTAACTCCAGCTAACTCCTTATCCTCTTGAATATAAAGCCAGAGACACATGGCCAAAGCCCCTGAGTTCTGCTGCTTGCAGGAGCTGGAACATTGACCCCCTAGTTTTATTATGTTATCACTAGCTTCCTTTTTCCCAGCTCCTTCACTGCCTAAGTTGGCTGTCCTAAATCTTGCTTCATAGACTGACTTTGAACACAGATCTGCATGCCTGTCTCCTAAACACTGGGATTAAGGTGTAGTCCACCAAGCCTGGATTTAAGTTTTTCTTCACCTAGAATTCACTCTGTTCTAGGCTGGCCTTCAACTTAGAGATCTGCTTATCCTTGCCTCCTGGGATTAAAGGCTTGTACTACCAAGCCTGGACCCCAAAGTCACCACTTCCTTAATTCAATTTAATATCCTTGAATTCAGCTCCATTTCACTTCCTGGAGTGCCTTTAATACTGACACTATATATTTTGTACTTTTCCTTTCTCAGCTTGCTATGTTTGTTCAAAATTCTCTTCATCAAACTTAACCAGAGAACAAAGTCTTTGTTGGACTTCTTTGAGACTTCCTTTGCAGATGCAATTAATATAAATCTCTATACCTTAGCCTTGGTCAGTCTCTTCAGACAATGGCAAAAAGCAGCCATGTTCTTCACCAAAACATCACAAAAACAGTCTCTCAGCCACATATTAAAGTTGTTCTCCACTGAAACCTCTTGGGCCATCAGGCCTACACAGTTCAAATGACCCTCAGCACCACTGTCTTCCATATTCCTACTAGTCTGGCTCATTAAGCTCCGCTTAAAGCATCTCATGGCTTTCCAAATCCAAAGTCCCAAAATCCACATTCTTCCAAACAAAAGCATGGTCATGCCTATCACAGCAATACCCCACTCCTGGTACCAACTTCTTAGGGTTTTACTGCTGTGAACAGACACCATGACCAATGCAAGGTTTTGTTGTTGTTGTTGTTTTGCTTTGTTTTTTTGTTTTGTTTTTGAGACAGGGTCTCTCTGTATAGCCCTGGCTGTCCTGTAACTCACTCTGTAGACCAGGCTGGCCTTGAACTCAGAAATCTGCCTGCCTCTGCCTCCCAGAGTGCTGGGATTACAGGCGTGCGCCACCACCGCCCGGCTTCAATGCAAGTTTTATAAAAGACAACATTTAATTGGGGCTGGCTTACAGGCTCAGAGGTTCAGTCCATTGTCATCAAGGCAAAAACATGGCAGCATCCAGGCAGGCATGGTACAGGAGGAGCTGAAAGTTCTACATCTTCATCTGAAGGCTGCTAGTAGAAGACTGACTTCTAGGCAGCCAGGGTGAAGATCTTAAGCCCACAGTGACACACCTACTCCAACAAGGCCACACCTCCTAATAAGGTTACTTCCTGGGCCAGTCATGCAAACCATCACAGTAACTGGTTAGATCATGTTTCTTTTCTTTTTAACAAATTAAAAACAAATCATAAAATCAAGGATTTTAAAGTCATTAGTTCATGGACATAGTCATTGTAAAAGCAACCCATGTATTCTATTGAATTGGCTGTTTTGTGTAATTGGGAACCAATTTAAATGTTCATATGACAAGAAAAATTGCAAGCTTAAATTTATTAATATGTTACCTTGGCAGAACACCAGACCTCGTAGTAGCGAAACATAGAGAGAAAAGATATTAGTCTCCAAAGACTTGAGTTTGATTTTGGAAGTAAACATGTGCTTTTTTAAAAGAAAAAAATCATTATTACAGAGCCATAGATGTGGGGCTATAAAGCCATTTGCATGAAAATTATTCAAGAGACATAATCATAATCAAACAAAATCTAAATGTGGTGTTTAATTGGAATTTCTGTTGAATATTCAGGTGTTTTAAATTTACCTAAGCAATTTAAATCCTGAGCAATTGCTCGTTCACTGCCAGATAACTCTTAGGTTAAGCCCACACATAATAAATATAGTAGTCAGCTATACTATGATACATACGCTACAAGGTATAGCATAGCTCTCATGTCAAGTGTTTGACCCAGACTGTCCTTACAAAACACATTTGAACAGATGAACTAAAGTTTAGTTACAGTTAGCTAAGGAAAACTACCCCACCCCAATGATCCTATGACTGGCAAAGCAAGATTTTTGAACCCAAGACTATTCCACTTTCAAGCCTTTGCTTTTGGCTACTCCATTCTTCACTGCTATTACTCAAAGGGTGGTCCTTATGCAGAAAATATCAGCATCATCTGGACACTTGTTGGAAACCAAAGTCTCAAACTCTACCCAGACCTGCTTAATTAAGAATCTCCAAGCCGGGCGTGGTGGCGCACGCCTGTAATCCCAGCACTTGGGAGGCAGAGGCAGGCGGATTTCTGAGTTCGAGGCCAGCCTGGTCTACAAAGTGAGTTCCAGGACAGCCAGGACCACACAGAGAAACCCTGTCTCGAAAAACCAAAAAAAAAAAAAAAGAATCTCCAGTTATTGGGAGCTGGAGAGATGGCTCAGCAGTTAAGAGCATTGAGTGCTCTTCCAGAGGTCCTGAGTTCAATTCCCAGTAACCACATGGTGGCTCACAACCATCTGTAATGGAACCCAATGCCCTCTCCTGGTGTGTCTGAAGACAGCTATGGTGTACTCATATACATAAAATACATTTAAAAACTTAAAAAAAAATCTCAGATTGTCTCTGCGTCTGTTAAAGCTTCCCAGGAGACAGTTGTGATAGGTTCCTGTCTGCAAGGATAGCAGAGGATCATTGATAGTGTCAGGCTGGCTTTCTCACATGGGATGGGTCTCAGGTTGGAATAGGCATTGGTTGGCCATTCCCTCAATGGCCGCTCCATCTTTATCCCTGAATGTCTTGTAAGCAGGGAAATTTTGGGTTGAAGGTTTTGTGGGTGGGTTGGTGTCCCCGTCCCTCCTCTGAACGTCCTGTCTGGCTACAGGAGGTGGCCACTTCAGTCTCTGTATTCCCCCTCTGATAGGAATCTCAGCTAGGGTCATCCTCCAGAGACTCCCTGTATCCTGAACACCACAAGAGTCAACTAACCTAGACCAAAGGGGGCTCACAGACTCAACCACCAACAGGGGGCTGGACCTAGGGCCCCTCCCCATACATTTGTAGCAGATGTGCAGCTTGGTCTTCATGTGGGTCTGGAGAGGGGGGCCGACTCTGATCCAGTTGCCTGCTATTGGTTCCTTCCCCTACCTGGACTGCTTTATATATAGGGGAGAAGGTGCTTAGTTCTGCTGGAACTAGTCGTCCCAGGGTAGGGCAATATTCAGAAGTAGCAGCTTCCCCTTCTCTAAGGAGAAAGAGAAGGGATAATAGGTGGGGGGGATATATAAGGGAGAGCCTGGGAGGAGAGGAGGGAGGGGCCTGCGATTAGGATATAAAGTGAATTTTAAAAATCATGAAAAGAGAAGAGAAGGGAAGGGAAGGGAAGGGAAGGGAAGGGAAGGGAAGGGAAGGGAAGGGAAGGGAAGGGAAGGGAAGAGAAGAGAAGAGAAGAGAAGAGAAGAGAAGAGAAGAGAAGAGAAGAGAAGAGAAGAGAAGAGAAGAGAAGAGAAGAGAGAAGAATCTCTGCTTGTAGCCATGATGGATGCCTTTTAATCTTTAATCACAGATGGATCTCTTTGAGTTTGAGTCCAGCATGGAATACATAATGAGCACCAGAACAGCCAGAGCCACATAGGCAGATCCTGGAGAGAGAGAGAAAGAGAGAGAGAGAGAGAGAGAGAGAGAGAGAGAGAGAGAGAGAGAGAGAGAGAGAGAGCAATCATCGTCATTAGCAGCAGCCGCATCTCTGGCTATGGGGCTGCAGAGGCAGATAAGAGCACTTACTGTTCTTACAGAGGATCCTAGTTCAGTCCCCTAACACCCCTGTGGAGCATTTCACAACTGTCTCTCCAGGCCCAGAAGATCTGACAACTTCTGGCCAAGCAGACAACGGAACTAATATGTACATACCCCTTCCCAGACACGTGTCAACACATGCATACACAGCTTGAAAATAAACATAAGTCTTTGGGGGAAAAAAATCTCTTTTTGTGGATGTAGGACTCTGGATTTACCAGCTCTCAGATCGGTTCTGTGTATGAGAAAACTGGGAAAGAACATTTATTTCTTTCTAATTTTAAAAGAAGTATACTTCTTGTAGGTTCGTCTGTAGTCCAGAAAATTAATGTCATATCCTTTTCTTTATCTGTACAACATGCATAAATAACAGTCTTTGTACGAATGGTAACAATTCTCACATTTAGAAAATGAGCAGTAATGAAAATGGCAGAATGTTCTTATCTATTAAATATACAAACAAAACCTAAAGAGATTGCTGTCCTGCCAAGACCTGACTGCACATAATGACTTGGGGTTAAAACAGTAATCACCAGCATCTGCTGTCCCCTGAGTTTTTTGTCTTAGCCATCCTGACTGGTGTGAGGTGGAATCTCAGGGTTGTCTTGATTTGCATTTCCCTGATGACTAAGGATGTTGAACATTTTTCTTTAGGTGCTTCTCTGCCATTCGATATTCCTCAGCTGAGAATTCTCTGATTAGCTCTGTTCCCCATTTTTAATAGGGTTATTTGACTCTCTGGAGTCTAACTTCTTGAGTTCTTTGTACACATTGGATATTAGCTCTCTATCAGATGTAGGATTGATAAAGATCTTTTCCCAATCTGTTAGTTGTTGGGACACTGTTATAAACAGTGTCCTTTGCCTTACAGAAGTTCTGCAATTTTATGAGGTCCCATTTGTCTATTATTGATCTTAGAGCATTAGCCATTGGTGTTCTAGAAAGAGAAACACTCCTCCACTGTTGGTGGGATGCAAGCTGGTACAACCACTCTGAAAATCAGTCTGGCAGTTCCTCAGAAAATTGGACATAGTATTACCTGAGGACCCACCTATACCACCCCTGGGCACATACCCAAAAGATGCTCCAATGTATAACAAGAACAAATGCTCCACTATGTTCATAGCAGCCTTATTTACAATAGGCAGAAGCTGGAAAGAACCCAGATGTCCCTCAACAGAGGAATGGATACAGAAAATGTGGTACATTTATACAATGGAGTACTACTCAGCTATTAAAAACAATGAATTCATTAAATTCTTAGTCAAATGGATGGAACTAGAAAATATCATTGTCTTAGTTAGGGTTTTACTGCTGTAAACAAACACCATAACCAATGCAAGTTTTATAAAAGACAATATTTAATTGGGGTTGGCTTACAGGCTCAGAGGTTCAGTCCATTTTCATCAAGGCAGAAACATGGCAGCATCCAGGAAGGCATGGTACAGGAGGAGCTGAGAGTTCTACATCTTCATCTGAAGGCTGCTAGTAGAAGACTAACTTCCAGGCAACTAGGGTGAAGGTCTTAAGCCCACACCCACAATGACACACCTACTCCAACAAGGCCACACCTCCTAATAGGTTCACTTCCTGGGCCAATCATATACAAACTATCACAATCATCCTGAGTGAGGTAACCCAATCACAAAAGAACACACATGGTATGTGTCTTAGTTAGGGTTTCACTGCTGTGAACAGACACTATGACCAATGCAAGTTTTATAAAAGACAACATTTAATTGGTGTTGACTTACAGGCTCAGAGGTCCATTGTCATCAAGGCAGAAACATGGCAGCATCCAGGCAGATATGGTGCAGGAGGACCACATCTTCATCTGAAGGCTGCTAGTGGAAGACTGACTTCCAGGCAACTAGGGTGAAGGTCTTAAGCCCACACCCACAGTGACACACCTACTCCAACAAGGCCACACCTCCTAATAGTGCCACTCCCTGGGAAGAGCATATACAAACCATCATAGTATGCACTCACTGATAAGCTCAGAACACCCAAGATATAATTCACAGACCACATGGAGCTCTAGAAGAAGGAAGATCAAAGTGTGGATACTTTGGTCCTTCTTAGAAGGGGGATCAAAATACCCATGACTCATAGCCAACAAATGGACTGAGCATAGGGTCCCCAATGGAGGAGCTAGGGAAAGGATCCAAGGAGCTGAAGAGGTTTGCAGTCCCATAGGAGGAACAATAATATGTACCAACCAGTACCCCCAGAGCTCCCAGGGACTAAACCACCAACCAAAGAGTACACATGGAGGGTTCCATGGCTCCAGCTACAAATGTAGCAGAGGATGGCCTTTTCAGACATCAATGAGAGGAGAGGCCATTGGTCCTGTGAAGGATCAATGCCCCAGTGCAGGGGAATGCCAGTCCAGGAAAGTGGGAAGGGGGTTGGTAAGTAGGGGGAGGGGGAATGGGATGGGGATTTTCAGGGGGTTGAAATGTAAATACTGCAAATATCTAATAAAAGAAAAGAATAAAATAACTTTGAAAATTTTTGAAGTATTAACAGACAGTAAAAATTAAGGAAAACATGTCTCTGTGTTATGCCACAGCCATGGCCTACAGAGCAGTTAGCCAGATCTAATGTACTCTTCTGAACTTCCTCAGCTCTTTCTCTTCCGATTTTGACAGCCGATGTATACAGCATCTTCCCCCAAGTCCGTGCTATTTGTTTCTTTGGCTTTTTCAGTAAGATCATAGTCTTCATCTGGATCATCACATCCTTCGTTTCCCTCCATATCAGGAATTTCTTCAGCACCTTTAGTCTTCTTAGCCCCAGCGGTGAGTTTACAAACAGAGAGCACAGAAAAGAAAGATGGCGGTGCGTGGGCTGGGGCGTGAGGAAGCTCGTTTATTGCAGGCATGTGCTCCTCTGTTGGGGGGGGGGGTGTGCCGGCTCATTCTCTGGAGTTTCTGTTAGCTTTGCATCCTGCTGTTGCCTGTGTTTTCCCAAAATTAAAAAAAAAAAAAATGGAGTCATTGGAAAACATTTTTCTGCCAGCAGCTGTCTGCTTGTCGGTGTGAGTTTCTCTTCGGGAGACTTGGTCCTGAACGTTAATAAGCACTGTGATTTAGTTAGGGAGTAAAACTGAGATCTATTTAGCCACTGGTGAGCTTCTGAGGTGAATGATTCTGGGACATCTCGTGGAACAAACACTCCCCACTGGACTCCCTCCCTGGAGACATTCTTTGGAATACACAATGGCCTTGGCTCTCTAGGTTTAAATGCAAACAGATCTGAGCTCACTGAAGACTGAGCCACTGCAGCAACATGGTCTGAGTAAGGGTCGGATTCCATAACTCTAACATTTAATTTTGCACACCACTGCTTTTAATAATGGAGCAGATTCCAACAGCGGAGCATACCAACCTCAGCAGTGCCAAGGAGATACTTGGAGCAGGTCGGTCTTCCAAAGCAAAGGTGCCTTATTTTCACAGTTCATTGGTACATTTTAGTTCCCATGTTTCTGAATCCCATATTGCAACTATTTCCTCGAAACTAACTGGTAGTAAGGAGCCATCTTCAGAGAAACAACGATTGGTCGCTTGGTACTTATGGTAACTACCCACAAAGTCACAAGTCCAGCCAATGGCTTTTTTGTCTATATCAGCATTGTCTGTTAAAATCCGCGCTTTGAAGTGGCCATCTCTGCTAGCTGGGAGCAGTATGGGTTTTTCACAGTTTTCTGCATTATTGAAACAGAGTTGTGATGTGGTCAGCATGGGGCGTGGTGATCTTTGTGTTAAGAACAAACCCTTGGGTTTTCTTGCTATAGCACCAGTTTCATTTTCAGTTGAGTTTATTTTCATTTTCTTGTCATTGTTCTCCTGTTGTCAAGCAAGTACCAGAGCAGCTGAAGGCAGCCTTCCTTAGTTCAGTTTGCATTAGACCCTCATCATTGATGTACTCTTGCTGTGTGATATCTAGATTATATAACTGCTTATCACCCTGGAGAGAATAAAACTGCAGGTGACCAGGCTTTCCACTCAAAACTAAAGCTTTGGTTCTTAGGTCAACCATCAAACCAGTAGATATACTCCTGTCTTTCACTAGGCCTTGAATTACTGCAGACGCATCAAGATTTCAGTGAATAACTCTTGTTATCAGAGCGGGAAGCACAGAACAAATCTCCCGCAGGTGACACAGAGATATGTTCAATGGAAGATCCTAATCGAGGAAGAAACTCTTTGTTCTTCTCCGATCCATCCCGCCACTCCACAAGCACACTCTCCTGCCTGCCACTGAGCACACTGGTAACCATCATTGTAAGAGCCAAATCCACAACCATGTCATGGTGCCAATACAAACACGTGTATGAGCACTTCTTTTTTTTTTTTTCTTTATTTTCTATATTCTTTGTTTACATTCCAAAGGCTTTCCCCTTTCCCAGTTCCCCCCTCACCATATGTCCCCTAAGTCCTCTTCCCTCCACCCATTCCCCAATCACCCCACCACCACCACCATTTCTCTGTTCTGATACTCTCCTACAAATCTGTATCCAGTCTTTTCAGGACCAGAGTCCTTTCCTCCCTTCTTCTTGGGAATCTTTTGATTTGCTAATTGTGCCTTGAGTATTCAGAGCTTTTGGGCTCATTAATATCCACTTATCAGTGATTGCATTTCATGTGTATTCTTTTGTGATTGGGTTAGCTCACTTAGGATGATATTTTCCAGATCCAACCATTTACCTACAAATTGCATGAATTCATTATTTTTAATTGCTGAGTAGTATTCCATTGTATAAATATACCACATTTTCTGTATCCATTTCTCCTTTGGGGGACATCTGGGCTCATTCCAACTTCTGGCTATTATAAATAAGGCTGCTATGAACATAGTGGAGCATGCGTCTTTATTGTATGCAGGGGATTCCACTGGGTATATGCCCAGGAGTGGTATGACAGGGTCCTCTGGAAGTGTCATGCCCAATTTTCTGAAGAACCGCCATACTGATTTCCAGAGCAGTTGTACCATCTTGCAATCCCACCAACAGTGTAGGAGTGTTCCTTTTTCTCCACATCCTCGCCAGTACCTGTTGTCCCTTGAGTTTTGAATCTTAGCCATTCTGACTGGTGTGAGGTGGAATATCAGTGTTGTTTTGATTTGCATTGCCCTGATGACTAATGATGTTGAACATCTCTTAAGGTGCTTCTCAGCCATCCAAATTTCTTCTGGTGAAAATTCTTTGGTTAGCTCTGTACCCCATTTTTTAATAGGGTTATTTGGTTCTTTGTGGGCTAACTTCTTGAGTTCTTTGTATATATTGGATATTAGCCCTCTGTCAGATGTGGGGTTGGTGAAGATCTTTTCCCAATTTGTTGGTTGCTGTTTTGGCCTTCTGACAGTGTCCTTTGCCTTACAGAAACTTTGTAATTTTATGAGGTCCCATTTGCAAATTCTTGATCTTAGAGCATAAGCTATTGGTGTTCTGTTCAGGAACTTTCCCCCTGTGCCCATGTCCTCCAGGGTCTTCCCCAGTTTCTTTTCTATTAGTTTCAGTGTGTCTGGTTTTATGTGATCCACTTGGAGTTGATCTTAGTACAAGGAGATAAGAGTGGGTCAATTCGCATTCTTCTGCATGTTGACCTCCAGTTGAAACAGCACCATTTGTTGAAAAGGCTATCTTTTTTTCCACTGGATGGTTGTAGCTCCTTTATCAAAGATCAAGTGACCATAAGTCTGTGGGTTCATTTCTGGGTCTTCAATCTTATTCCATTGATCTAATTGCCGGTCGCTGTACCAATACCATGCAGTTTTTAGCACAATTGCTCTGTAGTACTGTTTGAAGTCAGGGATATTGAGGCCAGAAGTCCTTTTATTGTTGAGAATAGTTTTAGCTATCCTGGGTTTTTTGTTACTCCAGATGAATTTGAGAATTGCTCTTTCTAGATCTATGAAGAATTGATTTGGGATTTTGATGGGGATTTCATTGAATCTGTAGATTGCTTTTGGCAAGATGGTCAGTTTTACTATATTGATCCTGCCAATCCAAGAGCATGGAATATGTTCCATCTCCTGAGGTCTTCTTCTGATTTCTTTCTTCAAGGACTTGAAGTTCCTGTTATACAGTTCTTTCACTTGTTTGGTTAAAGTCACGCCAAGATACTTTATATTGTTTGTGGCTATTGTGAAGGATGTTATTTCCCTAATTTCTTTTTCAGCCTGCTTGTCCTTTGTTTACAAGAAGGCTACTGGTTTGCTTGAGTTGATTTTATAACCAGCCACTTTGCTGAAGTTGTTTATCAGCTGTAGGAGTTCTCTGGTGGAGTTTTTTGGGTCACTTACGTATACTAGCATATCATTTGCAAAAAGTGATAATTTGACTTCTTCCTTTCCAATTTGTATCCCTTTGACTTCCTTATGTTGTCTATTGCTCTCACTAGAACTTCAAGTACTATACTGAAAAGATATGGAGAAAGAGGGCAGCCTTGTCTAGTCCCTGATTTTAGTGGGATTGCTTCAAGTTTCTCTCCATTTATTTTGATGTTGGCTACTGGTCTTCTGTATATTGCTTTTACTATATTTAGGTATGGGCCTTGAATTCCTGTTCTTTCCAGGACTTTTAGCATAAAAGGATGCTGAATTTTGTCAAATGCTTTTTCAGCATCTAATGAGATGATCATGTGGTTTTTTTCTTTTAGTTTGTTTATGTAGTGGATTACATTGATGGATTTTTGTATATTGAACCATCCCTGCATCCCTGGGATGAAGCCTACTTGATACTTATCATGGTGAATGATCGTTTTGATATGCTCTTGGATTCAGCTGGCAAGAATTTTATTTAGTATTTTTGCATCAATATTCATAAGGGAAATTGGCCTGTAGTTCTCTTTCTTTGTAGGATCTTTGTGTGCTTTTGTTATCAGTGTTATTGTGGCTTCATAGAACGAGCTGGGCAGTGTTCCTTTTGTTTCTATTTTGTGGAATAGTTTGAAGAGTATTGGTGTTAGGTCTTCTTTGAAGGTCTGATAGAATTCTGCACTTAAACCATCTGGTCCCGTACTTTTTTTGGTTGGGAGAATTTCTATAACCCCTTCTATTTCTCTAGGGGTTATGGGACTGTTTGGCTGATTTAATTGATCCTGGTTTAATTTTGGTATTTGGTATCTGTCTAGGAAATTGTCCATTTCCTCCAGATTCTCCAGTTGTGTTGAATATAGGCTTTTGTAGTAGGATCTGATGATTTTTTGAATTTCCTCAGTTTCTGTTGTTATATCCCCCTTTTCATTTCTAATTTTGTTAATTTGTATATTGTTTCTGTAACCTTTGGTTAGTCTAGCTAAGGGTTTATCTATCTTGTTGATTTTCTTGAAGAACCAGCTCTTGGTTTTGTTGATTCTATGTATGGTTCTCTTTGTTTCTACTTGATTGATTTCAGCCCTTAGTTTGATGGTTTCCTGTCTTCTACTCCTCCTGGGTGAATTAGCTTCTTTTTGTTCCAGGGCCTTCAGGTGTGCTGTTAAGTTGCTAGTGTATGCTCTCTTCAGTTTCTTTTTGGAGGCACTCAGAGCCATGAGTTTTCCTCTTAGCACTGCTTTCATTGTGTCCCAGAGATTTGGGTCGGTCGTACCTTCATTTTCATTGAAGTCTAAAAAGTCTTTGATTTCTTTCTTTATTTCTTCCTTGACCAAGGTGTCATTGAGTAGAGTATTGTTCAGTTTCCATGTGTATATGGGCTTTCTGTTGTTCTTCTTGCTATTGAAGACCACTTTTACTCCATAGTGATCTGATAGGAGGCATGGGATTAGTTCGGTCTTCTTGTATTTGTTGAGGTCTGTCTTGTGACCAATTTTGGAGAAGGTACCATGAGGTGCTGAGAAAAAGGTATATTCTTTTGCTTTAGGATGAAATGTTCTATATATATCTGTTAAATCCAATTGGTCCAAAGCTTCAATTAGTTTCACTGTGTCCCTGTTTAGTTTCTGCTTTCCTGATCGGTCCATTGAGGAGAGTGGAGTGTTGAAGTCACCTACAATTATTGTGTTAGGTGCAATGTGTGCTTTAAGCTTTAGTAAAGTTTCTTTTACAAATGAGGGTGCCCTTACATTTGGAGCATAGATGTTCAGTGTTGAGAATTCTTCTTGGTGGATTTTCCCTTTGACAAGCAAGAAGTGACCTTCTGTGTCTCTTTTGATGACTTTAGGTTGAAAGTCAATTTTATCTAATATTAGAATGGCTGCTCCAGCTTGTTTCCTGAGACCATTTGCTTGTAAAATTGTCTTCCAGCCTTTTACTCTAAGGTAGTGTTTGTCTTTGACACTGAGATGTGTTTCCTGTATGCAGCAAAATATAGGGTCCTGTTTCCGTATCCAGTCTGTTAGTCTGTGTCTTTTTATTGGGGCATTGAGTCCATTGATGTTAAGAGATATTAAGGAATAATAATTATTACTTCCTGGCATTTGGAGCGTTATTTTTTATATTTGAGTGGTTCTCTTCTTTTGGGTTTGATGAGAGGGGGTTTCTATCTTGTTTCTTCTGGGGTGTAGTTTCCCCCCTTGTGTTGGTATTTTTCCCCTATTATCCTTTGTAGGGCTGGGTTTGTAGATAGATATCATGCAAATTTGGTTTTGTCATGGAATACCTTGATTTCCTCATCTATGGCGATTGAGAGGTTTGCTGGGTATAATAGTTTAGTTTTGGCTGAAGTTTGTGTTCTCTTAAGAGTCTGCATGAGGTCTGCCCAGGATCTTCTAGCTTTCATGGTCTCAGGTGAGAAGTCTGGCGTAATTCTGATAGGTCTTCCTTTATATGTTACTTGTCCTTTTTCTCTTACTGCCTTTAATATTCTTTCTTTGTTTAGTACATTTGGGGTTTTGATTATTATGTGATGGGAAGTATTTCTGTTCTGGTCCAGTCTGTTTGGGGTTCTGTAGGCTTCTTGTATATTCATGGGCATCTCTCTCTTTAGGTTGGGGAAGTTTTCTTCCATAATTTTGTAGAAGATATTTGTTGGCCCTTTAAGTTGTAGATCTTCATTCTCATCTATACCTATAATCCTTAGGTTTGGTCTTCTCATTGTGTCCTGGATTTCCTGAATGTTTTGGGTTACCAGCTTTTTGCATTTTGCATTTTCTTTAATTGTTGAATCCATGGTTCCTATGGTATCTTCAGCATCTGAGATTCTGTCTTCTATCTTTTGTATTCTATTGTTGATATTTGCATCTATGACGCCTGATTTCTTCTCAAGGCTTTCTATCTCCAACGTTGTCTCCCTTTGCGATTTCTTAGTTGTTTCTACTTCTGTTTTTAGATTCTGGATGGTTTTGCTCAGATCTTTCAATTGCTTGTTTGTGTTTTCCTGTAATTCTTTAAGGGATTTTTGTGTTTCCTCTTTTATGACTTCTACTTGTTGACCCACGTTCTCTTGTATTTCTTTAAGTGATTTTTGTGTTTCCCCCTTATTGGCATTCCTTTTTTGCTCCATATTCTCCTGAATTTCTTTAAGTGATTTTTGTGTTTGCCTTGTAAGGGCTTCTAGCTTTTGATTCATTTTCTCCTGTATTACTTTAAGAGATTTATCTAAGTGATCCTCTATCAGCATCCTGACCAGTGATTTTAGATCTGAGTCTTGTTTTTCTGGTGTGTTGGGGTATCCGAGACTTATTTGTGTTTGCCTTGTAAGGGCTTCTAGCTTTTGATCTATTTTCTCCTGTATTACTTTAAAGGATTTATCTAAGTGTTCCTCTATCAGCATCCTGACCAGTGATTTTAGATCTGAGTCTTGTTTTTCTGATGTGTTGGGGTATCCAAGATTTATTCTGTCGGGGAACTAGGTTTGGATGCTGCCATATTGCCTTGATTTCTGTTAGTAACGATCTTACATTTGCCTTTTGCCATCTGGTTATTTCTGGTGTTAGTTGGTCCTGTAGTTACTAGCTGGTGCTTGAACCTCCTGTGGGCTCGTAAGGCTATTTCCCCACAACTGGGACACCTGAACCACTGCCCTGCAGGGCTCCTGCTCACAGATTGCTGACAGGTGGCCTGCGTCCCCCGAGGTCTTAAACTCGGGATATCTCAGGTACATGGTTCTGCCTGCTGGGCAGCTGCTCTGCACTGCTCCTGCTCAGGGATTGCTGTCTGGTGTCCTGAGTCCCCAGAGGTCTTAAACTCGGGATATCTCGGGTACCTGGTTCTGCCTGCTGGTTCAAAGCAGCTGTGAAGATGGTGGAGGCTGCAGGGAGTGCAGGGTCCGCCTTCAGGGCACAGAGCCCATGCTTGGCTGCCCCCACCCCCAACCGCAGCCCTGTGAGCAGCTCCTGCTCAAGGCCTGAGTCCCCAAAGGTCTTAAACTCGGGATATCTCGGGTACCTGGTTCCGCAGGCTGGATCAAAACACCTGGGAAGCTGGCAGAGGCTGGTTCCACCGCGGGCTAGATGGAAACAGCTGGGCCTGTATGAGCACTTCTTTGCATCACAAAAATTTCTCCAAAGGCGGATTGTGACCAGATGTGTCACAATCTTCCTTTGGGTGGCAAGTAACACATTTGAACTTGTTCTTTGCATTCTTCTTGGTTTTTGTTGATGGTAAAGAAAAATGGCATGGTTTTTTTTTTTTTCTTTTTGAAAAAATAAGCAGATAAGTAGAAGTCCCGGACTGCAGCAATATATTCTCCCTCATTTCTGAAGGCAATGCACTTAGGGGAGCTGTCTATGTAATCCAGAACAAAGATGAGCGCCTTAGCTTCCGCATCCCCGCTCGTTGACTCGGGCAGTTTCACTGACACCAGCTGAAATATGTCTGGCTCTTCTTTACTTAGTGTAAGAAAGACGGAATCTTCAGTTTGGGGAGGAATAGAGAGGGCAACAGTGAAAGCCTTTATCGGGCTAAAGAGATGGCTCAGTGGGTAAGAGCACTGACTGCTCTTCCAAAGGTCCTGAGTTCAATTCCCAGCAACCATATATGGTGGTTCACAACCATCCGTAAAGAGATCTGACTCCCTCTTCTGGAGTGTCTGAAGACAGCTACAGTGTACTTACATGTAATAAGATATAAATCTTTGGGCCAGAGCAAATGGGACGGGAACAAGCAGAGGTCCTGAGGTCAATTCCTAGCAACCACATGATGGCTCACAACCATCTGTACAGCTACAGTGTACTCATATACATAAACAAATAAGTCTTTTTAAAAAAGAGAGAGAGTCTTTATCAAAATGCCATCAAGATAGTCCCACAACTTAATTGTGCCATCGAAGGAACAAGAGGTTGGGGCAGACAGTTGTTGGGGCAGATGGTTGTTGGGATTCCAGACACCAGATGTTTGTGCCCATGCAGAATGTGTATACACTCTTCTGTGGCTATGCTGTAGACCTTAACCAAGGCTCCAGAGACACAGAAGACATACTTGGAATCCACAAGAGAACACCGCCCACCTGAAGTTCAGCTGGCTATGGCCACAGCGAATCACGTGGACTCTCCCACCATCTTCACGCTGATGCAGGAACCTGATAAGACAGATTTTTAATATAAGCTTAGAAATAAGTACCGTGCCAAGCGGGAAAGAAAAGGCAGGGGCAGCCATCCAGGGCACTGTAACAAAAGTGTAATATAACACACGAAGATGGCAATCTCAATCTACTGCTATGAAGGGCCGTCTTGCCAAGTAATGAGACAAGTATTGACAGCAATACCAAGCTGTCATTAGAATGTCATAGAGACACTGGATTTTTTTTTTTCAAGCGAAGTTACTGGAAGTCATTCGAGATATTCGTGCTGTTATAACAGACCAACTAGAGATATTTTTGTTCCAAACTCCTGGATGAGAAAATATTTGGAAGGAAATACAGTGCGTTTATATACAGGCTTATATGGATGAAAATGGATTTTTATTTCCCTGGGAATTTAACAGTCCTTGAGAGCCGGTGTACAGGGGCAAGAGGTTGACTTAATGCGAAGCCAGTGTTTATGGTTTCTTGGTAGGACAGAGAATTCCTGCTCTGCTTTCTGCTTCCCCTGAGAGCCTGGTGACCCTGGGGTGTGGTGCTTGCCTCCTCAAAATATTTCTAAATTGTTGCTCAGTGTTTTGTTTTATCTCAAAGCTGCTTTCTTTATATTACTAGGCCCCAAAGAGACTCATATGGAAAGGAGAACAGAGACAATTGAATATTTCGCTGGTTTTCATTCTTCTTTTCAATAGAGAATTCACTTGGAACTGGAAATCATTAAAATCTGTTTTCTAGCCTCAAAGTATGCACCTCTGCCTCGCACAACGGGCTGGCTTAAACAGATTGGTAAATTCAATTTCACAACTACAGAAAGTGTCCTTTTCCAAATAAGTATGTACTTGTTCCTGTAGATTCTTGCTATTTACGTAATAAACTAAAACAAAGCCATCCTTTCTAACTTTTTTTTTTTTTTTGTCTAAACAGAAATTCAACGTGCTGTATCCATTCCTTAATACTGTGTCAGCAGTTCTCAACCTGGGGGCCGGGGTCACCTAAGACCATCAGAAAACACAGATATTTACCATACAATTCATAACAGCAGCGAAAGTGCAGTTAGGAAGTAGTGGCAAAAATATCTTTTTTTTTTTTAGTTATTTTTATTTTCTATATTCTATGTTTACATTTCAAAGGCTTTCCCCTTTCCCAGTTCCCACCCACCATAGTTCCCATAGTTCTTCTCCCCCCCAACTATTCCCCAATCATTCCCCCTCCCCCCTCGGTTTCTTTACTAAACTGGATGCAATCTTTACATGCCCAGGGTCCTCTCCTTTCTTCTTCTTGGGAATCATTTGACTTGCTATTTGTGTCTTGAGTATTTAGTGCTTCTGGGCTCATTAATATCCACTTATCAGTGATTGCATTTCATGTGCATTCTTTTGTGATTGGGTTAGCTCACTCAGGATGATATTTTCCAGGTCTAACCATTTACCTACAAATTGCATGAATTCATTATTTTTAATTGCTGAGTAGTATTCCATTGTATAAATATACCACATTTTCTGTGGCAAAAATATCTTATGGTCAGGAGTCACCGTAACACAAAGAGCTGGGTTAAAGGGTCGCAGCTCAGGGAAGGTGGGAGCCACTGCTCGTGGCCCTCTCTAGCCAGACTTATTTTTTCCTCTTTCTCACTCACTTCTGTTTTCCTACTCTATCAGGATCTATTAAGGGCCAGCATTATGCTGTATATGTTACCTGGAGGAAAACTTAAAAAATGTGACCCTAGCTTCTCACCGGTAGAGTCTTTGCACGGTACTCATCTTTTAGAGAAAGTAACGAGACCAGGACTCTGTGGTACCTTGCCCTGTAGTATTTTAAATCGTGGGCATTAATGCTGGAGAGGCTTCCTATCTCTGGTCCACTATTGTCTTTGTTATCTGGAAGAGATCTCTTAAGTAAACCCGAAAAGTACTGAAGAAAGTGTGCCTTCTCTGGTTTTTCTGGCTCCCCTTCCCCTAGCTGGCTTGCCTGGTTGGGCCTCAGTATGAAAGGACACAGTCCTGCTTTGACTAGATGGCGCAGGGTGGGGTGGTACCCAAGGGGGCTTCCCCTCCTCTAAGGGAGAGGGAGGGGCTAATGAGGTGAGGGATTTGTGAGCCGTGGGAATGGGAGCATAGGAGGAGGTGGCAGGCCCGGGATTTAAAGTGAATAAATAAATAAAATAATTAAAAAAAAAAAAAGAAAGTATGGCTTCATGTGACTACTGGATAAATCTAGTTGGTGGATATACAGCTGAAATCTCTGCCTCTTCATCTACTACTTTTTGGTTCCCTTGCCCCCGGGTCACTCGCTCTCCTTTTGTGGTCTTTGACTTCTTTTCCCCATCTTTGCTTTTGATCTTTGGCTATGGAGCTCCGCCCACTCCACTAGAGAGGGGACTTTGATGCTCCAGCCAGCCATGTAGCCAGCTGGGCATTGGTTGTGGGAATAATTCATGATTACCCCCCCCCAAAAAAAAAAACCGCAAAAGCAGTTATCAGTCTAAGTTTAAAATTTGAGAGCGTATATATTTTCCTAAAACACATAAGCTCAGATTTTCCTAAACTCACTCATACAGAATTATGGACCAGCTGATATTCCTGTCGAGCCCAGGGTTTCTGTTGGAATGCTTCCATGATCTAATTATGAGACTGTGACAGCCTAAGAAGACACTGTCACCACCTCAAAGCAGATAATTAAAAAACTAGTGTGAATGGTTTTTCCTTTCTTCCCCTTTCTTTACTGGAAGTATATGACAACTGTTTTGTTAAATAGAGTTTTCCCTTATGTAAAAAAATCACTCGAACTTTTTGATGTGCTTATATGTAGGTAAAAGCTCATGTTGCTTTGCCCAATAAAGTCCCACAGTTGCCATAAATAAGTAAACAAACAAACAAACCAAACAATAGCAACTCCTCTAAGGTTCCAATGTCTCCTTTTCCAGTACTGTAGGGCTATTGTAAGGATTATTCATTAAGGGCTTATAATGCTGTTGGCATGGGGCAATACAGGGTGGGCATCATTATCATTCTCTGGGCTTCATTTTTATCATCTGTGAAATGGATACGATAAACAGTTTGGCTGCAAGTTCCACAGGGTGAAGAAGCTAATGTCTTTTCACTAATTGACTGCTAGACCATAGACGCCTACAGAGAGTAGATACCAATTAGATTTAAGTAGCTAGACAGATGAATTCTATTTGTAAAACATTTAGCCTAGGGCCCAGAACATAGCAAGTGTTCAAAAAACACTAAAGTTAAGGTACTTTTAGCTATCTTGTGGGATTCCCTACCTGAATCATGCCCACAGCACTGTTTGGCGGTGGAAACTAGGCTTCAACGAAGCCCTTTCCAGTGGTGTCCTGAAATAATAACTCCTTGGCAAGGCAAGAGTTAGTGGGGAAAGCATTGGGCCAGAAATCCAGGAGATCAAGACTAAGTAAAGTCTTGGTTCAACCATTTCCTTAGAAGGGTTGATTCTCAACCGTGAGACAAGTCACTTCACCTCTTTGTGTCTGTTGCCTTCCTGGTAACACAAATAATTTGGATTGGAAGACACCTCTGGATCTTCTGCCATTTGGAAAGCATAACAGGTCTTTGTCCCTGAGCATTAAACGGCTTTTAGGATTTATCCTCCATGTATGTTAGCATGCTTGTTTTATACACACGCGCGCGCGCACACACACACACACACACACACACACACCCTACAGTGTGTGTGAGAGCCAGTGCCTGCTCTGCGTTTTTACCTAATATAGCAATATTTCTTCTAGAGCAATGGACTCCTCTCTCCTTTTAACCTTTTTTGGTGACGATTGCATATTTGTGGAACATCTGGATCTGGCGTCCTTATTAGGCTGTAAATGAGAAAAGTTTTAAAAGGAAGGCATGATTAAAAAAAGTTAATAGCCTGCTGTTTTCATTCCAGCCCAGTTTGATTTCCCACTCTCATACTTACCTATTTTATGCTAATTATTGCCATTTTTAACGCAGCCAACTGGTTGGGTGTGTATGAGTGTGTACCTCATTTCTCTACATCAGAGGAGTGATCACGAGGTACACACTATTTTTGGATGCCACGCTAGAAAATTCTCTCTTTCTTACAGTTCTGAAAAATCAGAGGCTCTAAGGCAACCGGCCTTAAAGTCCAAGTTTAGTCCTATCTGCCCTTCCCAGCATGCAGCAGACTAAAACAGCACTTCCCTGTTTTCCAGCATCTTCTATAGACAGCTGCCTTCTGTGGAGGGCTTGAACCCTGCGCCAGCCACTGACAGAGACCTTCACATCTCTTTTACACATTATAGGAAACCATTTTCTCTAAGCTGCTTATTAAAGTATATTTTAGGAGACATTGATCTTTTGGTATTATTAACATTCATGTTAATAGTTTCTTATAGTTTGAAGACTAGAGTAGTAAGAGACTTAATCAGGCTTTTCTTTCTTTTTACTCTCTCTCTCTCTCTCTCTCTCTCTCTCTCTCTCTCTCTCTGTGTGTGTGTGTGTGTGTGTGTGTGTGTGTGTGCGCACAAGTGCATGTTTTGCTGGAAATTGAGCCTGGTGCCTGTGCATGTTAAACAAGTCCTCTGCTACTGAAAAGCAGCCTTTACACAAAGTTTATTCCTGATTCACAGCACTGTGCAACGCTGACACTCTTAGTCAGACATTGATGAGCTCAATCACGTCTCAGGAACCTATGATACTTCTAGGCCTACCTCCTTGACCTTCAGGGTCCTTTCTATTGAGGCTTCCAGATGACAATAGAGGATGTGGAATGTTAAATAGAATGTTTTTATTGGCCAGGGCTAGATACCTATCGCTTTCTGCCCACAAACCACTGGCAACAACCCAAATGCATGGCTATAACCTAACTTCTGGGAAATGGAGTCTGTATACATACCAAGTAGAAAGGGCCTGGAGTCAGGTGTGGTGGTGTGATTCTGTGTTGGTGTGGTGGTGTGATTCTGTGTTGGTGTGGTGGTGTGATTCTGTGGTGGTGTGGTGGTGTGATTCTGTGTTGGTGTGGAGGTGTGATTCTGTGTTGGTGTGGTGGTGTGATTCTGTGTTGCCAGCACTTGGGAAGCTGGGGCCAAAAGATCATGAGTTTGAGATAAATCCGGGTTACACAGCAACATATTATCTCAAAAGACAAAACCACAAGCAAATAAGAAATGGCGTAGGCGAGGACACACCAAGTCATTGCTATCAATGACAGAAACATACAATTTCGGCTCAGTGTTATGTGTTATCAGTGATCCAGATGGGCAGTCAATAAATGGAGACTGAAGAGACAGCCCAGCAGTGAAGAGCACCTACTGCTCTTCCAGGAGGAGACCAGCGTTTGGTTCCCAAGCACACATGTCAGGGAGCTTATAGCCATCTATAACTGCAGCTGTGTGCTATCTGATGCCCTCTTCAGACCACCTCATTTATCCACACATACATGACCTCAAACATACAAACACATTTTTTTTTAAAAAGTAAATCTTTAAAAAAAAAGAATTAACAAATGGTTACCCTTGTGTCTTAGTCGGGGTTCTGTAGAGTCACATAACTAATGGAATGTCTCTATTGAGGGAATTTAATGTGATGACTTACAGCCTGTAGTCCATCTAACCCAACAATGGTCAGCTATGATGGGAAGTCCAAGAGTCAGTAGTTGCTCAGTCCCACAAGGCTAATTGTTTCAGCTGGTCTTCAATATAAGCTGTAATCCCGAAGAAGTAGGCTACCACAGATGTGCGGGCAAGAAAGTGCAAGCAGGCGAAGAAGAATCTTCCCTCTTCCAGTGTCCTTATGTAGGCCTCTAGTAGAAGGTGTGGCCCAGATTAAAGGTGTTTACCACCACTCCTGGATCTGGGACATGCTTTCTCCAAAAATGACCTTTAACTCAGAGATCTCCTTGCCTTCATCTCCTGGGATTAAAGTACTACTTTGCTTGGACCTAAGCTTTTCATGGCCACTGTGACTCAAGATCTCCATTCAAAGATCCAGGTCAGAAGCTTGTGTCTTCCAGTCTCAAGATCTGGATCACAGGAGAGCCGCCCTCCAATGCTGGATTGTAGTATATTCCAGATATAGTCAAGCTGACAACCAGGAATAGTTATTATACCTTGTTACCCAGATACATCAGATCCTATCAATTAACCACTGTCTAAACTCCAAGTAGACACAAAGCCTAGTGTTAATGATCTCTGTCCTTAAGAATAAGCAGTAGAGAGCCAGGCGTGGTGGCGCATGCCTGTAATCCCAGCACTTGGGAGGCAGAGGCAGGCGGATTTCTGAGTTTGAGGCCAGCCTGGTCTACTGAGTGAGTTCCAGGACAGCCAGGACTACACAGAGAAGCCCTGTCTCGGAAAAAAAAAAAAAAAGAATAAACAGTAGAATTGCAAGCTGGTACAATCATTCTGGAAAGCAATCTGGCCATTCCTCAGAAAATTGGACATAGTACTACCTGAGAAGCCTGCGATTCCACTCCTGGGCATATACGCAGAAGATGCTCTAACATGTAATAAGTACACATGCTCCACTATTTTCATAGCAGCCTTATTTATAATAGGCAGAAGCTGGAAAGAACCCAGATGTCCCTCAACAGAGGAATGGATACAGATAATGTGGTACATTTACACAATGGAGTACTACTCATTAAAAACAATGAATTCATGAAATTCTTAGTTAAATGGATGGAACTAGAAAATATCATCCTGAGTGAGGTAGCCCAATCACAAAAGAACACACATGGTATTCACTCACTGATAAGCTCAGAACACTCAAGATACAATTCACAGACCACATGAAGCTCAAGAAGAAGGAAGACCAAAGTGTGGATGCTTTGGTGTATCTTAGGAGAGGGAACAAAATACTCACAGGAGGAAATATGGAGACATAGTGTGGAGCAGAGACTGTAGGAAAGGCCATCCACTAGCAGCTTAACAGCACACCTGAAAGCTTTAGAACAAAAGGAAGCAAATACACCAAAGAGGAGTAGACAGCAAGAAATAATCAAACTCAGGGATGAAATGGACCAAACAGAAACAAAGAGAACTATACAAAGAATCAACAAAACCAGGAGCTGGTTCTTTGAGAAAATCAACAAGATAGATAAACCCTAAGCCAGACTAACCAGAGGGCACAGAGACAGTATCCAAATTAAGAAAATCAGAAATGGAAAGGGAGATATAAAAACAGAAACTGAGGAAATCCAAAATATCAGCAGATCCAAGTACAAAAGCCTATACTCAACAAAACTGGAAAATCTGGATGAAATGGACAATTTTCTAGATAGATACCAATATCAAAGTTAAATCAGGATCAGATAAACCATCTAAACAGTCCCATAACCCCTAAAGAATAGAAGCAGTCATTAAAGTCTCCCAATCAAAAAAAAAAAAAAAAAAAAAAAAAAAACAGGACCACATGGGTTTACTGCATAATTCTATCAGACATTCAAAGAAGACCTAATACCCATATTCTTCAAACTATTCCACAAAATGGAAATAGAAGGAATCCTACCCAATTCATTCTATGAATCCACAGTTATGTTAATACCAACCACACAACGACCCAACAAAGAGAACTTCAGACCAATTTCCCTTATGAATATCGATGCAAAAATACTCAATAAAATTCTTGCAAACTGAATCCAAGAACACATTAAAATGATCATTCACCATGATCAAGTAGGCTTCATCCCAGGAAACCAGGGATGGTTCAATACACAGAAATCTATCAATGTAATCCACTACATAAACAAACTCAAATTTAAAAAACACATGATCATTTCATTAGATGCTGAAAAAGCATTTGACAAAATTCAACACCCTTTCATGTTAGAAGTCTTGGAAAGATCAAGAATTTAAGGCCCAAGCCGGGTGGTGGTGGTGCACGCCTTTAATACCAGCACTTGGGAGGCAGAGGCAAGCGGATTTCTGAGTTCGAGGTCAGCCTGGTCTACAGAGTGAGTTCCAGGACAGCCGGGACTACACAGAGAAACCCTGTCTCGAAAAAAACAAAAACAAAAAAAATAATAAATAAAATAAAATAAAATTAACTCAAACAAATTAGTAGCTTTCCTATACTCAAAGGATAAACAGTCTGAGAAAGAAATTAGGGAAACAACACCCTTCACAATAGTCACAAATAATATTACATACCTTGGTGTGACTCTAACCAAGCAAGTGAAAGATCTGTATGACAAGAACTTTAAGTATCTGAAGAAAGAAATGGAAGAAGATATCAAAAAATGGAAAGATCTCCCATGCTCATGGATTGGCAGGATTAAAAATGGCCATCTTGGCCGGGCATTGGTGGTGCACGCCTTTAATCCCAGCACTTGGGAAGCAGAGGCAAGCGGATTTCTGAGTTCGAGGCCAGCCTGGTCTACAGAGTGAGTTCCAGGACAGCCAGGGCTACACAGAGAAACCCTGTCTCCAAAAACAAAAAACAAACAAACAAAAAAAAATAGCCATCTTGCTGAAATCAATCTACAGACTCAATGCAATCCCCCATTAAAATTACAGCTCAATTCTTCATAGAGTTAGAAAGAGCAATTCTCAAATTCATTTGGAATAACAAAAAACCCTGGATAGGGAAAACTATTTTCAACAACAGAAGAACTTCTGGAGCTAGGCGGTGGTGGCACACGCCTGTAATCCCAGCACTCTGGGAGGCAGAGGCAGGCGGATTTCTGAGTTCAAGGCCAGCCTGGTCTACAGAGTGAGTTCCAGAACAGCCAGGTCTATACAGAGAAACCCTGTCTCAAAAAACAAAACAAAACAAAAAAAAACAAACAGAAGAAGAAGAAGAAGAAGAAGAAGAAGAAGAAGAAGAAGAAGAAGAAGAAGAAGAAGAAGAAGAAGAAGAAGAACTACTTCTGGGGAAATCACCATCCCTGACCTCAAGCTGTACTACAGAGCAATTAGGATAAAAAACTGCATGGTACTGGTACAGTGATAGGCAGGCAGATCAGTTGAATAGAGTTGAAGACCCAGAAATGAACCCACACACCTATGGTCACTTGACCTTTGACAAAGAATCTAAAACCATCCAGTGGAAAAAGGGACAGCATTTTCAACAAAGGGTGCTGGTTCAATTGGTGGTCAACATGTAGAAGAATGCAAATTGATCCATTCTTACCTCCTTGTACAAAGCTCAAGTCAAGAACCTCCACATAAAACCAGATACACTAAATCGAATAGAAAGGATAGTGGGAAAAAGTCTTGAATACATGGGCACAGGGAAAAAGTTCCTGAACAGAACAGCAATGACTTATCCTCTAAGACCAAGAATTGACAAATGGGATCTCATAAAATGGCAAAGCTTCTGCAAGGCAAAGAACACCGTCAATAGGACAAAATAGCAACGAACATATTGGGAAAAGATCTTTACCAACCCTACATCTGATAGAGGGCTAATATCCAATATATGCAAAGAACTCACAAAGAACTCAAGAAGTTAGACTTCAGAGAACCAAATAACCCTATTAAAAATGGGGAACAGAGCTAATCAGAGAATTCTAAATTGAGGAAACTTGAATGTCTGAGAAGCATGTAAAGAAATGTTCAACATCCTTAGTCATCAGGGAACTGCAAATCAAAATAACTGAGATTCCACATCGCACCAGTCAGAATGGCCAAGATCAAAACCTCAGGTGACAGCAGATGGTGGCGAGGATGTGGAGAAAGAGGAACACTCCTCAATTGTTGGTGGGATTGCAAGCTGGTATAACTACTCTGGAAATCAATATGGCAGTTCTTTAGAAAATTGGATGTAGTACTACCTAAGGACCCAGCTATACCACTCCTGGGCATATTCCCAGAAGATGCTCCAACATGTAATAAGGACACATGCTCCATTATGTTTATAGCAGCCATATTTATAATAGCCAGAGCTGGAAACAATCCAGAAGTCCCTCAAAAGTAGAATGGATAAAGAAAATGTGGTACATTTACACAATGGAGTACTACTTAGCAATTAAAAACAATGGCTTCATGAAATTGGGCAAATGTATAGAACTTGAAAATATTATCCTGAGTGAAGTAACTAAGTCACAAAAGAACATACACAGTATACACTCACTGATGAGTTTATATTAGCCCAAACGCTTGGGATACCCAAGATATAATTTACAGACCTTATGGAGCCCAAGAAGAAGGAAGACCAAAGTGTGGATGCTTTAGTGCTTCTTAGAAGAGGGAACAAAATACTCACAGGAAGAAATATGTAGACAAACTGTGGAGCAGAGACTGAAGGAAAGGCCATCCAGAGACTGTCCCACCTGGGGATCCATCCTATATATAGTCACCAAACCCAGACACTATTGTGGATGCCGGGACATGCTTGTTGACAAGAGCCTGTTATGGCTGCCTCCTGAGAGGCTCTGCCAGAGTCTGACAAATACAGAAGTGGATGCTCACAGCTAACCATTGGACTGAGCTCAGGGTCCCCAATGGAGGAGTTAGAGAAAGGACTGAAGGAGCTGAGGGGTTTTGCAGCCCCATGGATGGAGCAACTGTGTCAACTGGCCAGACCCCCCCAGAGTTCCCAGGGACTGGACCACCAACCAAAGAGTACATATGGAGGGACCCATGGCTCTGGTCACATATGTGGCAGAGGATGGACTTGTTGGACATCAGTGGGAGGAGTGGCCCTTGGGCCTGGGAATGTTCCCTAGTGTAGGGGAATGCCAGGGTGGGAAGGCAGGAGTGGGTGGTTGTGTGGGTGGGGAAGCACCCTCATAGAGGCAGAAGGAGGGGGGATAGGATAGGGGGTTTCCAGAGGGCACCTGGGAAGGGGAAGACATTTGAAATGTAAATAAAGAAAATATCCAATAATATATATTTATATTACTGGATATTTTATACATATATATAATAAAAGAATACGTAGTAGAGCTGGATGTGGTAGCACACACTTTTGATTCCAGCACTGGATAGGCAGAGGCAAGAGGATCTTTGTAAGTTCAAGGCCAGCCTAGGCTGCATAGTGAGCTTCAGGACAGCCAGAACTACATAGAGAAACCCTGCTTTAAAAATGCTAAAAAATAAGGCACTTCATCAACTCTAATGCAAAGAGGAAAATGGATAAAATAGAGTAATTTCCACATTATATTTTTATATTATATTATATTATATTATATTATATTATATTATATTATATTATATTATATTATATTATCTGTTCCAAATTCGAGCTTTTCTCTTGCTTGGATCTGTAGCCTTTAATCACTGCCTGGCATGTAATGGGAGTTCTAAACGCAACATTTTTACAAACTTTGTGTTGATTCTTTGTGAATTTCACATCATGTAACCCAATCCCACCCATCTCCTCCTCCCTCCATACCCACCCTTGCAACCTTCCCCCAAAGAAAATGAAAAATAAAAACAATAATAAAATCTCATTGTGGGAGCTGCAGTGTGTCACAGTGTGTCCCCAGAGTGTACACTTTTGTCCACACTTCTTTAATTACAAATGTTCGTTGCAATGAGTCATGGGTCTGGTTTGAAGCCTCTGGCTTCTGCTACACTATCGATACTGTGTCCTCACAGGGACTCCTCTCAGCTATCCTGTTGTTGCCCTGTGTCATGGAGATCCTGCTGTTTTGGATCTGCGAGATCAGCCCAGAAGCAGCATTTTTTTTTTTTTTTTTTAGGGGACAAAATAAAGAATTGTATTGTAGGCATACAAAAACCAAAATAGTTCTTTGTGACTGTGGTTTGGGTCACGCTCTGTCCAAGCCTACAAGGTGCGGCTTGTGTTCTGGGTGGCACGGCTCATATTGGAGGTATGGCGCAGCTGGATGTGGAAGCCTGGAGAACAGGAGTCATCAGAAAACTCAGATCTAAGAGAGACGCAGCATGAGCCGGGCTTCGAGACTTTCGTGTGTGTGTGCAGAAAGAGAGGAAGGTCAGTCCCTACTGAAGACACCAAGCAAGAACCCAGAGTGAGGGGAATCAGCAGGGCATTTTGCCAAGGAAGAGGAAGACGTGGGAGAATGCGGGGAGGTTATCAAGCACCTAGCCATGTGTTGATTGTCACAATAACTAAGGAATTCACTCAGTGAACACCTCCATCACTCTGTAGGTCAAAGAGACCACATTTGGAGAGCTGGAGACATGGACTTTGCCCCTTGGTGGTTGAATAGCATGGTCACTCAGCTAAAAACAAACAAACAAACAAGAAGCCCCATTGGCTCCCAAGGAGCTTCTTCAAACTATATCTATGACTATTCTAATTGGTAAATAACTTTGGCAGCCAATTCTTATACTTTGCTTCGTTAAGACTTGCTGCTATAGAGCATGACGATAATGGGTTCCAGAATGAACTGAAATGTCACAAAAGAGCAGCTCTATATGCAGAGCTTCTGCTAACGAATCAGATAAAGAGATGGACTGGGAGCAATCTGGGAGTGGAGGAAGGTGTGGCCAGAACACTGCATGTCCTGGAGACCGTGAGAATGGGCGTAAACACAGGATGCCGCTTTGAGCTTTAAAACCTCCAAGAAACCCTGAAGTTCCTCTAGGTGGGGTAGAAATGTGATCTCAGAACTTTGCAAACAAAATCTACAGCTAGAATAGGTTTCACGCTTCTTCTCCAAGTACTTTGGCTATTGTCAGAATCGAAAGAATCGAGACAGAGGGCCATTGCAGCAAGATAAGCCAACAGTAAACACGCAACACCAACGTTCCCCGCATATAACCACAACACTAAGATGTCATGGTATATACTTTAAAGCCAGTGGCGTTGTGAGCAGCAAGAAAATTAGGACATTTTCCTTCTGCAGATCTCTGTCTCCTATTCTCTGTCTTTACAATTCATCGTTAGTGTATTTGTCGGATTCTCCAGAGAGGAAATGGAACCGGATGGATGGATGGATGGATAGATGGATGGATGGATGGATGGATGGATGGATGGATGGATGGATACATAGATAGATAGATCGATAGATAGATAGATCGATCGATCGATCGATAGATAGATAGATAGATAGATAGATAGATAGATAGATAGATAGATAGATAGAGCTGGGCAGTGGTGGCGCATGCCTTTAATTCCAGCACTTGGGAGGCAGCAGCAGGTGGATTTCTGAGTTCAAGGCCAGCCTGGTCTTGTAAGTTCTAGGACAGCCAGGGCTATACAGTGAAACCCTGTCTTGAAAAACCAAAAATAAAAAATATAGATAGATAGATAGATAGATAGATAGATAGATAGATGAAGATAAATATAGATATAGATAATAGATAGAACATAAATAGATAGATAGATGATAGGAGGGAGAGAGAGAGAGAAATGATAGAGGCCTCTAGAACTTTGAGACATAAGTTTCTAACCTTTAAAAACTACTCAGTCTCACTGGGCAGTGAGGGCACACACCTTTAATGCCAGCATTCAGGAGGTAGAGGTAGGTAGGTGAATGCCTGAGTTCTGGAGTTTGAGGCCACCCTGGTGTACACAGCAAGTTCCGGGACAGATAAGGCTACAACAGAGAAACCTGGTCTAGAAAATAAAAACAAAAACCAAAAACCAAAACAAACATAAATTACTCTGTCTCAAGAATTTGTTATACCAATAAAAATAGACTAAGAGGCTCAGTCTACCTACAGTACTAGCAAAATTCAATAGAAAGCAGAAAGTTAACATCCCTAAGCTCTAAAGGGGTTCCACTGAAAAAACACTTACTTGTTATTATGATGGTGGTGGTGGTGATGGTGGTGATGGTGGTAGTGGTGGTGATGGTGGTGATGGTGATGGTTGTGGTGTTCTTTGTGGTGGTGATGGTGATAATGATGGTGGTGATAGTGATGGTGGTGGTGATGGCAGTGGTGGTGAAGGTGGTGGTGAAGGTGGTGGTGGTGGTGGTGGTGGTGGTGGTGGTGGTGGTGATGGTGGTGGTAGTGGTGGTGGTGATGGTGGTGGTGGTGGTGGTGGTGATGGTGGTGGTAGTGGTGGTGGTGGTGGTGGTGGTGGTGGTGGTGGTGGTGATGGTGGTGGTGGTGATGGTGGTGGTGGTAGTGGTGAAGGTGGTGGTGGTGGTGGTGGTTATGGTGGTGGTGGTGGTGGTGGTGGTGGTGGTGATTTAGTGGTGTATGCCACAGCACACATGTGGAAGATATCATCTGAGCATTGATTCTCTTCACTGTGGATTCCAATGATTAAACTCACATCTTCAGACTTGCACAGCAAGTGCTTTACACAGTGAGCATTTCTCACTGGCTTTATTTCTATCAATCATGGCCAAGTAGATCACAAGGCCTGCCCAGATTTAAAAGGCAGAAAACAGATAAGCCTGAGATGAGAGCTGATAGAAAGTCTCTTTGCCTTTAAAGGAATGGATATAGGGAGGCACAAGAGCGAGTGTCTACTTTCCCAGTTAATCTGCCGCAGAGGATATGGAAAGGATACCAGGCCGAGGCTTGATGGGACCAAGAACAGATTTTTGTCTGGCTTCAAACTCACTGTAAGACCTTCAACCTCAGAACCAGTCTCCTTAGCAATAAATCCTGGATTTTTATTTATATTATTATTATATTTAAAAAAAAAAAAAAAAAGCCGGGCGACGGTGGCGCACGCCTTTAATCCCAGAACTTGGGAGGCAGAGGCAGGCGGGTTTCTGAGTTGGAGGCCAGCCTGGTCTACAGAGTGAGTTCCAGGACAGCCAGGGCTACACCGAGAAACCCTGTCTTGGAAAAAAAAGAAAAGAAAAGAAACCAAACCAAAACAAAAAAAAAACTAAAGTCACCCTTTATTTTTGTTTGCATTCAACAAATGTTATTTTCCTTGCAATGCTTTTAGTGAGAATTGAAAATACTCTGTTTTCTAATCTGAATTGTTGGGGGCCAGCTTAACAGGAAACATCTGCTTTCAGTCCATTCCCTTGACAGAGATTCTAAATATTTGTAAGTTACATGGGGAAAAAATTACAATAGCCATACTCTTTCGTGTGCGGAGAAAAGATTTTGCAAATGAGAACAATGGGTGCCTCCTTCAAAAGGAAAGAGGCTGGTGTTTTCTCTGAATGACGTGTTGTTGTTGTTGTTGTTGTTGTTGTTGTTGTTGTTGTTGTTGTTGTTTAAATGGTCCCCGTGTCCTTCACCAGGAAGCACAGGTAAAGGATAACAGAGAGCTGGGTTAACAACCTTCTAGAGAGTATTATGCAAGGGGTTGTGAGGAGTGGGCTTCTTGTGTGCCTGCTGACTTCCTTCCAACTGAAACTGGGACCAGCCATGAGAGACCCTCCCTCAGCTTGCATCGTCTACCCAGTCCATAAGAGGGCGCTCTGGGCATCTGCCCTCAGCAAGGCTGGTTTCAGAGCGGACTCTGCACATCTGGGGCAGGGATGTGTGCCTCTCTACATTCTTTATACTACGGTTCTAGGTGCTACTTTAAAACACACATGAGACAATGTTTCCCCAGTCATTGAGTAAATTATTAGTTCTCTCCTTCCCAAATCGCAGCAGCCTGCTCCGCCCCTTCCCTCTTCCCCAGCTACCATGTTCTGGCCCTGCCTCCCTCCCCAGTTACTCTCTATTGTGTGTTTGTATTCTCATTTCCCCCTTCCTCTTCTTTTTCCTTCTCTCTCATTAAAATTGTTCTCAGACTTCAGAGCAGGATAGATTCTGTTTCTAAAAGCCACCCATGGTCAACCCAAAGTCTCTCTGACCTCTTCAGTACAGACACTTTAGTACAGTGTCCCTTCACTTGGGAGGTGACCGATGTGATTAGTGGAGTCCTGGCTGTCCTGGAACTCACTCTGCAGACCAGGCTGGCCTCCAACTCACAGAGATCCACCTGCCTCTGCCTCTGCCTCTGCCTCTGCCTCTGCCTCTGCCTCTGCCTCTGCCTCTGCCTCTGCCTCTGCCTCTGCCTCTGCCTCTGCCTCTGCCTCTGCCTCTGCCTCTGCCTCTGCCTCTGCCTCAAGTGCTGGAATTAAATAAAGGTATGCACCACTATGCCCAGCCCAAATGAAATTTAAAACTACTGTACAGCTAGTGTTTATGTCTGACATGCCATTTAATTATGCAACACTATGTAACTTACTATTATTATTACTCTTAATCATGGAAGGATATGCCCTGCCACCGGTTAAGATTTTTCAAAACCCCGAGATAAGGCATATGAACACAGGTTCAGGAATAGGAAAGAAAACAAGCAGAACTGGCTGTTCCTGGACATTTACCTAATGTCAGCCTTCAGATGGGTTTTTAATATGCATTGTCTCTCACAGAAATAGTGTTCGTATATTTAAACGGAGTTGAGATTCAGAAAGACTAATTGGTTTACCAAGGTCGTCCAGTGAAAGGTACTGAAAATGGTCTGTAAGCCCTGGCTATTTCGCTGCACCCCTCTCCCCCCACCCTTCTTTCCCAGTTCCCAACGCCCTTTGGATAGAAGGGTGTTCTAAAATTAGAAGGGTGTCCTCGAAGCCTGGACGTGGTGGCACACGCCTGTAATCCCAGCACTCCGGGAAACAGAGGCAGGCAGATTTCTGAGTTTGAGGCCAGCCTGGTCTACAGAGTGAGTCCAAGGACAGCCAGGGCTATACAGAGAAACCCTGTCTTGAAAAAACCAAATCCAAAAAAAAAAAAAAAAAAAGGGGGAGTGTCCTCCTAAAATTTTGCAGTAAGCAATTACTATTTTCCACAGTAAATAACATAGGCTAACCAGGTCCAGTTCAACTCGACCAGTACCCTGCCTTTAACAGAAATATTGAGGAAACGCTAAGGACCTCACACAAAGTGCTTCGCGTCCTCAAAGAACATCTTTGCAACACCAGCACCACGAAATTGAGATGAACCTTTTCTAGAACTGGTTATTATTATTATTTTTTTTTACCCTGCGGCACTGCTCTGGAAAACAACTTCCAGGCGCGTGAAGCTGTGTTTCCCGAAGCTTCCTCTCAAATCTCAACTTCAACGCCGACTGCCCCTCAAGCATATAGAACACATAGACAAATGGAAAGTTAACTTTGCCTTCCTCAGAGAGCCTGTGTGCTGGGGGAAATAGAAATCTGATAAGAAAGCCTAAAACCTAACGAGTCCCCTCAAACTAGGCCTCTGAGATCCAGGCTGAAAACATGCCACGGGTCTGCATCCAATAATAAAATCCTCCTCAAATCTGGGAGCACTCAGCCCGGGTCCTGCCGCCTCAACCTTCGCAGTGCCTCCTTCTCCTCCTCTGTATTCCTTTCCCTGGTCTCTTGCAAAATCTGGTTCCAAAATGTCAGTCAACCATCAGCTAATGGGATGAGAAGTTGCCTCACCATTCCAAAAAACCCCTCCTGGTCCTGGAGCAGGGCCCCCCATCACACTGTGTCCTGAGATGACCTCCCATGACATAAGGACATCTCAGAACATTTGTATAAATGCAGACATTCATTGGCTTTTTCTTTTTCTTTTTCTTTTTTTCTTTTCTTTTTTCTTTTTGGTTTTTTTGGTTTTTCAAAAGACTAAGAAAAGAAAATGAACAAAGAAACGGTTGGTGGGTCACCAGCCAGGATACGGAAATTTGAACATTGGACAATTAAGTGGAGGATAATAGAAACAGGTTTCGTTATGCAGGTTTTAGGGGTGTGATATGAATTGCCTGTTGTTTTTATTTGAGTGTGTTCTCCCTCCTGCTGCATTCTGCACGGCCCTTTCCCGGCCCCTCTTACCGTGAGCCACCATGCCTCCTCTTGGACTGTGTGTTCTGGCTCGTTTTCTCCACCCACCTTTGCTATCTGAGTACAAGGGGATTTCCTTTCTGATTGGCTTCATGTGACTGCCTAGCCCTTGTTTGTTCTAGCTCGCAGTTGTGCTGCTGACCCGTGTTTTGGAAGACCTCTATTATGTTAGGCTTCTTTTTTCCTCTGCCCTCTTATACAATTTGACTTTTCAAAGGGAAGTCTTCTAAAATCTGTTTTGTTTATAGAAGCAAAATTCTTTCTGGTTCTCTGTCCCTACTTCACAATCACAAGCATGCGATCCATAAGGAATTCATTAATATGTGAGAGACTTTGAAGCTGCCAGGTGGGTGTGTGGATGTGGATGCACACACACATGCACATGAACACACACACACATACACATATACACACACTTACACACACATACACACACTCATACACACATACACACACACCACATACACATGCATACACACACACACACACACACACACACACACACACGCACATGCACGAAATACACACACATGCATGCACACACACACACACTACACAATTCTTTTTCTCTCTCTCTCTCTCTTTCTCTCAGAATCTTGTCACTTCCAACCACTGATTTAGGAATGTTTAAGAGTACTTGCCAACTCAACAATCAAAATCATTTTGGCACTGGGAACCCAACTCCAGTCTCTGAAGAGCTGTGGAATTTATTGTTTTACTTCAGAGCATTCGGTACAGCACCAACAGCATGCTGCACGCAGGAGATCTGATAAGATGTGAGACACGTCCCGGTGATTCATTTTTATCATAAGCAACGCCTGCTTTGAATCTGAAATACCAAAAGCAGAACCAGCCTGACACACTCATGGTCTCCTTGCCTTGACCTGGTGGGAGACTGTGATTCACGCTCCCTTCAGAACGGAGACGGTTCTCGGGCCCCATACACGTCCCTGGACCCGCCGTGGAGCCAAGCACTGCGCTAGGCCTGAGGACTACAGCGGTGAAGAGGCTAAACACCGCTTCTGCCACATGGCACTCCCTGAAGGAAGATAGGCTGGCTGAGGAGATTACTCCTTGTGGAGACGCTGGAGACCCACACAGAACAGAACGAAGCTTGGGGACTCTGATCTGACTTAGCCGTGCTCTTTGCCGGGCTTAGCCGCTCCCACTGATTCTACCTTGGACAACTTACACCGCTTTCTCGGCTTCAGATCCCTAAGTGAGAGCTGTGCTTACTTCACGGGAATGAAAAGGAAAACCCTTGCGCAGCTTTTAGCCAAGAGTTTGATTACCACCCATCAGTAGCAGTACTACTAGACGGGCCGCAGTGACCTTTCTCCACCCTTTCTTCGGTGAACTCGGGGGTCCACATATCACTAGGAGACTGTAAATTCTTCCTGCCCTAACAGCTTCTTTAGTTCAAAGAACAGCTTTTCTCAGTGCTCAGAAACAACGCCTGTCTGCAAAGCTACCTCTACTAGCCGGGCGGTGGTGGTGCACGCCTTTAATTCCAGCACTTGGGAGGCAGAGGCAGACGGGTTTCTGAGTTGGAGGCCAGCCTGGTCTACAAAGTGAGTTCCAGGACAGCCAGGGCTACACAGAGAAACCCTGTCTTGAACAAAAAAACAAAAACAAAAACAAAAACAAAAACAAAAAAAACAAAAGCTACCTCTGCTAGCCCTCCCAACACTACTCAACTGCTTATAGTACCAAGGCAAGGGTTCCTCGCACTACCTGAGTCCTGACCCTGGAACCTCAGAGAGGGAACTCCTCTCAGAAGCCCTGAGGCCTGTCACCAGCCACCAGGTCTACAGACACCTACCACCCCACTCCCTTCCGGACGTGTGTCAGAAGGGCCTTATCTGCTCCGTGTGGACCTCAGGAGTAGCTGAACTGAAGTGTTCAGTAGTGTTGGACTATTTAGAGTTCATCAGGGGCCTACCTATTAGTTAGCCCTGGATCTCTAGTCCTTTGATACTGTCCTGGCTTCAAAACTTATCTCCAAAAAAACCGCACTGTGCAGCTGCCATCCCTCTGATGGCAGATCTGAGATATTATGCCAGAACTAACTGGACCCTCTCAGAGATGGTTCTTAGATCCTCCTTGGAACGTGGAGTCATTCTTGTTCAAACTACGATGGGTAGATAGTAATGCCAAGAACGTTACTCCTTATCTAGGTCTCTCCAGCACTGCCGATTTGGCCTCACAGGAGAAAGATGCTTCAAGGTCCAGCCTAAAGACTTCAGAGGCACCGAGAACTCACGGCATCTAATTTGTCCATTTCCTTCCCTGTGAAGGGAATAGGCACAAAAAATATTCCTTGATCCCACCCAGACCATCTACTCCCAAGGAACGTACCTGCATTAGTCAGAGTTCTCTAGAAGAACGGAGCTCATATAATGAATACCTCCCTCATATACATGTATATATTCTTTTATATATGTATATATTCATATTGCATTAGCATTATGTAATATGAATTGTACATATTCAATTATCATTAGCATGAATATGCACATACAAACATACATATGCACATGCAAATATACAATATACACATATCTATTAGTGTATATACACATATGGTTCCTTAGTTAAGGTTTCTATTTACTGTGATGAAACACCATGACCAAGTCAAGGAGAAGGGTTTATTCAGTTTACACTTCCACATTGCTGTTCATCACCGAAGTAAGTCAAGACAGGAGCTCAACCAGGGCAGGGACTTGGAGGCAGGAGCTGATGCAGAGGCCATGGAGGAATCTTATGCACTAGCTTGCTTCCCCTGGCTTGCTCAGCTTGATTTCTTATAGAATCCAGGACCACCAGCCCCGAGATGGCACCACCCACAATGGGCTTCCTCCCCACTTGATCACAAACTGAGAAAATGCCTTACAACTGGATCTCATGGAGGCATTTCCTCAACAAAGGCTCCTTTCTCTGTGATGACTCCAGCTTGGGTCAAGTTGACACACAAAACCAGCCAGTACAAATGGTAATGGGTCAAATGTTGTGGCAGTCTCGTGTATGCAAGCACAGCTGCAGTAAGTCCATGAATGCTGTGGCTATGTTGTGTTCTAAGAATACTGTTTTTTTATGTCTCCTTCATGGGCTGGAGAGATGGCTCAGTGGTTAAGAGCACTGACTGCTCTTCCAGAGGTCCTGAGTTCAATTCCCAGCAACTACATGGTGGCTCACAACCATCTGTAATGGAATCTGATGCCCTCTTCTGGTGTGTCTGAAGACAGCTATAGTGTACTCACATATATAAAATAAACAAATAAATCTTTTTAAAAAAAAAGTCTCCTCAATCTCTTACAATCTTCTTCCTCTTTTGCAAGGTTCCCCGAGCTTCAGAGATAGAGGGATGAGGAGAGGGATAATGCCCTAAGAATTGAGCATTTTATACTCACTTTTATTTTTCACTCTTTGACCTCTTCATTAGCTACCCATGGCAAAAAGGAGTTTCTCTGATAACAATACAAGCAGCACTAATTGATAGTATAAATATAAAAAGGTTTAATTGCATGTTACTTATTTAATGTGTATATGAGCGTGCGCGCACGCACACACACATGTATGTGTCTACTTACATACGCACTTATTTGTGGCATTGGGCATGTATGAAGATCAGGGGACATCTTGCAGTCAGTACCATCCTTGTACCACGTGAGCCCTCGATGTTCAACTTGAGTCACCAAGTTTGTCACCAAATACCTTTATCCACTGGCACGCCTTATCATCCCCAAATAGAAGTATTTAAAAGGCATTCAACACTACATCCATTTAACAAAATAACAGTAGTATGTTCGTTCTCCCCTAAGGCCTCTGTACTGGCTGGTTTTGTGTGTTAACTTGACACAGGCTGGTGTTATCACAGAGAAAGGAGCTTCAGTTGGGGAAGTGCCACCATGAGATCCAGCTGTGGGGCATTTTCTCAATTAGTGATCAATGGGGGAGAGCCCCTTGTGAGTGGTGCCACCTCTGGGCTGGAAGTCTTAGGTTCTATAAGAGAGCAGGCTGAGCAAGCCAGGGGAAGCAAGCCAGTAAGAAACATCCCTCCGTGGCCTCTGCATCAGCTCCTGCTTCCTGACCTGCTTGACTTCTAGTCCTGACTTCCTTTGGTGAACAGCAGTGTGGAAGTGTAAGCTGAATAAACCCTTTCCTCCCCAACTTGCTTCTTGGTCATGATGTTTGTGCAGGAATAGAAACCCTGACTAAGACAGCCTCTAACCTCCCGGCCATAGGTCCTTGACCATGCACAGTCCCTGACATGAGTCTTTTCTTATGGAGTGGGCCTCAGACAAAATCAGAAAGCGATTGTTCACCCACACAATAGCTATGCCACTATTGTGATCTTGGACACCTCCAGCCAGGCAGGTCATTATTGTGAGGTCCTCAGACGGGTAACAAACAGTGATGACTTTTCTCATCAGTTTGCATGGTATTGTGAATGCTAGACAGCAAGGAGGAAGCTTCTAGCTCAGATCCAGATGGATGTCTCAATATCCTGCACCCTAAGTGCATGGTGTCTTCGGCAACAGGATCCTATAACCTAGTTATTGTGGACAATCAAGGGCATTGCAAATACTCTGTAGTGATTGGGGATGGGGGTGCAGGTGCTTTGAGGTCTCCCTAACCCACAGCTTGTAGGGAGGTACTGTACGACTGGATCTGGATTTTGTTTAACAACTTTTGGCTTCAGAAAAAGATTATCCACACAAGCATGGTGCCTCCAAACTTTGTTTTAAATTATGTTTTCTTTCTTTTTTTTTTTTTTAAACCGTGTTTATAAAAGAATAGGTATTCTTCCTCTTGGTGTAAACACATCTGGCTACTGTGCTTGTATAAAGGAGAATACAGGGGAACAGGCACAGGTCCCTGAAATGTCTGCCCGCAAAGCACTCACACTTACCAACCCATTCGTGTGTGTGCTGTGTAACATTTGGGGGCGGAGCATGGTCACATATATTACAGATGCTCTACAGGAGGCTGAACCTGTTTCTCCATTCCTTCACTCCACACTTGGCCGGCATCTTCCTTTGCCTAACGGACACTGGCAATGTAATGTGAGTAGAGGCCTGAGATCCTCACATGATCTTTTGTTACAGGTCTTTAGATGCAGCGTTTGCTAAAAAAGCACGATCTCCACACTTGGGTGCACAAGGGAACTGCATCCCAGCGAGAGCCTGACATCTCTTGTCTTCATTTTGCATCTGTCTCCTTTACTTTACTCCTCTGTCCAGGCCTGGTAAGTACAAGGGCATGTCTGTCTGAAGGGGATATCTGTCTTTATAGCCCATCTGAAAGGCTGAAGGCGCTGAGGCAGCTCATAGCCTTGAACCTGCAGCCGCCTTGGGCTTCGGAAACAGCAAGGCCTCAGAGGACACCACACCCCCAAAGTGAGAGGCATGGCTCTCATGACAAGCCTTCTCTCTGCAGCAGATTGCCTTGTGGGAACTGGGCTCATTTCCTTGGGTGGCAACAGTGATAACTGGGCTAATGAACTGAGATGATGATGGGAAACAGCTTGCCCAGGACCGCTTCACTATGCAAACTTCTCTACCCACCCCCGCCCCGCCTGCCTTCATCCTGTCTCTATTTAAACCCCCAAAGGGGGGATAACTGGACCCCTTTATCTGTCTCTCTTCCCAGATCATGGATGCAGTCTCTCCTGCCTTTTGCTTGTGCTCAGCCTATTAGAAGTGGGTTGGCCAGAGCTTGTTGGTGCTTCCAAGTGGAATCTTCTGCCCTGAGGCTCTGGTTATGCTTCTAGAGGAACCAATGATTGACCAAGCGGTAAGGGGATGCTGTGCACTGAGCGTGAAGGAGGCCATCCTCACTCCCCCCTACTTCCGCTGAGCCAGCCCACCCACACACAAATATGACTTGTCCAGTGCACGCATTTTGGGAGTGTTTTTATTTATTTGTTTGTTTCTATTTTATGTGGGTGAATATTCTGTCTGTCTGAATGTATGAGCGCCACCTGCATGCCGGGTGCCTACGGAAGTCAGAAGAAGGCGCCAGATTTCCGAGAGCTGGAGTTACAGACATGTGGCAGCTGAGAATTGAACCTGGGTCTACTAGAAGAACAGCCAGAGCTCTTAAAGTACTGAGCCATCTCTCTTGTCTTCGTTAGGGTTCCATTGCAGGAAAGACACACTATGGCCAAGGCGATTCTTTTTCTTCCTTTTTTTTTTTTTTTTGTTTTTGTTTTTGTTGTTGTCGTTGTTTTTTTTTTTTTTTCTTTTTGAGTCAGGGTTTCTCTGTGTAGTCCTGGCTGTCCTGGAACTCACTCTGTAGACCAGGCTGGCCTCGAACTCAGAAATCCGCCTGCCTCTGCCTCCCAAGTGCTGGGATTACAGGCGTGCGCCACCACGCCCGGCCCTTTTTTTTTTTTTAAAGATTTATTTATGTATTATATGTAAGTACACTGTCGCTGTCTTCAGACAACCCAGAAGAGGGCATCAGATGCCATTACAGATGGCTGTGGGCCACCATGTGGTTGTTGGGATTTGAACTCCGGACCTTCAGAAGATCGGTCAGTGCTCTTAACCACTGAGCCATCTCTCCAGCCCCCAAGGCAACTCTTCTAAAGGACCACATTTAACTGAGGCTGGCTTACAGGCTCAGAGGCTTAGTCCATTGTCATCATGGTGGGAAGCATGGCTATAGACAGGCGAGCACAGTGCTGGAGACGGTGCTTTGATCCTCAGCTTGACATCAAAGCCCACCTCCACAGTGACTTCCTTCCTCCAACAAGGCCACACCTCCTAATGGTGCCACTCCCTATGACCAAGCATTCAAACACGTGCATCTGTGGAAGCCATATCTAATCAAACCACCAGACCTGCCCTTGAGAGTGGCCCTTTTAAGCCACTAAATTTTGGGGTTGTGGAGCAGTAAAAGCTGTCTTGTAAATGTTTTATTCTCCAGTCTGAGAAGGAGCCCTGGCGTTTTTTTTTTCGCAGAGCTTCAACGTCTAGCCCCTTTTTAAATGTCAGGAGAGCGCTGTAATTTATTAAACCATTTTCTTATTGTTAGAATCACATTGTTACCAAATGCGTGACCTCACATTTATTACAACTATAAATAATATTTTCATAAACATCTGTGTGTATATATTACTAGCCAGGTTTCTAGTATTTCATAATAGTAGAAGCTTCCACTGTGGTAGTAGACTTATGAAATAAGAACTGGCTAGATCAAAATGTAAGCCTTTTTTTTAATTACATGCTTTAAAAAAGGTTATAGCAATTCACACGCATGTGTGTATACATTTGATCATGCTTCTGGCATTCTTTAGATACATTTAATGAAAAATTAGATAGGTAAGAAAACCTGCAAACATGACCATGGTGCTGTTACCAACCCTTGCTAGTCACTGTGGACTATAACCCTTGAACAATATCTTTGTTAGTCCATTGGGATTTTTCTCATTAAATTTTAATTTCTTAGCAAATCGATGTTGAATTTTTCATGCATTCTTAAGAATATTTACACAGCAGAGCATACATGATGGGTTTTTTTTTTTCACAGTAAGTTAAATCCAACTTGAGTGCCCCATGGGATACGATTGGCAGGAAGTTCTGTACTCCATTTCTGTTCCCTGCTTTAGTCAGTGTCTTGTGGGACAGGAGGAAGCGGGGAGCTCTGTACTGGTGGCTGGTCTTCCGTCATGCTGAGCCAGGAGAAACTTTACTTGTTTCCCATGGCCTTGAAGTACTGTGAGCTTCCACACCTACACACATTTTATTAAAGATGCTGTACCTTGGAGACCTTGGAGTCGCTGTTCAAACCTTTAACCATCTGCCGTTTACGCAACACCACCTTCTGTCAAAACTATAAAAAAAAGAGCGAGAGAGATCTAGCTCCCTAGTTGTTTGTGCTCCACAAGGTTATAATTTGTGACATTTCAAGTGTGGCGTGTGAGGTTTGAGGAAATGGTCGAGAGACCGAGGACAGTAGGTTATGCATGTCCAGCATGTTTTACCCAAATAAATGAACAGTTATCTTAAAAGATACACGTATTAACTATTAGACGTGTAACGCAAGCCATTATAAGAGCCTTTCTAATCCTAGGACTCAGGAAGCTGAGGCAGGAGAATTGCCGTAAATCCAAGGGTAGCCTACATTACACGCTGAGAGTTTATCTCAAAAAAAATAAATAAATAAATAAGGCGAAAAGGTAATCTGAATGCCAGAGGTCAAAGAAATCCGATCCATAAGTATTAAGCCATGACTCCGAATATTTCTTTTATGATCAAGAAAATAATCAAAGACTGGGGAGATGGCTTATTAGTTAAGAGTGCTAGATGCTGTTCTGAAAGACCTGGGTTCGAAGCCAGCACTCACACGATGGCTCACAACTGTCCTGTAACTCTAGTTCTAGGGAACTCAACACGTGAATAAATAATAAATCCTTTAAAAAAGAAAAAGAAAAGGAAAAAGAAAAAATTAAGTCAGAGATGGAGTTCTTGCCTCTCAGCTACACGATTCCATACTCAACACTAGGGGGGTGGGGAGAATCACAAGTCTGATTAAGATAAAATGTAATAGAGAGTCAAGCTCTGAAAACATTTCATACTTCAGTATACAGCAGGATTCCTCTGTTCCCACCCCCTATACTTTTTAGACACAAAGCTTTGAAATTTTTTTTTTTTTACTTCCATCAAATTTCAGAGGGTCCAGCTTCTGTCCATCTTTTAGGCAATGGACAGATGTTAAAATCCCAGTCACGGGCGCTTGTTCCTAAGGAGAGCAGTCTTGTCTTCAACTGAGGTCAGGGAGCAGAGTCAAATAGCAAAGTCATTACGCAACCCACTGACTGGCCATCTGTCCTCTGGTCTGCCCTGAGTCACACTGGTCAGGTAAGGCAGGGGCCATGTTGCCTGCATCAGAATGGAATGAAGAATTTGTGAGCAGCAGAAACAAGGCCGCTGAAACCAATTCCTGAGGGGCCCCACGTGTGTCCTTGCCCTCTCACGGTGAGGTGTGCTCTCTAAGGATCCTCCACAGAGGAGAAAACAGATGCTCTCCCCAAGTCCGCTGTGCACCGGCCAGCGCTGAAACAGGGTTATAAGTATAGAAGCGGGCAGAGGTGTGTCAGCAAGATGATTCAAAGGATGAAGGCACCGGCTGCCAAGTCTGATCCCCCAAGTTTGATCTCTGGAACCTACTTGGTGGATGGAGAGAATTGAGTCCTGAAAGTTGACCTCAGACACTGTGGCAGCATGCCTTCCTCCCACCACACACACACACACACACACACACACACACACACACACATTTAAAAAAAGAAAGAGGAAAGCCGGACGTGGTGGCGCACGCCTGTAATCCTAGCACTTGGGAGGCAGAGGCAGGCGGATTTCTGAGTTCGAGGCCAGCCTGGTCTACAGAGTAAGTTCCAGGACAGCCAGGGCTGGCTACACAGAGAAACCCTGTCTCGAAAAACCAAAAAAAAAAAAAAAAAGGTAAAGAAAAAAAAAAGAAAGAGGAAAAAGTAACAACAGGAGAGAGACCAGGTAAGGAACTTGGATTGCCACAGGATCAGACAGGAGTACCTAAGAGCTGTTTCACTTTTCCAGGCCTCCTTAGGGCTCTGATCCAGCCATGAAAAAAAAAATCAGACTCCTCTTTAGAAGAAACAGAAGAGTCCAGAAGCCTCTGGACTCCAAGACGCAGCATGTCAGTGACTGGCGCGGAAGCCTGCATGCTGGTGAAACTTCCCAGACTGAGGGAGAAGTCCGCGGTCAGGAACGCCTGCTCCCGAGAGCACACTGACTGCTGTCCTCCTCCCCCGTTAACAAAACCAGATGTGTGCTTGCGAGGAAAGTAAACACTTGAGGTCAATATATGGTTCTCTCCGCCCGTCTGCTCTGGCACTTCAATATGAGCGGATCGTCTCTGAAGCAGAGTGGAACATTTTCTCACAATGGTGTGGAGTGACAGGCTCACATCTGGTGAGTGGGTCAACTGTTACATCGAAAGTCTACAAGATGGATCTTTCTCTGTTCCCGGAGAAGGCTGTGAGCTGTAACTCTACTGACATGGAATGAGCAAGAGAGAGCAAGATACGAGATGCTGTGTGCTTTAACACAATCTTGGTTTTAACACTTCGTTATAGCTTGAGGCTATACAGAAATTTAACCTCAGTGCATACATCTGTAAAACAGAGGTTTGGGGTTTCTTTTCTTTCTTTCTTTCTTTTTGTTTTTTTTTTTTTTTAAGTTTAAAATGGAAATGTACATGAGTTTAATTTTCTGTCCTTGTGAAACAGGACCTTGAGGGAGAACAGAGCACCGCTACGATTTCTCTGCTGAGTCGTTGTAACTATACACCCACAGTAGTGCAACTAACATGCCCCTGTGCCCCTGTGCCCCTGTGCCCCTGTGCCCCGTGCCCTCGTGTTACCATCCTTCCCACCCTGCCCCAGTCCTGCTTCGCCCGTTCGCCGGTCACAAGACTCACAAAGGGACCCAGATCCGACTTGTCAGCCTCTATACAATGGCGATCCTATAGTTTTGGCTTCCCTCCCTCCCCACCCCCACCCCTGTGCTTAGCCTTAGATTATCCCAAGGTGCTTGAAGAAGTGAGGGATTCAGCTGCCTAAAACTGCTGACATCCGTTCTTCCACACCTATTGAATACCATTCGCAGAGCCACAGCAGTGACAAGGACCGCGTGATTCAGCCATTAGGATGTATATCGTCTCATGACTCGTCTGCTGTGGGCGTGTCCACTCGTTACTCATCACCCTAAGCTTGTTTGTTTGGGAGTTCACGTTTGGGATGAGGCATGCCTGAGTGCTTATATGTGCATCGTGTCCACTCAGAAGGCTGTGGAGATTGGTCAGAAGAGGGCATTGGATACCCTAGGATTGGAATTACTGGTGACTGTGAGCCACCATGTGAGTGCTGTGAACCAAACCCAAGTCTTCTGCAAGAACAGAAAGTGCTCTTAACCTCTAAACTATCTCCCAGCTCAAGGTCACTCTTTTAAACTGAAGAACCACCTAGTATCCTCAGAAAAGACATATCCAACTCACCCATCATCTCATCCTGGCCAGTGAATTCTGTTTCCTCATTGGCAAAACTAGGGCAGAGCAAACTTTACCACATCACGTGTGTTTTCAGGGAAGTTGCTTCAGAAACCATGATGCTACCCTTGAGGGGTTGATAGGCAAGCCCCCCCTCTGGAGGTTCTGAGAAGCGAGAGAGTAATGTCACTCAGAGCCTATGGTCTACCATGGGACTCCGCCACCCACCTCTTCCTTCTGGATTTTCTGAAGACATAAATCAGAGTCTACTTAGTAAGTTAGTGGGTACATGTTGGCACCCAAATCAAGTCTGTCACCAAGCTGGACAAGTGAGTTGAACTGCAGAGTCTCCTATGAACAGGTTGCAGAGGGCTTGAAAATGGTTACTATAGATGGATTTCTGTAGAGAAATTTTAATCCAACAGCATGGCTGTTCTGGCAAGGGCTCACAGCCAAAGACCTTCCAGGTCTATGCGATCAGGCCATAATGCAGACTGGATCTCGATTACAGAATGATCTGATTGGAATGCAGACGCACACACCCTGAGTACACACCTTTGATTCCTAACAGTGAAGGTAAAGTTAGTTCGCAGAAGGAAGCAGCCATGTTTGAAAGAGACATCTCATTGAGGGGCAGACAAAGTGACGAATCAGAGAAAGATTTGACAGGATGAATCAGAGACAGGATACACCTAACTCACACAAGAACAGCACAGGAGGGAGAGGCTTCTTAAGAGCAGAGAGAGAGAGAGAGAGAGAGAGAGAGAGAGAGAGAGAGAATCTGTGGTGTGTGCGTATGGCAGTTTGGCCAGAAAAGTTTGACAAGACAGATTGCAGAGAGAACAAGCTAACTAGACATGGGTGAACAGAGGATGAGCCAGTGAACAAGCATCCAGAAGATTCAAACATATTACCAAAGTTAGAAAGAAGCTAGGAAGAGCAATTCAATGAGAAGCCAAGAAAAGCTAGATTGAATTAGTCAGCTTGGAAGATTAGATTGTGCAGAGGCTTCCTGGTCTAGGTCTGGGCATAGTTAGAACATAGAAAGAAATGCTCTGGTCTCAGCCCAAACCATGTATTAGCACAGCTTGGGTATGGCTTTCATCTCATGCCATCCTCTGAGGAAATAAAAGTGAAATTTATAGATTTCAAGGCATGTGCCCAACTTCCTTGGCTAGGAGATGAGCTGAAAGATAGGTGTAACATATGGGCTTGGTAAATGTTCTTCATGCAACTGGGTACCTGGTTACCCTACACACACACACACACACACACACACACACCCTCTTGTTACCCTTCCCCTCTTTCAGCAATGAAAGTCCTCTCATTTTTAACTGACCACAAGGCCATGCAGAATAATGTCTGTATTGACTTTTGCTACTGTGATCAATGGGATCAGTTGGGGTCAATGGGTGTTGTAGGGCTACACGTAGGACTAGGTGCTAATAACTAACCAACATGTATCTGTCCCTTTCTCTCCTGTCTCTTTTGCACTCTGACTTCTTGGGCTATATATATAAATATATATATATATATATATATATATATATATATATATATACTCAGAGAGAAAGAGAGAGCACTCTGGAACAGAGCAGGTGCCTTGAGTGTAGTAGAGCCCCTCGTTCTGATCTGTCCACCTCTAGACTCCATGTAAAGAAGAAAATAACTCACAGAAAGCTTCAGCCATGCCCTGTCACAGATGAATGAGTCCTCACTGATATAGTGCTTTGCTGTATGGATTCTGCAGTTAGACTGTCTAGGTTCTGCCAAGCTCATGGGTGAATTTGCTTCATTTCTCCCCTTCTGAAAAGTGGGAGGCACAATTACCTTCTATGATGATTATAAGTGAGCTAAAGCATATAACACTTAAGATACATAAAGCCCAGTATGTAGTGAGTACTCAATATATATGGACTTCCTTAACAGCCGCCATTTAATATATAAAGATATTCCCCAATGGTACAAGATTGAAGGTTGTTCTCTAAAGTCTGATACGTTTTTTAACTGCTCCAGTCATAGCACAATAGTTATAATAGTAATATCCTTTAAACACACCTTAGTGACAAAGCATGTGTTCAGCGGGCACAAGGGCTATACTGGTTGGGTTTTTTGGTCAACTTAACGTAGGCTAGAAGCATCTGAGAAGAGGAGATCTCAGTTGAGAAAGTTCCTCCATCAGATTGGCCTGCGGGCAAGCCTTTGGGGGCACATCCTTGGTGGATGACTGAGATGGACCACTGTGGGAGGTGCTACTTCTGGGCAGATGTGTAGGGTGTGGTTGACTCATATCTTTAATCCCAGTACTCAGGAGGCAGAGACGGGAGTTTGAGACCAGCCTCCTCTACAGAGCTAGGTCCAGAACAGTCAGGGCCACACATAGAAACCCTGTCTTGAAACAAAAACAAACAAACAAATGCAAGTTAGGCAAGGCATGAGGAGTAAGATATGGATTCTGCTACAGTTCCTGCCTCCAAGCACCTTCCTGGGCCGTCTACACTGCGGTCCCTAGTGCCCAGACACGAGTTGAAATGTACCTTCCTACCCCAGTTGGTTTTGATCAGGCCTTTATACAGCCATAGAAGGCAAACCAGGAGGGGTCACGGTTTATTCCCTTGTACCAGTAAGTAAATGCAATTTTTTGATTAGCATTTAGTAACTTTACCTGATTGGTTAGGTATTATCACTGTTGTTGCTTTGAAGCTGAGTCCTATTGTATAGTGCAGGCTGGCTGGGCACATGCTCTGTGGCCCGGACCGTGAGCTCTTCTGCCTTTTGCCTCCTACCCCTCTCTCTCTCTCTCTCACGCCTTAGCTTCAAAGGCACATACCTCCGCACTTGGAGAGTTAGGTACGATTACTTTTTATTTCACGGAGAAGAAAATTGATCCCCAGAGAAGTCAAGCCAAGGATTACACCGTTGCTAAGAGACATTGTTGATATTTAAACACAGATCTTTTCGCTTCCAAATCCCCTACATTCGCCACAAGCTTTCGTTTGTTCTTCCGTGCAAACCACTGCTCCTCGGCCCGCTGTGTGTCTCCTTACGTGTCATCCGTGTGTGTGTGTGTGTGTGTGTGTGTGTGTGTGTGTGTGTTCCTTCTAAAGGACTAGACTTTTTTCTATTAGGAAAGAGAAACAGAACATGGGCATGTCTCTACGTAAGAAATGGTGTTTTCTCATTCCTGGCAAAGCCCTGGCGGGACTAGGCCCTCCGTGTGTTTACATAAAATGTTAGTCCTAGAATATGCTTTGGAAAGCAGATCCAGCTGAGGCTTGGCTCCAACATGAGAGGGCAAGAGGAGTCTTTCTCCATCTTGATTGCTGTCTGGATCCTCGGGCTTGATTCGGAGTGATATCCAGGCTACGCCTGAAAGGGGCTCAGACACCAGTCAGCATCTGGGTGGGGCCCAGCTTGAAGACAGCGCATGTGTTTTGAATTGGCAATTCTTTTAACAGAAGCAATTTGGAAACCAGACAGGGGAGCTGCTGCTGCCGGGACCGTTACTGTCACTTTCCGTGTCCCCTGAAGGGACTCGGTTGGATGCTAGGGAGAACTTTTTTCTCACTCTGGTGGTTGGGAATGACATCCCCAAATAATTTTTTTTAGAACTTTGCTATCGGTGAAGGCTCTGAAGAAAAAGAGGGCGTGGCCCACAGGTGTGTGCAATGTTAACCTCCAGTTGGAACTAGAAAGTGAAAATAGGAACCCTGGATGTAGTAATGGTTCCCAGCAATGACTTGGTCATTCGACAACCTAGTCCAAATCCTAGCTTACTGGTTCAGTAACTGGGGATACGTTTCTACTGCATTGTGGTTCTCGGTTTCCTCACCCAGAGCAGAGCGACAGGGATTAAAGTAAAATACACCCGGACTTCATGGAAGGTGTGCGACAGATACTCATCTCATCTTTTTTCCTTACGAAGCTTTTCCTGGTCTGTGACTCTATGATTCAGCACTTCCTGGAATGCTCGGGCAGCGGTAACTTTCCAGGAGTGTGAAGTGGATCCTCGGGGAACGGCCAAGTTCTTCCCAGCATCGAGGTGAGAGGTGAGTGGTGGCGACTCGACTGATCAGATTGATTGGAGATCAGCAACTGAGCTCCTCCGCGTCCCCTGTCGGTTTCCTCTTCCGCTGCCCTTCAGACAACGATGAAACTGTCAAAAAACAAGTTGTTTCACAAGGTAGTGGAACCCTGGCGGGGTGGTGCGTGGTGCGATGTGATGCCTCACACCCCTTGCTGCCTGTGAAGATTAACATCTGGACTCTTTGGGACACCCAGGACTAGGGCTATGGGAGTCCTGCGAAGCTGTGACCTGTTTGAGAACAGGAGTCAGAACCGCGAGCGCTGGTAGGGCTGGTACTGACCTGCCTCACTTGAGGACCTTGCTCGCCTTATATATACTAAGAAATGGTGCTTGAAATGAATGTGGAAAATCCTTTAAACTCAAAAGTTCCTATGGACCAGCCATGTACAAAATATCTCTGTGCGGAAACAACGGCTTCTGTCTGTGCCCGGGGGCTACCCTCCAGTTCCCCTTCATACTTCCTTCCGAGGAAAAGCTTTTAAAAGGTTATGTGAAGGAGTCTTCCTAAATGGAGCCTTTACATACAGGGAGCGTTGGTTGGAAAGACAGGACATACACAGAAAGAAACCAATAGCCTGCTAAGTATTTCCCGCTGACAGTATTACTTTAAGCAAGTCACCCCCAAAGGACTTGAATGTAGCTCAGTGATAGACAGTTTGCCTGTTCACACAAGACCCCGAGTTCAGTCCCCAACACCCAAAAGGGGGAAAGTCACCCCATGAGTTAGTTGTGTTTAAGTTGGGCTGCCTTCCTTTAATATGCATCACATGACAAAGAAGATAAAAAGACTTGTATGTCCATTTTGCCCCCAAGCCCCTTATAGCCTACCACATCATTAAAAGCAGCAAAGTTATAGAACATTAAGGTTTTTTTTATTATTATTAAAAAATGTATAGTCTAGCCGGGCGGTGGTGACGCATGCCTTTAATCCCAGCACTTGGGAGGCAGAGGCAGGAGGATTTCTGAGTTCGAGGCCAGCCTGGTCTACAGAGTGAGTTCCAGGACAGCAGGACTACACAGAGAAACCCTGTCTCAAAAAACAAAAAACAAAACAAAACAAAACAAACAAAAAATGTATAGTCTAAAGAAATCTGTCCCTCCCCTGTATGGATAGCAATATGTAGTCCAGGCTAGTCTTAAATTCCCCATCCTCCTGCCTCAGCCTCCTGACTGTCAGGTATAGGTCATGCATACCACACCCTGCTTCCTCCTTTTTAATTTATAATAAAAGAATTTATCAAGAAGAGAATAAGGCCTACCATGGCCAAGCGCAGCTGGCTCAAAGCAAGCTCAAGCCACTGATATATGGATGTAAAGTTTTGCTTTATGAAACATTTTTCTCTGAGGATAAAGGGCAAAAGCTATTTCTTTACTGGGATTCTGTCCCTTTCCACCACCACCACCCCCATCCAGAAGAAACAGAAACCCGAAAGGGAGAGGAGCGAGCGAGTTCTCAGTAGCTTTCCATTGAGCTGAGACAGGAACTGCTGAAGTGCCCCGGCCTGGCCACCACAGCTTGGGGTTTGCCCTTCCTTGCCAAGCCTGTAGTGGGGCAGCCATGATGACGGTCCACTAGCGCCCCCTGCCGTCCATGTCAGGAAACTAGCCCTGACCTGTAAACTGCCGAATGAACCTTTTAAACCTTTCTAAACAAATCTCAGGATTTCAAAATCATTGTTGCAGCTTTGATTCCCTGAGGAGCAACTGGAATCCGCATCCCATGGGTGTCTCCTGGGCATACAGGGAGTTTGCGCCCCGTCGAAAGCACTCAGCCACGTAAGAAAGAAAAAGTGTGGAGTTAGTTATGAGCATTATTATGTAAGGCAAAGGGGCTGGGAAATGCTGGATTAATAGAATTCAATAAACTTAAATATGACGGCTGTTTTCTGCTCTTCTTCAGAGCACCTGATGGGGAGTTTATATCTCTCAAGGAGAAATGATATTTCTCCCATTGCCTTACATAGAGGGAGAAGGAGAGGAGGGAGGGAGGGGGGAGGGAGGGAAGGAGGGAGGGAGGGAGAGTTCAGTGTTGCTCTAAAGCATGGTTGTTTATAGAATGGAAAATAGCATTACTTTCAACCAGCTGTATTGGGAGATACAAGTAGCCCCTTTTCCTGTTCAGTTTGGTCCACCTCTTCAGGGAGAATTGTTTCCAGTTCTCTGTTCTGGAAAAAAAAAAAAAAAAGGCTCTGTTGTATGCAATTCTCTGTTCAATAAATACTTATTAAACATCAACTGGATACGCAAGCAAAATAATACAGGGTCCAAGAAGAGCAAAGATTTGGTGGATTGAGCTCTGACTCGGCCACGTGCTCGCAGTATCCGTGGACAAGCTGTTTATCTTCCTTAAGAGGCCAATGGGACTGATGGTAGCAGCTCCCTTGATAGAATATGTTGAGGCTTTAATCCAGTGGTTCTCAGCCTATAGGGCTCGACCCTTTCACTGGGGTCTCATATCAGCTCTCCTGCATATCATATGTGTGCATTATGATTCCCAACAGTAGCACAATTACAGTTACAAAGTAGCAGTGAAGATAACCTTATGGTGTGTGTGTGGGGGGGTCACCACAACGTGAGGAACTGCATGAAGGAATCGCAGCATTAGAAAGGTGGAGAGCAGCTACTTTGATCAGATAATATCCACGGACTGCTTAGCTCAAGGCTAGCATATAGAGGAGACTCAGGCAATATTTACCCCTTCCGTTTTTGTTGTTGTTGATAATTCAGGTGTGGCGCCTGCCCTCAAAGGCTTGATAGTCCCACGAAAGACAGGTGACAAGGACACTTCCCTAGCGATCTGAAGGAATAGGTCAGAGAAAGCAATGCCACTTGCCCGCTCCAGCCTGCTTTGAGTGACCACATCAAGTGCCGCTTCAATGTCATTCTTGCAGCTGCAGAGATGGCCCAGTGGTTAGGAGCACGGGCTGCTCAATCCCCAGCGACCACATGGCGGCTCACAACCGTCTATAAGAGGCTCCGATGTCCTCTTCCGGCACACGGCACACAAGCGTACATGCAGAGAGAGCGCTCGTATACATAAAATAAATAAATCAATAAGTATTTAAAAGTAAACTGCATTCTTTTCTAAACTTTTATCGGCATATGTCGATAGCACATAATAAACGGGTTTCATCGTGTCTTCCCGCATGTGCATATGACGTAACCCCCCCCATTCTTCCCCTTCCTTCAGCCCGTTTCTGCTCCACTTATGCCCTTTTCAACTTCTCCACTTTCTTTCGCTTTCTTTCTGCCTTCTCTTCCTTCTTCCTTTACGCACCGGCTAGTTTTTGTTTTGTTTTGTTTTGTTTTTGTTTTTGTTTTTTGTTTGTTTGTTTGTTTTTGTTGGGGTTTGTTTGTTTGTTTGTTTGTTGGTTTTTTCGAGACAGGGTTTCTCTGTAGAGCCCTGGCTGTCCTGGAACTCACTCTGTAGACCAGGCTGGCCTCGAACTCAGAAATCCGCCTGCCTCTGCCTCCCAAGTGCTGGGATTACAGGCGTGCGCCACCACGCCCGGCTACGCACCGGCTAGTTTTATGTCAAGTTGATATAAGCTAGAGTCATCTAAGAGGAGGGAACCTCAACTCAGTGGTTACCTTTACAATATTGGACTCTAGGCAAGGCTGTAGAGCATGTTCTTAATTAGTGATTATGGGGGAGGGGTGAGGGAGGGGTGGGGAGGGCCCCGCCCATTGTGGGAGGAGTCATCCCCGGGATGGTGGTCCTGGGGTCTGTAAGAAAGCAGGCTGAGCAAGCCATGGGAAGCAAGCCAGTAAGCAGCGCCCTCCACGGCCTCTGCATCAGTTCCTGCCTCCAGGCTCCTGCCCAGCTAGAGTTCCTGCCCTGACTTCCGCCAACGATGAACAGTGACGTGGAAATATGAGCTAAATAAACCCTTTTCCTTCCCAACTCTAGTCACAGTGTTTCATTGCAGCAATAGAAACACTACGCCAAGACACTTTCTTTCCATCTTTCCTTCCTTTCTTTTATCTGACAAGGTCTCCTGTATAGCCCAAGTTGGCTTTGAACTCTTGAACTTCCTACTTCAGCCTCCTCCCACATCACTGGGCCTAGCGTCATTCAAATTCTTATGCCTGTAATCCCAGTACATGGAAATGGTCATCAATTCAAGTGCACCCTAAACTGCAAATCAAGGCTTTGCTTAAAGACAAACAAAAAGCACTCAGTGGTCCATTCTTCAATCCCTGCATTTGAGATGCAGAAGCCAGTTGCAGACTAGCTAGCCAAAAAACAAAACAAAAAAACAAAAAACAAAACAAAACACCCCATCCCCAACCCCCCGTGGATATAGCTCAGTGGTAGAGAATCTATCTGGAATGCATAAAGCTCTAGGTTCAATCCCCAGCAAAGCAGAGAGACAGCAAGAGAACAAAGCTCTGACATCGGTAAAGAGAAAGAGCAGCAAATAAATCAATAAATTAGTAAATCAATCAATAAATAAATGACATTTGTCATGGAAGAGTCGGGGGTAGAGGTATGTGGTTATGTGGCATGCATTTGCTGTTCTTAGAATAAGTGATTAAGTGATTAGATCAATAGATTCTGAAGGAGGGCCAACAGATACTCCTGGAGGGTGAGCTGGTTTGAAATAAAGCGGAAGACAATTAACATAAAAGGATAAAATTTTGTGAGTAAAAGGACATGACTCAACACAGCCTGTGCGGGGACAGAGATCTAGAGGATCCGATGCTAAAGGGTTTCTTTGTAACTATGGTAACCAGAGCTACTGCCCTGCTCACGCATGGTCAAATAGACTGCCTGTGGTTCCAAAAAACTCCCTCATATACCGTGGGCCACTGGTCTAGATCAGAGGAAAAATAATGCAAATGCCTTTCTGTCCCTTATCACATCTTCTCTGCCATGAAGCTAGGAAAAAGTCTTTGTCACGGTCCTTATTCTCAAAGAAAATCCCTCCACGTTAAGTGCATATACTATAGCCTCCTGTGTCCTTTGAAAAGTACTTATAAATGTTTCTCATCATCATTACAACCCTTGAAATCTAAGCCTCCCAATAAATGCACATGCAGGAAAAAAGAAACTCATCGAAAATGAAAAATTAAGAAGCAACCCACTAGAAACTGTAGTATTCGGGCATGGGATGTTTCTCTTCTGTATCCAACACTACACCTGCTTCTGGAGGATATTTTTTTAAAAAGGGAACTTGTTAAAACCACAAATAAGCCTGGGAAGTTTTGAAGTTTGCCCACTGCAAAAAAAAAAAAAAAAAAAAATGAGACCGTATCCATCCATTTGATTTCGTTTGAGTATCTCCAATGCAGTAGGCACCTCTATGCTAGTTCTTAGTTGGTTATAAGAGGCGGGAATCCAGATTAAACTCATCTAAGAAGAGGAGCGGGTATATTAAAAGGATAACTCGGTGACCAGGAAATCCCATGACTAGGAATGTGCCTGGAGCTTGACAAAACTATACCGGGTTGGGGGGTGGGGGGTGGGGGGTTGAACACGTCGGAGCGCTCTCTTTCTTATTTCTTTGTCTGCTCCTGCTAGAGATCCGAGATTTTTCCACGTGGTGAAAGGCAGAGGGGCCAACGGCTCCTGAATTTACTAGTCCCCTACAAAGAGACTAAACATTTTTCTCTGGTTCCAAGACAAAATGTCCCAGCAAAGACCTCTTTGAAGTAGCATGAGTCAGTCCAATCTGGAGAGTCATGGGACAATTCAGCAGTTTACGTGTGGGGGGCATGGGGGGGGGACACAAAAATTGGGGTAGAGAGGAGAAACCTCTAGGAAAGGGAAGACTGAAATGTTAGGCGGCCAATACAAAGGTGGCTGCTGAATTCCTTTCTATTTCTCACACTGTGTGGTTTAAAGGTGGAGGCACTTGTGTGGGTCTCTGGCTGGAGGAGATGACCGAGGCTGGGTTAGAACCTTCAAGGGAAAGTGTGTTGCTGGGTGACCTTGGAAAGTGATCTCCATGGCTGGTTCCAGCCTGAGATTTCTGCTTCCTGATCTAGGAAGATATCTATATGCAGCCCCACAGGTTTCCCATCGCGATGGTGAGATAGCCGCTGAAACCAGGTCTCAAAATAAACCCATTTCCTCCCGGAAATTGGTCCATTTCTCAACAGTGAGAAAAAAATGATACATGCAGCAAGTAGTTCAGCTTAGCTTTCAACTGACAACTCTTAATTTAGTGAGCATCTACTTTCTGGGTGGATATGTGCTAAGGAGGGTCAACACTAGGTCTTAGGAATGTGTAAGTAAGCTGCCGGTACTTTTCTGTAAATAATGTGTTTCTGGCGGGGGGGGGGGCTGCAGGGCTGAGCATTCAGAGATACAAAGAAATACAAAATATCTTTGGCCTGGGACCTATAGCAATTTATCCTCTAATTGGAGAAAGAAAACTGTCCCTATAGCAAGCTGTGTGTCGTCCATGATGGAGCAGAAGGTTCCAGGTTAGAGAGGCCAGGGTGGGGTCTCACCCAGGAGGAGCATCTTGGGGACATCAATGGTTTTGCAGGGTCTTTAGAGGGTAAGGGAGCTTTGTTTACGAGCGCATGTGTTTGGCATCCAGTGTTTTTCACAACATCACACCAAGTAAGACCATCTGCATCTGGAGCCGTTCCGGGGCACAGCCTGCAGCCAGCAGCCTGGTCCTTGTTCAGAGACAGGACTGCCACCCACAGCTCTCCTGATAGTCTTGTTTTCAGTTGTTCTGGCCCGTTGGATCAAAGCCACTAAGCTTGATGCAAGTTCAAAATAATTTCCTTCAAGGATTAACTCATCTTTCTGGGCTTGGGGAGCTCTGCAAAGCAACATCTGTTATAGCCTTCAGAGGGCTTTTTCACCCAAGGAGTTTCAGATTTCAATATGCAAGCCATCCCGCTGAATAACTCGGACGGGAAACAGCTCTGGGGCCACTTTATCTTGTAATGAGAGCCCCACAGAACACCCCCCACGGCCCGCGTTTTGCACACGACCGTAATAAATGGGTGCAAAGCGTAACAGATTCCTTATCACAACGTTTCTTGCCAGAGGGACTGAATTCCAGCAGTGGGGCTGCAACCCCCTTGTGAGTTTTCCCTGGGGCCACTCCATCGCCCATTCTAGGATGATGAATAAACACCCTTCCTGTGCACTGACCAACCCTTTGCTCGCATTTTAATGTAGCCTCGGGGAATCCGTTGGCCGGTTCCTATAATCAGACTCTATCCACCACCGCCACCCTGTCTGCCTACATCTGCCTAGGACCATCTCCCAGCCTCTTGTGAATCCCTGGTCAATTTTCTCCATGCACTGTATTTGCTATTCCCAGCTCTTTCCTTTGCAGTTCACAGTCTAGTCCAGCCATCCCTGAAGTTCTCTTCCAGGGTAAGACATTCCGTGTTCTTAAAGTCGGGTCACTAGCAAGCTGACTCCGGTATTATAGCGGGGATAGTCAGAGTGAACATAAAGATAGGACGCTGGGCCTGGAACTGGAGAGACGGCTCAGGGTTAGCAGTGCATACTGCTCTCTCAGAGGACCCAAGTTCGATTCCCATCACCCACATCAGGCTCACAACCTCCTTTAACCCCATCTCCACAGGGATCCACTGCCTCTGCCCTCCCAGGCACCCCCACTTGCTAAATATAGCCACTAAGAGACGAATCATTGCAAACAAAATAAATTCTTTTTTTTTTTCTTTCATCATGTCTGGGTCTTGGGAAATGGCTCAGTGGGTGAAGGGTTCGTGACACAGCACAGAAGTCTAAGTTCTATCCCCCACGCCTGTATCTAAAATATTTCATTGCAGCTGGGCAGAGACAGGGCGATCCCTGGGCTGTGCTGGCGAGTCCAGACTAACTGGGTCATTAGGGTTTAGGTTCATTGAGAGATCCTGTCTCAAAAAAAAAAAAAAAACAAATGAAATAAAATAAAAAGCACCCAATGTAAACATCTGATGTGCACACACACACACATCCATGGACTCACATGTGATCATATACACACGGGCACACACATGTGATTATATACACAGGGGGTACACACGTACTCAAAACAGGTCCTTTTATGCCTGGGTCTGCTCTTTTTGGTTTGTTTTTGTTTTTGGTTTTGGTTTTTTATTTTTTTCCAGGCAAGGTTCCTCTGTGTAGCCCTAGCTGTCCTGCAACTCACTCTGTAGACCAGGCTGGCCTCGAACTCAGAAATCCACCTGCCTTTGCCTTCCAAGTGCTGGGATTAAAGGCGTGCGCCACCACCTCCGCCCAGCAAGCTGGCTCTTTTGTTTTGTTTTGTTTTGGTTTGGTTTTGGGGTTTTTTTTTTTTTGTTTTTTTCGAGACAGGGTTTCTCTGTGTAGTCCTGGCTATCCTAGAACTCACTCTGTAGACCAGGCTGGCCTCGAGCTCAGAAATCCACCTGCCTCTGCCTCCCAGAGTGCTGGGATTACAGGCGTGCGCCACCAACGCTCGGCTTGTTTTGTTTTTTGTTTGTTTGTTTGTTTGTTTGTTTTTGGTTTGGTTTGATTTGGTTTGGTTTTTGTCTTGCAAGACAGGCTTTCTCTGTGTAGCTTTGGATTTCCTAGAACTCGCTCTGTAGACTGGCCTCGAACTCATAGAGATCCTCCTGCCTCTGCCTCCCAAGTGCTGGAATTAAAGGTGTGTGCCGCCATCACCTGGCCAAAAATGAGGCCTTTTCAGACAGAATACTAGATTTTTAAGGAAAATATAACAAAATATTTTTCACTTATTTTTTTTTTCTCTTGGAGACAGATTCCCATGCATCCCAGGCTGGCCTCGAACTCACAAGGCGGTGAGGATAACTGTGAACTTCCGGTCCTCCGGCCTCTACCTTCCAAGTGCTGGGACCCCAGGCATGTGACACCACACTCGGTTGTAGACGGTGCCTGCCGTGGAACCACCGTGGCATCCTGCGCTAAGGAAGCTTCCCGCTAGCCAGGCCACACCCCCAGCTCTGTAAGTGCGTTCAGTGTATGGTCCAGTCGTTTTTCAGAACACCGTGCGGCCACCGTTCCTACCCATCCGTTCAACGGGAAATCTCCCCCTCCCCTTCCCCACCCCTGGTAACTTCCGTTCTGCTCTTTGTCTTCGTGAATCAAATACTCCTTCTTGTTGTTTGTTTGTTTGTTTGTTTGTTTTCGAGACAGGGTTTCTCTGTGTAGCCCTGGTTGTCCTGGAACTCACTCTGTAGACCAGGCTGGCCTCGAACTCAGAAATCCGCCTGCCTCTGCCTCCCAATGCTGGGATTACAGGCGTGCAGCACCATTATCACTGCCTCACGGTGGGTTCCGGAGGAGCTGACCAAGGGATTTGTTTCCTCGAACTCACGGTATCTCTGAGTTAGCCACGCCTTCCTCCCGGATAGAGAGAGTCTTGCTCACTCCTGTGCCTCTGCACTTCCCACGCCCTCCGGGAGTTGTAACTTTACCCCCACACGACCCTTCATTTCCCATTAACTTGGCCCCCACCCCACCCCAGTCACTAGCCAAGTAGGACTGTCCCCAGAGATCTAAATCAGACACTTCAACCAGGGTTGTCCTCGTGGACCGAGGTTTCCAAAAGAAAAACAGCAACTGGATTTGCTTGTGAAAAGGCAGGTGCGGATCCAGTGAGTCGGGCCGTGGAGAGGCTTGAAATTTCTTTCAAGTTCTCAGGTGATGATGGAGATGATGATGATGGTGGTGATGATGGTGGTGGTGGTGATGATGATGATGATGAAGAAGAAGAAGAAGAAGAAGAAGAAGAAGAAGAAGAAGAAGAAGAAGAAGAAGAAGAAGAAGAAGAAGAAGAGGATGGAGATGATGGAGAGGATGAGGGTGAAGATCGTAATGAGGGTGATGATGGTGGCGGTGATGACAATGCTGCTGCAGCCAGCCGTCAGCCCCCACTCCGTGTCAGTGAAGCCTACGGCCGAACTCTTCCGCCGTGATATATTTTACTAGTCGGCTAATTCTCACTACTCAGAACTCCCATCTCTTTCATTATGTTCCCAGACTCTCGAGTTGTGACGGGCTCAGAATGGCATTTTATGAATGCTGGGTGAGCCGGCAAATGGATGAGCTCGGAGGCTGGGAGGGTAAACAGGATCTCCACGAAGAGCTTCCTACGCTGTGCTAGGGCGCTTGAAATGTATCAACTTGCAGGCAGCCACGGAAGGACTTTTAAGTAAGCACCCAGAATGTTAAGTGTGTGCCCATGTGTGTGTGTGTGTGTGTGTGTGTGTGTGTGTGTGTGTGTGTGATGTGTATGTGTGCCTGTGTGTGTGTGTGTGTGTGTGTGTGTGTGTGTGTAGTGTGTAAGACACGCAGAAAAGGATTTAAATTGGAGATGACAGCAGCCCGGGTCATTAGTCAAATACTAGAAAGCCGTGAACTAAAGCCTCGATGCTGGGCCCATGGAGGGCACGCAGGGGCCTGTGGCCAGGCCTAGTGGCACGCGCCTGCAATCCCCGCACGTGGGCAGCAGAGGCAAGAGGGTTTCAAGTTCGAGGCCAGCCTAAGCTAGGTAGAAAGAACTCCTCTCAGAACAAAGACAAACCAGGTGGATGGGCTAATCACGCATCGCCACGGGCTTCAGACCCTTTGTCCTGAGTCTAATTAGTACACAGTCTCCTTCATTCCCCCAAAGGGCCTGGTTTAGATGGTATTTACGTGTCTGTTGTGTACGTGGAAGATGAAGTTAACAGACCCTGAGGATAAGGGAAAGAGTCTGGGATGATTCTCAACTTCCTTTTTTATTTTTTTTTAAGATTTATTTATTTATTTAATACCTGTAGGCTGTCTTCAGACACACCAGAAGAGGGCATCGGATCCCATTACAGATGGTTGGGAGCCACCGTGCGGGTGCTGGGAATTGAACTCAGGACCTCTGGAAGAGCAGTCAGTGCTCTTAACCGCTGAGCCATCTCTCCAGCCCCGAATCTCAAATTTTCTATCCTAAGGAACCGGCTGGGTGCCAGTTATCATTGACCAAACCACACTGTCCAGGAAACGAAGGCCATCGCTTCTCCTCGAAAGCATTTAAGTTGGAGAGTTATTGCACAGCGTTAAGTACTTTGCAGGTTAGGGCATGGCGAGGAATTGATTGTGTAGGAGACCACAAATGGCTGATGTTTGCAGCCCAGGTTGCAAGGCATTACCCAGCAAGAATATCTTCCGGGAACCTCAGGGTTGAATTCGTCCCGGAGATTTTATTAAAGTGGAAAGCTGCCTCGTCCGCTCTGGAGACTGTGTGAAGGAGGCGTGTCAAAAGCGTGACTCCTCCCGGTTCCTGTTTTATTCTCCTTGTTCTCAGCTCTCCGGGGGTCACCAACGTGACTGCTTCTGTCGCTGATCCACGCCTTCCGAGTATCTTCGAGATGAACTGGCCCAGTTAACCGTGGCCATTTACACGGTCAGGGTTAACTACTAACCACATTGAGACCTGGTTATTTGACTTGGAACAATGTATACCCTGGTTTGACGGTTCCGAGCCAAAACTCGGGGACACAAAAATGTCCTCCCTCATTAATAAGGCCCCATGACCCAAGACCATTGCTAAGCCCTATCCGCCCTCGCCAGCACACCATTTTCCACTGTCCCTGCAGTGTGTCAGCAACTAGGTAATTATTTAATAACGTCAGGAGACGGCCTTGTGTTTCTTTGCTTGACAGGTGATAAGGAATTTTCCTGGTTTCAATTTCCAGGTGGCTCTGACTTCAAGGTTCTAAATGCAGTAAATACACCTGCTGCAGCCGCTGAGGGGACCTTAAAACAATCCTGGGCTCTTCAAGTATTATGAAGAAATGAAAGACGGCTAAGTCCTCTGTTTATCTTGATGCACATTGAGATTATATCAGCAGCTGGCCAGGTGCTGGCCAGCTCTAAACACACCACGGTGCATCCTGAATCCGATGACTGGGGTGGTACCGGGAACTAGCTTCTCTAGGTTACCCCGGCTGAAGCATTGTGGAAAAAGGTAAAAATCTGCCTTTTAATATTCTAATAATATTAGAATAATTGGTTCTAGGATTATCCTGGTAAGCAAGGTAGAGTAAGAGAGCTGAAGCCAAGACTCCGTGTCCTACTGAGCCGAGAGAAGACTAGACTATGTCAGGAATCAGAAGTCGAACCGGGGTGTTCAAAAATAAACAGTGAGAGCCGGGTGTGGTGGCGCACGCCTGTAATCCCAGCACTTGGGAGGCAGAGGCAGGTGGATTTCTGAGTTCGAGGCCAGCCTGGTCTACAGAGTGAGTTCCAGGACAGCCAGGACTACACAGAGAAACCCTGTCTCGAAAAAACAACAACAACAAAACAAACAAACAAAAAAATAAACGGTGAATTACACAGCCCAATTCTGTTGGAGTTTAGTCTGTTGCTATGTACTGTACGGCCCCAGGAGCTGGTTGCCCGCAATGGGGAGATCCTCAGAGACAAGGAGATCCTCGGGTCCACCAAATGATGCTGTGTAACTTGTCCCCCAAGTTATCCCTGATTGGTCAATAAAGATGTGTACAGCCTGCAGCCGGGCAGAAGAGACATAGGCAGGACTTTGGCATCCCAGCTTGGGGTCTGAGGAGAGACCACGAGCAGAGAGGAGAGAGAAGAGAAGGAAGAATTCACCATGGGGTAGGTAGATCATGAGCACATGTCTATGAGGGCAGGCCAGTTGGGGTAGAAGCGGCCCAGGCAGAACGTGGCAAGTGATGTCTCGGGGTTAGTGCGGGGGAAATAGACAAACTAGCATAGAGGATTGGCATATCTGCCTGGTTCTCATGCTTTAACGCTTATTAAAATATAAAGGGTTTGTGTCTTTTAACAAAATAATCTAAGCTGGGGTAAAAACTCCCAATTAAGAATTACTACTACAAGCCAGGCGGTGGTGGCGCACGCCTTTAATCCCAGCACTTGGGAGGCAGAGGCAGGCGGATTTCTGAGTTCGAGGCCAGCCTGGTCTACCGAGTGAGTTCCAGGACAGCCAGGGCTACACAGAGAAACCCTGTCTCGAAAAACAAAAACAAAAAAAACAAACAAAAAAGAATTACTACTACACAATCCCAATCTGAGCAAAGGATTGGACTAGACATTTCTCCAGAAATAATGCCCAGAAGGTCAACATAGCACAAGAAAAGTTATGCCCAGCGCCTCTAATCACTCGGGAAATGCAAATGAAAAGAGACGAGACCCCCATCTCAGACCTGCTATGATGCCTCTATCAAAGTCCCCAGAGAAAAAGCAAAACAGTATAGAGCTCATAAGGAGAGATTGCAGACGTGCCCGCTGCTGGAAGAAGTTGAAGATGACACAGCCTTTGTAGGGGAAACTGTACGGCGGAAAAGTAGTGACTGGGAATTGAGCTCAGTAGCAGGGAAAGAGAGGACAGACAGATGACTCATACTTGCAACCCCAGTATTTGGGGGAGACTGAGGCAGGAGGATTACAGTGAGTTCCAGGCCAGCTTAGTCTGCAAAGTGAGACCCCGTTTCAAAAAGCCAAGGATTAAAAAAAAATGAAATAAGAGTCACAAGATAATATAATGATTCCACTTGTGAGTGTATACCCAAAAGAACAGATAGCAGGGACTCCAAAGACTGTCTGTGCACCTGTGTTGACAGCAGCATTATACATAATAGCCGAAATATTATACATAATAGCCACTGATGACTGCACAAGCCAGATGTTGTACAGTGAGGTGTTGTCTGGCCTTTATTGACATTGTCACATATTACAAGGCAGAAGGACCTGGAGGACAACATGCTCTGTGAAACAAGCCAGTTACAAAACGGTGAGGACTACCTGACTCCAAGTAAAATAGTAGTTTCTAGGGCCTAAAGAGACTGAAGAATGGAGAATCCTTGAATGGTTTCTCTTTGTCTCTCTGTCTCTGTCTCTCTCTGTGTCTCTGTCTCTGTCTCTGTCTCTGTCTCTGTCTCTCTGTCTCTGTCTCTCTCTCTCTCATTTATGGAACTAGGATGATGGCTCAGAGGTTAAGAACACTGACTACTTTCCAAGAGGACCTGGGTTCGGTTCTTAGCGCCTCACAACTATTTTTAATTCTAGTAACAGGGGATCTGACACTCTCTCCTGGACTTTGTGGGCAACAGGCATGCCAGTGATACACACACACACACACACACACACACACACATAAAATGATATTGTTAAGAGGAATATCCCAGAGAGCTCATTTATTATGTGAACCCAGGAAAACTGACAAACTGTCACACACCCATGGTCAGTTTTAAGGTCCTCAGTAGTAGTGTCCCCTAACTCTGTCGCCCTGCCACCTCCTGAGCTCCCCTTCCCTTGGGTCATTCTGCACCAAGCCCAGAACCAGGTGGTTCACAGAATCTGTTGGCTCCCCTTGGGTCTCTGTTGTCAGTCTTTTGTCCAAGAGGGAGAAAGGGTAGATTTGTAAGTGATCGTTGATAACTACCATGGGTGTCCACGATCCCAGCACCAGAGGACAACAAGGCCAGCCTGGGCGATCGTGATGGCTCGTGGTCATTGTCAACTTGGCTGCACTAAGATGCGCCTAGAAGATTCGTGTTTCCTCCAAACAGATCCTGGATGGTGCCCTTGATGGATTCGTGGTATGATGACATCACTGAAAAGCAGTGCAAGGTAGGGGGGTAGTGGGTCACTGAGCACATGGTGCTAGGGCTACATCTCTCTCTCTCTCTCTCTCTCTCTCTCTCTCCCTCTCCCTCTCCCTCTCTCTCTCCCTCCTCCTCTTCCTCCTTCTTCTTTCTCTCTCTCCTCTCTCTCTCCTCTCTCTCTCTCCTCTCTCTCTCTCTCTCTCTCTCTCTCTCTCTCTCTCTCTCTCTCTCTCTCTCCCCTTACAGGAGATGCTGTGCGACCAGCTGCCTCTGGCTCCTAGGGCCATAAATCCACTGCCACAACCTCCCTTTAAACCGAGAGCCCAAAGAAACCCTTCCTTTTAACAAAGTTGCTTTTGTCAATCTTTTGCCCCAACAATATGTAAACTAACTAATGCTGGAAAAAAAAAAGAAAAGAAAAGAAAACCTTTAACCACAAGATTTTCTGTTTGGAGCACCCAATCTCCCACGCTATTTGCTTACATTAACCCTCTGAAGTACCTACCGTAGGTGTGGTTTACTTCTCTGTATGTTAACAGTCCTGCTGTTCTGAGCACCTCATCATACTCCCAGCCCAGAACTCATTATCAAGAGCAGGCGAACTGCAAACTCCCAAGTACTAGGATCATTTACTAGTTCTTGATCATATTCACCCTCTCCCCCCCCCTCGTGACCTACCCTTCCCCCACTTGCCCCCCCCTTTTAACTCTTCAAGTCCAACTTGCGCAGCATACATTCTTGGGTGTGTGGCTTTCCATTGAGGTTGCTTGACTCACCAGGGACTCCACTCTTAAAGAAAACTGACTCTCCTCCTCCCTGCACAGATCAATTGCCAAGAGCTCCCCAGCTCTGGGTGGGATTTCACATCCGCTTCCCCTATCAGTCCTGGCATTTAATTCTTAAGTCTTATCTTTAGGAAAAGGGGTAAATGCGGGCACTGCCTAGTAAGTTGGCTTCCCAGGGCATACATCGTGCGACGCTGCTGTAAGGTTTAAATCGGTAATACATTGTTGATTCAAAACGTTCAAGAGCAAATGGTTCAAAGGACCAAGGTGCACACGTGACCAAATTCCACTTACCTTGAAATTATTTTCTGACCATATAGTGAGCAGCAGAGGGTCACAGGACAGCCACTGGCCGCACTCCAGCTTAATTGTATCAGTTAGGAACCTTACAGCTACACTGTCAGAATTGTATCGAGCTGGGGATAGTGGCTCACACCTGTGAGCTCAGCATTTGGAAGAAACGGGTTGGCTGCAAATTCAAGGCTGGAGAGTTTAGGTTCCGGCCAGCCTGGGCTCCACAACTAGATCCCGGGATCTTAAAGGATCTTTCCTGTCAGAGAGCAACAATCCACCTCTAAGGGAAAGTGCAGAGGTGGAACCTGGGAGGGGGGCGCTGGGGGAGTACCCCCGTGTCGCTTGCTGAGAGGGAGTGCCTACGTCACAGGCTTCCCAAGGCACCTCTGGGCAGGCACCCTGGCCTCCGCCTCACACAGATTGCTGTTATCTGCCTCCAGCCTTTTCGCAAGCCACCGACCTTGGAGGTCGCTGCCATCTCCAATACAAGCTTGGGGTTCTGGTGCCCTTCATTTCAGAACCCGAGTCTGCTGGGGGTGACCAAGGGGAGCCAGCAGCTTCCCCTCCGGGGGGCCTCGGTGCGGTTGCTGTCTTGTGCAACCGACATGAGGCAGATGCATGACATTCTGGGCTCGAGAATGCGGGGTATTCGGAGCCAGACCAAGAGTATGTGTGTGGGGAGACGGCTGGCTTTACCAGCTTGCCAGAATCAGGGAGAGCGAGAGGACAGGAGACCACTTATCTCCCTCCCGGCCCCCTCTCCTCATTCCAGGCTCAAACACCAGGCCAGGACGTCTCCAAGCAAGAAAAAAAAAAAAAAAAAGAAAGAAAGAAAGAAAAGAAAGAAAAAGGGAACGCGGGACACCACCACATGTGAGGGATGTTAGGAAACCCAAACACAGTTCAGGGCTGATGTACTTAATTTGGTTTATAAAATGCAATTTGCAATTTCTGCGGAATCCTCTGTTAGTGTTAAAAGGGAAAACAAAGGGGCTCAGTTGAATCGAATCGGGAAAACAGAGCCGGGACTGGAATCTGTCGCCATCGTCTGACTGGAGGCTGTCGCCATCAGGCTGGAGACTGCTCTCAGGTCGCTGGACCACTCTGCGTTAGCTTCTTCATCCGAAAAAAATCGTGATAATCGCCTAGTCAACTTTACAGAGGTTGGAGAGAAACGTAGGAGCCTTCACTTACATGCTAACAAAAGGCATGTTACTGAAACCACTTATTTTTACTTTTTTTTGTTTTTTTGTTTTGTTTGTTTGTTTTGTTTTTGTTTTTTTGAGACAAGGTTTCTCTGTGTAGTCCTGGCTGTCCTGGAACTCACTCTGTAGACCAGGCTGGCCTCGAACTCAGAAATCCGCCTGCCTCTGCCTCCCAGAGTGCTGGGATTATAGGCGTGCGCCACCACGCCCGGCTTTACTTTTTTTTTTTAATCTGAAAGATTACTAATGAGTCTAGCTTGGTTTTCTCCCAAGCAACTTGTTTACCTGTCCAGGGCCTGTTTCCTACAAGCTTTCTTCTGAGAGCTTTTCCCAGCAGCAACCCAGAGATTTTGGACAAGGCTGACTGTTCCTTCTCCCCGTGGTAGACATGTGACCAATCAGAGCAAACCCCACCACCCACGTGACCGGAGCAAACCAATCAAGGGGGCGACAAGTTTCAAGTCTGAGCATTTTGGGGGAACTGTTTATCAGAGGTTGTTATCCTCTCCCTCCTCACTGGAACAGGCTGCAGGCTTGAGAGTTCTAGAAGCCTCCTCACTCCTCCAGAGGAAAGGCTGCCTAAAAATTGCAACCCGGAAGACAACCGGGCAGCAGATGAACCCCCCAGTGGTACCTTGCGGTCCTGCAGTCCCTAACATCAGCTCCGCGCTGTGACCTGAGATCGGATGCTCTTGTCCTTGAGAAGAAGTGCATTTCTGAAGCCTGTATCCCCCAGGAGCCTTGACTGATACAAGATTCTAAGGTAGTCTGAGAATCTACGCAGATAAGCCCACATACAACACCACGGCGTGAACTAAGGACATACAAGGGTTAAGCCACATCTTTATTTGTATGCGTTTATTTCTATGTATCTGGGGTATACACAAGTGTGTGCGTGCAAAGGCCAGAGGGGATCAGGTGTCGGCTTCTCATCATGCTGTCTTATTTCCTAGGGACAGGACCTCTGACGGAACCCAAGGCTCTCTGTTTTTCTGCCAGGCCACCTGACCAGCAAGCAGGCCATAGGGATCCCACTCCCGGTCCCCTTTGGGGGTGTCAGGGTCCGTTGACAGCTTTTATGCTCCAGACTCAGGCCTTCGTGCTGGAGCAGTGAGGGCTCTCAACCACTGAGCCATCTCCTCACACCCTTACAACAAACATCCAGCAATCCAGAACCAGCCCGGATAAGTCCACTCCCTAACAGCCCCCAGGTGACGGCTCATAACACAAACCGAGACCAATTACTAAAATAAAGAAATATTTTTTTTTTATTTTTCTCAGGTACGAAGTCCAAGGAAATACACATTTGTAGAAATTAAAAATAACACCAAAAGAACAAAAACAAAAACAAAAAACAAACAAAACGGGGATAACGTTAGAAGTCGCGTGGAATCTGCCGAGTGTGACTTGGGGTGATTTGGGGGGAGGGCCTTCTCGGTTTTGCCAAGACAGGTCTTTAGCGCATGTAACAATTTCTGTGGTATCTGTCCAGAAGAGAGTTGTCACAGAATCAAGAAGCCCACACAACTGGAACAGGTTGAAAACGAGAATGGGTTTCACAAAGCAAAACGGACAACGTTACGAAATTGGCACAGACTAGCTGTTGACACTAGAATAACCGTGAACTAGAGTAAAATAAACCCCTTAGCACCTCAATCATCCCAGGTCGATACTTGAACCGTCAGTCATGTGTGCGTGCATACACTCCACGAGTATTTTATCAAGCACCTATTGTGTGCCGGAGGGCACTGTGCGCCACTCTGGGTAAAGGCACGTGGTCGGGTCTCCGGTGGAAGCGAGCGAAGAGAGCCCCGCGCATTTTGGGAAAGCATCAGCAATGCTCGCCGCTCAGAGCAAAGAACCACACGCATGGATCGGGTCCACCCCAGCTTCCACCGGAAAGGTATCGATCTATCAATCGGCTCCTCTCTCTCTCCTCTCTCATCAGAATGACAGCCACCCTCTTTGTGCTTCGGGATTACAACGGGGATGCTGGGTACTGTGAAAAGTTGCAGGGGACTCAGAGATGGATGTTGACTGCCACCGCTGCACACTGACGCTGGATGTCGTGGCGGAAGTGGCTGCCGAGCCGCACCCTTCACTTAGTCGCCAGAGGAGGCACCAGGGGCATGACCTGCTCGGTCTCCGGATGCCCCTTCACCAAGGCTGTCCAGACGGGCCGCTCTGACCTCGGCACGCGCCCCGGGGCAGCGCCCACTGGCCCAGACTTAGATATGGAACTTGGGGGTCTCGCTAAGCCATTTCTTCCTTGACAACAGGTGGCGTTTCTTGGCCATTGGCGAACTGGACAGAAGGTGGAGTCTCCGGGCCTTGCTTTGGAAAGGACACGGCTCGCCTCCTCCACCGTGACCACAAGCCTGGAAGTTTCTACGGGCGTTCTCCTTTCTCCCTGACTTGGATCTGCGTTCTCTTTCACTGACTTACAGGGTGACCCAGAAGTGATGCCCGGTCACAGCAAAGGGCCGGTTTGATCATTTCTAAGCGGCCCCGATGAGGCACCCTACCGGGAATTAGCTCTCAGGCCCACCAGTTAACAGCGACAGGAAAGCTGTGGGTCCCTGAGAGAGGCAAATGAGGAGGCTGGATTTTCCAAACCGAGGCCTTCCACATTCGCTGGTTCACGTGCACTGTAAAGGGTTTTGAGGCCTTCCCTATAAAAGCATTTGTTTAATGTGCTGAATATTCAAAGTGCTTTAAGTGTTCATTTATTACCTAAAATCTAGACCATCAGGGTATATAATCACTATGAATTGAATTATATAAATGCTCTTGTGATGAAAAATGTATGCAGGTCACTGTATTTAAAAAAAAATGAAATTTTAAAGTGAATAGCCCTTCATTTGGCTTCTTTAATAAAAAAGTACTAAACTTAACATTTTTTTCTCTTAGTGTATTTTCATAAATCATTCTTACATAAAAAAGTCTAAAGAATCTATACAAGAATAATCTTCCACTCTCTGTAATGCCTCCTCTGCATATGAATTTGTTCATAAAAGATTGGCTTAGAAAATATAAAAATATTGCTACAGCGTCGTCCGTGCTATCTGTTCCCCAGGGAAACATACCTTTGTACATTGAACAACTACTAGGAATTCTTAATGAAATTCAAGTCCTGGATGTGCCACAGACATGTCCCGATCCGGGTGACCGTCCAAGCCTTGTCCGTCCTCTGTCTACTTCCAGAAACTGTCTGTGGCACTCCCTGAGTGAGACAGGATTCTCGCTCTTTCAAAAGTCATCATTGATTTCTGTGGATATCCTTAGGGTGACACTCTACAGAGACAGGGGAAGAGGAACATCAAAGACGGAAACAAGTCCAGCGGTAAGGATGACATTCTCAGAGGCTTTCTCCCACCTGATGGGCGACTCCCACTCCTGTGCCCTGCCTGGGTCCTGAAGGATTCATTCTCTTGGCTTTATCATTTCAGCCAGCGAATCACTTGTTTTAGGAAGTGAGAGTCTCCCTGGGGTCAAATATCCTGTCTTACCTTCCCTGGGTTTTAGGAATGGTTTTCAACAACGATTTTTTTTTGTTTGTTTGTTTTGTTTTGTTTTTCGAGACAGGGTTTCTCTGTGTAGCCCTGGCTGTCCTGGAACTCACTCTGTAGACCAGGCTGGCCTCGAACTCAGAGATCTGCCTGCCTCTGCCTCCCAAGTGCTGGGGTTAAAGGCGTGCGCCACCACCGCCTGGCAACGATTTTTTGTTTTTTAAACACCGTACTATTTCCTGGTCTTTGGAGCTAGTGAAGGCTACCTGGACACAGCCTGGACTTTGAGCATTGAAAGGCAGAGAGCATGAGTGTTTCATTGGTGAAGCGACCTGCTGGAGATGTGTCTGATGTGGCCCCCTTTGGAAGCAAGCTAACGACATTGTGTAGCACACGAGTCCCCTCCCCCCAAACACAGTATACGGCTAACAAGGAAATGTTTCTCAAAAATTCAGGAACTTTTCTAGGCGGGCAGTGGTGGCGCACACCTTTAATCCCAGCACTTGGGAGGCAGAGGCAGGCGGATTTCTGAGTTCGAGGCCAGCCTGGTCTACAGAGTGAGTTCCAGGACAGCCAGGACTACACAGAGAAACCCTGTCTCGAAAAAAAAAAAAAATAGAAAAAGAACTTTTCTAAATTATCACTAATCCTAACCATCAGGGATCCATAGAACATTTGAACCGATTAAATCCTTACCTGGAAATCTTGGATGAATGTTAGGAAATAGAAAATAAAACCAAACGCCACGGTCCACTCGCAGATGGCACTCACCACGTGATACATATAGTCCTAATAGCAACAGGGAGGAGACAAGGGGGTTATTAGCCAAAAAAAAAAAATGACCTCACCAGAACATCAGCTGAAATACGAGATAATCAAACCAGAGGAGCAAGCCGTCCATCCGGTGACCGTAAACTGTGGCCGTGAGTAAACGCCATATGCAAATCCCCGCAGCCCAGAGGTCAGAGACCAGTCAGCAGCTGACAGGAATTCAAGCACTGCCCCGCGTGCTCTCGAGTTCTCACTCCGAGTTTGAAGTCTTGAGCTACAGAACTTAAAATGGAAAATTAAGAACCACAGAATGGCCGAGACCATCCTGTGGCAGATCTGGACCGCAATGAGGAAAGGGTTCGGTTTTGTTGCCCTGCCCGGGGACCTCCATAGTTGAAGGACACACCTTAGTGTCTGGGAAGGGGGGCACTCACTCCCAGGGATCGCCCCCAGGACGGATGTGCGCATGCCTATAAAGCCAGCTTGGCACTCCAATAGGTCTTTTTTTTTTTTTTTTAATGTCTCTCTGTCACTGTGTCAGAGTGCTGCTTTGCACAATAAGGCAAATGCCGCTGCACAGCGAACACCAGCAGCAAAGAGACCCATCGGGAATGACTCCTCCTGGAGTTAAAGGACTCCAAGGATCCGCCCGTGTCTGGAGAAATGATGACACAGGTGGGGGTTAAGCTAGACAGGACTGTCTTCAACTCATTCCATGTCTCTTGATTTTATTTGATAATTAATCAATTGGTGGTGTTGAGGATTGAGCTCAGGCCCTTGCATCAGCTGGGAACGTGTCCTAGCACAGAAGTCCACTGCCAGCCAGCACGCTTCATCCCCACAGAATGGGAAAGAATAAGCCAGTGCTGTTTCAGAAGTAAAAAGGCCGCCATATCTGCATGAGTATCCCTCTGTCTGTCTATCTGTCGTCTGTATGTGTATCTTCCCCTCCCATCTCCCTTTCTGCATGTGTGCGTGTATATGTTATGTATGTATGTATGTATGTATGATGTATGTTCATCTGCTTTTTTTTTTTTACCTTCGTCTGCATTCTGATCTGCTTACATGCCAAGTCTGTAGACACTTGGTTTGAGGCCTGTGCTGTCAAGTAAACAAGTCAGTTCTAAGGCGACGGCTCTTCTCTTTGAACCTCTGCGCTCATCCACAAAGATTTAACGGATGACGTCAGACTCTGCCCTACAGATGTTCACATCCACTGTTCTCACCCAGGGTCACAATGGAGGAGAGCCCGGCCCGTCGGCTCAGGGACAGAGAACAGCGCCCTCTAATGGTTGGTGCCAGCAGCAGGAATCATACCCTACCCGGGATCGTTCCTGGACAATGAAGAGGGCTTACAAAAGCAGAGAGGGGGCAGGGAGTCAAGGAGATGGCTCAGAGGTTAAGAGCAGCCGCTGCCCTTGCAGAAGACAGGGCTTGTGTCCCAGACCCACATGACGGCTCCCAAGTGTCTGCATCTCCAGTTCCAGAGCACCAAGCATGCGCAGCACAGTGTGTATACATCCATGAAGGCAACACGCACACACACATGACATAAATATTTCAAAAAAAAATGAAGTGTAAGACCGGCAGATGGCTCATTATGTTTAAGGCACCGTGGCCAAGTCTGACGGCCTGAGCTCAGTTTCTGGAGCCCAAGGGATGGAAGTTCTGATCTCTGCATGTGCGGTGGTGCTGCTGCTATGTGTGTGTGTGTGTGTGTGTAGTAAACAAAATCTTTTTTTTTTTTTTTTTTTTTTTTTTGGTTTTTCGAGACAGGGTTTCTCTGTGTAGCCCTGGCTGTCCTGGAACTCACTCTGTAGACCAGGCTGGCCTCGAACTCAGAAATCCACCTGCCTCTGCCTCCCAAGTGCTGGGATTAAAGGCGTGCGCCACCACCGCCCGGCAACAAAATCATTTCTTAAGGTGGGGTCATATGATACTGAGAGTGCATGGAATCAGAGTCCCAACTTCTCTGTGCCGTGTGCACATGCAGAATAAGCTGTATGAATGGCGGTGAGTTACAACCCTCCCTCTCCCCCCTTCAGGTACACGGAACAAAGTGTACAAGGAAAACTTAATATACTACGTGGACGCTCAAGGCAGGGCCTAACTATTCCTCTATCCAGACAATTGGCTTAAGGGTTCCCACTGTAGCCATTGATACTGGAAACAGAAGGCAGCATCCGAGTGCTTCAGTAAAGAGAAAACCAGACACTGGATACTTTGATGCTCTTTTTGTTAAGGCCATGGCTGGTCCTAAAGTCATACTTCTTCTGCCTTGGCCTTTGGCTTTCTGGGATGGCAAGCACGAGCTACCCACCCTACCCTGCTCCTTTTTTCAGTTTCAGATAGAAAATGGAAGAAGCTAACAGATTTTCAACAACCTAAGGGCATGCGGAGCCACGGATTGCGCTTGATTTGTGGGGAAACACTGCCACCTAGTGGCTAAGAATTGAAGTACACCTGGACTTGCTCTATGGACTGTATCTATGTCTGTCTCCTTGGCCAAGAGGAGAGAACACCCCTCAGTTAGGGCTACATCTCCACCACTATGACCTTTTGACAAGCTAGTCAAAAGAAACATTTTTAGAAATCCTCGCCGGAGCATTCTGTCCTTCAGCGTCGTCCCTGTAGCTGTCTTAATGACTTCGATTGCGAACTAGAATCTTCTGTGCTTTTGGAAAACTCTTGCTCTAGTCACGCTGTTCCTCTGCCCATCACAGCATCCACGCCCTCCCTCTCACCTCTTTCTTTCAGCCTCTTACCCAAGGTTTTGCCGAAATCGTTGTTTTTTTTTTTTTTTTTTAAAACACGAGTGACTTCCTTTGCTGCTCAAATCCAGGACCCTCGTTCCTCGAACTGCTCAGCTGTGTCCGCCAAGGACAATTCTTTCCCTTCTTTTAAAAATGTCCTTCTCTCGCGCCGGGCGGTGGTGGCGCACGCCTGTAGTCCCAGCACTTGGGAGGCAGAGGCAGGCGGATCTCTGAGTTCGAGGCCAGCCTGGTCTACAGAGTGAGTTCCAGGACAGCCAGGGCTACACAGAGAAACCCTGTCTCGAAAAAACCAAAAAAAAAAAAAAAAAAAAAAAAAAAAAATGTCCTTCTCTCGGTCTCCGTGCCCTAGTCTGAGGTGGGAATTAACTATTGCTTCTGTGGTTCTACAACGCACTGTGGGACTCCGATTCATCATCGCTCTTTACTTGCAAAGCATTATGTTTGGCAGAAGACAGCTGCTGTTTGCCCACTGAGCCCCAGGCCTCCTTGGGGACCCACTTCCCCACAGCTGTGCTTCCTCCTCGACATTCCCATGGACTCGGTTCGTGAGAACTGTCTAACGGCAACACAGCACACAGTTCTGGTTCTTCCATTGGCCTGTTTGTCTTCCTGTTTGTTTTGGCTGAAGACAGTCTTCTTAGCCCTTGAAAAGCCCCTGTTACTCTCTCTTGTGTCCCGAGCACCGTTTATCCACTCTGGCCAAACTGAGGCAGCAGTGGGTGGACCCCCAAACTAACCAGTTCCCCTGAACACGAGAGATTCAAGAGCGGGGTGGGGGGAGGAGACCTTTTGCTTTTAAGAAAACCCAAATGCAAGGCAGTGGGTTTGCCACACATTCTCAGGAGGCAGAGGCCGGTGGATTGTTGGGAGTTCAAGGCCAACCTGGCCTATACAGTGAGTTCCAGGATAGCCAGGGGCTACACAGGGAAGCCCCATCTGGAAAAAAGAAAACCTAAAGCAACAACAAGTCCCATGTCCCTGCCCTTGTACAACTGTCCTGATCATGTCCCTCACTGTGTGTGTGTGTGTGTGTGTGTGTGTGTGTGTGTGTGTGTTCTCTCTTACAGAGCTTCTTTCCCAAACCACAGCTGCTCTGGAGTGCTACACTGTAGACCAGCAGCTCTCTCGGATTCCCTACTGTCCCTTGGAGCTAATTATCACGCCCCAGCAGCAAGCCGAGTCCGTGTCACAACGGCCCCATGCTTTACAGTCCACTCTAGGAGAGCACAGCCGTCCTTCTAGGCCTTGCCAGCCACAGCGTCACAGAGTCGGGATCAGTAGCTCTACCGAGGGTAAGCGGTTACCTTTTCTTTCGGATTCCATTCCAGCTTGGTTATAGAAATTAATGAAGCACAAGCAATCACTTATAAAATAAAAGAGGAGCTGGTTAAGGAAACAGCAGAAGAAACCAGATCCCTTATTATTATTAAAATGATCCCACTAACATAATTATCACACACTCTCTGAATATAACATTTCTACCATCAGACCAGAGATATGAACTTTTTGGACTAATCTCAGGCCTTCAGTCTCGACAGCAGCTAATTTACAGCAGGAATCTAGAACACTGCCTGGCCTCGCCGAGGGTCTTAGGTTCAGTTCCCCGTACCAGAAAGAAAACACATAAATCAATAAACTATAGTATGGAAATGCAATTATTATTCCTTAGCAAAACTTGTTGGATGTTTTGGTGGTTTGAATAAGAACCGGCCCCTAGGCCCTGCTTAGTCACCAGGGAGTGGCACTCTTTGATAAGATTAAAAGGTTTGGGAGATGAGGCCTTGCTGGGATTCAAACCACAAACCCAGGCTGGTATCTTCTTCCTCCCTCTCAGCCATTGGATCAGGATGCAGCTCTGAGTTACTTGTCCGGCACCACCACCACCACCCACACACACACACCCACTGCCACGAAGGACTAAGCCCCTGAAACTGTAAGTCAGCCCGCAATTAAGCGCTGCCGCGGTCACAGTGTCTCTTCCCAGCGGTAGATCACTAAGACAGATGTGTATAGTAAATTCTAACCTGTGCCTACATTTCCTTCACCCTGAGCATTTCCAGGTTCTTACATTCTTACAGCGGACCTACCCTGCTGACGCCAGAGTCGGAGGAGATAGGTCTTGTGTTCACTTCTGCCACTGAATAAAAACATATCCCCCCTCTAAAATGTATATAAAAATAAGCTCTACTAAGGGGCTGGAAAGATGGCTCAGTGGTCAAGAGCACTGGCTGCTCTCACAGAGGACCCGGGTTCCCTTCCCAGAACCAACGGCTGTGCATAACCAACTGCAACTTCAATTCTAGTTTGATGCCTTCTATGGGCACCATATAAACAGTGATGCACCAACATACATACATGCAGGCAAACCACCTGAAATAATAATAATAATAATAATAATAATAATAATAATAATGTGATAGTTTGTATATGCATTTTGCATTATGCTATGTTTAAGTATGGCCCCCATAGACTCATGCTTGAAAAAGCTATGGGGGCCAGGGAGTGGAATGTGATGGTTTGTATATGCTTTTCCCAGGGAGTGGCACTATTAGGAGGTGTGTCCTTGTTGGAGTAGGTATGTCACTGTGGGTGTGGGCTTAAGACCTTCACCCTAGTTGCCTGGAAGTCAGTCTTCCACTAGCAGCCTTCAGATGAAGATGTAGAACTCTCAGCTCCTCCTGCACGGTATCTGCCTGGATGCTGCCATGTTTCTGCCTTGATGACAATGGACTGAACCTCTGAGCCTGTAAGCCAGCCCCAATTAAATGTTGTCTTTTATAAAACTTGCATTGGTCATGGTGTCTGTTCACAGCAGTAAAACCCTAACTAAGACAAATAATAATAATAATAATAATAATAATAATAATAATAATAATAATAAAAATAAAATAATAATACAAAAATAGCTGGGCAGTGGTGGCGCACACCTGTAATCCCAGCACTTGGGAGGCAGAGGCAGGCAGATTTCTGAGTTCGAGGCCAGCCTGGTCTACAGAGTGAGTTCCAGGACAGCCAGGGTTACATAGAGAAACCTTGTCTCAAAAAAAACAAAAAACAAACAAACAAACAAATAATACAAAAATAATTAATTCATCCGTTTACCCTTAGCTCCCTCATGAGGGCACCTGGTACCACTCGGTCGTGAGTAGATGTGAGTTCGATTAAAGAGACTTAGTCTCAGCTCTCGGAAATATTAAAGTCCCACTGGACGAAGACAGAGACCATGGTCTGTGAGACAGACAAAAGCGAGGAACACCAGCGGCTCAGATGGAAAAACAGACACTAACTCATCACGCCCTGGCTTCCGGAGTGCCGGGAGTCCATCCGAGTTCAGCTTCATCTGAGTGGTGAAGGGTGAAGACCTCTCCATAGCCCTCTGGACGTTAATGTGTTAAGCTTAACTTAAATTCAAGCCCACAGAACTATAATGTGTTAAGTTTAAATTTGCTGGTAGCCACGTTATTTTAGAACTAAAAGAAAAGAAGGCGGGACATGGTGGTGCATGCCTTTAATCCCAGTACTTTGAAAGCAGAAACAGGCCGGGCATTGGTGGCGCACGCCTTTAATCCCAGCACTTGGGAGGCAGAGGCAGGCGGATTTCTGAGTTCGAGGCCAGCCTGGTCTACAGAGTGAGTTCCAGGACAGCCAGGGCTACACAGAGAAACCCTGTCTCGAAAAACAAAAAAAAAAAAACAAAAAAAAAAAAAGAAAGAAAGAAAGAAAGCAGAAACAGTCAGATCTCTTGCGAGTTCCAGGCTAGCCTGATCTACAGAGTTCCAGGATAGCTACGGCTATCCTGTCTCTGTCTCAAAAACAAAAACAAATAAATGTAATAAAAACAATAGCAATAATAATAACAACAACAACAATAATAAAGCCAGGAGAAGGTGGCTCACATCCTTAATCCCAGCACTTTGAAGCAGAGACAGGCAGCTCTCTGTTAGTTCGAGGACAGCCTGGTCTACAGAGCAAGTTCCAGGACAGCCAGGGCTATACGGATGAGAAACTTCATCTCCAAAAGCAAATTCAAAAATTAATAGTACATCTTATTTAACCCAACTTACTAAAATACTGTGACAATAGTAATATTGATATATTATTTGATGTTATCTTACATACTGATAGGCAGCATATCTCCCATCTAACCTAGTATGTCAATAATATTAATAGCGATGACACAGGAGACAATTTAAGAGTGTGTGCTGTTCCTCCAGCACACACAGTGAGTAACTAACAACCACCTATAAGTCACAATTCCAGGGGATCTGAAGCCTTTTTTTGACCTCTGTGGGCACCTGTACACACACACACACACACACACACACACACACACACACAAAGAGGAGGGGGGGAGAGATTTCTTAATGTTTTTCTTTAAGATTTATTTATTGTTATATGTGAGTACACTGTAGCTGTCTTCAGACAGCCCAGAAGATCTCATTACAGATGGTTGTGAGCCACCATGTGGCTGCTGGGATTTGAACTCAGGACCTTTGGAAGAGCAGTCAGTGCGCTTAACCCCTGAGCCATCTCACCAGCCGAGATGTAATTTTTAAAATAATGATAAATAAAATATTGGTGATATTTTAATGTATAATAATACACCGAGTTATTTGTGTAAGAGGGATCGAGTGCCTCAGGACAGTAACCCCAACACTCGGAGGCTAGAATAAGAAAGTCAAAAGTCTGAAGCTAGGGGCTGGACCCACCACCTATCAAAAACAACAAAAACAAAAATGGAGGGCAAACTAATGAGGTCAGAGGTCATCTGCTCAACAACATTCCTTTTCTGTCATTAAGTCTAAAATGAGTGTGTATTTACATTTAGGAAAGATCTCAATTTGCGCTAGCCATATTTCAAGTATCCAAAAAGCTACGACGACGAACCAAGAGCCCAGCTCTAGGATAACCCCTGAGGTGAGCAGAGAGAAACTACAGAGGAAACCACCAGGCCTGGAGGGAGAAAGTGTCACAGTGCATCTGAAGAAAGAGGAAGGCTCAGGTCACACGTCTCAAGAACCCTTCGAAGGTGCATTTTCTTCCTTCTCTGTCCCTTTCTCTTTTCTTCTTTATCCGTTCCTCTTTCTTTTTGTGTTTGTTTGTTTGTTTGTTTGTGGCAGGGGAAGGGGAAAGGAGGGTGATCAGGGTTTCACTATGTAATCTGGCTGCCCACATTGTAGACCGGGCTGACCTTGAACTCAGAAATCCACCTGCCTCCGCCTCCCAAGCGCCGGGATTAAAAAAGCAAGCCACCAGCCGGGCGATGGTGGTGCACGCCTGTAATCCCAGCACTCTGGGAGGCAGAGGCAGGTGGATTTCTGAGTTCAGGCCAGCCTGGTCTACAGAGTGAGTCCTAGGACAGCCAGGGCTATACAGAGAAACCCTGTCTCAAAAAAACAACCCGCCCCCCCCCCAAAAAAAAATCCGAACAAAAAAGCAAGCCACCCAGGTCCTGCCTTTTTCTTTCTCCTTCTTTTTCTCCTTCCTTTCTTCTTTCCTTCCCTCCTTCCTTCCTCCCCTCCCTCCCTCCCTCCCTCCCTCCCTCCCTCCCTCCCTCCCTCCTTCCTTCCTTCCTTCCTTCCTTCCTTCCTTCCTTCGTCGGGTTTGGGCTACTACCATCATGCTTCTGGGACGTTGTGAAGAGCTTTAGAAGTTGAGGCAAGATGGGCCAATAAGCAGGAGAAAATTAGAAACCTGATACCAGATGACTGATTAATCCCACACTTGGGAGGCAGAGGCAGAGGCAGAGGCAGAGGCAGAGGCAGGCAGGTGACTGTGAGTTTGAGGCCAGTCTGGTCTACAAAGAGAGTCCAAGACAGCCAAAGCTAGATGAAGAAACCCTATCTCAAAAAAGAAAAAGAAAAGAAAAAGAAGAAAGAAAAAGAGAGGAGGGAAGGAGAAAAGAGGAGAGGAGAGGAGAGGAGAGGAGAGGAGAGGAGAGGAGAGGAGAGGAGAGGAGAGGAGAGGAGAGGAGAGGAGAGGAGAGGAGAGGAGAAGGAAGGAAGGAAGGAAGGAAGGAAGGAAGGAAGGAAGGAAGGAAGGAAGGAAGGCCTGGCCTCACTCAGTGCCTCAGTTTCTTCAGGAGTCAACGAGGTTGTTTCGTGTCCTAAAAGTATTAAGGAGAAGCACAGGCACTTTTAGGAGTGTGATGGTTTGTATATGCTTTTCCCAGGGAGTGGCACTATTAGGAGGTGTGGCCTTGTTGGAGTAGGTATGTCACTGTGGGTGTGGGCTTAAGACCTTCACCCTAGTTGCCTGGAGGTCAGTCTTCTTCAGATGAAGAGATAGACTCTCAGCTCCTCCTGCACCATGCCTGCCTGGATGCTGCCATGTTTCTGCCTTGATGACAATGGACTGAACCTCTGAGCCTGTAAGCCAGACCCAATTAAATGTTGTCTTTTATAAAACTTGCATTGGTCATGGTGTCTGTTCACAGCAGTGAAACTCAAACTAAGACAAGGAGACTTTATGGTCTTTCCAGAGAAACATTACTACCATAGACAAGCTGGAGACCAGAGACTGTTTCACAAGCAAGCTTGTTGACTTCACTCAGGTCAGCCCGCTGTGGGGACATATGGAACCTGCCTTTGGTCTCTGACCCGTGGGCTTGGCTGAGAGTGTGAACCTCCTGGAAGTGGAAATGATAGGACGGAACGGAAGCTGAACTGTCCCGGTGTGCTGTCACTCCCTGGTTTTAGGTTTTCTCAGAGTTGGAAGCAAAGAAAGAAAGATGTCCTACACGAGACTTCACAACACGACAGACCCCACTTATTCATACACTTGGCAGGCGACGAGAGCTGAAGATTTAAGGAACTCTATTTTGAGAAAAGTATGAACATCTTTCAAACTATTAATGGAACAAGGAAATGAGGAAGGGATTGTCTCAGGAGAAAGGCATGCCATTCGGTAGTAAATTTCTCAGTGTCAGGGCTTAGTTCCTCCCTGACGGTAAACTTTATAATTAAAATTTTCCCCAAGACTGGGAGGAGGAAGCCAGTTAGGTGGCATATGTCTGTAATCCCAGCACAAGTTTGTGGCTAGCCTGGGCTACAAGTAAGACTCTATGTCAAAACAATAAAAAATAAAAAACAAAAGCAAAACTTTAGACTTAGTCTATCTGGTATCACCTCTATCTTAAGAGAAAAACAGAGGTTAGAGTTTGGAAGGACGTGGCGTGCTCTGAAGCTTGACCACTACATACCATGGCCTGGCTGGCATACACTGCTTACAAAACACCATCTTTCCCCCCCCCCCCCCCGTCTGATATAAGATCAAAAGATGGAGAATTTTCTACCCTCCCTTGAAATACCAGGTCAGTTTCTTTCTTCTTCTTTTTTGTTTTGTTTTGTTTGGTTTGGTTGGTTGGTTGGTTTTGGTTTTTTGTTTCTTTTTTTTTTTTTTTTTTTTTGAGACAGGGTTTCTCTGTGTAGCCCTGGCTCTCCTGGAACTCACTGTGTAGATCAGGCTGGCCTCCAACTCAGAAATCTGCCTGCCTCTGCCTCCCAAGTGCTGGGATTAAAGGCGTGGGCTCAGTTTCATTTTCTTGGTTTAAATACTTCATTAAATACATAAAGGGAGGCAGGTGAGACCACACATGCCAGCAGTCACAGAGTCACAGGCTGAGACAGGTTGGCTCCTGGCCAACCTGACTTAAATAACTAGACCCTGTTCTCAAACAAAACAGATACACACACACACACAGAGAGAGAGAGAGAGAGAGAGAGAGAGAGAGAGAGAGAGAGAGAGAGAGAGAGAGAGAGAGAGAGAGATGCATGCGAGAATGGGGGAGGGGATACTTAGCTTTCTTTTCTTTTTTATTGAAAATAGATCCTTCTCTCATACAATGCATACCTACCAAGTTTCTCCTCCCTCCCCTCCCAGATCTCACCTCCCCCAGAGCCACTCCCACCTCCAACTCCCTTCAGAAAAGAGCAGGCCTCCAAGAGACAACAATCAAACCGGATAAAACAACATAGAGCAAAAGCCCAACTATCAAGGCGGAACAAAGCCAGGCTGTGGTGGCTCTAGCCTGTAATCCCAGCACTTGGGAGGCAGAGGCAGGCAGATTTCTGAGTTGGAGGCCAGCCTGGTCTACAGAGTGAGTTCCAGTACAGCCAGGGCTACACAGAGAAACCCTGCCTCAGGAAAAAAAAAAAAAAAAAAAAAAAAAAAGAAAAAAAAGAAAAAAGGCTGAACAAGGCAACCCAATAGGAGGAAAAGTGTCTTTGTGTTGGTTTGGGTTGGATTGGCTTAGTTTTCCAAGACAGGGTTTCTCTGTGTAGCCCTGGCTGTCCTGGAACTCTTGCAGACCAGGCTGGCCTCCAACTCAGAAATCCTCCTGTCTCTGCCTCCGGAGTGCTGGGATTTAAGGACAAGAGTCTTTCTTAGGATGTCAGTCCCACAAGCCCAGACCGCTCCTCCTGCCTATGCATATCACATGCTAGAATTATAAGCATGAGCCACCATGTCCAGACATCTTCCATTTCCTTGAGGTCAAAATCCATAAACATGATTAAATACTCATTTTCTTCTTCATTGCTAAATTAGATATTGAAAACAAGATCACAAAAAAAAAAAAAAAAGGCTAAACGTATTTTGTATTTTGGGTCGATTTAGGTCACAAGCAATAAAAATTTAAAATGAAATCCCTTAGTGCAGATCAATAAATAAATCAAACTGTCTATATCCCCACCACCACCCCCATCCCCCGCAGGCATGGAATCTGGGCTCTTGGGATGCTGAGAGCTCGTTTCCTTAATTACAATGCCAATATTTGTTGCCTTTAAGCAAGCACTTCAAAAGTTAAATATTTTCATATGTCTTGTGAAACGGACCCTTGGGGAGGAAAGCCAACAGCCTCAAGTGCTCCTAGGTTTTTTTTTTCTCTTCCCCCACCCCCACCCCCAAAGGATGTTTGAATCTAATACTTCTCTAGACTTTTTCTCCTATTTGATCTCCTAAAGAGTATGGACACTTTGGTAAGGCTTCAGGGACAGGAGTGAAGAGGGAACCATCAAACTTGAAGAAATACCATGACAAAGGTTCTTTGTTTAGCTGGACTATGCCAGTAGGGATCCTAGACCTCCTCCTGAGCCCACTTCAAAAGAACAATTTAATTAGAATATAAATATAAAGAAAAGAAAATCACTTTAGGGCTGGAGAGATGGCTCAGTGGTTAAGAGCACTGACTGCTCTTCCAAAGGTCCTGAGTTCAAATCCCAGCAACCACATGGTGGCTCACAACCATCTGTAACAAGATCTGAGCCCTCTTCTGGTGTGTCTGAAGATGGCTACAGTGTACTTACATATAACAATAAACATATCTTTAAAAAAGAAAGAAAGAAAGAAAGAAAGAAAGGAAGGAAGGAAGGAAGGAAGGAAGAAAGAAAGAAAGAAAGAAAGAAAGAAAGAAAGAAAGAAAGAGAAAGAAAGAAAATCACTTTCACTAGACCCCTTTTTAAGGTTAGTGTGGTTTGGGTAAGAATGGTCCCCATAGCCGGGCGGTGGTGGAGCACGACTTTAATCCCGGCACTTGGGAGGCAGAGGCAGGTGGATTTCTGAGTTCGAGGCCAGCCTGGTCTACAGAGTGAGTTCCAGGACAGCCAGGGCTACACAGAGAAATCCTGTCTCAAACCCCCCCCCCAAAAAAATGGTCCCCATAGGCTCATCTATTTGAATGATTGAACCCAGTTGGTGGACCTGCTTGGGGAGGAGCCTACCCTAGTCTTGCCGGAAGTGCGTCAGTAGGGGCGGGCTTTGAAGTTTCAAAGCCTGTGCCATTCCCAGTTAGCTCCCCTCTGCCTCATCATTGTGGACCAAGATGCAAATTCTCAGCTACTGCTTCCGTGCCCGCCCGCCTGCCTGCCTCCGCTGTCCCCACACCTTGACAATCATGGACTCCAACTCTGTGAAACTGTAAGCCCCAATAAACTCTTCTACAAGCTGCCTTGTTCATGGTGTCTTCTGACAGCAATAGAAAAGTCACTAAGACAGTTAAAGTGTCTCCATCCCACCCCCAAAGGTTTCATGTGTCAGCTGGGGGCTTGTCCCCAAATGGGGACACTATTAAGGGAGAGCTGGGACTTATCTGGAAGAAGCAGATCTCTAGGGGTAGGTCCTTGAGGCAGGACTGGGGACATCGTGTCCCTGACTCCTCTGCCTGTCCCTGTTTCGCTGCGCCCCTTCCTCCCCTTTATCTTTTGCTTTCTCTTTCCTGTTCATATGAGCATGTGAAGAAATTCTGCCCTCACATGCTCTGGTTGCCACACTGGTCTGCCTGAGCACGTGGTCCGTGTGACCATGGGCTGAAGACCCAGAAACAGTAAACCAAAATAAAGCCTTCCCCTTCAGTTGTTTATGTCAGGAAGATTGTCACAGTGACTCCTGGCCTCGCACTGGTTAACTGAGTCCGCCCCTCCTTCACCATCCCCCACCCCCACCCCCAAGGCTGCCCGATTTCGCTGAAGTGTCTTGTGCAAGAATCCCACCAGGGAAGTTTAGCCTCTTCATGTTTCTTCCTAGTTCTCTTCTACCCAGCGACCCCAAGCTGCTCCCTGGTTATAAATCCCCACTTACCCACGCCATACTCCGTGAGTCTCTCTCCCCACTGCAACGATCCCACTTATCCAGTCCTTAGTCCAGCTACTCCTACGGACCGGACAGAAGTTAGAACAACCTTCCTTCTCCCTCGCCGAATTATTATTATTATTATTATTATTATTATTATCTACAACAGACCGGTGAAAAGGATACTGGGGACGACAGCTGCGCAGGAAACGGCGGAGATGGCCATCCTGACGTGGCACGTGGTGAGGCTGTTCCACTGGGGACATGATTTGTAGGAGATGATCGATTGCAGGAGCGTGTACACCACACCGCAGACGAAAGCCAGAAGCGCACCGCCATCGTGGACCACAGGCACAGCTAACTCCTGCAGAGAGCGCAGAGATGGGCTCGCACTCCGCACCCCGTGGGAAAGTGCTAACCACCAGCACTCACTCACTCACTCACTCACTCACTCACTGGGGAAGCTCTAAGGCAGAGGTTCTCAACTTTCCAGATGCTGTCACCCTTTAAATGCAATGCAAGAATCCATAACTCCCCCAACCATAAAATTATTTTCACCGCTACTTCATAACTGCAATTTTGCTACTGTTATAAACCGTAATGGAACTATCTGTGTTTTCTGATGGTCTTAAATGACCCCGGTGAAGGGTCTTATTTAACCCCCAAAGGAGTCGAGACCCATAGGTTGAGAATCTACAGAAGCCATCGGTCCTCAGAGAGGTGGTACCCATCTAAGAGTAGCAAGAGAAAAGCCTCCAGCTGTTGGTAAAGGCCACATGCTCAAACTGTCCACAGTTCCCCCAGAATCCTAACTCCACCGTGAGACTGTGACCTTACAGTAATTACAGCCTCTGTCTTGGTCTTTCTGTCAGGACCATATAGAAGATTCTCCCATAATCCCAGCACTTGGGAGGCAGAGGCAGGCGGATTTCTGAGTTCGAGGCCAGCCTGGACTACAGAGTGAGTTCCAGGACAGCCAGGACTACACAGAGAAACCCTGTCTCGAAAAACCAAAAAAAAAAAAAAATTGCATTTAGAAGCCAAGGTGAGGCCATTTAAAACCTATAATCCCAGCACTATGGAGAATGAGGCAGGAGAATCATTGTGAGTATTAGGTACAATTGTAGCCACCATCTACAATACATGTTACTTTCTATAACTAGGATATATAACATGGGCATACAGATAGATTTATATATGAAAAAGTATAGCCGGGTGGTGGTGGTGGCAGGGCACGCCTGTAATCCCAGCACTCTGGGAGGCAGAGGCAGGCGGATTTCTGAGTTCGAGGCCAGCCTGGTCTACAGAATGAGTTCCAGAACAGCCAGGGCTACACAGAGAAACCCTGTCTTGGAAAAAAAAAAAAAAAAAAAAAAACAATGAAGAGAAACTGTTATGACGCTTGGGTGTGAGGCATGTTTGGGTGAGGTCAAAATAGAAACTAATGCATCTTCTGCTAAAGAGCCGCTTTCAGGAATAATCAGAATTTTGGTACTTTCCACTTTTCTTTTATATGAATAGACATCCTAAATTTGAATACTTTGCTACTCCCACTATGAGGAAATTTCCTTCCTCTGCCCTGACCATCCTGACACACCCTTCTGGAGCTAAATTCGAAAGCTTTGTGGGTTCTGTGGGGACCTTTACCCTACCATGATCAAATTAAAAGTCTCCTGCATCTCTGATGTGTCTTCTTCACAATGACAGACGTACTTTATCTTTTACACACAGGACAGCAAGGAAGGAGGAGTCAACGGTTCAAGACCAGCCTGGGCTACCTAGCAAGATCCTTCAAAAATCACTCTCTCCCTTTTTTTTTTTTTTTTTAAACAGAGCTTCATGTAGCCCAGGCTGGCTTCAAACTCCCTCTGTAGCTGAGGACCTTGAGATTTTTATCCCCTGACTCTACCTTCAAAATGCTATATCAGGTCTGTGGGATTTGTATGACCGAGAACTAGCAGGGCCTCCTCTCTCTCCTGGCCTCATAGCTCAGATTCTTCTCTGGGTCCACAGCTTCTTGCATTCTAAAAGATGAACCACAGGACCTCAAGCAAGGAAGCCATAAGGAAACATTTCTGGCAGCATTGACAAGGTAGACAGTAGGACCGGAGAGATGGCTCAGTGGTTAGGAGCACTGACTGCTCTTCCCAGAGGTCCTGAGTTCAATTCCCAGCAATCACACGGTGGTGGCTCACAACCATCCGTAATGGGATCCGATGCCTTCTTCTGATGTGTCTGAAGACACAGGTAGACAGTTGACTCCAGTGCAGGTTATACAAATCTGAATTTTGTAAAGACTTACCTCATGGAAGCCTTAAAGGAGAGTGAAAAAGAAAATCCATTATGTAAACACCTGTATTTTCTATCTTGTAAACATCTATATTTTCCTTATAATCTGTCCTTTATTATTTAAAAGGAACACTTATGTCTTATGGTGTTTTTCAGGTGATATGATAAAATGTTTACTACCTTCCCCACTGGACAACGTATATTCACACACTGATAATTCTTATCATTCTAAGTCTCCTCCCTGTTCTAACATACTTTCTGACCTATAAACTGTACTGTCATTTTTCATCATCCAAGGATCCGTTCTACCAACCCTTTCCCATCCCTGGGCTGTGGGGTCATCCTGAACATGCCGTACCATAGAAGGAAGGGGCTCTACTGTTGGCCAACGACCCTGGGTTTCCTGAGATGCTTTATCAGGATGCCCCTAGCCACGTGCTGACAGAGGGCATCTCCCTTGAACAATGCAGAAATGGTGAATCTGTGGGGCTCATGAGTCGCATGTCACACTGAGGTCACTCCGACCTTGTGGTCCAGTTCCATGCAAGGGTGGACATCAGAGAATGGATGGACTGCAGCCCGATAGAGGTGAGGCCTGCCATCTTTCTATAAAAGCAAGCATCCTACAAGACCGTTGCTGATGGGGAGAAGGTTAAAGAGACTTTTCCCTGGGCAGTACCCAAGGCCTCCTATAGTAATCTACCCTCCTCTCAATGGAGACAACAGTTAAGAGTACAGGACCATCGTAGTGGCTATGACGAGGATAGCCCCTAAGTATGGCCTGCTGGCTACTGGAACACAGGTTCTCTCCCCCAATCCTTGCTGCAGTCTTATGGGCTGGGTACTATCAAATAGTACGAACACAAAGTCCAATGGATTTTTTCTAAGACATTAACTAGCTCTACACTAGTTACCTTCTTGCAAACACTTTCTTGCAAAAGACTGTGGGATGAGCACGAATCTACAAATTAAAAAAGTTATGCTCACTGGAACAGGGGTGTGGCCGTTGCAGACCTATTCCACCGAATAAAACTAAGCAAATGATTTCACCTCCACGGATGGAGTCTTCACCCACAAAAGGGAGAGGTCAGGGGCTCCTCTTTGAATACCAGACAGATCATATCCAATGGTAGAGTTGTGAACTTTCACTCTGAGGAAAACCATTTACAAAGCTGAAGAAGCTCTTGCTTCAGACTGCATGCATAAGAACTGCAAAGCCAGCCACAGTACTTCATGCTTTCAGGCTCTGCACTCAGAAGGCTGAGGCAGGAGAACTCAGCATTAGTAGTTTTAAGGTTAAAATATGCATCGTGTGCATGTATGCATTTGTACACATACGTGCATGCATGTGTGCGTGAGAGTTCCAGGCCAAGTTGGGCCAGATACAGGGTAAAATATCTCTTAAAAAATGAAGAAGGAGCCGGGCGTGGTGGCGCACGCCTGTAATCCCAGCACTTGGGAGGCAGAGGCAGGCGGATTTCTGAGTTCAAGGCCAGCCTGGTCTACAGAGTGAGTTCCAGGACAGCCAGGGCTAACCAGAGAAACCCTGTCTCGAAAAACCAAAAAAAAAAAAAAAAAAAAAGAAGAAGAAGAAGAAGAAGAAGAAGAAGAAGAAGAAGAAGAAGAAGAAGGAGCAGCGTTGAACCTATTGCATCCTCTCAGGCATTCATTCCCACCATGCAAATATAAACCCCTTCTCTCCCAATTCCCAAGCGAGGTTGACAATCACGTTACTAATTCATCAGATCCTAACTAACCCGTTGGCTATCTCATGGCTCTCTCGGCACAAGCTAGCTCCTTGTCTGCTTGCTTCTTCTCTACTCACGCGTGGGCTCCTCCCCTCACCCACCCAGCACGCTCAGGCCGTACCTGGAAATTGGCTACGATGCCCATTCCAATGCACCCCACCAATCCGAGCACCAGCGACACCAAGTTAAAGACGGGAGTGCTAAAGTAGCAGGTCTCATTCTGCTTCTCCACGATCTTGTACCTTGTGTACATCGTAGCTGCGCCTGCAAAACACCAGTGTGGTCCGATTACCTGATTCTTTTAAGGAAACACAAGAACACATGCGAGACTTTCTCTTATACAAAATTTCTTGATTACGGCTGGAAGTGTAGCGTGAGGGTTTGGTTCCCAGCACGGGGGGGTTGGGGGAACGCCCTGATTGCAACATTTTGTTCTTCCCATTAGTCTCTGCCCCATGCAGTGAACAAACACACACACACACACACACACACACACACACACACACACACCACTCACACAGTCTCGGTTATTTTCACGAAAGGCCATTCCACTCCATGTATCACGCTATGACTTTTTTTTTTTCTCACTTAACAGTGTACTGTGAAGATTCTTCCCAGTCACTGCGAGAAGTCAATCTCCACTGTGATTTTTGGGAGGTTTCTCTACGGTTTGTGGGGGCCCTTTCTCTATCTCACCCTTCTCTTATAGACAGATTTCCATTTTGTTCTCTGGGTTTTCCAACCATAAACAATACTCGGTGAGTACCCCTGATGTGTAGGTTTGGGGCATGTTTTCAGAGTAGTAGTCTAAGGTTTTTTTTTTTTTTTTTTTTTTTTAAATAGGCGTGATCAAAATAACCAGCTCTTTAACGAGTGAGTGAAAACTAGGACCTTTCATTGGCATTTCCCCCAACAATTTCAGTCCTCTAAAAAGTGCCTTCCATTTATCTGTACGTCTTCTAAGATGTGTGCGGCCATATTGCTCTCAATTTCCCCCCTTGGGTTTAAACTGTAATGGCTTTGACAGATCTGGCACGCCAGAATCCAGACTATGGCAAATATGACAAGGTTTCTTCTGGTCTGCCTTTAAAATGCACGATACACATGTCCCTGGCTATGCTAAGGTGGACTTTATATGTATTGACACAGCTAAGGCCATACTGGGTCTTATCTCAAATTTTTAAAAAGCAAAAACCTTAAGTAAATAAGAAGAAGGCCAGCGAGATGTGGTGGCACATGGCTGTATTCCCAGCCTCGAGAAGGCTCAGGAGGGAGAACAGCACGTTTGACCATCAACTCTTAAGTCTGGTTTCAAAGACTCATACACAGGCCCTGGGCCTAGATGGCCCTGTATTTTCTTTCTCCCTCCCCTTTCTTACCTCCAAAGCCGAGTGAACAAGAGCAAGTGAAACATTCTATCAAGTTGCACAAACCACCCTCTAAAGGGCCCTGATGGTTCAACCAGGAAGGACTGAGCCTCCCTACATCTGACTCCAGTATCCTCAGAGCCTCTGGTAGAAGACTTGATTCTGGGTCAATGGCAAAGCAATCGGAGTCATCACGCATTACTTTAACTAGCTCACAGCGGGGGTTGCACCCGGTCAACTGCATCTGCAGTGCGTCTGAGTTCTCGAAAACAAACAAACAAATCACACCTGAGACAGATACAAGCTGGCTTGCTTTTTTCCGCTTCTCCTAACAGACCGGCAGTTCTCAATATATAGAAAGCATCCAAGTACCCTAAACTGGTTTGGTTTGGGTTTAATGTATGGTACTGATCAAACCTCGTGCTGCCCACAGGCCAAACAAGTGTCCCATCACTCAGTTCCACCCTGGCTCCAAAGTGCTTATTCCCCAAGTAGATCTGTAGGGGGTAGCTCAGGGGCACGCGTCTGCCCCCAGAGGAGTCCACATAAGCCGCCTCTGAACACACTTTCAGACCCTGCCTTCTGGGCTGGATTACACAAGTGCCTTGGCCAGAAATAGTTTTTTGTTTTTTGGGTTTTTTTAAACCTAAATTACACTGAAAACCCATTTCAGGGCTAGAGAGATGGCTCACTGGTTAAGAATGCTTGTTGCAGGTTTTGTGACTGAGTGGGTGTCCCGACCCCCAACACTCAAAGCCTTGCCTGACTACAGAAGCTGGTCAGTTCAGCTCCGTATCGACCACTACTAGGAGTCCTCACTAGGGTCACCTCCCAGATTCGGGGAAATTTCTACTGCACTAGGTTTTCCCATAGCCCCTCAAATCCCCCCTATTAGAGTCGTCTCCACCCATACTCTGTCCCTTCTTCTCCCATTCCCACGTGTCCCCATCTCTACCGGTCCCCAGTCCACCCACAAAATCTGTTCTATTTCCCCTTCCCAGGAAATCCATGCATCCCCCATCCCCCATCCCTCATCCCCCATCCCCCACCAGAGCCCTTCTGGTTATTTAAGCCTCTCTGGTTCTGTGGATTGTAGCATGATTATCCTTTATATAACAGCTAATATCCATTCATTTATCTTTTTATAAATAAATTTATTTATTTTATGTATATGAGTACACCGTGGCTGTACAGATGGTTGTGAGCCATCATGTGGTTGCTGGGAATTGAACTCAGGACCTCTGCTCGCTCCAGCCCCGCTCACTCTGTCCCAAAGATTCATTTATTATTATTATTATTATTATTATTATTATTATTATTATATGTAAGTACACTGTGGCTGTTTTCAGTCACACCAGAAGAGGGCATCAGGTCTCATTACAGATGGCTGTGAGCCACACCATGTGGTTACTGGGATTTGAACTCAGGACCTTCAGAAGAGCAGTCAGTGCTCTTAACCGCCGAGCCATTTCTCCAGCCCCTAATATCCATTTATAAGTGATAGAAAGCAGGTTTGTCTTTCTGGGTCTGGGTTTTCTCACTCAGGATGATTTTTTTTTTCTAGTTCTATCCTTTGCCTGCAAATTTCCTGATGTCATTTCTTTGCCAGCTGATTAATACTCCATTGCGTAAAAGTACCACATTTTCTTTCTCCATTCTCCAGTTGAGGGACTCTAGGCTGTTTACAGTTTCTGCCTGTTTAATCTTGTTATGCCGTGCTCAGTTGGTACCCCTGGGGTACCTGCTCTTTTTTCTGAAGGGAAACTGATAAGTAGTGGATCTGGGGGAGAGGGGAGTTGGGGTGGTAACTGGGAGGACTGGAGGGAGGGATGTATCATATGAGAGAAGAATAAATAAATGTTTCTATCAACTGCTTGCTGCTCTATCATGAGGATGGAGTTCAGATCCCAGCACCCATACTAAGTGACTCACAAGGAATTGCAACTCTTTAGTTACTCTGACCCCCTCTTCTAGCCCAAGGACACTGACACATACATGTTTGTGTATACATACAAATAGTAAATATATATATGTGTGTATATATATATATGTGTGTGTGTGTGTGTGTGTGTGTGTATGCTTGCATACACAAACAAGCACAAATAGTAAAAATAAATCTTTTAGACTGGAGAGGTGGGCTTACGAGCACTGGCTACTCTTCTAGGGAGGTCGTAAGTTTAAATCCTAGCAAGCACACGGTGGCTCACAACCATCTATCTGATGCCCTCTTCAAGCAGGCAGAACACGCATACATTAAAATAGATAAAATTTAAAAAAAGAAGAAAAGAAAGAAAGAAAAACATAAATCTTTTGGGGGAGTTGTATGTTTGTTTGGGGTTTTTTGGTTTTGGGGTTTATTTGGTTGGTTTGATTCAGTTTGTTTTTTTGTTTTTTTGAGACTGGGTTTCTCTGTCCCAGAACTCACTCTGTAGACCAGGCTGGCCTTGAACTCAGAGATCCCTGTCTCTGCCTCCTGAGTGATAGAATTAAAGGTGTACCCTACCACTGCCTGGCATAAAAATAAACATTAGATAGAATAAAACATTTAACTCCATTTCAGAAATGTGTGATTTAAAAGTACCTCTTAAAATTCTTCCTCTGATTACCAGGTAAGTATACTTCTATAACGAGGTTATACACAACTTAAACACACACACACACACTTCTTAGCTTCTCAAAGTACTGCAAAATTCTACTTACCAAGAAATGCAGAGAAATTTATCATGAATCCAAAAATACCACTCTCTGGAGGAGTTGTTCCTGTGTCACTGAGGAAGAAAATAATAAAATATTTGAATTATTTCAAAAGGAATCTCAATTCCAACCCCTGGGCAGACGATTGTTCCATTATATATTTCCAATATATCTATGTATGTATATATATATATATATATATATATATGTATATATACTGAAATATACATATTTCAAAGTGTTCAGATACTGAGTTGCAAGGACCTGAATTCATCCTAAAGAATTGTTTGGGCTCTAGAGAAACCTAAAAAATTCTTTTTTACCATAAAAAGATTACATATAGTGAGCTAAACCTGTCAGGGAAGTGCTTGTTGGAGAAGCATGAGGCTGTGAGTTCAATCCTCAGCACCTATGTAAAAACAAAAAACAAAAAACAAAAAACCAAAGTGGCTACGTCACATTCGGAATCCTAACGGATTCACTGGCAGTCCAGCCATCCTGGCTGGCTTGTCGAGAAAGTCTGTGGTCTGAAGGAAATTGTCCCCCATAAGCCCAGAGGGAGTGGCGTTCTTAGGAGGTGTAGCCTTGTTGAAGTAGGTGTGGCCTTGTTGGAGGAAGTGTATCATTGTGGGGGTGGGTTTGGAAGACTCCAAAGCTCAAGCTATGTCCAGCAACATAGTCTGCTTCTGACGCCTGCAGGTCAAACACCAAACTTGGAGTTTCCAGCATCATGCCTGCCTGGGCACGGCCATGCTTCCTACCGTGATGATAATGAACTGATCCTCTGAACCTGTAAGCCAGCCCCAAGTAAATGTCTGCTTTAGAAGAGTTGCCTTGCGCTGGGCGGTGGTGGCGCACGCCTTTAATCCCAGCACTTGGGAGGCAGAGGCAGGCGGATTTCTGAGTTCGAGGCCAGCCTGGTCTTCAGAGTGAGTTCCAGGCCAGCCAGAACTATACAGAGAAACCCTGTCTCAAAAAACCAAAAAAAAAAAAGAAGAGTTGCCTTGCTGTGGTGTCTCTTCACAGTAATCAAACCCTAACTAAGACAGAGACCCGGGTCTTGGAAACAGACGTATGTGCACATACAAGCATCCACACCTGCACATACACATGTGTTCACACCTACATGAGGACACTCTCTACACACTGATACAAGCTAGAAGAGGTTTAAAATAAACCGCATAGCTGTTTCTCAAACGACCCCACTTGATATGCTTCTTGTATGTTACTTTTCAATGAAGAATTAATGAGTGTGACTATTTTGAAATTCAAAGTAACTGGAAAATGTGCTTGAAAAAAAAAATCCCATGATTGAGACAATTAGTGCACATAAAGGCACCACTTGAATCCTTAATGACTGGATTTATGCACAATACAGTAACAAAAACTAAGCGATACTATGGATCCCTACTAAGTAGGGAAACTCCAGCACATCATAGCTCATTCATAGCTGTCCTCAACTGCAAACAGCCTTTAAGCCATGAGCTGAACCTTCTAGTCTGATCAATTACATTAAAAGAGGTTCCCACAGAAAAAAAATAAGTCTTATGTGCAGTCTACCAGTTCCTGAGGTGACTCAGAAAGTGTTAAAGACCTGGGAGCATGGCTTGGTAGCAAAGTGCCTAGTGTGCACCCAGTTCCAGTCAGAGAAAGTGTTGGGCCATCTCACATTTCCTTTTCACTGGTATCAGGTTACAATCGGGTCCAGCTGCTCACAAGGTAGCCACCTTCCCAGTTTAAAACTGTTGGGACAACGTGGTGGTGGTGCTGCCGACATGAAGCAACTTGTACTGGTTCAGGGTACTTCCACTTTTAAAAATAGCTCTGAAATATATGATCCGTTGAAAACTGGATCGCGTTGAAAAAGGCGCACTTCCCAGCATGTGGAAAATTCCACCAGAAGCTTGTCTGAACAGAAAGCAGGAACCTCTTGGGTTTTTCCCGGACAGTGAACTTTTCAAGAAAATGCAAAGGGGGCTGGGCTCAGCCAGGAACAAGCCCCTGGGCTCCCTGCTGTTTCCCTGCTGTGGTGTCCGAGCCTGATTAGGAGGAAATGCCCCCACTTCTCTAGCTTCCTACACAGAAGGAGGGCTGGAGAAGGCTACCCACGTGCAGGGTAGCCCAGGGCTAAGCGAGCCAGGGGGAAGGGATCAGAACCAGGCACTGAGTAAGCAGGCAGAAGGAGCCTGAGCCCTTGGGCAGCACTTTTGCCAGATGATTAAGTCTGTGAAGAACATCGAGCCTTCCTGTCTCCACCTTAGGGTGTAGAAAAGTAACCCTGTCAGGGAGGCACGACACAGGCTTGGCACTCATCTACCACCTCAGACAGCCACGCGACAGGGACGGGAGCTAGGGCACCTATGCATGTGTTTGGAACAGGAAGGAAGTGATATAATGGGTTGGTGTTCAAGAAAATATGTGGTTGGGGTGTAAAGACATTCTGAAAGGTCACGAGAAAACGACAACGCCACTGTTGGTAATTTCACCTTCATGAGCCTAGTTGAAACGGGTATGGGCGTGTCTTCTACAAGCTCTATTTTATTCAGGAAGAAATCATATGTCTGAGAGGTCTCACAACTTGTCCAAGTCACAGAGGAACGTACAGCCCAATGTCTTTGATTCCACGGCTGTCAATGGCAGTCAAGCAAAGCAATCAGAATGAGTGGGAGGAGGAAACAGTGGTGTGCAGACAGATGTCTGAAGCCAACTCCAGAGGCTGCTTGATTTCCCAGCATCCTTGGGGCAAATGTATCCGCGACATGTGAAACAAAGACTACCAAAGCTCAAGACACTGAACACGGAGTTGGAAAGAGAAAGCCACGAACGGCTTCCAGGAGTGATGCCTGCTAGCCCAGCACACCAAGCGAAAGCACAGACGGGTATGAGAGGGGACCCTGTGCCTTTGCCGTGTACCAGGAAGACATTAAGCAGGCGAGAGCTCAGGCTTCTCAAGTAACAGAATTCAACTGTAAAGTCTCTTCGACAAGCGACAGCATGCTTGCTGTATCCGATTTCTCTCCAGAATCCTGAACTCACCGCAGATATCATCAATGCATTAGCCTGTGCCCAGTAGGTTCATATCCCCACCCCTTCAAGACCATAGGCAGTTGTCAACACCACAACTACCTAAAAAGATGGAACTTTGCCATGACTCTACAAATAGTATTATGATTTATTCACTTATCGATATAACATACTCATGACAGAATTCATCAACAAAAAGTGGGTGTGGTGTGGTTGGTCACTCTGTTACTGCAGCAGATGAGGGGCTGAGGCAAGAGGATTACCTCAAGTTCAAGGCCAGCCTAGGATAGATAGATAGATAGATAGATAGATAGATAGATAGATAGATAGACAGACAGACAGACGGATAGATATAGAGATATTGATCCTCAGGCAGCAAGGAGGAGACTGGACTTAACACACTTGCTAGAACTTGAGCACAAAGAACTCAAAACCCACCTACACAATGACTCGCTCCCTCGAACAAGGCCACACCTCCTCCAGTAAGGCCACACCTCCTGGTAGTGCCACTCCCTGTGGCCAAGCACTGGAACACATGAATCTACGGGGACCAAACCTATTCAAACCACCACACGCACATGTGTGTGCGGCTATGTATGCCCTTAATCCCAGCACTCAGGAGACAGAGGCAGGCAGACCTCTGTGAGTTCAAGGCCCATCTGATCCACATATTGAGTTTCATTGCCAGCCAGGGATATATAGTGATACCCTGTCTTAAGAAAAGGAAAAAAGAATGCTGAGTAATACCTTCCACCTGCTGCAAATGCCAAGAATGTGCCACCAAGGGGCAGTCAAGAAACCTTCTGGTGAGCCTCTTTTTTTTCCCCCCAAGACAGGGTTTCTCTGTATAGCCCTGGCTGTCCTGGAACTCACTCTGTAGACCAGGCTGACCTCAAACTCAGAAATCCGCCTGCCTCTGCCTCCCACGTGCTGGGATTAAAGGCATGCGCCACCAACGCCCCGGCTTCTGGTGAGCCTCTTTTATTTTCCCATTTAAGGTCAAACCTAATGATACCATCACACGAGGTCAGAGGGAGAGAGGCTGGGCAGTCATAGCTATCGTATACACCGATCTGAGGATTCAACCAAGCCAGAATCCAAAACACACTTTGAATGGCATGTGTACGGAATTCCCTTGCCGCTACCCCCTAAACAAACACCATTCATCGGCTTTTCTCATAGTGTTTACTTTGTATCCTAAGTAAGGTAGTGCTGACTTAAGAGTATACAGGATGCTGTGCAGGGTTTTAGGCCTCCCCTAACCGGTTTGAGCAGTCACTAACTTCAAGTATCCTTAGAATCGTATCCTGAGGCTGTCTAGAAACCAGTCCTTCATAGATACTGAGGGATGTGTATTTGGGTGGCATAGGTATCTCTGCGTGCCTGATTCAAGAATCTGGGAACGTGAGAAGGCAAGCCAGTTGCTTTCCAAGCTAGCCGAGATCAGTCCATCTTGCTCCCAAGAATCACGTGGCTTCCCAGAATTCTTGGCCCTGCCCTGGCTCCACCTACTTCACTGGTCTTTTTTTTAAATTATTATTATTTTTTGTTTGTTTGTTTGTTTGTTTTTGTTTTTTTGTTTTTGTTTTTCGAGACAGAGTTTCTCTGTATAGCCCTGGCTGTCCTGGAACTCACTCTGTAGACCAGGCTGGCCTCAAACTCAGAGATCTGCCTGCCTCTGCCTCCCAAGTGCTGGGATTAAAGGCGTACGCCACCACCGCCTGGCAATTATTATTATTATTAATATATGTAAGTAACTGTTTTCAGACACTCCAGAAGAGGGCATCCAATCTCATTACAGACAGTTGTGAGCCACCATGTGGTTGCTGGGATTTGAAATCGGGACTTCTGGAAGAGCAGTCAAGTGCTCTTAATTGCTGAGCCAACTCTCCAGGCCTTCACTGGTCTTCTTCAGGAGGTATTTATGGTAGCAACTGGGCGAGAGGAAGTAATGTTTCATTTGCCCGTGGCTTAGAAGCTGTTGTAGCCATCATACACACGGCAATTTCAAAACAAGTTGAACCTGGGAAATCGATTACGACCACATTTCCTGTGTTTACATTTATATAAGTTAAGCCGACTTTGCATACGTCCAAGAAATTTGAGGAACAAACTCCAAACTAGATTTTTTGCTAAGGTGGCGAATAATCCCTCAACGCTCCAACCATACAAAGAATTGTTCCTCAAGCAACTCGGGTAAGCGACTTTCCCGAGTGTGGACAAATGGCATTTTTTATCAGCACATAGATGAAATTTCCCATTGTCTAAGGCCAGGAGATGTAGATACTGAGCACAAGGTGTAACATTTTCCGTCTTCAGACTGAGGCTTATTAGCCCAAGGTTCAGTAGGAGACAAAGTCTCAAGGGAATAAGGCCTCTGGGTACATACTCGGTCATTCTCTGGCATATGCACCATATACGATGAATAACTAAATAAAGATTAAAATGAAGGCAGTGGAGGAGTGGCTAAGTGTGACAGCACGTGCCTGTAAACCCCACCACTAAAGAGGGAGGACCAGGAGTTGGAGGCCAGCCAGCCTCGGGAATTCTGTCTGCTTCCAAAAAGGCAAAGCTCCTGCCTACTCCAGGATTGGTGTTAGCGGTTAACGTTCAGCCTTTAATCTCAACTTGAAACAGGAGAGTCACACTCTAAAGACCTCTTGACATTTCAGTCTATCGAGGGCACACTAAAGGGTTTTCGTAAGCCAAGCACCTCAACGATGACTCCGGAAGAGCCTGCGAAAGCCTGACTGCAAGCACACAAGGCTCTGCTCGCAGGGCACGCGGGAAATGCTGAAGGAAGCGTCACGTAGGCCAGCGGGGACGAGTTCCTAACTGTGTCCATCGGAATTAGCTGCAGATAGTTCTAGATGTTCAGCCTGTCTTCCTACTTATAAAGCCTTGGGCAAGTCATTTTAAAGAATTTTCTTTTTTTTAAAAGATGTATTTAGCCGGGCGGTGGTGGCGCTCGCCTGTAATCCCAGCACTCTGGGAGGCAGAGGCAGGCAGATTTCTGAGTTCGAGGCCAGCCTGGTCTACAGAGTGAGTTCCAGGACAGCCAGGGCTATACAGAGAAACCCTGTCTCGAAAAAAACAAATCCCTCCCCCCCCCCAAAAAAAATCCAACAAACAAACAAACAAGATTTATTTATTGTATGTAAAGACACTGTAGCTGCCTTTAGACATACCAGAAGAGGGCATCAGATCTCATTACGGACGGTTGTGAGTCACCATGTGGTTGCTGGATTTCACTATGTCGACTAATCTGGCCTTGAATTTACAGTAATCCACTTCCCCCTGCCTCTCAAGTGCTGAGATTATAAGTACAAGCCACCACACTCAGTTTAAATTTTCCTTCAGACAGGCTCTTGCTATGTAGCCCAAGCTAGCCTCAGATTCACAGAGATCCACCTGCCCATGCCTCCCCAGTGCTGTGATTCAATGCATAAGCTACATCCGGCCGTCATTTTGATTTTGAAATTAAAAACCAGATCAAATTTTTTGTCATTTACTCTACAACTCTGGTTCTCGCTTTAAAGTGTTTTATTTCTATAGGTAGCCCAATTTTCTGCCACTTGTTGACTGAGCAGAAATTATGGTCATGAGGAACAACATAGGTGGTTAAATGCTGTATAGTCTATTGAGCAGAACCAGACTCCTCATCAAAAGTATTTACAGAAGGCCAGTCTAGGACCAGACCGACAGAACTATAAGAGTGTAGGATCACATGCCAGGTACAAGCACACTTCCAAGGAAGGTTTAAGAGGGTAGCCTAGATGATATGAATGGAAGTCCATACGGATAAGCTGATACCTGAGAACCTGGAGGAGGAAAGACACTCCAAATTAAGTGTGGTTGGCTGTGCTTGAGAATGTGGGTGTGGTCCAATCCTATGAAGCTAGTTTTTCTTTGTTTTTTTGTTTTGTTTGGGTTTTTTTTTTGTTTTGTTTTGTTTGTTTTGTTTTGTTTTGTTTGAGACAGGGTTCCTCTGTATAGTCCTGGCTGTCCTGGAACTCACTCTGTAGACCAGGCTGGCCTCAGAAATCTGCCTGCCTCTGCCTCCCAAGTGCTGGGACTACAGGCATGTGCTACCACGGCCGGCGAAGCTAGTTTTGTTTATTCTTGGTTTTGATGTCCTCGCATTAATGGGTTTGCAGTGCACACACACACACACACACACACACACACAATGTTATATTACTCCAAAGTTCTACGTGTAGATGGTGTCTGATTCCATGTTTTAAGTTTAAAGAGTAGGACAGAGGGCCAATTTGTTTAAAATATTGAAAACACGCCGGGAGGCAGAGGCAGGTGGATTTTTGAGTTCGAGGACAGCCTGGACTACAGAGTGAGTTGCAGGACAGCCAGGACTACACAGAGAAACCCTGTCTCGGAAAACAAAACAAAACATATTGAAAACACAGAGGTGGGGGATGTATGCCAGGAACATTCTTATAATGTCTTACTGACCAGTTGTGTGGCCCGCTACCACAACAATTTTATTAGTCTCTTTATTTGAGGGGATGATGATTAATCTAAGACCTGGTGCATGCTAAGCATTTTCTTTTCTTTTTCCTTTTCTTGATACAGTGTCTTGGTATGTTGTCCTGAAGCTAGCTATGGAATTCACGCGCTGAAATCTTCCTATCTCAGGTTCCGCCCCCGCCCCGCCCCCCCCCGACCTAAAGCAGTACTCTTGCCTCTGCCCCTCGCAGTGAGTGCTGAGATTAAGTACCACACTAGCAGACCCAGCTTCCAATTAATCTTTAGCCAAGCTGATACAAAAGTATGTCCTGTTTCTTCTCTCTCTTTTTGTTTCTAACTAAAAGTAGCAAGCTGTGTCCTACATCTTGCTTTTCACCCGTGTAATAATGTATCCTGGAGATTTAAAAGTCACAGGGATACAAGTGCTTCAAAAAGAAGAGGCCACCACAGCTCTAGTCTGGAAGCACCACAGTTCTCGGGCTAATCTATTTACTTAGCAAGTTCTTTGTTATGGCTACTCAAACAGTTTCCAAGCTTCCTGAAAACAATTCTGTAGCTCAATGGGAGAGACCTTGCTACTCACTCGGAAGATTGCTAGAGATTGCTCTCTACCGCACATTAACAGGTAAATGACAGGAAACACTGTGAGCTACCTCACAGGTAAGCATTTCCTTCGGACAGGTGGGCAAACCTGTAGGATACTCATCAAAAGAGAAAAAAACAATACAACTGTTATACACTGTTACACACAGGATGTGTTTCTCATTTTCATAATTTTTGCGGGGTTTTGTTTTTGTTTGTTTGTTCGTTTGTTTTTTACTAAAGTCCTTCCATACAATTTTAAAATCAGGGGCTGGAGAGAAAGTTCAGTGGTTAGGAACACTGCCTGCTCTTCCAGAGGGCCCGGGTTTGATTCTCAGCACCTCCAAGGCTGCTGCTGGCAACCTTTGTCACTCCAGTCCCAGGGGATCTGATACGCTCTAGTCTCTCCCAGAACATCAGGCACACACATGGTGCACAGACATACATACATGCAGGCAAAACATCCATTCACATGAAAAAAAATAACATATTTAAAAATTTTTAATCAATTTACACTCCCAGGAAAAGGTCTGCATCCCCATGCCCAGTCAGTCCCCTGCCCCACCCTCACCTCCCACACCCCTCCCCCCACCAAACGTCGCCGAAAGTGTTATCAAATGAAAACCGGCACTAGTGAATTGGAACTGGAGTCATTTCTAAACCTGATCTTAGCCAAAAGGCCGAGAAGCAAGCAAGCGGTACTGGAATCATTTCTGTGGGTTGAGTCTGAGGATCTTTCCACATCTCAGAATCCTCTGACCATTTATGCAACACATTAAAGAATTAGCAAGGCCTATTATCTAAGCCCTTGAGAGGGGGAAGCAGGAAGGCCAAAAGTTCAAGGTAATTCCAAGGTTCAAGTTTGAGACCAGCTGGGACTACTTGAGACTTGGTGTCAAAAGACAAACAAACCCCATCCCCCCCCTCCTCGTCCCCCCCCCAAAAGGCCCACAGTGTCACAGTTATCTGATAAGGAAGCTGGACTTCAAGGTCATCCTGGGGAGTGATTTCCCTCTTATTTCAAAAACACGCTAAAAATACCAGACCACCGCATTGGCCAAACCGTGAAGGGAATTCAGGCTGAGGAGCTAAGCATCCCAACCAAGTAAGCAACTGGCCTTTGCCTACAGAGATCCACCACGACACCATGACCTTGGGTCAAGAGATGGGGAAGGGATATTTGGTTTTTTTTTTTTTTTTTTTTTTTTTTACACATTTTTCATATGGATCTGGGGACCAAGCACCGGGCCTGGAAGGTAGTAGAAAACACGCTTAGTACCGGGCTCCACCTCACTTCCCAAGCTTTAGTGGATCGTGTATTTCTGATCTGTTAGAAGGCCATGTGTGCTAAGGCGAATAAAGGACTGGGAAGAAGGCATGTGGTTGGCCTCTGACGCCATCAAGCAGTTGGACTGTATAGATGTGGTTGTGTCCGCCCAGGAGCCGAGGAAGCGCCTTGGAGATCCACAGGCCAGTGCACCACACCGTGAAACGGGGCATATCAAAACTGCAAGCACATGGCCTCAAAGATGGGTCGGTGGGCAAACAGCACTTGCTGCCAGGCCTGATAACCAGAGTTTGAGCCCTGGAAACTGCATTAAGTAAACAACCGAGTCCACCAAATTGTCCTCTGGTCTGTACTTGTATGCCATGGACCCAGCACACACACACACACACACACACACACACACACATTGGTTATAGGAGTCCAGAGTGGTAGAACGCAATTTTAAATCTTGAGCTACCTTCCCAAGCATTATTAGAACACGCTTGGCTAAGATGAGGTTTAAAGAAAAGAGAAAATCTGGAGATAGTTAGACAGCCATAGCTCTGAAGAGATAGATGCTTGAGTGTCTACAACATCCGGGAAGGCCTATAGACGTTACTCCTCGGCAGAACGCTCGCCATGCACCACAAGGTTCCATTCCCCCAACAACTAAAACAAAGAAAGCTCCTGGGCTTGGGAGCCTGTGATTGATTCTAAAGCCCAGCTGCTGGGTGGCTGAGTCAGGAGGATGGGCTACAGGGGGATGCCCAGTTTCAAAAAGGAAGAAAAGGTGGGGGAGGAGGAGACATGACTAGAGATGACCCAAGCCTGGAATCTTCATCACTCCAGAAGCTAAGGCGAGAGGAAGATAACGTGTATGAGGCTAGCCTGAGCTACATAGCAAGACCCTGCTTCACGAAAACAGACTCAAGACAGACGTAGAAAGGAATATCGGTGTGACGGAGGAAGCACAGAGAGGAAAGGAGAGAAGAGAGGAGTGGGTAAGAGGGAGGGGAGGGGAGAAAGATTCGCAAGACCCACTGAGATAGAGAGTAAACAGGGGACTTTTTTTGTTTTGAAACAGGGTCTCTCTTGGTAGCCCTGCATGTCCTGGAAACTACCATGTACACCCCAGGCTGTACTCGAAATCGGTCTGCAGGGGGCTTTTGTGACTTTTTTTTTCCTCTGTCTTGTTGTTTTGTTATACTGGAGATTAAGCCCAGACTTTTGCACACGCTAAGCAGGTAGCCTACATACTGATATAGCCCTGGCTGTCCTGGAACTCCCTGTGTAGACCAGGTTGGCCTCGAACTCACAGAGATCCTGCCTCTGCCTCCCAAGTGCTGGAACCAGAGGTGTGTGTGAGCTTTCCTGCCTTAGTTCTTGATGTCTGCTTCTAGATGTTCTAGCTCTTGCCTGCATCTGGCCATTAAATCAAAGGCTTAAAGACAGCCCAGTGCCCACCGCCACCTCCCACCCCCGTTGCTAGAAAGGTAGCAAACAATTCCAAACCCCAGGCACATTTGGGCAATCCTGTTTGTTTTGGGTTATAGTTCCTACCACCGATGTGGAGTTCCCTAATTCAGCACTCCTAAAGCCGTCCTTGTTAATTTGTAAGCCCTTTCTCCTGGGAGTGCCTGTGATTTCAGTACGTCACGTCACAAGTGTGTCACCTCATTCAGCTCATAGCTACACTCTGGTTATCTCCCATAGATAACCAGATTTCGCTTTAAGGGGAAGCCACTCATCACCACATCAGACCCAACGGTTTCAGCCTTGCCTCTGACAGCCTGGCCCATCTGTATCACATATTATCTGGGAGTGAACTTCAGATCTAGGAAAAGCATGGCTATTACTTCCTCCGCAGGGTAGCAAGGACACGAGCTCATTTTTATACATGTCACAGCAGTAGAACTCGATTCATTAATGAGAGAAGGGACGGGCTGGAGAGATGACTCAGCGGTTAAAAGAACTGACTGCTCTTCTGAAGGTCCTGAGTTCAAATCCCACAACCACATGGTAGCTCACAACCATCTGTAATGGGATCTGATGCACCTCTTCTGGGGTGTCTGAAGACAGCTACAGTGTACTTACATATAATAAGTAAATCTTGAGAGAGGGAGAGGGAGAGGGAGAGGGAGAGAGAGAGAGAGAGAGAGAGAGAGAGAGAGAGGACACAGATGCTGGTTCCCAGGACTGAGACGTGCTCTGAGGAACCATTCCAAGGGTTTCTCAGCAACAGAAGACCAACTACTTAAGTCTTCCTCAGGGCTGGAGAGATGGCTCAGCAATCAAGAGCACTGACTGCTCTTCCTGAGGTCCTGAGTTCAATTCCCAACACCCACATGGTGGCTCACAACCATCCGTACTGAGTCTGAAGACAGCTACAGTGTACTTATATATAATAGTAAATAAGCCGGGCAGTGGTGGCGCACGCCTGTAATCCCAGCACTTGGGAGGCAGAGGCAGGCGGGATCTCTGAGTTCAAAGCCAGACTGGTCTACAGAGTGAGTTCCAGGACAGCCAGGGCTATATAGAGAAACCCTGTCTCGAAAAAAAAACCAATAAATAACTAAATACATCTTTAAAGCCTTCCTCAAAGGGCACAGCTACCCCATCACTAAATACAGAGACGTTAAAGGGGATCAAGCTGTTGTCCCTGCTGTGGATAAAGCCACCCTCAGGAAACATGGAGCAAAGTAATAAACCAGCACAAGAAGCATCACAGGTTTTGACAACTCGAGGGCTCTGACTTTAGAGGCCCCAGGTCCAGAGGAGTCTGAGGCAGGTCTATCCTAAAGGTGCTGCTGTTGGCTCAAGGGGACCAGGATGCGAACTCGGTACTATCTCCACCAGTTTAAACCTCCATCTTCTTTTTTCTTTACTTTCTTTTCTTTTTCTTTCTTTTTTTCTTTTTTTTTTTTTTTTTTTTTTTTTCCCCAGACAGGACTTCTCTGTGTAGCCCTGGCTGTCCTGGAATTCATTCTGTAGACCAGGCTGGCCTCGAACTCAGAAATCCTCCTGCCTCTGCCTCCCAGAGTGCTGGGATTACAGGCGTGCACCACCACCACCACCCGGTCCCCCTTTCTTTCATGGAGAAGAAACTTAGCTGTTGAGAAATGAACTCCCTGTGGGGGCGAAGACTTTTTAAATCCCAGCACTAAGGAAGCAGAGGAAGGCGGCCTTGTGTATACCGCCCGAGTTCAGGCCAGCCTGGGCTACACAGGGAGACCCAGTCTCAGAGACAGAGAGGGGAGGAGGAGGAGGGAGGGGAGGAGCCAGGAGTTTTTGGGAAGAGAAATAGATGAGCAGTTTGCCACATGCCTGGATCTACTTATAATAATTGCTGTCTTAGGAACTCTCCTCGTCTGAGTGTCACCAAAGACCCCCCCTTTCTACAGGTGCCCCAGCTGTCCAGCCACCCTCTTGACGCTGCTCTGAGCACTGGTTCCCGTTAAGGGCAGAACCCACACGTGCTTCCTGCCTCTCTAAACATGCCCTGGGACCTCTGAGATTATACTGTCACACCTTTCCACTACCTCAAGACACTCCACTACCCCATGCCTGGCCCGGACGCCTTCCCTCCCTCTCCGCTCCCCCTGGTCCCTCCTGCTCCTCTCGGCCCTCACCTGATGTAGGGGAGAAAGGGGTTCACGTGCCCAGAGAGCACCGCGACCACGTAGGAGATGATGAAGGCTGCGGACGACCAAGTCACCAGGAGGAAGGGGACGAAAGCCATCCCCCGGAGGAAGCACAGCATCGCGGTGAGAGGGCGCTGAGCTCGTCGGACCACGAAGCCGGCTTGCGGCGGGCTGCCTGGAGGCGGCGGCCGACACACAGACAGCTAACGCGCGGCGGCGGGCGGCGGGACGGAGGCTCCGCGACGGTCCGGGGCAGGCCCAGCCCCGGAGGGAGGGAAGCGCTCAGAGGCGAGAGGGCGGAGGGCGGACGGGCAGCCCAGTGGGTGGGGCGCGGGCGGTCCTGGCTTGTTGCGAAACCGGTGAAGTCACAAAGCGGCGGCAGCCTGGTCCCCGCGGAGCAAGAGCGCGCGGCCACCTCCCCGCCCACGCCACGCCACGCCACGCGGGACCTCTCGGCTTCCTTTCGCTTTTGCTTGGGTGCGGGGGAGAGTCGCGAGACCCCCCGCGGGGGTCGGCCAGCTCTTGGGCAAGTCCCCGCCAAGCTGGCTGGATTCCCAGCACCTCCTTCCCTTGGGGGGTTCCCCTCTGCGCCTCTCTCTCCAGCACCCACTGAGTTCCCGACAGTCTGGCCACTGGTGGTGCCCGCTGTGGGTGCAGGAGTTCAGGCAGAGGGGCTCAGTGATGTCTGGGCCACTGGGCACGGACGTCATACATACCTGTGTGATAAGCACCAGGGGGGAAAGCCAAATCGCATAGTAGCCAGGCCTGAGAGTACAGGTCTGCCTAGCTACTAAGGAGGCTGAAGCAGGAGGATCACAGGTTCAAGGCCTGAAGGGGGAACTTAGTGAGCCAGCCTCTAACGGGCTGGGAATGTCGCTCGGTGGTAGAGCATTTGCCTAGAATGCACAAAGGATCTCATTCGAGCAAGTGACAGAAAGTTGGATCCAGCCCTGGCCCGCCGACCCGGAAGCTACTTGGAGTATTTATTTCCAAGCAGTAAGACAAGATGACTTGGTCCATTTCAGATCCACCCCAGTCTCCACCAAAACCAAACTGATCGCTCTTCCTGACGCTCAGGCCAGCTCTGTGGATCTGAGCTATAGTTTGGGAATCCCGAGATCCACTTTTGGCCATGGATGACCTCATATGGGCTCAACTCAGCCACATAAATGTGCCTTGCGAGCCACACCACGCTAGGGAATAGCCTACGGGGATTAAACACCATCAGAACTAGAACGGGGATCTACCGGCTATATAGAACAGGATTTTAAAAATGAAATAGACTAGATCAGAGCTGGGGACCCAAGACAATAACAGAGCTCTCAAGGGGACATCTGGGGACAAGCATGCACATCTGGGGACAGCTAGCACCTGGCCACATCCCTAACTCCAAAAGGAAATAATTAACCAGACAAAAGCGAGAATGTCTTGGCCTGCCAAGGAGACAGCAAAACTGCACAGACTGTAAATGCTTGAGATGGCTCAGCGGTTAAGAGCACCGACTGATCTTCTGAAGGTCGTGAGTTCAAATCCCAGCAACCGCATGATGGCTCACAACCATCCATCCGTAACGAGGTCTGACTCCCTCTTCTGGGGTGTCTGAAGACTTACATAAAATAAATACATCTTTTAAAAGAAGACATTTAAATACCCCTGAGGCAAGGGGTGATGGTGTTAGCCAGATGTGGAGCTCACATCTGCAATCTCGACCTTTGGAAAGGCTGAGCAGGACAGCCAAGAGCTCAGAGCCAGTCTGGGCTACACAGTGAGTCCTAGACACATGGGCTACAAAGATCCCATCTCAAATATCACTCAATCATGACTTCTCAGGGGGAGGGTGCTCTTTGGACCCGCTTAAAAATCTTCAGCCAGAACTCCTTACACCATCTGAAGGACCAATCCCCCAGTCACTTTGAGCTTATAGAAACCTGGGCCTAAGAGAGGGCCCCGTGGTTAGAGGGGCTTGTGGCCAAGCCTGATGACCTGAACGCCATTTCATGGACCCACAAAATAGGAGAGAAGTGACTGCCTTGAGCTATCTTAGACTTCCACACACAGCTACAATACAATACCCCCAACACACACGTGCACACACAACCTTAAGTATCGCAGAAGCGATATCATTCACGGTATTCCTCATACATCTTTACCTGCTTTCCTGTGTTTTGGAACCCTACTCTTAGTCTTCTGCCCCCTCTCCACCCTCCACCTATTTCTCCTTTTTTTTACCATTAGTAAAATATTGATCAAATGAAATTCTCCCTTAGGCAGAGGACTAATGACCCCCCCCCCGAAAAAGCACCTTAAGTTTTTGTTGATTGTATAATTCTCTACAAACTCCAATTTGACAATTCCTATTTTTGTTGTTTAGAGTCTCTCTCTCTCTCTTTCTCTCCTCCTCTTCTTCTTCTCCTCCTTCTCCTCCTCTTCCTCCTCCTTCTTCTTCTCTCCCCCCCCGCCCCCCCTTGTCTTGTTTGTTTTGGGGGCTCTGTCTGTGTGATCTAGGCTAGCCTCCAGCTCCCCCAGTTTCAGCCTCCTGAGTGCTGGGATTACAGTTCCTTACCACCCTCACAGCGGTCTTACTAATCCTTTAAAACATTGAATATAACGAATTGTCGGACCAAGTGGCAACAATAATGTTTGCTCGTGCTGGTGTTTTAAGGAATATGGATGAAATTTATTACAAGGTGTACCAGATGATTTGGTGTGCCAACTTGATACAAGCTGGAGTTATCACTGAGAAAGGAGCCTCCCTTGAGGAAATGCCTCCAGGAGATCCAGCTGTATAGCATTTTCTTAATTAGTGATCAGGGGGGAGGGACCAGCCCACTGTGGGCGGTGCCATACCTGGGCGGGTATTCTTGGGTTCTATAAGAAAGCAAGCTGAGCAAGCCAGGGGAAGCAAGCCAGTAAGGAACAGCCCTCCATGGCCTCTACATCAGCTCCTGTCTCCAGGTTCCTGCCCTGTGTGAGCTCCTGTCCTAACTTCCTTTGGTGATGAACAGCAGTGTGGAAATGTAAGCTGAATAAACTCTTTTTCCCAGCTTGCTTCTTGGTCATATTTTGGGCAGGAATACAAACCCTAAGACAAACTGGTACTGGGCTGGAGAGAAGGCTCAGTGGTTAAGAACACTGACTGTTCTTCCTAGAGGTCCTGAGTTCAATTCCCAGCAACCACATGGTGGCTCACAACTATCTATAATGGGATCCTATGCCCTCTCCTGGTGTGTCTGAAGAGAGCAATTGTGTACTTGTATACATAAAATAAATAAATTGATTAAAAAAAAAAAAGACAAACTGATACCGGAAATGAGGTCTTCTTATGACAGCCTGACCATGTTTTGGGGAGGATTGTGGAAGGACTTTGGAACTTTGAACTAGAAGAACCATTGGGGTGTTATGAGCTCTGTGGGATGTTCTGTAGGAGCTTGGAAGATAATGTTGAGAACCGTGCAAACGATGAAGGCCTGACTTGTGAAATTTCAGAGGGAAGATTAAAGACTCTTATCAGAGTCATTGCTGTTTTGATTGTGAAGAGTCTGTGGTTTTGGTTAGCTGGGGCTGAAGAATCAGCTGTGATTAACAAGATACCAGAACCACTAAAGCAAACCTTTGCATTATTGGGACTATTAATGCTGGTTAGCTGGAACTAAGAAATTAGCAGTGATGAAGAAGAGACCAGCATTACTAAGGTGAAATCTTCTGGGAAGTGTTTCCTGAGAACACAGAGAAGCTGTGTTCCAGAGGAAGTGACAGTTGTACATCTTGTTGGCAGCCAGACTTGGTAATGTATAAGAGTCACCCAGATGGTACTGGTTTTGAAACATAAAGGGGTAGCAGCTGATATTTGACACTGTAAGAAGCCAGGAGAGGCCATTGGTGAAAGTGCAGCCTCAGTGGCAGTTGGAGGCCCAGGACTGAAGGAGTCATGCGGAGAAGCTGAGGCTAGCACCATGAAAAGAGCCTATGAGAGGCTATTTGTGAAAGTGCAGTCCAGCAGGATTTTGGAGATGCCAATGCCATGAAATGACCACCAAGAACAGCAGCAGCAGTGGAGTGCAGGCAGCTGGAGCCTAGAAGACAAGGTGTGTGCTACAAAAGGCAGAGCTGGAGAAGTGACCCAAGCCCTTGGAGGAGTCCAGAAGATCATGAGTTGGATCCCAGACATTGGACAGAGTCGAATTTGATTTTGATTGTGACTGTGCCCTAATATTTCCCCTCTTGAAGTAGGAAGTATTAGTGTAGCCCACAGTTAAAAGACTTTGAATTATAAAAAGACTTTGAATTTCAAAAGAGGTTGGATAGTTTAAAAAGATTGAAATGTGCCAGGCGGTGGTGGCTCACACCTGTAATCGCAGCACTCTGAGAGGCAGAGGCAGGTGGATTTCTGAGTTCAAGGCCAGCCTGGTCTACAGAGTGAGTTCCAGGACAGCCAGGGCTACACAGAGAAACCCTGTCTCAAAAAACCAAAAAAAAAAAAAAAAGAAAGAAAGAAAGAAAGAAAGACCTAGAACATTAATGTAACACACCACAGATATGTCTCTGAAGGCATTTCCAAAAAAGGCTTTGAAGCAAGAGGCACCATTCCATAGACTCTGAGTGAGAGGAGCTCACTCAGAGGGAAAGAAAGGAAGCAAAAGCCAGAGGGACACTTTCTCCCTCCCTCAGTGCTCCAGATCAAGCTGCTCTACCGCCCTTCGTGGTGAGCTGAACTGAACGCCTGTGGGACTGTGAGTCAAAATAAGCCCTTCCTCCTTTAAGCAGCCTTCTCGTAGGTAATTAGTCACAGCAGTAAGAACCGTAATGTCTGCAAGCAGTGCACTGGGGACTGGCGACCAAAGGCTGGACTCCAGGAAGCAAAGAGGCAGTTAAAGCCAAATGCAATCTAGTTAGACTTGCCAACGAAAGCATGTCTTGGGTTTCAGGAAGTTAGATCATATCGGTCACCGTGGAAGACGGAAGGGTTGAGATGCTATGCTACACAAAAGCCCCAGCCAGCTGCAGGTACCTGGGCTTTCTCTTTCTCTCTCCCACTTCTCTTTACATTTACATATCTATATTGTGTGTGTGCACACGTGTGTGAGAGCGTGGACTCCTGCCATGGTATGTGCATGGAGGTCAGAACTATTTAGAAGAGTCTCTCTTTCTATCATGTGGGTATGTGGGTTCCGGGGAATGAAACTTAGGTCATCAGGCTTAGTTAGCCACAGAGCTATCTTGCTGCCCCCAACCCGGGCTTTCTCAAACTCTATTCAAACATTAGTTAAGAGACACGGGTCCGTCTTCATCAACCTTTGTGGAGACTTAGTTCTTAAAAGAATTTGGAGCCGGGCGTGGTGGCGCATGCCTGTAATCCCAGCACTTGGGAGGCAGAAGCAGGCGGATTTCTGAGTTCGAGGCCAGCCTGGTCTACAGAGTGAGTTCCAGGACAGCCAGGACTACACAGAGAAACCCTGTCCCGGAAAAACAAAAAACAAAAAACAAAAAAATAATTTGGAGGGGGCTGGAGAGATGGCTCAGCGTTTAAGAGCACTGACTGCTCTTCCAGAGGTCCTGAGTTCAATTCCCAGCAACAACATGGTGGCTCACAACCATCTGTAATAGGAATCTGATGCCCTCTTCTGGTGTGTCTGAAGACAGGGACAGTGTACTCCCATGAAATAATAAATAAATCTTAAAAAAAATAATTTGGAATAAGCCCATTAGGATTTTTGTCATCTTGACACCAACTACAGTCATCTGAGAAGAGATACTATCAATTGAGAAAATGCCTCCTGCGGGCTGGCTTGCGGGTTAAGCTGTGGGGCATTTTCCTGATAAATGGTTAATCCAGGAAGGTCCAGCCTACAGTGGATCATGCTACTCCTGGCCAGGCAGTCCCAGGTTATATAAAAAGAAAACTGAGCAAGCCATGGAGAGACAGCTAATAAGCAGCATACCTCCATGGTCCCCGCTTTTGGGTCCTCATGACTTCCCTCCGCGATCAAGCCTTTTCCTCCCCAGGTTGGCTTTGGTCGGTATTTTATCACATCAAGAGAAAACAAACTAAATAGGATACACGCTGGGGCCACCTGGCAGGCAGGACAGCAGTTATGACCCACGGGACCATTAGTCATTCATCGCAAGGTGGATCCCTACATAGGTATATAACCATTAACTGTGTGTGTGTACATAGCATATGGTGTCAACCAGCCCTGCGAGTACACTGCTGCTTTCGCTTTCAAAGAATTGCCAGACAAGAGATCTCCCCAAATCCTAGTTTTACGGACGTGTGCCGCCACGCCCAACTCTTAACTTCTGTATTTAAAATAACAGGGAATATTTTGACTTTGCACACTTGAGTTATTTTCCCATGAGAGAGAGAGCCCTACCAAAAGAGCGACTAAATGTCTTTATATAAACACCCTAACTCGCCTGAGAGGATGGGCGTGGTTTTCTTGGCCCCCATTATCAGTGTGTCAGTCAAATATTACTTCCATTTGCAGGGGAGCTATAAACTATTGATTTTAAAGTTTTAACCTATATTACCCTTTAAAGTCCATGATTGCTTATTTCCTTGTATCAATTTACTAGTGACCACCTCCAGTTTCTGATTTCCCCTTCTCACTGGCAGAATTCCATTCATTCTGCCCCTCCCTGAAGGACACTAGCTTTTGTTTGTTTTTGTTTTTTGTTTTTCTTTCTTTCTTTCTTTCTTTCTTTCTTTTTGTTTTTGTTTTTGTTTTTTTTGTTTTGTTTTTTGGAGACAGGGTTTCTCTGTGTAGCCCTGGCTGTCCTGGAAGTCACTCTGTAGACCAGGCTGGCCTCGAACTCAGAAATCCACCTGCCTCTGCCTCCCAAGTGCTGGGATTAAAGGCGTGCGCCACCACCGCCCGGCGTTTTTTGTTTTTCGAGACAGGGTTTCTCTGTGTAGTCCTGGCTGTCCTGGAACTTACTCTGTAGACCAGGCTGGCCTCGAACTCAGAAATCCGCCTGCCTCTGCCTCCCAAAGGACACTAGCTCTTAGCCTCCTGTGCAGTTATGGGTGCTATTTGACTTGATTTAGACCCATTAGTGAAATAAGTATTTTGCGGTGTCTATAAAAATGCTGTTTGGGGGGAACTGTCTTATTATCCGATGAGATGACTGAATTTCATCCGCTGTTTTGGAATATGGAGTCACCGACTTTAGGAAAGGAGGCTTTAATAGTGGTTGGGGTTGGTGAGAACCGGTTTTTCCAGGTTCTTGGTTTTATTCAAAAAAAAAAAAAAAGTAAAGGCTCATGAAGATTTCCAAAAGAAACAAGATAACTTTATTTGGGATTAAACAATCGTACAAATTAAACAGGGATGCACTGTCTGGGATTGGTGGTATGCGCCTTTAATCCCAGCACTTGGGAGGCAGAGGCAGGTGGGTCTCTTGGATTTCAAGGCTAGCCTGGTCTACTAAGAGAGTTCCAGGACGGCCAGAGAGGTTATACAGAGAGACCCTGTCTCGAACCTCTCACCCCACCCACAAAAGGAACAAACAAAAGAAAACAAAATAAAAGAATCAGAAACCAGAAGCAGGAAAACAAACAAACACACAATCAGTTGGCCACAGAGTACAGGGACTCAAGGCCCACTGGATAGTTTGGGGGTCCTTTTATGGGGTTCAGGAAAGGGAGGAGCTGGAGGCTAGGGAGCACGGTTTTGCTTTCTCTATTTTGAATAGCAGATTAGTTTATATAATTTACTTTTCTTACTATGTCCCTTCCCATCCGATTTTAATCAAATGTGTGCCCAACTATGCATAGGCGGGATAAATGGTAAAGTGTTATGAGGGTGAGGAAATAAATGTATGCCATCATTAGGAGCCGGGTGCTTCGAATATCGTTCTTGGGGCCCAAGGAAGGTAAGAGAACTAGAATCACAAGCCCGTTGCTACTATAAAGAGGCACAGAAGCCAAACCAAGTTGGGGTGCAGGCCACGCTACCTTCTACGTTCACATGCCGCAGAAGAGGAGGAAAATCTGTCCCTCTCTGAGCTCCTGGGACTATTAGGTAAGCCTGGATCGTCTTGCTCTAGATTTCTTACATTTTTTAAAAAAGAAACTTCTGGGGGCTGGAGAGAAGGCTCAGTGGTTAAGAGCACTGACTGCTCTTCTGACGGTCCTGAGTTCAAATCCCAGCAGCCACATGGTGGCTCACAACCATCCCTAATGAGACCTGATGCCCTCTTCGGGAGTGTCTGAAATAGCTACAGTGTACTTACCTATAATAAATAAATAAATACTTAAAAAAAAAAAGAAAAGAAATGTCTGCCTTGTACGAACCATTATTATTTGGGGAGGTTTTTTTTCTTTCACATGTAATTTCAACTAACATTTGTTTTAATTGTTTTTTTTTTTTTTTTTTTTTGGTTTTTCGAGACAGGGTTTCTCTGTGTAGCCCTGGCTGTCCTGGAACTCACTCTGTAGACCAGGCTGGCCTCGAACCCAGAAATCAGTCTGCCTCTGCCTCCCAAGTGCTGGGATTACAGGCATGCGCCACCACGCCCAGCTTGTTTTAATTGACTTAATTATTCTGTTGTAGAAAAACCTTAATTCAACTTTATCAGAAAATGTTTATAATTCCACTTTCAATCAACTTAGTAATACTTTCATGCCTACCTTTATTATCTCTATATAAAATTTTCCATGATAATCTTCAATTTTAACATGCTTTTCTACAATTTTATCAGAAATATTTTCCATGTAAAGCTTCAATTCTATCATAAAATGTACTTCCTTTTTCAATTAATTTAGCAATGTTTTTTATGTCTACCACTTTACTCTTCAATTTTCCATGAAAATTGTCAATTTTATACTTTTTTTTTCTTTGTTTTTTGTTTTTTGTTTCTCTGTGTAGTTTGGGCTGTCCTGGAACTCACTCTGTAGACCAGGTTGGCCTTGAACTCAGAAATCCGCCTGCCTCTGCCTCCCAAGTGCTGGGATTAAAGGTGTGCGCCACCACCGCCCGGCGAAAATTGTCAATTTTAATATGTTTTTCTATATGTCTCTTCTATTTTTTTTTTTGTTTGTTTTTGTTTTTCGAGACAGGGTTTCTCTGTATAGCCCTGACTGTCCTGGAACTCACTCTGTAGAACAGGATGGCCTTGAACTCAGAAATCCGCCTGCCTCTGCCTCCCAAGTGCTGAGATTAAAGGCGGACGCCACCACTGCCTGGCAAGAATATTTCTTCTAAAAAGAGCTATAATTGTTTATCTGAAATGAGCTCAACATAAAGTTCTTTAAATATAACACACACCTACACACGTACACACACATTCACACACACACACACACACACACACACACACACACACACACACACTTTGTCCCAGAGATTGAACCTAGAGCTTTATAAATGCCAACCACATATCTTCCACCAAATCGCAACCCCTGTGGAAGCCAGGAAGAGTGATGATGGTCTTTGTAATCTCCCACACTGGGGATGTGAAAGCAGAAGGGCTTGAAGTTCAAGGTTAGCCTCTGACATATAGGGAGGCTGAGGACATCCTGGGCTACATAAGACTCCATCTCAAACAAAACAAAAATTTCATAAATTTCAAGTCTCCAAGTTTATAGTGGGAGAACTGTGTGTCACACATCCAAAATTCTAGTCTCTGCAGATCTAGTGTCTGGTAAGCACCTTATCACTAGCATGCACCCTCTTGTGTCTTTACATACCAGGAACCTTGCTCTTTTGGTATTTTCTTCTAAAAAGCACGTGCTGAGTAATATTAGTTATCAACATGGATCTTGAATCAGCTAGGAGACTCTCTCAGAGGGTGTGTAAACGCATTTCCAGAAAGGATTAACAAAGGTGAGAAGACCCTTCCTGAAAGTGACCTGTCCCTTCAGAGTGAGGCCCACGTCTATGGAGGTAGGAAGGAGAAAGCATCCTTGCTTGCCTGCCTACCTTCGCTTCTCTTTGGTGCACATGCTTGTGCGGATTCCTGTTGGCCCTTCTGCAGTCCTTTGCTGACATGGGACTCCAGCTTCCTCGGCTCTCTGGCAATCTTCAAGGCCTTTAGCCCCAAATCTGACACCCCTCCCCAGCCCCTACCCTGTTCTGTAGACCAGCATCTATTGTGTTCTCTGCCTTTACCACTTTGTAAACAGAGCCGTGGCTGGACCATCCGTTTACCCCAGGGCTTTTATAATACACATGCATTTTATCTGTTCTGTTCCTTTCGAGAACCCTGCATAATACAGGGCACTAGTTCTATCTGGAGGGCTCCATCCCAGTGACCTAACTAGTTCCCAAAGGTTTTTCCTTCTAATACCATCCCACTGAAGTTTCAGGTTAGAGCACAAAAATGGGGTACATAATGTTATGTGTTAATGTACATAATGGGGTGTGATGTTATTGTGCACTGGGTAAAGATTATCCTTGTATTATTCAAATGCTGACTTCTGTGCCTCCACAAATCTCCTGTCTTCCTGGACTGTGGTGGCATCCACCTTTAATCCCAGTACTTGGGAGGCAGAGGCAGGCGGATTTCTGAGTTCAAGGCCAGTCTGGTCTACAGAGTGAGTTCCAGGACAGCCAGGGCTACACAGAGAAACTCATCTTGAAAAACCAAAAGAAAAAAACCCTTCCTATCTCAATGTTGTGTAAACATTCCCTGATTATTCCCTGACTGGGCAATAAAGCTAGCTGATCAGCCTATGGTGGAGTAGGGGAGAGAACAGGGCTGATTTCCCCCTATTCAGGGGTAGGGGTGTGGGGAGAAGTGGGTATCAGCCTTGGCCTCTAATCTTTACTCACTTATGTTATATATCTAATCCCCTGGAAATGTGGACGTGTTTCTTTTTAGTTTAGTTTTTGTTTGTTTGTTTGTTTGTTTGTTTTTTCGAGACAGGGTTTCTCTGTGCAGCCCTGGTTGTCCTGGAACTCATTCTGTAGACCAGGCTGGCCTTGAACTCAGAAATCCGCCTGCCTCTGCCTCCCAAGTGCTGGGATTAAAGGCATGCGCCACCACCCAGCCACTTCTAACCCAGGGCTATTTCCACTTCATATTCCCCAACGTTGACATATTACCCTACCAACTGGGTTCTAAAGAATTTGCTAAATTTCTGTCTCCAGTGCCAATAACTGACACATACTGATTGATCAATAAATGTTTGTTGAAATATAAGAAAGTGAATGCTCGGTATTAGTTTAATCCTTTTACCAAGACAACCTGACTTTCTACATCTATCTGTACATGCCAGCTGCCCGTTGTCATCTGATAAGAGGCACCATGCCACGGAGCCTAGAAATCAGAAGGATGCCGACCAGCTGCCATTTGACAGTTTACAAGTCCAGTTCCAAAAGATTTGATCCTCTTCTGCCCTGGATAGACACCAGGTATGAATGGTACATAGACATACATGCTGCAGTAAATACACACACACATATATGTTATATGTTGCATGGTATATATTATGTCATATATTATATCATGTTTATTATATATTATATAATATTATTATATATTATTTATTATATATTATAATTATATTATATATTACATATTATACATTATATCATACATATTATATTTTCTATAGATTACATGTTATATATTATATTATTTATTATACATTACAATTATGTTATACATTACAATTATATGTTATACTTATATTACATATTATTTATTATACATTATAATTATGTTATACATTATATATTATTTATTATTTATTATACATTGTATATTATTTATTATACATTATATATTTATTATATATATTAACAAAAAATAAATTTGAAGGAAACATAGTTGGTTTAGAAATGTCAGTTCCACCGGCGTTGGTGGCGTATGCCTTTAATCCCAGCACTTGGGAGGCAGAGGCAGGCAGATTTCTGAGTTCGAGGCCAGCCTGGTCTACAGAGTGACTTCCAGGACAGCCAGGGCTACACAGAGAAACCCTGTCTCGAAAAAACCAAAATAAAAGAAATGTCAGTTCCGCCAGGCGGTGGTGGTGCACGCCTGTAATCCCAGCATTTGGGAGGCAGAGGCAGGCGGATTTCTGAATTTAAGGCCAGCCTGGTTGGTCTACAGTGAATTACAGGACAGCCAGGGCTACACAGAGAAACCCTGTCTCGGGGGAAAAACAAACAAACAAAACAAAACAAAACAAAACAAAACAAAACAAAACAAAACAAATTTAGAAATGGCAGTTCCTCACAGAGACAGAGAATCCAAGTCCTTAGTGACTGTTGTAACGACAGCTCAGTTGTTCAAGGCATTGCCATTTAGGGTAATTGCATCTGAGACGTCCTTGATTTCATAATAATCTCTGGCAAGTGGTTTTTATTAGAGTTATGAAAAAGTACTTCTGAGAAATTTGGGGCTTTCCATTATGACAATGATGATGAATTTCTTGTAAGTTTTAAGAGGTCAGTCCCCCCCCTTCCCTTATGCACAGTTTCTAGTTAAGTCCCAAATATAGGAATTTATATGATCTGAGTTTCTCCATCAAAGCTAACCTCAAATCTTTACTGACTTCAACAATTATGTATAGGACTTTTCTACTAGGTGAAATACATACTCAGTTGTCCTTATCTGTTGAAATCCTGAGGAGTAGTGCTCTCGTTTATAAAGTCCAAGCCATGCTGATTTATCTACCTATTAGTGTGCCGTAAGAGGTTTTACTTTTAAGATTTTATTCACTTATTTTATATATAGGAGCACACTGTAGCTGTCTTCAGATACACCACAAGAGGGCATCAGATCCCACTACAGATGGCTGTGAGCTCTGTCTGGAAGAGCAGTCAGTGCTCTGAACAACCCCACCATAAGAGGTTTGATGAGGTATAGACTTCACGGAGAAGAAGGGAAGGCCTCTGCCATGTGTCTCTTCTCTTGATAGTCTATAAGCATTGAGCAGCGCTTGAAAAGAGGCCAGGGGGGCAGCTCTGTGGGTGAAGTATTCACACCAAGCCTGAGTGAGACCCATTTGACCTCAGATACCCACAAGGAGAATGGAGCACACTGCTTCCATCAAATTTTCCATGTGTGCCTGGGTACACACACACACACACACACACACACACACACACTTAAAGAAACTTGAAAAGTTGAAAGTGACAGGAATATCAGGACAGCAGCAACAGCTGGACTCCCATTTCCAAAATCAATAGCAGGTTGGGGTAGGGGCTAGGGATCTGGCTCAGAGGGTAAGAGCACTCGCTGCTCTTGAAGAGAACCAGAGTTCAACAGTCAGTGCCCATACCAGGCAGTTTATAACTGCCTGTAACTCCGGTTCCGGCTTATTCAACGCTCGCCCTTTTCAGGCCTCCACGGGCACCTGCACAGGCGTGTGCGTACATGCCAAAAAGACATATACATAAATAAGAATCCAAAATGTTCTAAACAGCTTTTGGAGGGAGAGGTTTCTTTACTGATGTACTTTATTTTACTTTATGACTAATGTTTTATTGAGTTCGCCATAACCCAGAATGTAAGATTAGTTCATTTAAAAACACACTGATTGCTGGGCAGTGGTGGCACGCTCCTTTAATCCCAGCACTTGGGAGGCAGAGGCAGGCGGATTTATGAGTTCGAGGCCAGCCTGGTCTACAGAGTAAGTTCCATGACATCCAGGGCTACACAGAGAAACCCTGTCTTGAAACACCAAAAAATAAAATAAAATAAAACAAAAATAAAAATAAAAACACATTTATTGAGGGATTTTTTAAATTTGTTATTGAGGATACATAAAGGGAACACCCAATTCCTGAAAACAAGGTCATGGTGCTCAAATTAACCTTATTTGTCTAGAAGCTACTAGGTCCAATTTGACCCCAGGTCCTGATTGTTTAGGAGAAGCTATGTGTCAGGAAATAACACACAAGGCTGGGAGAGAAGAAGGTCAGATATTTACCAAGAAAAACAGTAAGGAGAGTTAGACCGTAGGGTGGTATCATTATTTGATTGGCTGATTTTGTGGTGGGAACTACAGCAAATCACAAAGGCTAGAGACAGCACTATTGCCCTAGAGATAGCTTTGAGGGTTAAAGGTGAGTGCTTTTAAGAAAAGTTAGCCTGGTGTGGAGGATGCCTGAGTCCCAGCACTTGGAGAACAAAGGCAGAAAATCCGGATTCAGAACCCAGCTTTTAGCTATACTGCAAACCTGAGGCCAGCCTGGACTGTATGCAACCTCATTTAAAAGTCGAAAAGAACCACTAAACATATGAATTAAGATTCTAGTGGAGTTTTTTGGGTCACTTATGTATACTATCATATCATCGGCAAATAGTGATAGTTTGACTTCTTCCTTTCCAATTTGTATCCCTTTGACTTCCTTATGTTGTCTCGTTGCTCTCGCTAGAACTTCAAGTACTATATTGAAAAGATATGGAGAGAGAGGGCAGCCTTGTCTAGTCCCTGATTTTAGTGGGATTGCTTCAAGTTTCTCTCCATTTATTTTGATGTTGGCTACTGGTCTGCTGTATATTGCTTTTACTATATTTAGGTATGGGCCTTGAATTCCTGTTCTTTCCAGGGCTTTTAGCATGAAAGGATGCTGAATTTTGTCAAATGCTTTTTCAGCATCTAATGAGATGACCATGTAGTTTTTTTTTTTTCTTTTAGTTTGTTTATGTAGTGGATTACATTGATGGATTTCTTTATATTGAACCATCCCTGCATCCGTGGGATGAAGCCTACTTGATCATGGTGAATGATCGTTTTGATGTGCTCTTGGCTTATGCTCTAAGATCAAGAATTGACAAATGGGACCTCATAAAATTACAAAGTTTCTGTAAGGCAAAGGACACTGTCAGAAGGACAAAACGGCAACCAACAAAGTGGGAAATGATCTTCACCAACCCCCACATCCAACAGAGGGCTAATATCCAATATATACAAAGAGCTCAAGAAGTTAGACCCCAAAGAACCAAATAACCCTATCAAAACGTGGGGTACAGAGCTAAACAAAGATTTTTTCACCAGAAGAAATTTGGATGGCTGAGAAACATCTTAAGAGATGTTCAACATCATTAGTCATCAGGGAAATGCAAATCAAAACAACCCTGAGATTCCACCCTACACCAGTCAGAATGGCTAAGATTAAAAACTCAAGAGACAACAGGTGCTGGCAAGGATGTGGAGAAAGAGGAACATTCCTACACTGTTGGTGGGATTGCAAGATGGTACAACTGCTCTGGAAATCAGTCTGGCGGTTCCTCAGAAAATTGGGCATGACACTTCCAGAGGACCCTGTCATACCACTCCTGGGCATATACCCAGTGGATTCCCCTGCATACAATAAAGACACATGCTCCACTATATTCATCCTTATTTATAATAGCCAGAAGTTGGAAGGAGCCCAGATGTCTCTCAAAGGAGGAATGGATACAGAAAATGTGGTATATTTATACAGTGGAATACTACTCAGCAATTAAAAATAATGAATTCATGCAATTTGTAGGCAAATGGTTGGATCTAGAAAATATCATCCTAAGTGAGTTAACCCAATCACAAAAGAATACACATGAAATGCAATCACTGATAAGTGGATATTAATGAGCCCAGAAGCTCTGAATACTCAAGGCACAATTAGCAAATCAAAAGATTCCCAAGAAGGAAGGAAGGAGAGGACCCTGGTCCTGAAAAGACTGGATCCAGTTTTGTAGGAGAGTACCAGAACAGAGAAATGGTGGTGATGGTGGTGGTGGGTGGGGGATTAGGAAGTTGGGGGGGGCAGGGAGAGGACTTATGGGACATATGGTGGAATGTAAACAAAAAATATAGAAAATTTAAAAAAAAAAGATTCTAGAGTGTAGGTGGAGGAAACGGGATTCGTTTGCCAAGTCTTTGCGAGGGATAAGAAAAAGAATTGAGGAGAATTGTTTCTTGCCGAGAAAGGGTTGGGAATTTTAATCATTAATAAAGCTAGAGGAGACAAATGTGGCAGGGTTGGGAGTTTCTTCGTTTTAGACTATATAGTCTGAAGAATCCGAGGGATGTCTACATGAAGACAAGAGCTGGGTGCTTGGGAAACGGAGGTGTCATTTGAAGTAGCGAGATCACTGTGGAGCAAACACTGTCACGGAATCCCGAGGAAGGAGAAGGGGAGGGGAGCTGGGGCCGACCAGCGGACACTGGCAATCTTCACCCAGAATTCCTGGAGTCCAGAGAAGCTGGCGAGCCGGACTTCGAATTAAAGTGCGAATTCGTTAGAGTGGACGGCTCTGCGGGCACAGCGGAAGTGGGCGTCCAAAAGCCCTAGAAATCCGAAATGCCCCCTACTGGCTCTTGTCTTGAATTAGCTGGTTTCCAACTGGTGCCTGCTCTGAATGCTGAATGCTGTAGAGTGTTAGGAATTAAGGCCTGCCTGCCCCCAAGTAGGCCACTAGGGGTGGGGGGTGGGCCTTCGAAGGTTATGCTCCCTTGCCTCTCCCCATCCCCCAAGTGCCCCCTAAGGTTCCAGTGTGCTTTCCTCTTCCTGGTTGGTTGCCAAGTTCTGCCTCACGGTCCTGACCACCCTGGCAGGTCGAAATGTCTCTGAAATCCCAAGAGCAAAGAAACTTTGTCCTTTGAATTGCTCTTTTTAATTTTTTTTAATTTTTTTTAATTTTTTTTAATTTTTTCGAGACAGGGTTTCTCTGTGTAGTCCTGGCTGTCCTGGAACTCACTCTGTAGACCAGGCTGACCTCGAACTCAGAAATTCCTCTGCCTTTGCCTCCCAAGTGCTGGGATTACAGGCGTGCGCCACCACGCCCGGCTCCTTTGAATTGTTCTTATCCGGAGCATTTTGTTCAATTAATACAGCTGACCTAAAGAAAAAATGTCTCTGAACAGGTGGGAATCGCATTCTTGTGATTGCCAAGTTCCGGAAGCTGAAGCAAAAGAATCGCTATAAATAAGTTCAGAGCTAGCCTGGACTACAAGTGCTAGCCTGGGCTACAGTTTTTCTTTACCAACCAATCAATCAATAAATCCATAAGTGAAAAATAAACCTATGCTTTCGTTTGTTTGTTTGTTTGTTTGTTTTCGGGACAGGGTTTCTCTGTGTAGTTCTGGCTGTCCTGGAACTCACTCTATAGACCAGGCTGGCCTTGAACTCAGAAATCCACCTGCCTCTGCCTCCCAAGTGCTGGGATTAAAGGCATACGCCACCACCGCCTGGCTGACCTCTGCTTTCTAACACTAGATCATAGACTGTCTCCATCCAGGGGGACTCTGCCCGTTACCTGAAGGAAGAGGGGCTACCTAGAGAGAGAAAAGGGAATCTGAACAGATAGACTTGTTGGCTTCCCCACCCGGTCCAGAAGGAATCATGGCGGAGTGATGAAGTCTCTATAAAATCCCAAAGGGATCGGAGTTAGAGTTTCCCCAGCAGCGGAACATATTCTGGTTTCTAAGAGTTGGTACACCGGAAGAGGGCATGTGACCTACAGATCTCTTCCCCTTTCTGACTCTTCAATTTTATCCTTTCTTTTCTTTCTGGTGGTGTGGGTATCAAACCCAGAGCCTGCACACGATTGGCAAACACTCTATTCCTCGGACCGTGGTTTTTCTGAGATGCCAGGTCTCCGATATCCAGCAAAGGTAGCCTCAAATCTGTGACCCTCTCTCTGCCTCTGCCCCCTGAGCACTGAGATTATGCAAGTGTGAACGACCACACCTGGTACCTTAAATGTGCATCTCTGTTGTTAAGATAAACACTAGAGTGGGGCGGGGGAATAATAATAAATAAGGGGTTTATTCACCTTACAGATTATAATCAGTCAAGCCTTGGAAACCAGGGCGGGAACTCAAGCTTGGAACCTGGAGGAACTCAAACTCTTGGCTTGCTGCCCAGCTTGATGAGTTTCCTTTCTTTAGCAGGATGGGTCCATCTGCCCCGGGTGATACTGCAGAGAGTGTTGGGATCCATTATTAATCAAGAAAATGCCTTGCACGTGTGCTCACGAGCCAATCCGATGGAGGCATGTTCTCAGCTGAGGCCCCTCTTCCCAGGTGACTATAGCCTATTGTCTGCTAGGCAAAGCTAAGGGACACACTTGGCCAATTTGTAGCCTTTGTAACACATTATAATGAAGCAGCAACGTAAGAAAGTTACTTCCTGCAATCTGCCAGCTGCGCAAGCACCTGGTGAGATAGGGGTTTCATGGAGTGTGGGAACTTCAGTTTGTATTGTGTCCATAAGCACTGAGAAACCTGGGGGCGGGGGAGGGGGCGAGGGGCGGGGCTTGACTGGCATCTAACTAGAGGGCCGAGTACTGGGCGCTGAACCCTTGGGATCTGCTACTATGCTGGTTTTGAGCTCACACGTCTTGTGTGTTGATTACGGTGTGAGAGTAGAGGGATCACGGGATATTGTTGGTTGGGAGGCAAGTTCTGATTGTATAGAGCACAACGGCCTTAGTGTTATGCCAGGACTCGGTCGATAGCTTTCTGCTTTGTACCTCTGAGAAGCAGTCGTGGGTTAATGGTGATCGCCTTTGCCGTGGGTGTGGTATTAATCTTGGCCAGGAGGGGGCGGTGGAGGAATACTGCGGGAACAGGCTGTTGATTCCTCGGGAATCTGGTGTGTGGCTTTTGCTTCGTATTTCTTCAGCTGCACGGTAAATCGGTGTGTAAGTATGTGAAAACGGCGTGGTGATCTGCTCCAGCCATGTATGCCCAGAAAAGTCTGTCTGTCTGTCTGTCTCTCTTCCTTTCTTTTTTAAAATATTTATTTATTTTATGTATATGAGTATACTGTAGCTGTCTTCAGACACACACCAGAAGAGTGAATCAGAGCCGGGCATGGTGGCGCACACCTATAATTCCAGCACTGGAGAGGCAGAGGCAGGCGGATTTCTGAGTTTGAGGCCAGCTTGGTCTACAGAGTGAGTACCAGGACAGCCAGGACTGCACAGAGAAACCCTGTCTCAAAAAAAAAAAAAAAAACAAAAAAACAAAAAAACAAAAAACAAACAAACAAACAACAACAACAACAACCACAACAAAAAAAAACAGTGAATCAGATCCCATTACAAATGGTCGTGAGCTACTATGTGGTTGCTGATAATTGAACTCAGGACCTCTGGTGGAGGGGTTAGCGCTCTTAACCGCTGAGCCATCTCTCCAGTCCCAGAGAACAGTCTTATCAAGCCCTTGCCATCTTGGCGTGGGTTTGCTGGTCTCTCCCTGCCGCCCTTCCCTGATGGAGACACAGACCCAGTGTGCCCCCAGGCCCGACCCCTCCCTCCCCTCTCAGTAAGAAGCATCTCAACAAGATGCAATAAAAATCGGTGCTTAGTGGGAAATCTAAATTTTTGAGGTTTCTAAGAAATAATGCAGCAGGCCCAGGGTTCTGTCACCGTGGCACTGGAAAACAAAAATACTGCGGAGAAAAATAAACTAAGTATCAAGTTTGAGAAACACAGTCAAGAAGATCAGAACAAACAAAGAATAAGACAAATGGCGATTACAAAGATAAAGGCACAAAACATTTAACTAAAAAGCCTGAAAAAAAGAGGCGGGCTGGCGAGGGGGGGGAGGGGGGGAGGAGGAAGAGTTCAAGGCTTGCCTGGGGAGGTGTTCGAACCCAGCTGGGGCTACTTGAGACACTGTTTCAACATCCTCCACACTCCTTCTTCCCAGCTTCTCCCACTCCTATCCCCTCCCCCTCCCTGCCCCACCCCCAAGCAAAACAAAACCAAACCCAATAATTCCCAAACCAAAGAACAAAACCATCAAAAAGCACTTGGGAGGCGGAGGCAGGCGGATTTCTGAGTTCGAGGCCAGCCTGGTCTACCAGTGAGTTCCAGGACAGCTGGAGCTACACAGAGAAACCCTGTCTCAAACAAAACAAAACAAAACAAAACAAAACAAAACAAAACACAAACCAAAAAAAAAAAAAAAGCTTTAGGAGAAATGGGATAAATTGAAGACTATACAAATGAAACAAATTAGAAAACGAAGGGATTTCATTTTAATTTTCTTGTATTGACGGGGGTCTCACTATCAAGACCAGATTGGCTTTGAACTCATAACCTTCCTGCCTCAACGTCTCAAGCGCTTTACTGGTGTGCAGTGTAATGAGGGTGATTTCACACACACACACACACACACACACACACAGAAAAGAAAAGAAAAGAAAAGAAAAGAAAAGAAAAGAAAAGGAAAGGAAAGGAAAGGAAAGGAAAGGAAAGGAAAGGAAAGGAAAGGAAGAAAAAGACCCAGGTAGCCCAAACAATTCTCCAAGTGAATTTGACCTAAAAACTTAGTTAATTCTTTTTTTTTTTTTTTGGTTTTTCGAGACAGGGTTTCTCTGTATAGCCCTGGCTGTCCTGGAACTCACTCTGTACACCAGGCTGGCCTCGAACTCAGAGATCCGCCTGCCTCTGCCTCCCAAGTGCTGGGATTAAAGGCGTGCGCCACCACCGCCCGGCTTAGTTAATTCTTTATAACATTCCAGTTCTTCTCCTTCTTCTTCTTCTTCTTCTTCTTCTTCTTCTTCTTCTTCTTCTTCTTTTTTAAATAAACAATGCCAATTCAATGACTATACTATTCAGTTGTATTTGAGGCTCCCTGTTAAGGTACTTCCAAGGCTGACTACCTTAGTTCTAGTCCCTGAACCCACAGCATGGAAAGACAGAAATGACTGCCCCTCACCCACACACACACACACACACACACACACACACACGAGTTCCCGTGCATACACAAACATATACGCAAATAACTAAATATAGAAGGGGGGGAACCCAATGTGCCCGGCGGTGGTGGTGCACGCCTGTAATCCCAGCACTTGGGAGGCAGAGGCAGGCGGATTTCTGAGTTCGAAGCCAGCCTGGTCTACAGAGTGAGTTCCAGGACAGCCAGGGCTATACAGAAAAACCCTGTCTTGGAAAAAACAAACAAACAAACAAACAAACAAACAAACAAAAACAAAAAACAAACAAACAAAAAAACCAAACCCAATGTGTTCTTAGCAGATCACCCATCAAAAGCTAAGGCTTCAGATCATATCTAAACCTGTTAGTTTCCCCTGCTTTGCCACAATCAGCGTATCTGTGACCTCAAAAATGTATTTGGTAAACGCCTTGATTAGGGACTTTTGTTTTTCCAAAAGGAATTAAACCTCGTATAAGAACGTCTAGAGTAGATTGTCATTTGGGGCACCCTGACTGTGCATTCCCTAGCCACGATCTTTCAAATTTTCTTTCAAAGATGAATTTGAGACAGGAGCTGCATTTTTTTGGTTCAGCAGGGTTGCCCATCAGCGTACTGCAGGGGATTGCTTAACCTGTTGATCGATCGGGTGGGTCCCCCCCCCAAGTCTCGGCCCGAGGGCCCAGAGGGCAGGGCCCACAGCGCACGCGCAGACGGGAGGGCGCACGCCTGCCCTTGCCCCTCCGCTCTCCAGGTGGCGCTGGCGAGCCGCTGCCGCCTCTCCGAGACCAACCCCGGGTGGCGCCGGGCGCCTTGCGGGCCCTGGGTCCGCCTCCGCCGCGCCGAGGGCGTGGGCTCCGGGCTCCCGGAAGCGGCGGCCGCGGCGTGGAGCCCAGCGGGCCGTCGGTCGCCGGAGCGACCATGCGCGGCAGCCGGGGGCTGTGAGCTCAGCGCGGCGGCGCGGCCCGGGGGCCCCTGAATGGCAGCTCGCTGAGGCGGTGGCGCGGCGCGGGCTCCTCCCGGCGTGGGGTGTCGGGGCCGGGGTGATGCTGCTTAAGCTCCTGCAGAGACAGACCTATACCTGCCTATCCCACAGGTATGGGCTCTACGTCTGCTTCGTGGGCGTCGTTGTCACCATCGTCTCGGCTTTCCAGTTCGGAGAGGTGAGTAGCGGAGCCCGGAGCCTCGGAGCCGCGTGCGCAGCTCTCCCCGACCGAGCCCCGCGGTGCCGGCACCCCGAATCTCCCTCCTGCCGCCCCATCCTCCCTGCGTGCAGCCCGGGGGGACCACCAGTCCCAGGCACGAGGAGCGCGCATCCTCTCCCCGGCTCGCCTGCAGCAGCCGGACTGGACGTCCGGGCCTCTCATGCTTCAGCGTGCGCATGGGTCCCCCTTCCTTCTGCAGGGTGTCCCCAAGAGTCCTCTGGTCATTTGATTTTGGCTCTAAGGCCTTGCGCTGGTGAAACTCTCCCAGGGTTTGTATCTTTCTGTAGCGAATCCTTCATTCCGTGGCCCTCCTTCAGATCCAGTCCTCCTTCGGATCCAGTCCCGCGGTGCCACCCTATTAATCTTTCACTGTTGACCAAACACCTTATCTTGTTTCTTCTGGATCTCAGACTTTGTCTTAAGAGGCATGCGCGGCTTTGCATGTGAATTTTGCGCGGTTTTGCATGTGAATTTTGCAGAGTGAAAGGGGAGGGTTTTTTTTTCCCCATTATTAAACTTTTTTTTTTTCCTTTTCATAATTGCTCTGCTGAGTTTTGTACAGCTGCATGTCAGCGGGTGGAGGCCTTACTCGTGAGAATGCACAGGCTGATGGGAAGCGCCTAGTGCTTATCTCAGACGAACTAAGAGTAGGGCCCTTGTCAGGTGACTAGGACTGCCTGCCGGATCTTGGACTCCAGCCCCGGACCTCTTGAGAGCCAGCACAGACCCTTGCGTCATGGGCTATGCTAATACTTTTTTAGATCAAGTCGTTGTCCTTCTTGGACTGAGAAGAACTGCACTTAATTGATGTGCAGTAAAGCAGTTTGGTGGGACTGTAAACTCTTCAAAGGGCAAAGGCAACCGGTTTGGGAGGTGTGAAACGCCAGATTAAATGCATTTTATGTTCCTTTGGAGACATATCTTGGAACGTTTTGGGACTGCAATTACTATTTCAGTTGATTTCTTGCTAGTCTGATACAGCGTTCTCTATCTTAAGTGTGCAAAGGGGTATGAGCAGGTCAGAAATAAGTGAGCACGAGTGTGCTATTCAGTAAAACACTGTCCCTGGAGACAGGGAGAAAGTGTGTGCTTTCAGAGTCTGAAATGGTCTCCCTGTTTTATTTATTTGCTTATATCTTAGTAAGAGGTTTAAGGGGTTTTATAATTAACAGAACGCTCTTATAAAACTGCACAATACACATGTGTGCGCTCTGCACCTTCCCCCCCCCCCAAACCCCCCCTCCCCGACTCTAAGCTCCGTGGGGGGGGGGAGGTGGTATCGGTTAAAATGCTGTAACCCTAGCCCGAGCCCCGGTGCCAGGCAAGCCAGTGTGTGCATATTAAGCATCTGTTTAGTGCCTGGCTGAACAGCACGGCCTGTTTCTAAGTGTGTTTTTAGTGGTCCTAGGGACTAGAAAAAAGTAATTTTACGGGTGAGAATGAGACTGTCCCCGACGTCCAAGTTTGGGGTATTCAAATTGCCCACGACTTCCTGGTCAGCCTATGTTTCGGGCATTGTAACTTGATATGTTTTTGCATAGTTAGTGTCTTACTGCTTTTGGATGACTTGTTTTTGAGAAAGAGCCTCAGTAAGTTGCCCAGGCTAGCCTGAAGTTCCCAGTCTTCCTTTGGCAGCCCTTTCAAGGGCTAGGGTTACTGGTTTATGTTTTTAACGTGGTTCATTTTTGTTTGTTTGTTTGTTTATTTTTGGTTTTTTTGAAACAGGGTTTCTCAGTATAGCCCTGGCTGTCCTGGAACTCACTCTGTAGACTAGGCTGGCCTCGAACTCAGAAATCCGCCTGCCTCTGCCTCCCAAGTGCTGGGATTAAAGGCGTGGGCCACCACCGCCCAGCAACGTGGTTCATTTTTTAAGTGAGCTGTTTTGCTGACCACGGTGTAAAATACATTTGTTACAGCCTTGAATTTGAGACAGAGTCTCACCACGTAGCCCAAGCTGGGTTGGAATTCCCTATGTAGACCAGGCTGGCCTTGTCCTCAAATCTACCTGCCTCTGCCTCCAGAGTGCTGGGATTCAAAGTGTATGCCACGAGGCCTGGCTGGTGGGCACAGATCATAAAGTTTAGGTTAAATGAGAGAAATAAGAGTAAAAAAGTGTCACCAGGTAGCAGGAGAGGTGGAAGCAGCTGGCGCGTGGTGGGCAGAGGGAGGGCTAACCTGGATGTGACTCATGGCTCCAGTTGGTACGAAGCATGGTCATAACAAGCCTAGTCCTTACGAGGTATTCTCTTAACTGCTTCACACACTAATTTAGTCTTCACAGCGTCATCTGATATGGACAGTATTAGTTTACCCGCTTCGCAGGTTATGCAGCTGGGGTGTTCGCATACATTATTAACACAGCAAATGCATAACAGACGTATGCTTCAAACTTAAGACAACCGGCTTTGATGCCAACGCCATAATAATACCTCTTTTAAAGATTTATTCGTCTATTTATCTTATTCGGATCTGTGTTTTGCCTGTGTGTATATGTGTGAGTAAGGATGTCTGATCCCCTAGACCTGGAGTTACAGACAGTTGTGAGTCGCCATGTGGCTGCTGGGAATTGAACCCGGGTCCTCTGGAAGAGCAGCCAGTGCTCCTAACCACTGAGCCATCTCTCCAGCCCCCAATAATCCCTCTTTAAAAAAAAAAAAAGCTTTCATTCCATATATCTATGTTATGTACACACATGCGGGTGCACATGCGCTTGCACATGCGGGTGCACATGCGGGTGCACATGCGTCACTTTGGGCTTTTGGTTCTTCCTCTGCACCTTGTGGTTCCCAGGAATCAAACTCAGGTTAGGTCGCATGTCCCCTCATCCTCAAAGCAGTCCCCCCAGCGGCCACCACCTTTCTTTCCCCTGCTGGGGATTGAACCTGTGACCTGGTGCATCCCGGGGAAAGAGCTTCGCCATTGCGCTTTCCCCTGAGCTCCTGATGGTTTCTCAAGCAACCCGGGCTCTGCCTATCCCACGTGGGAGGAGATCTGACCCCTCTCAGCTTCCTCTTCTTAAATACAATAAAGACCAGGCTGTGTTGCCATCTGGGTTGCTAGTGGAAATTAAGTGTAGGAAGCACTGGGTGAGATTGATAGCGCCTAACGGACTGTTGCTAAACCTTAAGGGTTGATGCTATCGCCATCAATTGATAGCCTCAGCCTTCACTTTGAAATATCCCCGGGAGCTAAGACTGTAGGTGGCACACGGCAGTTAACTAGCTGTGACCCAAACCATGGCTAAGACGACCATTGTTAAATTGTGAGTTCATCATTAGTCCCCTCCTCTTAGTGTAGGAGGTAGAGTGGGGATTTGGAGATTTTTATTTGTGTGTGTGTGTGTGTGTATGTGTCTATACGTCTGTGTGTCTGAAGATCTCCTGGAGCTGGAGTTCCTGAGTTGGCTTCTCAGTATGGGAGCTGAGGGGTGGTGGTGGTGGTGGGGGTGGTGATGGTGGTGGTGGTGGTGGGGGTGGTGGCGCACGCCTTTAATCCCAGCACTTGGGAGGCAGAGGCAGGCGGATTTCTGAGTTTGAGGCCAGCCTGGTCTACAGAGTGAGTTCCAGGACAGTCAGGGCTACACAGAGAAACCCTGTCTTAAACCCATTGAGTCATCTTCTACCCCTGCGTCCTGCACACCCCCTTTGTGTGTGTGTGTGTGTGTGTGTGTGTGTGTGAGAGAGAGAGAGAGAGAGAGAAAGAGAGAGAGAGAGCTAGCCTCCAGCTCCATATGTGCCTGAGGATGACCCTGAAATTCCTTCGGACCCTTCTGTTTCCACCTCCCTAATGCTAAGGCTAGAGTTGTTATATAGGATTATAATTTTGTTATTGAACTATTAAAGTTTAAGACCGCTGTGCCCAGTCCCGGGGATCTAATCCTGGACTCTTATCACGTTAGGTAAACACTGTACTAATTAATCTATCTCCCCTCCCTCTCCCCCAGGTTGTTGCTTTTTAATTAGCCATTTGAACACTTGTACAGATTTAGAGAAAAAAATAGAATCAAGGACAGGATCTACTAAGTAATTTGTTTTCCCCTTACTATTCGAGCCAAGCACGTGCTAGAACCCCCCTGGGAATTCTGATAAACGAGGAATACAGTTGAATCCAAAGGTGACAATCTAGGGCGAGCCTGTGAAGTGGAGATATGGGTCTGAATGAAACAAGGACGAGACTGTGGAGATACGGGTCTGAATGAAACAAGGACGAGACTGCGGGACTGCTCCAAGATTACGCTTGAACAGAGGAAGGCTCTTTTAAATATTAATTACTTTATTTGTTTACATGTCAAAAGTTATCCCTCTTCCACATCCCTCCAGAAAGAAGGTTTTTATATTATGGGTGTGTGAGAAAGAACAGCCAGAGGCATCTGGGAGAGTTCAGAGCCGGGAGAGGAAAAGTAGACTGATCCTGGCCTTGGGGTGGGGGAGTTGAGAGATAGAAGAGATAGGGTGAGGGGAGAGGAGAAGGAGCACTGAGAGAGCAGGGCAGAGCTCAGGGCTGAAATGCAGGGTTAGGTAAGGAGAAGCGGGGACTGGAAGCCCGTGAGCTGAGTGGAAGGGTATGAGGGGAGCTGCTCCTCTGTATGCTAATAGACAGCACACTATGCTAATAGACACCACACTTACTGTCCTTCCATTTGTCCCAAACTTCCTGTGAACTGACTGTTCACGGTAGTGCTTTGGGGTGAGGGCAGCAGGGAAAAACTGGCCTACTGTAAGTCTCCAGGGTCTGGGAGAGCCTGGGTTTCTTATATGGAACACTAAACAGTGTCCTTGAAGAGTCCTTCCTACCCCCCCCCCCCAGGGTTTCTCTGTGTAGCCTTGACTGTCCTGGAACTCACTCTGTAGACCAGGCTGGCCTTGAACTCAGATATCCGCCTGCCTCTGCCTCTGCCTCTGCCTCTGCCTCCCAAGTGCTGGGATCAAAGGTGTGCGCCACCACTGCCCAACCTGGAAGAATCCTTTATAGACCAATTCATAAATGGTTGGTTCTGCTCTGTGTGGTATAATAAGTCTGTAATATTAGCACTCAGGGGACAGGCAGGAGGGTTGAGCGAGCTTTAGAGGTTACCCTGGGCTACACAGTGGGACACTGACTCAAGGGGAAAAGATAAAAACTTCTGGCTTTAGTATTTGGTCTGCCTTATTATACTTGCTATTACGTGTCTTTAAGACATACGTTAGAGAGGAAAATGTATTTCAGGCCTAACCTCATTTATGTAGAAGTCCACACACCCTTTCCAGAAACTTCTACAACTACTACATTATCTTAACATCACGTCCCTGCACTTTCTACAGTGAAGTACATGGATATTTCTACTCCGTGAGAAAAATACTGACTATAAATAGCCTCCTGTCAGTTACCTCAGGTTTTACCACCAAACGAGTTCAAGGCAGGTCAGGTAGACTACCAAGTGAAGAACAAAAACAAAACCAGCTCATTTGACTTTAGGTTTGTGTAAAAATAGGTCGTGGATTGTGGGGACATGAGAATTTGTATGTGTATGCTTTCTCGTCTATGGAACATACCACTTTCTTAGGTGGGAACAAAATCAACTCACTTGAGAGTCAGTAGGCGAGGTCAAAGTCCATCCCTGGTCTGTGAGAATCCCCCTTCCCTCCCTTCCCTTCTGATGGCTTATTTATGATCTCGGTCCTGGATTAATGATGTACTCTTCTTCAACGATAGAGCAGGATTGAAAACGGGATCCGGCTAGAGTTACCTTACTCACTAGTTTCTTAGCTGGCCAAATTTCAGGAAAGAAACGTGTTACCATGTTTGTATTTGATCGGTTTCCTGATTTAACTGTTTTTGTGTGTTCTTGGTCAGAGGCAAAGGAAAGGGGGTGGGGGTGGGGTAAATGGGGGAGGCAGAGATTCCGTACACAGTGACGCAGAAATTCCATCTGAGGGGATATTCCATTCCCTGGCCTGCACAGTGCCCGGACTCAGATACTTTCCATCTCAGCCTGTGGCTTGGTGGCTCCCTCTCTGTGAGGAATTGTTTTGCTAGACATGGTGCTGTGCGCCTTTAATACCAGCCCTTGGGAGACAGGGGCAGGTGGATCTTTTGAGTTTGAGGCCAGCCTGGTCTACGTGTATAATTAATTGCTTGGCCAGCCAGGGCTATGTAGTGAGAGCCAATCTTACAGAAATCAACAAAAACAGCAACAAAATGGGTTTGAGATTACCAGACAACATATTCATGACCCCTCCCTCTCATTTTAATATTAAAAATAATGTATATTATTGGGCACTTCGCTTAAGAAACCTATACTGTGGTTGGGAGTTGGGACTCATGTAAAGGCTGAAGGAGATCCTCTGGCTTGCACATACACACAACACGTACATGCGCACAGGTGTGTGCCCCAGTAAAACAAACAAAAAAAGATATATGAACTATAATATTAATGGAATTTGTGCAATGGAGGAAATGCTAAAGATCACGTAGAACTTTTCTTTTGAAAAATATAAGCAGCCGGGCATTGGTGGCACACGCCTTTAATCCCAGCACTTGGGAGGCAGAGGCAGGCGGATTTCTGAGTTCGAGGCCAGCCTGGTCTTCAGAGTGAGCTCCAGGACAGCCAGGACTACACAGAGAAACCCTGTCTCGAAAAACCAAAAAAAAAAAAAAAAAGAAAAAAAAATATAAGCCTGTTTTTTGGGGGGATGCTACTATCAGATATCAGACTCTAGTTCATTAGCAAAGCAGACTTTGTCTCAGTCACTGTTCAACTCTTCATAAAAGAAAACTGCGTATTAACCGAAAGGTGCTAGGTGGATGCAGCAGTGTGGTGGGTGGAGGGATGAATTAAGGTTTTTTTTGTTTGGTTTTGGCTTTTTTTTTTTTTTTTTTTTGAGACAGGGTTTCTCTGTGTAGTCCTGGCTGTCCTGGAACTCACTCTGTAGACCAGGCTGGCCTCGAAATCCGCCTGCCTCTGCCTCCCAAGTGCTGGGATTACAGGCGTGCGCCACCATGCCTGGCTGTTTTGCCTGTTTGTTTGTTTTTGGTTTTTTGGATTTGGTTTTTTCGAGACAGGTTCTCTTTATATAGCCCTGGCTGTCCTGAAACTCACTCTGTAGACCAGGCTGGCCCGGAACTCAGAAATCTGCCTGCCTCTGCCTCCCAGAGTGCTGGGATTACAGGCATGCGCCACAACTGCCCGGCTAAGATTAATTTTTAATTAGCATCCTTTTAACCTCAGTGCTAATGAAGTTTTCTACTCTAATAGAATGTGTGGTTACTTTGTATTTTTTAAATATAATGTTACCATAACTTGTCCATTCTGATGTCCTGAAATTCATTTTTGTCCTAAGATTTTCCCAGAACCCTGAGACTGGCATTCTGTAGGATGCACACAGTATGGTAGATGGTCCTTAGCTCAGGCTAGGGGAGATGAGGCTACTGCCGACGACGTGAGAACTGCCTAATCCTGGGAGGGAAAGGGGATTTCAGTATGTGGGTGGGTAGGTACGCAATACTAGCTTAGTTTAAGGGACGAGAAATCACTGGTTGAAGCATTTTAGAGGGACCTTAGTGACCTTTGCAGGAGGCACAAGCTCGTAGGGTGGCCTCGGAAAGGCGTAGGCGGGTAGACAGAGAAAAGAATGCTTTGGGAAGTAAGACAATTTGGAGTAGTGAGCTGAGCTTGGTAATGTAGAGACGTCTGAGCTGAGCTTGGTAATGTAGAGACGTCTGAGCTGAGCTTGGTAATGTAGACACGTCTGTTCCCTTTTGCTTGTTGAGTCCCTAGTCACCGGAAATGGCCGCCGCCGTCACTATCAGTGACACAGGGTTGCAAGTGACAAGATTCCCACCCAGTTCAGACCCTGTTTAAGAAAAAAGGGAGCTTGTTAGCTGGTGTCACTGGACTGGGGAACGCTCTGGTAGGGTTGGATCTCGGTGCTTGAATGGTGCAGGGATTTGTCCTGGTCCGGTCCTTCACCTCCTTTGGGTAACCTACCCCAAATGGGTGTGGTCTCCAGTTTCTCTTCTTCTTCTTCTTCTTCTTCTTCTTTTTTTTATTTGTTTTTTTTTTTTTGGTTTTTTTCGAGACAGGGTTTCTCTGTGTAGTCCTGGCTGTCCTGGAACTCACTCTGTAGACCAGGCTGGCCTCGAACTCAGAAATCTGCCTGCCTCTGCCTCCCAAGTGCTTCCAGTTTCTCTTCTGCCTGAGAGTAACTGCAGAGACTTTCTCAGGAGGGTAGACCACGCTTAGAGCTGCCTGCCTTGCTTGCCCTGGGGGGGGGGGGCGAGTGCCCCTGTCACACCTTTGTGTACCTCCCGAATCCTCTGCAGAGCCTTGGGGATGGCCAGGCCTGGAAGTCAAGGCTCAACCCCTGGATCTGTGAGGGCTCAACCCCTGGATCTGTGCCGGCTGCCCCTGAGAATAGTTCCCAGATTGTTATCAAAGGACTGGCCAGCGCAACAGATGTCCAAGATACTGGCTTCCCTTCAAAGCCATTTCCCTTCCTTGGCCTTCCCATTGTGCCCATGATAACGGTTTGCCCTTTATCTTGTAGATGTGATCATGGCTGTTTCCATGGAAGGTATCTGTGAAATTCATATTCTTGTCTGGGCACAGAATCCTGGAAGTTTGCTCAATGCAGCTCCAGGGGACTTTCGAAGGCTTCCAGCAGTCGTTCAAATGTATGACACATGTAGCAGTTTCCGAGTTACATTTGGTCAGATTTTGAGGTCTAATCTTTTTATTAACGAATTTTAGTATGTTGTGAAAGCAAAACTTAGCCTGACCAACTCCCCCAAACCCCCACCCCGCCTTTGGCAGACAATTTGTGTCTAGATGTTCTCTCTTTCTTTAGCAGGTCTCCCCACCCCCATCCCCATCCCCCCTTACCCCTTCTCACGGCTCCTTAGTCTTAAATTTGGAGAACTGACAAGATTGCTTCTTTACATAGTTCCCACCCCCATCCTGTGGCAGGCATACGTGTTTATCATGATGGTGTTCTTTCCACCCCAAGCCCAGACCTAGTGTCAGGAGAAAGAACACAGCAGTCTGGTCTTCCACAGTGTCCCAAAGCTCTCCCAGGAGTGGAGGGGGAACTCTCCTGAGACCTAAGCAGCTCTTCCGGGCACTGTTACCAGTCGTGTCGTAGAACGGTGCCTGAAAACACGCAGACATTCGAACTACCTAGCGGTGAAGTTCCTTTACGAGGAACATGGAGGACGGGCCATTACCTGCACCTGTCCATATGAATAGTGGGCTGCCCCTTGAGTCCAAGAAGTGTGGTGCTCCTTGGTAACAAAAACATTTCTGTTGGTCTGGGCATGGTGGTATACACCTTTAATTCCAGCTGTGGATAGCCAGAATAGGCAGATCTTTGTGAGTTCGAGGCCAGCCTGGTTCCACGCTTGTGCCATCATTTCCAATTACAAACTGTAGTGTTGTATAAGCATGAGAGTGGCCGGTCTCAGAGAGGAACAGATTCCAGAGCCTAAGCTCACAACTTTGTGCCTCTCCTCACTAGGCCTGCAACACACAGCAAACCCAAAATTAAGGAGAGGAGATGGGTTTGGGGGCCCTTCCCTTTCCTAGGTCAGCGTACCTCTGTTTCCCCCGTGAGCATGCAGAAAGCAGCAAGAAAGAAGGGCAGAAAGGCCTTCCTCCGTAACGTAACCTCATCCGAGGTGTCCACTGATGGGGCCACCCCAGAGCTGGCAAGTGTCAGAGTTGGTTCTCTACTGAATACCTTCAGAGGGTATTGGTATTGAGACCACGCCTCACCTCCACGCTTGGAACTGTGGCTTAGTCATCCGCCGTATGACCAAATGCCACTTTCATTTAGATGGGTTGCTTATTCCTAACGGTCTCTGGAGCGTCTCACCTTCCCCTCTGCCTCTGTGGGTGTGGGGATGGGTTCTAGGCTCTGTCTTTTGTGTGACCCACTTCCGGTACACACGCATCTTGGGCTCCAGCGAGGGGGTGTGAGCTGATTCCAGACGGTTGGTTGACTGCCACCTTCCCTCCCCACCCCCAGGACAGTTAGCTGACAGCCCTTTGTATCTCTGAGATGAGAGGCAGGTCCTAAGACCTTGGAAGGGTGGAGGGCAGTTACAGAATGCCTTCTGCAGCCGGGCGGTGGTGGCGCACGCCTTTAGCCTTTATTAATCCCAGCACTTGGGAGGCAGAGGCAGGTGGATTTCTGAGTTCGAGGCCAGCCTGGTCTACAGAGTGAGTTCCAGGACAGCCAGGGCTATACAGAGAAACCCTGTCTTGAAAAAAAACAAAAACAAAAACAAAAACAAAAAAAAAAAACAAAAAAAGAAAAAAAGAAACCCAAACAGAATGCTTTCTGCAAAGCTTCTAGCCTCGGGACGTTATGCATGGTGGAGATGCCCCACCCCGCCCCCACTCTATAGGAAACTCTGTGTTTTGGTCCATTACTTACGTGGCCCTGGAATGTGGCTTCTTGTATTTGGTGCTCAGAAGAAACGTATATTTTTATGTGCACAGCAGCTTCTCGGTTGATCTAGCATGCCCAGGAGATAAAACTTAACTTCCCGTTCTGTTCTTAGCAACCTGGGCTCAGAGGTGACGTCTCTCACCCTAAAATTCTGCTATCCCCACAGAATGCCTGGCTCATTCATTCAGTTAGGAAATACTTAACCAGGCCCCTGGGGACAAAGGAGTCAAGAGAAGACGTGGTTCCTGCTGACGGGGAGCTTGGGCGGGTGAGGCGTTAAAGGCTACTTTATCACAGTCTGGAACAGTGCTGTAACCATAGAGGGTGTGGTGAGAGAGAGGCAGTGAAGGATGACCTGTCCCTGGCCTCCCTGCCCGCCGGGATGCCTGCCTTGATGCTGTGTAAGCTCAGCAGGAGGTCAGAGCGCCCAGACAGGACAGAGGAGGGCAGAGCTGACTCCACTGGGGCATTCACTTTCAGTTTGTGATGATATCTCCGGCCCCCCCTCCCCGGGGATGTTTCACAACATCTGGAGACATTTTAGATTGTCCTAGCCGGACAAGAAATGAAATAATGAAATATTGCTAGTGGCTTTAATGTGTAGAAGCCAGGGATTCTGTTAATATATGGGACAATCCCCTGCAGCAAAGAATTATCCAGGCCAGAGGCCCTTGGTCCTGTGAAGGCTCCAAGCCCCAGTGTAGGAGAATACCGAGCTGGTGAGATGGGAGTGGGTGGGGGAGGGAGCACCCTCAGAGAAACAGGGGGAGGGGGGATGGGATGGGGGTTCCCAGAGGGGAAACCTGGAAAGGGGATAACAGTTGAAATGTAAATAAATAAAATATCCAATTAAAAAGGGGGGGGGGGAGGCTGGGCGTGGTGGTGCATGCCTGTAATCCCAGCACTTGGGAGGCAGAGGCAGGCGGATTTCTGAGTTCAAGGCCAGCCTGGTCTACAGAGTGAGTTCCTGGACAGCCAGGACTACACAGAGAAACCCTGTCTGGGGGGGGGGGAGGAGGGGGGGAGATTGATTATCTAGATCCGACTGCAGTAGTGCTGATATTGAGAAACTACCATTTCCCAACCAAAGAAAGAGACTAAAGGCCTTGACATTAGGAGAACAATCAAAACGAGGAGTAAAGGTGCCTGCCTGTCACCAAGTCTGGTGACCCGAGAGTGAGTCCCAGGACCCATGGGAGAAGGAGAGAACAGAGTCCCAGATTCCCACAAGTTGTTTTTTACCCTTTACATGTATGCTGGAAAACACACACACTCTGCCATACACAAAACAGACAAGTGAGAAGATAGCTGAGGAGGGGTGTGTGTGTGTGTGTGTGTGTGTGTGTGTGTGTGGTGTGTGTGTGTGTGTGTGTGTGTGTGTGGTGTGTGTGTGTGTGTGTGTGTGTGTGTGTGTGTCAGTGAAGGCCCTTGTGGCTACAGTTAGAGAGAAAGCTGGTATAAGGTGACTGGTTTAGCTGTAGTGACCTTTCCCCCAGCACTGGGGATCTTGGTAGTACCATTAAAGGTTGTTTTGTAACCTGTCAAGGCCCCTTACCGGGTACAAGGTTTGAGAATCCTGAGAGAGATTGTGAGACTGGCGGTGGGCATGGTAATCCGCAGGAGTCTCGGACTAGACTGGTGAAAGGGCATGAGGAAGTGGGTAGGAGAGGCTCGCCCAGGGTGCCCTGTCCTCTGCATGCCTGCCAGCCCTCCACCAACACCTCCATCAGCAGGAGTGGGTGCTCCCAGTCCCTAACAAACAGTAGGTGCTCCGTGAGCATCTGCTGAGGGAATCCTGTGGCGTCCAAACTCATTTTTGTTCACCGACTATACTGGCTGCTTTTGTGTCAACTTGACACAAGCTAGAGTCCCCTGGGAGGAGAGAGCCTCCATTGAATAAAAATGTCTCCACAAGCTGGTAGGGCATTTTCTTAATGAGTGACCAGTGTGCGAGGGTCTGGACCACTGTGGGTGGTGCCGTCAGGGCTGATGGTCCCGGGTTCTTTAAGAAAGCAGGATGAGCAAGCCAGTAAGCAGCACCCCTCCATGGCCTCTGCATCAGCTCCTCCCTCCCTCCAGGATCCTGCCCAGTGTGAGTTCCTGCCTGACTTCCTTTGATGATGAGCAGAGATTTGGAAGTGGAAGGAGTAGAACCCTTCTCTCCCCAAGTTGCTTTTGGTCATGGTGTTTTGTCGCAGTGATAGTCGCCCTCAGTGAGACACTGATTGTGACTAAGTCTACTGACAACAGGTGGGCTAAATGAGGTGTCAGATGTCTACAAGGTACCTTGCAAAATGCTCTGTAGAAAGCATCCAGTAAACACTAATTAAGTGCCATATGTCCCCTCTAGGGAGCTCTTCTAGCCATGATGTCACGCTGGCAGACGTGGGAGACCCACTCTCTCAGCTGATGCCTGTCAAGTGTTCCCCTAGAGACAGCACAGAAGCTCACAGAAGCCTGGGTGTGCTGCATTATGTTACTGGGATAGCAGAGGGGCAAGTCCTTTATTAATATGGCTTGCACTTTTAGAATTACGAAGTAGATGTCTTCTCTAGTTCCTTCTAGAAAGCAACATGCCAATGTCTGTAGCGGGTGATAGATATTCATAGTATGCTATTTTAAATTTCTCCAGTCTTGGGACGGTTTGTTCCAGTCTTGTGATGCAGATGGCAGTATCTTTAGGAGGTGATTAGTCAGCCTGTGGTTGATTCATCCACACAGCACATTAAGCAAGAAGAAAGGATCTCAGAGGCATCCTGCAGACCCGAGTGTCATTCAGACAGAGGGCACAGCATTCTGTGATCAGACGGAAAGCTGTATGGCCTGCTTTTAAATTGATTTCTAAGTTTGTTAATTTATTTTATGATTCTCACTAATCCCTTCTCCTTGATGTGCCTTTATTAATAGATGTACTTATTTTATGTGTATGTGTGTTGTGCCTTCAAGTATGTATGCCATCATGTGCGTATCTAGTGCCCTTGGAGGTCAGAAGAAGACATCAGATTCCCTGGGACTGGAGGTACAGGTGGTTGTGAGCCCACATGCCGGTGCTGGGAATTGAACCCAGATCTGTTGGTAGCACAGCCAAGTGCTCTTAGGCATAGCTCCATCTCTCCTACCCCTTACACGGCTGCTCTTCTTTGCTTTATGTTCCCAGTCCCTTAATGTCATGTCCATTTTTTTTATTTATTTCTATTGGATAAAGATTCTTCATCCAAATTCCAGAAGTTGTCCACATGATAGATTTATGGAGGTATTTGCTGTGGTCAGGTTCTTGGGTAGATCTCCTTCTGGATTTGAGGAACTCAAGTTCAATGGGAAATGGCCCGGAGAATGGACGTAACGTCTTTGCTGGGCAACGGTGGTAAAGAGAGGTTGAACAAGTTCCAAAGATGTTGACAGAGGGGACCACAGTCAGAATGAAGAAAATGGGACTTAGAGGGTCATGAGAAGAAAACCAGAAATGACACAGAGAAGCAGTGGGAGGAGGGCTGCTGACGCCTACAGGGTGACCACAGGCTACCCCACTGCCTCTTAGAGAGCCGTGAACGGAACACTGAGTAAGATGGCACCTTTGTCTCTCTGTAGGGTGGCTTAGAAGGTTTGATAGCCACTCGATACAAGCCAGGCACAGTGATGGTCATCTCCTTCAAGAGTGAGTTAAACCCAGATGAGAGGATGCTTGCCATAAGTGGAAATGTGGCACAGGGCTGGCTGCTAATCACTGTGGGAATCTCACATTGGCCATGGTGGAGGAATAACTCGGTTAGGAAGGAGGTCCTTGGCGCTGTCATCTGTCTACTTCAAGGCCGCCGCCATTATTCCAGTGAGGAGTAACACCGCCGTTGACCAGCCAAGCCACCCATGGTCTGAACCTAGAGTGTACCTGTTCAGTCCCTAACTTACCTCTTAAGCACCGTCACAGAACAGAGAACACCCTGACAACATCAGAATGCCAAGGCACAGAGGGACCCTGGCAGCAGCCCTTTCAAAACCTTTAGAAACTTCCGTTGAAGCCAGGTGGTGGTGCATGCCTTTAATCCCAGCACTCGGGAGGCTGGTAGATCTCTGTGATTTCGAGGCCAGCCTTGTCATCAGGGCTACTTCTAGACAGCCGAGACTACCTAAAAAAAAAAAACACACAAAAAAAACCCTGTCTCGAGCCCCCCCCTCCGCCCCTACCCCCAACAAGTTACTGTTCTGAGTATGGCATAATATCATTAGGTCTCATTTTATCACTACATTTTTCTGTTTTCTTCTTTTTAGACCAGTAGCACTTGGTACTACTAAGTCCCAGGTACAGTAAGTCCCTGGGCTATCTAGTCTCTGGTTCTAGGTCACCCAAGCAGTGTTGGGTATGGGTTCAATCTCACAGACTGGGCGTAAGTCAAATCAGTTATTGGTTGGTCACCCCCACAGCTTTGTACCACCATTGCTGAAGCATCTCTTGCAGGCAGGAGACCATTATAGATCAAAGGGATTGTGGCTAGTTTGGGGTTTGTTTTCATTTGTTAGCATGCAATATACCCTCCTATACCAAAGACACCAGAACGGTGGTTTTCAACCTTCCTACTGCTGCAGCCCTTTAATATAGCTCCTTATATTATGGTGACCCCAACTGTAACATTCTTTTGTTGCTACTTCATAACTGTAAATTTGCTACTGTTATGAATGGTAATATAAATATCTGATATGCAGGATATCTGATAGGTGAACCCCAAAGAAGTCACAGCCTACAGGCTGAGAACTGTCGCACTAGAACCTAGGGGTAAAAGGTTCTCTGTAGGCACAAACTTAATTTCTCAGTGCTCAGTGAGTTGTGTTGGTGTTGTCTTCAGCAATGAGGCCTTGCTGTTAGTTTGTGGAGAGCAATCTATAGTCTTTGCTACAGCCTGAGTTGTTTAAGGATTCCCATGAGACCCTCCCTGGCCAACAACTCAATTAGATGTAACCCAGTCTTCATCGTGGAAGCTACATTTGGTGACAAGAGATGGCCAATGGGGACTCTGTCTCCCTCATTATTTGGCAATTTCATTTAGATTGCCTTTATATACATATATATTTTAGGAGGCTTCTACTGTTTCAGGGTTCCATATTATCCCTCAATGGCCCTTAATTTCAGGTGTCTCCCTGTATTTTCTCCTCCCCACTCCACCCCCCCCATCCTTCCATAATTATTCTTCATTCCTTTCCTAGCAAGATCTATTTGTCTTCCTTACTCCCTTAATCTATACTTAACCTCTGTGGTTCTATGGACTGTAGCTTGTCTATCTATCATTGACTTAACAGCTAATACCCACATATAAGGTAATACATACCATATTTGTCTTTCTGGGTCTGAGTTACCTCACTCAAAATGATTTTTTTTCTGGTTCTATCTGTTTGCCTGTAAGCTTCATGATGTCATTGTTTCTTTAGACAGCTGAGTAATGCCCATTGTGTAAATGAACTACATTTTCTTTATCCATTCTTCTGTTGAGGGACATCTGGATTGTTTCCAGTTTCTGGTAATGAACATAGTTGAGTGTCTGGTAGGATGAAACATTTCTTGGTGCTATGCCCAAGAGTGGGAGGACTGTCTTGAGGGAGATGGATTCCCGTCTTCCTGAGGAGCCCCTTGAACTGCTTTCCATAGTGGCTGTACAAGTTTGCACTCCCACCAGGAATGAGTGAGTGTTCCTTCCTCTCCACATTCTCACAGCATGGGCTGTGACTTGTGTTATTGATCTTGGCTGTCCTGACAGGTGTAAGATAAAATCTGAAAGCAATTTTGATTTGCATTTCTCTGATGCCTAAGGATGTCGAACAATTTTTTTTTTTTTTTTTTTTTTTTTTGCTTCTTGGCCATTTGAATTCCTCTTTTGAGACATCTCTGTTTAGATCTGTACTTCATTTCTACCTGGATTATTTGTTTTTGTTTTTGTTTTTTGATGTCTAGTTCCTTGAGGTTTTTTTATATATTTTGGATTACCCCTCAGATGTGTAGTTGGTTTACAAAAAAGTTTTCCTATTGTGTAGGCTATCGCTTTGTCGAAATAATGAAGTCCTTTGCTGTGCAGAATCGTCTCAGTTTCATAAGGTTGTTACAGAATATTTGAACTTTTTTATAGTTAGGGTGTGGCTCAGCCCTTAGCACACACCTTCAATCCCTCTGGCTGGAATACAGACACACCCTTAGTACACGCCTTTAATCTCAACAGTGAAGGTAGAAAGTTTGTAGGAGGAAGTAGCCACCTTTGAAAGTGATCTCTACTTGAGAGACAAAGTGACAGAATCAGAGAAAGATTTGGCAGAATAGGATATGCCCAACTCTCAGGAGAAGAGAAAGGAAAGGGAAGCTACTTAAGGCAGAGACAGAGGCAGTCCAGCAGAAGAGAGTACAGTCCAGGAATACAGCAGAACTCATGGAGACAGTGCAGTAGAGCTGAGAGGAAGGCTAGAGCAGCACAGAGAGGGAGAAGGAGGCAGTGTTACCAGGAGAGTTTTACAGAGACAGATTGAAGAGAGAACAAGCTAGACACAGTAAGACAGAACAAGCAAGAGAATGAAAAGGAGCCAGAAGACTAGAACAGATTGCTAGAGTTAGTTTGAGGTCAAACAGCAATTCAGAGGCCAAGAGAAAAGCCAGATTGAGTAAGTCAGCCAGGAGAGGAGTTTAAGCCAGAACACATGATTTGAACCAGACAACTCGAGTTAAGAAAGAGGAAGAAAGAGTGAGCTTATCCAGCAGCAGGTCTCAGAGACTGAAAACATTCTAGGCCTAGATTAGATTGTGCAGAGGCTAGAAGCTTCCAGGACTGGGGTTAGGTTAGCAGATGAGGCAGTAAGCCTCCCAGACAACCATTACAACAGAAGAAAAGTTACTCTTACACGATGTCCCACTTACTAATTGTTGATCTTAGTGCCTGTGCAAATAGTGTTCTATTTAGAAAGACTTTTCCTGTGCCAATGTGTTCATGGTTATTTCTACTTTTCCTCTATCAGGTTTAGTGTATCCAGGTTTATGGTTAAGGTCTTTTATCCATATCGAGTTGAGTTTTGTGCATGGTGATAAGCATAAATCTATTTGTATTTTTGTACATGTAGACACTGAGTTTAATCAGTACCATTTGATGAAGATGTTGTCTTTTATCCAGTGTGTAGTCTTGGCAGGTGTCGGTAGACTGTGAATTTATTTCTGGATCTTCAGTTTAATTCCATTGTCTGTTTTAATGTTGTAAGAAGACCCTGACCCTCAGTTGGTGGTACTTACTTCAAGACATCCCCAAGGGTAGACACCGAGATACAGTTCGATGCAAAAGCAAGGCCTTTATTTTCTGGTGCATCAGGGCCAACTCTCAATCAGTCCCTTGAGGTGAGAAGGCGACCCCAAATGGCTATTACATGCAGTTTTTATACTTCTTAGGTCGCACAGGTTACACCAGCAAGGTTACAGTTCAAACCTATTGGCTAAGCATGTTGACCTTTAAATCTATTGGCTAGCAAGCATGACATGCATTTGAACTCTACCTGGGACTTTCCAGAGGGTCAGGTAACAGTCAGTACATTGAGAATCTTTTGCTCAAGAATGTTCCTGTGGGTGGAGAATGGAACTTGGCCTATTCTTGACCCGAGGCAGGTGGGTGTAAGGCTAGCAAGAACTAAGAAATGTACCATAATGTAGACATTCTGGGTTTATGATTAGGAAAAGCCCTAGCTATGTTATGCAGAGTTTATGTGCTCCTCCAGCTTCATAGAGTAATCTGCCGCATTCTCCATCCTTAAAAAAAAAGAAAGAGAGAAAAGAAAAATTGTGCTTTTGCGGAGAGTGTTGTGTGCCCTGTGTTTGAGCCTGCTCTATTGCTTCTTTAAGTTCTAGTTCTCATCTTCACCACAACCCTGTGGAAATGGATCCAAAGTAGAAAGTTCTGGAGAGAAACTCGGGAGTGGTGAACAGTTCCAGGATTCCACCCTCGTGCATCCATTAGCCTTGTCTGAAAGTGTTCATCAATGTTTGTGATAGGCATGGTGCGAGGATCTGGAACTAAAAGTGTCAGATCAAGTTCCTAGCTTGTAGGCATGGAGACAGTTATTCTGTCTTTGAATTGATACGTAGAAACTGTACATGAGGTGCCGTGGGATATTTTGATAAATGTATACATTGTAGAAAAGCTTTGGCAAATACAACTGATAAGTATCAGGTAATACCTTCCGATTATAAATCTTTGGATGTTTGTATTGTGTGGGGATAAGTACAGGATTCTGTACATATCATTTCACATATTCTGCTCTATATCCCAGACCCAACTCTCTTCTTTCTTTTTTCATTAAAAAAAACTATTATCTTTATTTTATATCTACTTAAAACACTCTTCCATATAAACGTGCTTACAAGAGTGTTTTGCCTGCATGCGTGTCTATGTATCATGTGTATGCATGATACCAGGGAAGCCAGAAGAGAATACCAAATTCCCTGAAACCAGAATTGTAGACAGTTTGAGTTGCCATGCAGGGACTGGGAACTGAACCCGGGTTCTTCTCAGGAATAACAAGTGCTCTTAACCACTGAGCCATCTTCCTAGACCTCCCCCTGCTCTTCTTCTATATGTTTTGATTTTGTTTTGTTTTGTTTTGTTTTTCGAGACAGGGTTTCTCTGTGTAGCCCTGGCTGTCCTGGAACTCAACTCTGTAGACCAGGCTGGCCTTGAACACAGAAATCTGCCTGCCTCTCCCTCCTAAGTGCTGGGATTACAGGCGCGTGCTACCACGCCCGGCTTCTTCTATATGTTTACTCGTTGGTGTGTGTGTGTGTGTGTGTGTGTGTGTGTGTGTGTCTAGGTGTGTTATAGGTAAGGGTAGTTAGTTGCTGGCTGGCTGAGGCCAGGGGCATGTGATCCCCTAGAACTGGAGTTACACAGAAGGGTGCAGCCCGACCAATGACCTGAGTGCTGGGAGCCGCAATCCATTGCTCTGCGCGAGCAGTGTGCTCTCTTAGCTGCTGGAGCACCTCTTCCCCCTTAGCAGTGCTCCTAGCAGATCCCCAGCAGTGTGTTACATGTGTGTACATGCAAGTGTATGATGACATGCATGTGGAGATCAGAGGATGACTTACAGAAGCCGGTCTCTACTTCCTCTGAGAATTTGAACAATGATAAGGGCCGAATAAGAAAATGCACTTTTTATGTAATAGGAGGCATTTGTAGCCATCTGAGGGAAACGGTTCTGGGTGGCTGGATGTCTGGTGTGTTAGGTAAACATCAGTTTTGGAACTGCTGAATGGCTGCATTCATAAGTGTGAATTTAATGAGTCAACTGCAAGCTAAGTCCGAGTCATGTGACCCAAGCTCAGTCCCAGGGCTAAGGAGGGAGGGGGGAGGGACCGCCTGGAGGAGAAGTCGGAGTTAGGGGGACAGCTCAGTCAGTAAAGGGCCCGCCCTGCAAGCATGAAGACCTGGACTCTTTTCATTAGCACTCACAGAAAGAAGGAGTGCAGTCACATGCTTCTCCAGTCACAATCCTGGAGAGAGAGGTGGGGACAGAGCCGGGTGGCCATCCAGCCCAGCAGAATCGGAGACCCCCATGCTTAATGAGAGGCCCTGCCTCAGGAAATGAGTCAGAGAAAATGAGGAAGATATCTTTGATATCCGCATACATTAATGCATGCACATACATGGGTGGGGGTGTGGGGGTGAAGGGGGTGGGGAATGGGGGGGCAGGCAGACAGAAAGACAGACCGACCGACAGAAACAAATATTTTTTACTATTTATTTATTTATTTATTTATTTATCTATCTATCTATCTATCTATCTATCTATTTATTTATTTATCTATCTTTCTTTTTGGTTTTTCAAGACAGGGTTTCTCTGTGTGGTTCTAGCTGTCCTGGAACTCACTCTGTAGACCAGGCTGGCCTCAAACTCAGAAATCCGCCTGCCTCTGCCCCCCAAGTGCTGGGATTACAGGTGTGCGCCACCACGCCTGGCTTACATTTTTACCTTCTAATGGTATTTATTTTTAAAACTAATGCCCCCATATGGCATATCACAAATAATTTTCATAAATCGTATTATAGTTCATCCAGTCTCAGATTTAACCAACAAGCTACCCTAATCGGTGGGGTTTGTTTGTTTCCCAACAAACCATATTCAGAGGAAAATGGTTTAGAGCAGTGGTTCTCAGCCTTCCTAATGCTGTGATCCTTTACAGTTCCTTACGTTGTGGTGATCCCTACCTCCAGCCATTATTTCATTTCTACTCCATAACTGTAATCCTGCTACAGTTATGAATCATAATGTAAATATCTAATATAAAAATATCTGATATGGGAACCCGAAGCGGGTCGAGACCCACAGGTTGAGAACCTCTGGTTGAGCGCTTGGTATAGAGGATGGCATCTGGAGGAAAGGCTTCCAGTGACAACCTAGCATTTCCTATGTAAACAGTGACATTAATCCCCAGGTACATTTTAAATCTGCATTAGTGCCACATAACGTTTTATGTACCCTGCCATTACAATAGCGAAGGTTCCAGAAGCCATGTTCTGTTTAATAAGAGGTCTAGTGTGCCTGGCTCACAAAAAGTAAGTAAGGACATCAAAGCTGAGGCTGGAGAGGTGACTCAGCATTTAAGAGTACTGGTCGTTCTCCCAGGAGTCCTAGGTTCGAGTCCCAGCACCTATGTGGCAGCTCCACAATTGTCTGTAGCACCAGGTCCGAGAGAGCCGGTGCCTTTTTCTGACTTCCACAGGCACTACATACACGTGTACAGACACGCATGCAGGCAAAAACAAAACAAAACAAAACAAAACAAAACAAAAAAACAAAACAAAACAAAACAACAACAACAAAAAAAACCATTCAGATGGAAACAACAAAGCCAGTAGCCAGGCATGGGGTGGGTGGGGTGGGGCTGCGGACAGTGGGTGGCTGATTTCACAGTCAGCGGTCAAGATAAAGGTTGCTGGGGCACAGGATGAATGAGACCTGTGGATTGAGCTGAGAAAGGAGGAACTGTGTTTCTAATATGTCAGCGCACTCTGGACTTGGTGAGGTTGGTTTTTTCTGGTGGGAGCGGATAAATGGAAGAAACATAAAGTAATATCAGCTGAGCGCGACCCTTGGTGAGGTCGTGCAGCCCTTCTACTGCATCTTCCGGGACAACCCGCTGGCCAAAAATGATTTTCCTTGCTCAATTTTGTGGTTTGCTTCTCAAAAGAATTGCTATGTGTGTACTCAATAAACTGATAGTCATGCCTTTATACTATTGAAAAGTTGGCACACCTGCATTTCACAGTGGAGATGACACTTTATAGCTTTTTTTTTTATAGTTTGGTTCTGAGTGTTATCAGTTAGAGCACTTTCCTTCTTCAGTAATTAGAAGCCCAGCCGGAGTCTAACCTCGTTGACCTTGATAAGAGCAGGGTCCTGGATCTTGCCAGGAATCCTGTAGCCATCCTACCTTGGCAGAGAAAGAGCAGGAAGCTTCCCGGGCAGTGGGAGTGCATGCCTTTAATCCCAGCACTTAGGAGGCAGAGGCAGGTGGATTTCTGAGTTGGAGGCCAACCTGGTCTACAGAGTGAGTTCCAGGACAGTCAGGGCTACACAGAGAAACAGTGTCTAGAAAAACCAAAAACAAAAAAACAAAAAACAAACAACAACAACAACAAAAAGAGCTTGAAGCTAGAAGGCATGTGGTAGGGAAGCCACCAGACTAATAGAGGAGGAGGGACATGCTTCTAGCTAGAGAGCTGGCAAATGTCACTGGACGTGGCAGCATAGAGCCTTGGTAAGCCACTGAGATGGGCGAGGGTAGAAGTGGGGGAGGGGTCTGACGGTTTCAGAAGGGTACAGATGACTTTGAAAGCTCTAGAGAGGATTTCGGATGGAGTGATCAGCTAGAAGGGTGTAGAGGCTTCCAACGACCTAGACCGTGCTTATGCACCGGTAGGCAAAAATCTACAGAGAGGAAAAAGGAAAGGAGGAGAGGCCAGGAGATGCTTGGGGCCTTGCTGACGAGGCCGTTATACAGAGGTAGGGCATTTGCTCGGAAGACGGGCCCTTCCTCAGTGCTCAGGAACGGAGGAGGAGATGAGGCCTGTGCACAGATGTTTGTGAACATCCATTGGGAGCTTCTGTGGCAAGGCCATCCGTGGAAGCCTGGTATTACGCGTAGTAAGGTCATGCTAACCTCTTCTCCTGCGGTTGGTGTTCTTATGACTCTGTTCTCCCAGACTGCGAGCGGGTACGGAAGCTGTCCTCCAGAGCTTCTGCTAATCCATGCGCAGCAGGGCAGGCCATAGTAAGGACCCAGCTTCCTGCCCTAGCTCTGAATCTCTCCTGGTATCATCCACCTATACTCTGCTAGAAAAAGCTAACCACATCGGGGCTGGAGAGATGATCCGGTGGTTAAGAGCACTGGCTGCTCTTCCAGAGGATCTGGGTTCAGTTACCAGCACCCACATGGCAGCTCACACCAGTTGTAACTCCGTTTCCCAGAGTTCTGACACCCTCATACAGATAGACATGTAGGCAAAACACCAACGAACATTTAAAAAAAAAAAAAAAAAAAAGGAAGAAGAAAACTCCAGCCACACAGTTGGCCTCAAGCAACCTGCCCCAAACACATTCTTCCTACTAGCTGACATTGTCTTTCTTGTCCTCCTTCCAGACCCCATTCAAACATCACTCCTGAACATGTTGTATTCCCAGACCCCCATTCCACGGCCAGTGAGATCCTAAGTCTTCTCACATGGCCAAGCCATGGTTGTAGCTTATTTACTGGCCGGATCAGGGTGTCTGGTGTGGGGCTCCTGCGGCGTGGATGGGTGCTTTGGATCGCTTCATCTGCTCCCTTTGAAGTTGTTTATGACTTGAAGTGGACTTTTGTATTGATCTGTTAGGGTTTTTTGTTTTGTTTTCTGAAATAAATATTTTTTATTTCACTAAAAAAAAAATCAGTATTTTTATGATTAGGGTGAGCAAACATTGGTTCAGTCCATCATTTCTGGTTTACATTGCAGCTGGCTTCCAAAAGATGTGTGACTTCCTGATCAACTACATGTTTGTGGGAGGCTTCTGTAGCCTTTTCTTTTCTTTCTTTCTTTTTTTTTTTTTTTTTGGTTTTTCGAGACAGGGTTTCTCCGTGTAGCCCCGGCTGTCCTGGAACTCACTCTGTAGACCAGGCTGGCCTCGAACTCAGAAATCCGCCTGCCTCTGCCTCCCAAGTGCTGGGATTACAGGCGTGCGCCACCACCGCCCAGCCTCTGTAGCCTTTTCTTGGTAGGAACTCCGATTTTTCTGAATTCTTCCCTTTCCTTAAGATATTCCAGTTTGCATTCTTTATAGAAGGTTCTGGATCATTATAGTAAGCAGTTAGACAGACTTTCAATGCAGAATTCTCTTTCCGGCATTTTAATACCATAAGGATCCCGGAGTCCTTGCAACACCTGGTAAAAATCTTCAACTTGTTCAGAACACCTTTCTCTGGCCTTTTCTCTCACTATCTTTGCGATCCGAACATCTCTCTCAACATGGCTGAGATGCTGCTCTGCAGGGTCTCTCGGAGCGCCCTCTGGGAGCAAGCCACCCACGGGCTATGAACTCTTAGTTTTCGATGCACAGAAAGTGTTGGTATTTCTCTTTCTCTTGTAGGTGGTTCTGGAATGGAGCCGCGATCAGTACCATGTTTTGTTTGATTCCTACAGAGACAACATTGCTGGGAAATCCTTTCAGAATCGGTAAGACGAGAGTCATTTTATAGAGCACCTGTTTTTTTTTTTTTTTTTTTTTTAATTAATAAGTCATATATTAAATGTGGTGGTCAGCTAAAGAGATCTTTCCAGGTTGTTTATGGCAACACAAAACACACCTCTCACCTTGAGGGAACTGTAAGTAGGCAGGAGCATGGATTCTAATTGTGCCAAGTTATATGCTCCAATGTAGAAATGGTTCGTGATGTTTTTATAGTTATGTAAAAGTCATAAATGTATTTTTCAAAAACATCAGGTAAGTGGGTGTCTTAGGGTTTTATTGCTGTGAAGAGACACCATGACCAAGGCAACTCTTATAAAGGCAAACATTTAATCAGGGCTGGCTCGCAGTTCAAAGGTTTAGTCCATTATCATCACGGCAGGAAGCGTGGCAGCCTGCAGGCAGACGTGGTGCTGGAGAGTGGCTGAGAGTTCCACGTCCTTGATCTCAGGCAGTAGAAAGAGACTGTCACAGTGGGTATAGCTTGAGCGTATGCAAGACCTCAAAGCCTGCCTCCACAGTGGCACGCTTCCTCCAGCAAGGCCACACCTCCTAATAACACCACTCCCTCCCTATGAGCCACATTCAGACACGTGCGTCTGGGGGGGGGCCCTGTCTGTTCAGACCACCATAGTGGGTTACAGCAAATTGGGGGGTCTCTGCTGTAGGTTTCAGATGATGGAGTCTATTTCTGGCTTTTGGATCGATGGGAACTCGTGATCTGTTAGTACATTTTAAATATGTCTTCCCTGGCAGTGGTGAGGATCTTAGCTCTGACACAGAGGTAAGCACTAGATGGCTGTTAAGAATATTACAAATGGCCCGAGAGGATAATTGCTCCGGGTCTGCAACATTCCAACCCTCTACAGTCAGACGGTGCCAGGCACTCATTTTTCCATGCAGACTTTAGAATAGAGGTGTGATTTTGTTCTTAGAACTTCAGTTTATATATTTCAAAGTATATGCACCCACCTAAAACAACCCTTTAGTCCATCCATTTTGTAGGTAAAAGTATGTTCGAGAAACATCCTTGCCTTGCAGTGCTAAATAGACTTAAGTAGCAAGGACTCATTTTATGCCGCAAGTTCTGTGAGGTACAGGATGTGGAAGCTGGGTAGCCAGTAGACAGCCTGCTTGCCCTCACTGTCAGTCATGCATGCCCTAGTAACTGCCAGGCTGGGCCTTGCTCCTTCGGTCATCCCGTCTAGCTGCGTCTGTGAGGGACCAGTAGCCTCAGTGTCTGGGTCTTTCCCTGTTTAGGCCAAGATTCCCAGTGAACTGCTATTTCACACTCTTGGAGATTTTACCCCTTCATAAGCCAGGCCTCAGAACAGAAGCAGTTTTTACCCCACTACCCTACTCCCCTCCCTACGGATGCAGTGAATCACAGGGGTCCTTTTCATATTTAAAAAAGTTTTTTAATTAAAATGTAAAAGTAAAAAATGTAAAAATCATGAGTTTGTATGTGGCTGTGTGCACTTAACCTGTAGGTGCCCATTGGAGGTCAGAAGAGGCCGCCAGATTCTCCTAAACTGGAGTTTCGGGCAGTTGTGAGCTGCCTGATGCTGGTGCCGGGAACCCAACCCGGGTCCTCTGCAAGAGCAGTCAGTGTTCCTAACCCCTGAGCCATCTCTCCAGCCCAAGGTCTCAGACTTTGCTTTGGCCTTTAGTGGACGCCAAGGGCAAATGACATACGTCCCTTCCACAAAGAGCAACTCCTGCAGCTTTATGAAGTTCTGGACACAGAGATGCCTGTATCTGTTGTAGGGACAGAACATGTAATCAAAGTAAGGAAAAAAAAAACAAACCTGTCCCTTAGGGTCCATAAAGCAGCAGTTTTCAAAGACACCCAGGCTTCCAAAGAGCCTCCAGTTCAGTAAAATAAAAGATCTCTCAGCTGGGAGTGGTGGCTCATGCCTGTAATCCCAGCAAAGAGGCAGGCAGATTTCCGAGTTCGAGGCCAGCCTGGTCTACAGAGTGAGTTCCAGGACATCCAGGGCTACACAGAGGAACCCTCTCGAAAAAACCAAAAAAAAAAAAAAAAAAAAGATCTTGCTATAACAAATGTTTGTATGTTATTTGCTTTTGTACACATTAGAGAATGGTATAAAAACAAGTGTGTAAAATTGCTCACACCCTAGTATTTTACCACTGCATTGCTTAAAGGGAACAGAATAGGATGGTTCTCTTTATAAATGCCCATGATGAAGCGGAGCAGTTATTAGCCCGATTTTATGTTGACCCTTGAGTACACACATGCCTTTTTAATGTCCTAGATCAGTGGTTCCCAACCCGCGGGTCACGACCCCTTTGGGGGTTGAATAGCAGATATCCCGCATATCAGATATTTGCAATCTGATTCATAACAGTAGCAAATGTACAACTATGATGTGGTGATGAAATACTTTTACGGTTGGGAGTCACAACCACAAGAGGAACTGTATTAAAGGGTTGTAGCATTAGGAAGGTTGAGAACCACTGTTCTAGAGGATGTTCACATTAGCTACGTGGTGATTGCTTCATTAAGTAAATGCGGTTGAGTCACAAGTTCAACTAGCCATCTTTTCCATGGTAACTCTTATTACTTTTTAGAGCAGACAATAGTATGTTCACTTGAACACAGGGATCTTGTCATTTCAAGGAAAGCAAACGATAGTTTTTGCTGGTAATGATAACATTTGTGTTTTCAGTTATAGAACTTGCTTCCAGTATGGAGACAGTAACAGGTTTTGTGATTAGGTCCGGTCTCCTCTCTGCAATCACATTTGTTAATATTATGTAAGAAGATTAATAAAATGTATCAACCTTTGGCAGATCTATATGACCATGTAAGCCTTTGGTTTCTAATGTGTGATGTTACAGAATCTTAGATTAATAATTAAACTGTTCTACGTGCAAGAAAGGCCAATGGGTTTAATATAAAAAGCCCTAGAGTTTTCAGATTCCGCACAGCAGCTAGCTAACTCTTAAGTTGCTATGGCTGATTTTGGTTTTAGTGTCAGAATATAAACAATTGTCTGAAAAAGCTATTAAAAGATGCCCTCCCCCCCTCCCCATGACCGTGTGTGCAGAAATTTTCTCCAAACCTTTTCCCTCTTGGTTGGCAGAGCATCACATGTAAACAGATTGAAACTGGAAGCTAGAAGATGCTGGCTAGCTTGCTTCTGTTAAACGGAACAGAAAATTTCTGGAATCTCAGAAATGCCTCTCTCTAAAGTTTGATGGTATTTCCTAGAAAATACATTTTTTTTCCGGGTTTCACAGATGGATCCATTGGTAAAGTGCTTGCAAGTAATAAGAAAATAACAAACAGCCGGGCGGTGGTGGCGCACGCCTTTAATCCCAGCACTCTGGGAGGCAGAGGCAGGTGGATTTCTGAGTTCAAGGCGAGCCTGGTCTATAGAGTGAGTTCCAGGACAGCCAGGGCTATATAGAGAAACCCTGTCTCGAAAAAACAAACAAACTGATCCCCAGGACCCAGGCCAAAATGGCCAGGTGCACACTTGTAATCTCGGTGCTGGGGAGGCGGAGGCGAGCAGACGCAGCTGGCTGCCTGTCTAGCCCATTTGATAAGCTCCAGGCCAGTGAGATGCCTTGTCTCAAAAGCCGGGGGTGGGGGTGGGGCTGCCGCCCGAAGGAATTGAATGACCCTGGAGAGTGTCTTCTGGCCTGTGAGAACACACACCTCCTCCACACATACACAAGACAATGATAGTTTCATTGTTTGGTCCCAAGGCTCAAACCCTTGAGTTGGCAGAGCAACCATTTTTACACCCCCACCCCCACTCCCTACCCCCCTGCCCCCTACCCCACCCCGCCCCCCAAAAGAAAATCGTGGTTTTTCGTGACAAAAGCTATAACCATTAACAATGTAAGGAAGCTCATAGCTTTAAGTTGTCTTGTTCCTTTGCAAATCTGGACAACATAAATACCTACAACCTACAAGCAAAGCTCTCGTGGGCCTTGATGGTTCTCAGTGTGGAGGCCAGCAGACCCACGGAAGGCTGCGACACTTTCCCTAACTACGGTGGTTGTTGAATTTCGCATGCTAGAAGGGTGTGAGCAAAGGGTAGTTTTCTGTTTTTCCCATTCCAGAGCTTCAGAGTCTTAGAGTGTCTCTGAGAATTGAGTTTCTAACCAGTTTCCGGGTAGTCCTGAGGCTGCAGGTCTTCCTGAGGCTGCGGGTCTGGTGACCAGTGCTTCAGGAAGGGATTCGTCATGGCACATCACTTCCTTGCTTCTCCATCTTGCCCTCCGACAAGATGATTCTCCCACCCCACCCCTACCTCCCCAAAAAGCTCCAGGGTGGTCCTCCCCCACCCCCCACACACATGTGTGGAGTGTTGACGTGCACCCACCAGTGAGTCTCTACTTTGAAGAAAGTTGCTGGGCGGTGGTGGCACACGCCTTTTAATCCCAGCACTTGGGAGGCAGAGGCAGGTGGATTTCTGAGTTCGAGGCCAGCCTGGTCTACAGAGTGAGTTCCAGGACAACTAGGGCTATACGGAGAAACCCTGTCTCGAAAAACAGAGAGAGAGAGAGAGAGAGAGAGAGAGAGAGAGAGAGAGAGAAGAAAGTTAAGCTGTTAGGAAATACAGATTTTTGAATTCAGTAAGTTTTTGAAAAACTAATTATTTGTCTTAGTTTTAAATAGTGTGTATATGTGGAGGTGTTGGGGGTTGTGTATATGAGTACAGTGCCCACAGAGACCATAGAAGGGCACTGGATTCCTGATGCTGGAGTTGAAGGCAGTCGTGAGCCACATGTCAGGGTTTCTCTGTGTAGCCCCCGGCTGTCTTGGAACTTGATCTAGAGGTCCGCCTGCCTCTGTCTCCCATGTTGTGGCAGCACCCACCCCGCTGCTGTACGGTTCTTAGTAGTGCCATTTGCTCTGAATGAGAAGGAAATCCCAGCCTGTGTGTTCTGCTTGTTGCTAATATGTAAATCATCCATTGCTCCTGATTTCAAGGCAGACATTCCTTCTGGGCGCTTTCATCATGTGTAATGCATGGCTATTAAACCCGGTTAAGCTCTTCTTCTACTGCAGGTCTGAGGGTCTGCGAAATGACTTTGCTACTTTTGTGTAGTGATTTGAATGCAATTGTGTCACATATTTGTCACCTTCCGTCCCTTTCATTCTGAGTCACAGGCTTCCTTCTCAGCTGGAAAACCAATCATGGTCTAGTGGTTTTTATTTATTTTATTTTATTTTATTTTTTTTCCGAGACAGGGTTTTTCTGTGTAGCCTTGGCTGTCCTGGAACTCACTCTGTAGACCAGGCTGGCCTCGAACTCAGAAATCCACCTGCCTCTGCCTCCCAAGTGCTGGGATTAAAGGCGTGCGCCACTATTGCCCGGCTCAGTCTAGTGGTTATAACTCAAGGCTCAGACTCATCTCTGCCATGCTTGATAGAAAAACACCTGACTGATGGCCGGGAGCCAGTCATGTGGTCTCCGTGAGGTTTTTAATTTAACCCGTGAGTTAACCATGTGATAACAGGCTTATGAGAAGAGCCAGCCTCTGAATGACTTAGGAACTTGAGTTGTTTTCCCCAGTTGAATGTTTACCTAGATCTCCTGATTCTAATAAAAAAAAACCATTATGACTGAGTCATTGCTTTACCAGGAAAACCTCAGGATATATATTCTTTCTTCCTTCCCTCCTTCTTTCCACCGGAAAGCGTATTGAATCAAGCAGGGTTTTGGGGGAAACACACTTATATGCTGAAGAAATAAGTTACTGGGGCTAAAGAGATAGCTAGTGGTTAAGGGCACTGATTGCTCCTCCAGAAGACTGGGGATTGATTTCCAGCACCCAAATGGCAGCACACAATTGCACACAATTGGTTCCTGGGGACCCAATGTACTTTTCTGGCCTCTGCAAGTACCAAGCACATAGAGGGTACACCGATATACATGCAGCAGGACACCCAAAACATTAATAATGACAATCATAAAATTGTAATGAGATTATAGTTACTTATCTAACCGGCACATATTAACCCACTTATACTAGGCGCTATTCTAGACCTCAGGCAAAGAGCAGTGCCTGAGAGGAATCCATCACTCTTACAGAGAGGACGGGAGGTGCAGTAGGGGGAAATGGCAGACAGCGACATAGAAGTCAGTGATCTCAGCACGAGGCTGCCCACATGGGCAGCAGCAGCATTAGCCCAGCACTTCGAGACGAGCATTCATTCTGGGGCCAACTTGGACCCTCGCAGATAGAACCTGCCGGAGAGCAGCAGCCTGTTTCTAAGTCCTGTGTGTGGCCGCCAGCTACTGTGTGAGGCCCTCCGAGGAGTGCGCAGGGGTCACCTAGAGTGGGTGTTTCTGCATATGGTTGCAGTGGGGAGAGAGCCTGGAGGTGCAAGAGAGAAAATAACTGACTAGAAGGCAGGTCGCAGATGCCCAGCTCCACGTCTGCCCCGGGTGCTGGCTATCTTGTGGAAGATACACATGCCCCAGGTGGTGGCGGTGGTAGACATGGAGGTGGTGGAGGTATTAAGTGTACTAAGAATCCCTTCAAGTCTAAAGTGCTGGGGAAGATGTGTATCGTGAGTGAATGGGGCTGAAGAGAACGGAGGAAGGAAGATGCGCTTAAAGGCGTATTAACAGAGAGGAAGAGTGGCATCCTGCGAGTTCCTAGTCGTCGGTGGTGAGGGCGAGCAACCAGGATGTCCCGAGAACAACAGATGGTGAAGCCTGGATGGCTGGGGTCACACTCAGCGATGGCACACGTGCGTGCTCGTTTTCCTGACAAAGCGTCAGGACCCCTGTTACCTCACTGGTCTCCATTTGTAGTCAGGGCCATCCGATTGCTCGGTCTTCCCTAGTTTCTTGGATAAGCCAGATAAACGTGTGTCTCCCTCAGGGCGCATGAACATACCCTTTTCCTGGCATGTTTCTTCCTCCAGCTTCCACACTGTCCCGTTTCCACACTTTACACTGTTTTCTACAATGCCGTAGTCTCAGCACTGTGCTGAAGTTGCATAGGCCTCATGTCTACTGAGCAAACCCTACACCAGCGGGCCACATTCCTACCCCACACTATTTCCTGCAAGGCCATCGCTAATATCTCTATCTAAAAATAGTCCTTGCATAGACAGGTTTTCTATATTTTCCCCATGACGTTTAACATCTCTGACTTCATATCCATTTCATTTTTTTGTTTTGTTTTGTTTTGGTTTTGTTTTGTTTTGGTTTTGGTTTTTTCTGTGTAGCTCTGGCTGTCCTGGAACTCACTCTGTAGACCAGGCTGGCCTTGAACTCAGAAATCCGCCTGCCTCTGCCTCCCAAGTGCTGGGATTAAAGGCATGCGCCACCACCACCACCGCCCGGCTATCCATTTCATTTTTACTCAGCTAGAATATAAGTGCCACATCTCTTTTTGGGAGGTGGGGTGAGGGGCAGGGTCTCAGCATAGCCCAGGCTAACTCAAGATCGTCGTTTCTTGGGCCTCTTGAGAGTTCGGTACTCACGGGTAGGTGCTGCCAACGGCTCGCTCACGTCTTTCAAGCAGAAGGAGGGAGTCTCTTGGATAGTTTTCCCATGAAAATGGTGGAGAAGCTATATAGTTACAGCCAGAAGCCTAGTCCTGTGCCCAGGCTGCAAGTAGGACAAATGGAGCGTGCATTTCCCCAAGAGAGCAACTTGAAGGAAAGGCTTGTTTTGGCTGTTGATTCAGTGGCGAAGGCGTGGTAGCTTGAGGCTTTGCAGGCGGGGCCCGTGAAGCCGGTGGGTGGATGGGGGAGCAGAGGCGGGAAAGCCAGCGCTCAGCCAGTTTCCTCCTTTGCCCCTTTTTACTCTGTCTGGCAAGCCAATGGGGATCGCTCTGCCCACATCCAGGTGCTCCCTTCCCCCCAGTTAGTCCTCCCCTGAAATGCCTTCATAGATTCACTCAAGCCTGCCGGCCCGGCGCCCTGAGCACCTCTGAATCTTATTAAGCTGATAATCAGAATTATCGCTAAGGCAAGCTTTGGAAGTTGGCCACAAAACCAACAAACCTGTCCATTTATTTAGAAAAGGGAAAGAAGCATCTAACATGCCAGCACCCAAACAGATATGAAGTCTGTATCTTAGGTCAGAGTGGTGGGATTGCTTGTTTGGTTTTTTTTTTTTTTTTTTTTTTCTGGTCGGTTGGTTGTTGTGTTTTGTTAAGTCAGTGAACTAAAGAAGAGACCTTCTTCTGCCGGGATAAACCTGAACAGGAACGCTAAGGCAAGGCTGGGCCTCATTCTTATTTTGCAGATGATTTAAAAATAAGCAGGTTGGGAAACACCATCCGTATACCTCTTCCGGGCCGGGTGCTATACTACATCAGATGCTTTGGAAGCGAAGCGGGAAGGTCTCCTGCCTTCTTGGTGCCTATGTGCACGGGAAGGAGAAAGTAGCTAGTACAGGAGGTGGCAGGTTAGGTGTCACGGGCTCTGGGACAAGGGGAAAGAAGGGAAGGGCTGGGCTTGGGACATCTATGGGCACAGAAGGCAGTGCATTGCTTAGGCCTGGTCTTGGACTGTTAGATAACTTCACTGTGTTTTGTTCTTTAAGATTCTGTTTACCTTTCTTTCTGTACTTTTAATTATCTTTTTTTTATGTTTGGCTGCATTTGATTGCCAAGGCCCAGCCTCTGCATGGAGAGGGGGTTCTGAGAGAAGGGGGTGTCTGGGAGTGTCGGAGAGAATGACTCAAAGTCACACTGATGACCTATGTTCTACTTGATACAATTTTTCCAGTCTGCTTCTCTCTGGAGATTTCTCTGTCTATATTCTGTTTGCTTGCAATTCTAATAGGTCTCTCTGTCCATGCGGTGCGTGCGTGCATGCGTGTGTGTTCTCCAAACAGTTCTCTTTTTATCCTAATAAATTCTCTGGAAAGCTCTTCTCCTGCAGAACCTGGGTCCAGTCTTTTATTTTACATATCAATCCAGTCATTTAAGAGAGCACAAACATGCATTTTCTTCTTAACCTTGCAAAAGAATTCAGTTCTGTCTGCCTTAAGCACTGCAGGTAAGCTAGTTGGGTGGGACCCCGCCCTGAAGAGATCATTTCTACCACACCTGGGCCTAACCTCGCTAAGTCTTGAGTCTTAGTCTTGAGTCTTAAGGCTGACCTTGAACTCAGGAATCTGCCTACTATTGTATCTTTCTGACTAGCTGGCTCTGTTCCTTTAGATTCATAAAGCCCCTCATAATTCATGTTGCATCCTTATATTTTGCATAGTTGAGAAATTATATTTTCGAACTCATGTATCTAGAGCTCTTTCCCATAGACTTAAAGGCTGCCCTTAAGGTCCCCAGCGTTTACCATTTCTGGGGGACATTAGCCACACCTGTAAGACCCAGGGGAGTCTTAACTTACCGGAGTGGACCACAGGAGATGGGAATCGATGCAAAAAAGCAAGAGGGTTTTTATTCAGTCTAGCATGCTGGGGTCGCCCTGCATCTGAGAGGATGAGACAATTGCAGCCGCACCATGGACTGCCGCAGGGACCTCCCTGTGGTCTGAGGAATGTAATTTAGCCTCTCTTCTGGGAGGGGCAGGTGTTCCATGACCTTTTCAAAGTTCCTGAGTTAACCCTTTCACACTTTAATCTCCAGGATTTGTGCTATCTCAGATTATCATGGAGTCTTTAACAATCCTTGGAGGAATGTGAAATACATTCGTTTTTTTATGAACTAGCCTGCAGGCTTGGACACTTATGGAGGTTGACACCTGGGGCCCTGTCCTAGGGGCAGGAACAAGGTCACTCTGTCCCCACCAAGGCCACAATGGGCTTGGCATTTGATCCTGCCCTGTATTTGTGAAGTTTGTGATAGTCTAATCTAAGCAGAGTTCTGAAGCTACCACCCTCTACTCCCAAAAATTCTTTATTCTCACCCTGCTTAGCAAAATGTACCATAGCACAGATTTTAATAGCATTTTAATCCATTTTTACAGTGTATGGTTGAAAGCAGCACCAAATGTGTTCACAGTATTATGTGGCTGTCATCACAACTAGATCCAGAACTTTCTCTGCCCCAAGCAATCCCACCCCCTACCCCTACCTCCCACCCCCCCAACACCCCCCACCTGATGATCTCTCTAATCTCGACCTCTGAGGAGCTCCTTTTGTCTCCCCATTAGTCTTTATTACCACCATCATATCACCATCGTTCTCTTGTGTGTGTGTGTGTGTGTGTGCGCGCACCTGACGGTGGGGTGGCATGCCATAGCGCATGTGTGGACGTCAGAGGATGGCTCTTTGCCTTACCTTTCCAGGGATCAAACTCAGGTCTTAGGTTTGTGGGACAAGCACTTTGGATTCACCAAGCCATCTTGCTAGCCCTGAAAATAATCTTTAAAAAGGAAGAATATCAACCTCTTTAAGGGTGGTTGTGAGGCTCAAATGATTTCTCGAAGTTTCTAGCATAATGAAGTTCACAGAGATGGTATTTGATAGACACCTCTCCCCCAGCAGCCGTCCCAGGAAGGCACGCAGCTGTCACCCGTGCATGTCACACCCCTGTGGCCTTTTGTTGATTTTCTTTGATAATGTCTAAATTTAAACTCTTTTGTTATTATTTATTTTTTCTCTGTGTGGCCCTGGCTATCCTGGAATTCATTCTATAGACCATGCTGACCTCCCACTCAAGAGATCTGCCTGTCTCTGCCTCCCAAGTGCTGGGATCAAAGGCATGCACCACCACCACCACCACCACCACCACCATCCAACTTAAATCTGAACTCTTAAATATAAGTTCTGTTAGAATCTTTCCCCCCCCCCCCAAAATGTTCTGAAAAGTGTGCCGTTAACCTGGAGGACTTGTGGGTCTGCCCTAGGCTCTGTCTGCCCATGCCAATCGACGTGGTGTACACCTGGGTGAACGGCACTGACCTCGAACTGCTGAAGGAGCTACAGCAGGTCCGAGAGCACATGGAGGAAGAGCAGAAAGCCATGCGGTGAGTCACTTGAAGAAGGAGCCCGCGACTGACTGAGAGCACACGGGGTGTGTGTGTGTGTGTGTGTGTGTGTGTGTGTGTGTGTGTGTGCGCGCGCGCGCGCGCGCACGTGCATGTCAGAGATGGGCAGGGGGACCACTCCAAGCTGGGCAACCCTGTCTCGGCTGGAACATTTGCTAAGAGCCTCCCCGCTATTTCTTTATAAACATTACCGGAACACTCCAGTCGCAGGTCCTTCGCACCATATGCTGCAACGGCTTCTCTGTCCCCAGGTATAGGACGATGCTGTTGCAAAAAATGACCGGCAGCCCCATTCTCTGGCATTTAAGTGATTTTTATTGGTTATAATTGAAGTTCAGGGTTATTGGCAGCATTTCATCTCCATCTGCTCAGCAGCTGTAGATTTAGTTCATGGCATGAAGTCCCCGTGTCCCCTGCTGGGAGATGAGCACGTCACGCGATTTGTTTACATTGTCAGTGCCCTGAGCATTGTGACACTTCCCGTGGGCACATCAGTTCCAGTGAAGTCACCAAGAAAGTGACCGTTGCAAAGTCTGCCCTGTCCACAGTTGTCCACTAACTGATGTGTGTGTAACAGGCCAACTTTGCTCTTTACTAGGGAAATCCTCGGGAAGAACACAACCGAACCGACAAAGAAGAGGTGAGCTAGCATTTTGGTTTTGTTGGGTTTTTTTTTTTGTTTGTTTGTTTGTTTTTTGTTGTTTTGTTTTGTTTTGTCTCTGGAATGAAGCTCGAGGAGATAAGGTGTTGGGATTATCGCTCGTGGGCACGCGCTGTTTTATATTTAAATGGATGTGCATGTGCAGCCCCTCCCCTGCTATTTTGACACCCCATTAAGCGCACCTATTAGAGAGAATTTCCAGTGACTGGGCACTTGCTGGGTTTGTGTTCTGGTCGACCGAGTCCAGCCTGGTTTTGGCAAGACCAGAGTACTCATTTATCTGTCCCCATGCATTGTTCTCTGGGCCTCTTTAAACTAATTACACCCTGTGTTTTACTGACAAATTTATGCCTGTCATTTATTTGTACACTTATAATCCCTCCTTATCTGTGGAAGCTGTCAAGCTGTATATATTTAAGGACTTGGCAGGGGATTTAGCCCAGTGACAAGAACCAGACACATCTCTTTTGTTAAATTTACTGATTTCAATCACGCCTGGCTCTGACGAGTCTCTGACACTCACCTACGAGCAGAGCCAGCTTTCCTGCTTCTTTCCCACTTAGATTTTAAAGGCAGCTCTTTGTGGATATGGTCACCACGACCCCGATGATTCCTCCACAGTCCTGCCCGTTTGTTTTTATTTTTTGGAGTCAGGATCTCATATAGCCCAGGCTGGCCTTCATACTCACACTGTAGCTGAGAATAGCCTTGAACTCCTGACCCTCCTGCCTCCCTCTCAAGTGTTTGGATCACAGGAGTGTGCGGCTACAGTCAGCTCACGACCGTCAGTCAGAGTTCGTGGCCCAAGGCCTCCTGCTGTTTAATTCCTATGTCGATACATTAATTTCTTGCTTCACTTCTCAGGATGTTGGGCAGGCTTGTTATAAGTATACGTACTTATGTTGTGAGTGTATAATATATATTCCTACATTCTGTCCCTAAAGAACTATGAGGACATAAATGCTTGAGAGGGACAGATTTACGGTGATCAGAGTAACCCTGGGTCGTCATTTTTGAGGGGCGTTAATAGAGGCAGGGAGCTGACAGGGGCTGTTTTTTTGCATCGCCATTACTGGCTTAGGAGGTTGGAGAGTTTTATGCAGCACTGGACTAGATGTGGTTCCCACTTTGTGAACTTTCCAGCCATGTTGTGTATCCATTGCTCCTATAGTCATGTTTTTTGTTTTTTTGTTTTTTGTTTTTGTTTTTTCTGAGACAGGGTTTCTCTGTGTAGCCCTGACTGTCCTGGAACTCACTCTGTAGACCAGGCTGGCCTTGAACTCAGAAATCTGCCTGCCTCTGCCTCCTGAGTGCAGGGATTAGAGGCGTGCACCAGCTCTGTAATTTTTAAAGGCATGTAATTTTTAAAGGAGTGTCTTTAATGCAGATAGAAAAATCTCCTGCATGTTCACAATAGAACCATGTGACTTGTATCAGTGTAGTGTCCAATGTGGTTCATATTGTCCTAGTTGGGGTGGATACATTGTATCTAGTACTGTGTCACAGCTAGAATGTCTTTCCTAATATGCTAACAACAGCCTTCAACGGACAACAGCCTTCTCTGTCTCTCCATGATTTCACTATGTATTCCAAAGTGGCCTAGAATTTATAATTGGTCCTCTTGTCTTACCCTTCAAATAGGAGACATCACACCTGACTGGTAACTCTTATAATTAATAGAAGTTTGGAAACGGGCTCTAAAATGTGTCTTGTTCTTTGTATTCCGTACTTACTAACAAAACTTTTTTTTTTTTTTTACATTCTTGAGATTAGCGAATTTAGTAAGGTATAATTTTATATAGGCCCTGGGGTTTTAGAACCCGCCTCACTCCGTAGTGGGCACGAGCTGTTCCTGGCATCAGGTGTCGTTTGTCTCCGCAGTGAGAAGCAGCTGGAGTGCCTGCTGACACACTGCATTAAGGTGCCCATGCTCGTTCTGGACCCGCCGCTGCCCACCAACTGCACCCTGAAGGACCTGCCGTCCCTTTATCCGTCTTTTCACGCTGCCAGTGACATGTTCAATGTCGCAAAGCCGAAAAACCCTTCCACTAATGTCTCAGTTGTCGTTTTTGACACTGCTAAGGATGGTAAGATTATCGTTTTTTCCTATTTCTTTAAAGAAGTATGTATTTATTACCTTGTGTGTATGAACGGTTTGTCTTCGGGTATGTGTGAGCATCTCACGCCCTGGAAGGCAGATGAGGGTGTGAACTGGAGCTGTAGAGAGTTGTAATCTGCCAGGTGGGTCTTAGAAACTGAACCAGGTTCAGGCAGGTCTCTCGACTGCTGAGCCGTCTCTCTGTATATTTTGTTGTTGGGGCAATGGCCCCTCTATTAAGTAGCCCTGGCTGTCCTGGAATTCACTATGTAAACCAGGCTGACCTTGAACTCCAAGAGATCCCCCCTGCCTCTGCCTCCTGAGGGCTGAGATTAAAGGTGTGTCCCACCATGCCCACTGGGTATATTTTAAAACCATGATATCTATCATTGGTGTTCAGAGTAATACAATTCTGAATGAAACAAATGATTCTGTAAGAACTAAAAATGTCCAGAGAAAAACCAAAGACCCTTAATCGGTTTGTGTTGTAAGCTGTCCGACATCTCAGGAAAGGACCGCCCAGCATTTCCTTCATGCAAACACGTAGGACCATGTGAGATATCTCATATCCGATGAGAACCTTCGATCTGGTATTCCAAAAGTACTTCCTCCTGGCTCCAAGTCTTTCTGGAGACTTAAAAAAAAAAAAGCCATATAATATACTAGAACACATGCGTTATTCAGTACATACCAGGCCAGTCACACAATATTCAGAAATGCCTTCATGAGTAGAACAGTCACATAATACAGACCCCAGAGTCCAGCTCTTCCCGGTGGGAAGTTAAGAAGACATTACCTAAGTGCGGTTGGGAAGACAGTCCTCCCTAGAGCCCACCTCTCCTGGGCCCTATTCTTGGCATTACTGCCTCAGAACCATGAGGCATCTCTATCTACACAGCAGCTGTGGAGTGAGTTCATGGCATGAAACTCCTGTGTCCCTATGCTGAGAGATGAGCTGTGAGGCCACACGTGCGCCCCAGCCCCGGTCTCTCTTCGCTCTCCGTCTTCTGTGCATTGGACATCTCTACCTGGAGATGCGGTGGATTTTGCTTGGGTACCATGAAAGCTCGAGAGCTCTTTCCACCATACAGAGAATCATTCTGTCCACGTCATACCTGCCAGCCCCACCTTTTGTCTTTGCTTCTTCCCTCATAAACTAATGACTAACCTCATCCTGCCGGTGGCTTTTGTTTTGCGAACAGTTCTTAGGTTCCTCCCCTGTTCGTTTCCTTCGTAGACTCCTGTAATAGACGCTGAGCTGTTCAGTGCACAAACTTGCAAATCTGAAGATCCTGATCTCACTGATTCACTCTCCCTTAGACAGTACTTTGGTAGTATTGTATTTGCTTTTCATATGGCTTTAAACTCCTTCCTGTTCCCGGTTTGGCAGATCCTGCTTGGCTGTGCTCTCAATTCTCTGTAGCGAGAACTTTGGTTTCTTTTAAAATGCAGAGATATTTATTAAAGAAGACGTTTTCGTTTTAATCCCAGGTGTGGGATGTGGGGTTGCTTCAGATTGTCACAGCAACTGACTGTGATTTACCTCGTGCTCTATCAGGGGTGTGATTTTTGCCTGCTGCAGATAGTTCCTGTGATTGTGTGACATTTGGAATTCTGGGGACTCTTCAGGGGGTGCATAAATGCTAGGGCCCCGAGAGGTGAGAGAGGGGAAGGGAGGTTGCTGTCCGTTGCTGTTTGATAGTAGTCATGCTCAAACTGAAAGAATAGATTCCGGAATCTTTCTCTCCTACCTAGTATCTAAAGGGTGAAGGGTGAAGGATGAAAGAAAGAAAGAAAGAAAGAAGAGCCCACAAAGTAGCAAAAGAACAGCTACAATCAACAAATGAGTCATTTATATACTTTGTAGACAATAATGCCACAGAGAAAAACTTCACACAGTGGTCAGGAAGGGGGACAGAGATCCTAAACTGAGTGTCCGGACGGCTTCCTGAAGAAGGGGAGGGGGCCAGCAGCAGGACTGACTGACTGGAGATTTATCCCAGAGGTAGAAGAGCTATTGGAAAGGCTATTCCCACAGCAGGCTGCTGTGTCTGAGGAGCAGGAGGCCATTGTGAGTTAGAGAAGATGAACGGGAGGAAGCAGGCAGAAGATGGGGCTGGAGAATTGGGGCTGGGGGAGGGTGTGGTAGCCGCATGGAAGCCACAGCCTTTAACCCATAGCGAGATGGCGGATCACTGGAGCGATTGTACCGGGTTCCGTACAAACCAGTTTTGCTGTGTGTAGTGAGTATAAACTGAGAAAGGACAAAAAGTGTCACAATGCAGGTCAGGGTGAGTGTGCCCCAGACAGGAGTGTGTCGGAAGTGAGGAGTGTTTGCTTCCGGCCCATTTTGAAGGCCAGACCACCCAGGTTTCTTGGTCTATACTTCTTGTGGTGCTCCTTTATAGACTGTACCTTTGTAAAGGCTACATTTTGCTACATTTGATGCATTGCTGTTAGCAGCCACAAATGTGGAGAGCTGTTAGTCTGTTGTCAAGGATAAGAAATCCCACTGGACTGTTGGGGTACACGCCTTTAGTCCCAGCACTTGGAGAGGCAGAGGCAGGTGAATCTCTGTGAGTTTGAGGCCAGCCTCGAACTCTGGTCTACAGAGGGAGTTCCACGACAGCCAGGGCTACACTGAGAAAACCTGTCTTAAACAAACAAACAAAACGCTGTCAGCTTTGTCTGTCCATTTCACCGACACTTCCCTTTTCTTTTCAAAACTTTGGTGTGGGGTTCCTGGAGACAAGAACCACAGCAAAGCTCTCTTCCCAGGCAATTTTCCAGGTTGGCTATGGCTGTGTGGTTCATATCCTTCAGTCAGAATGGGTCAGAGCATGCTCCTCCCTGCTGAGTATTCAGCCTGTGTGTCTCTTAGAAACACAAAGGTGGTGTGAGGCCATTGTGAGGACTTTGATGATACTTTACATGAACGTATGTTACCCATACCAGACCTGTTAACCAGGGTATTATCGCCCTCTATATCTGTGGAGACAGAGTCACCTGATAAATGTATTTGAAAGTTAGGGTCACTCCTAACGGCCAGTGTTGCTGCTTTTAGGGGTGGGGTTGTTGTTGGTGAGGTGGTGGTCTTAGGAGATCAGATACTGCTGTAAAGCCCTGGCTTGTCTAGCCTTCATTATGTACAAGCTGGTATTGAACTCGTGACAGTCCCCTTGTATCAACTTTGCGGGTGTTGGTTACAAGAGTGAACACCACGCCCGGCTGTTTTGACACTTCTTCACTTCAGTATTCCCAGGGCCTTGCGCACGCTAAGCAGATGCCCCCTGCTTAGCTCCAGCCCCCGCCCAGCTCTGTTTTTCTGGTATCCTTGAAGCTCTTGTCCAGGGCTGCTATCCATCTCCCTGCAATTGGTAGGGCCTGCCTCATTCGTCCCTTGATCCAAATCGGAGCCGCCACCCGGAGATCCCTCTGTCTTCCTCTGTCCTGGATGTCAGCAGCATCTTTGCTGGGTCCCACCTGTACTTTTCCCCATACTTGCAATCAGAACCAGCCCCAGCCCTGCTCCACATCACCTGATGAATCTAGGACTTTTCACTGTGGGAAATGTGGGCGGTGCGGCAGATGCTTGCTCTCCTATAAATACCTCTGCCCCTTCAAGCCCCGTCTCTAGTGCCGTGCCCAGAGGTCATGCCCAGATGCTTCGCTCGTCTCGTCCACGTTTGCTCTTAGATCTGTGAGTTTTCATTGATCCCTGATTTCTTCTTTGCAATCCAGCCTGCTTGTGTATTCCCACAGAGCACTCTGTGGTTCTATGGCCTGCATACCTCTCTCGGCAATACAGAGTTTAATGATGGATTATACCCTGCTTGCTATTGTTGAATGTGATGATGTTTACCTTCCTAACTACTTTCTTGAACCCCATGTATTATACTATTTCCCTGGCTCCCAAGATGCTCTCTGCCAGAGAGACTGATGAGGATCTGTTAAACATGTGCTTGCTTCTTGTATTGTTTGTTGTAGCTGAAGACGCCCATGATGGACTCTTTAAGGGAAGCAGCAAGCAGACAGTGTGGAGAGCCTACTTGGTATGTCATTTGAACTCTAGTTGTTCTTTTGCATTGGACAAGAATAAAAGTATGCGTAACCAAGACCTCGGGTCTTCCTGTGTAGTCCCAGCTGGCCTTGAACTTGCAATCTTCCTGCCTCCACCTTGGGAATGCTGGGATTGCAGTCCTGTGCCACCATGTTTTGCTTCTTAAAGACCTTTTCTCTGCAGCTAGCTTGCTGGTGCCCATGAGCGTCCAGCCGTGGTGATGGTTTTAGTCTGAAGCTCAGAGAACCACAGTGGAAGCACACCAGCGTCTCCGCTGTAAGTTCCCCTCAGCTTCGAGATACGGGAGGTAAGTCGAGTCTTTTCTTTTTGTTCTAGACGACAGACAGAGAAGTCCCAGGCTTGGTGCTGATTCAAGACTTGGCGTTCCTGAGTGGATTCCCGCCGACATTCAAGGAGACAAGTCAGCTGAAGACAAAACTGCCAGAAAATCTTTCTTCCAAAATAAAACTGGTAAGAGCAGAAGAGGGGCCACCAGCATGGCGGCTCTCATGTCACGCGTGACCCTCCTGTCACGACCCACTTTGCATTTTATTCAAAGTTCAGCCAGCAGTTATAAAAGGCAAAGAGTAACAGTTTGCTGTCAGGAAGGTAGATCTGCGCAGATGGTCCTCACTGCTGGCTTTGTTTCTTGAGACTAGGTCACAGCCAAGTTGGTAATGAGCTTGCAGCAATCCTCCTGCCTCAGCATCTCGAGTGCTGGTATTCCAGATTTGCACCTTCAACCTAAGCTCTGGAATTACTATTTTTATAATTCATCACTCACTTTTTTTCTTACTCTTTCTCTCTGTGTGTCCGTGTGTGTCCGTGTCCGTATCCGTGTCCATGTGTTTGTGTGTGTGTGTGTGTGTTTTGAGGAAAGACATGAAAGCTGTTAGAACTCTAATCTGTATCTATGAAAGCTTTCGTTCATAAAGGGGGTTCTAGCTCAGATATTCATAATGTTTGATAATATGAAGTTGTGGTGGTTAACACCAAATCCAGCCATCGATGTATTTAAGATATAAGTATATTTCTTACCCATCGGCCCTGACCATTCTTTTTCTGAGGACTGACTCTGGTTGGCTGGTGACTGGCCTTTTCCTGACTATTTCTTGTTCCCTGAACCATCTGCCTGGTAGGTTCAGGACGGCTGGCCTTATGGCTGGCTCGCTGTCGTAGCACGTTCCAGGGGGTGAGCAGGGGCGTCTTTTCCCTCAGAGGAGCAAGCATGCGGTCCGTCGTGCCTCTGGAAGGGTTGAGCTCTGGCTCCCTCGTGTGTTCACTGTTTGGTAAAATTGTGAGGGGCTGGGAGTAGCTGGGGGTAGCGGGAAGGACGCAGGGGGTTCCTCCCCTGTTTTTGTGTTAATCATTCCACCCCTTTAATTTTTTAAAAGATTTTATTTATTACATATATATGAGTACATTGTAGCTGTCTTCAGACACACCAGAAGAGGGCAGCAGATCCCATGACAGATGCTTGTGAGCCACCCTGTGGTTGCTGGGAATTGGATTCAGGACCTCTGGGAGAGCAGTCAGTGCTCTTAACCGCTGAGCCATCTCTCCAGCCCCTCCCTTTAATTTTTAACGCCTTCACTGGCTTTTACGGGTTAAGATGCTTTGTGTCACATGTGTGAGAAACCCATGGTGTGAATGACATCATTTCTCTCGTTTCCTGTGTCCCCATAGCTAGCTAGCTTTGTTCCTTAGTTTGTTCCTCCTCCTCCTCCTCCTCCTCCTCCTCTTCTTCTTCCTCCCCCTCCCCCTCCTCCTCCTCCTCTTCATCTCCGTTTTTTTTTTGTTTGGGGCAGGTCTCACTCTGTAATCCCGGCTGGCCTGCAACTTGCTGTGTAGACTAGGCCGTCCTCAAATTTGTAACCCTCCTGTCTCTGCTCCTCATCGGTGCTAAGGGACGAGCCACCGTGCCCAGCTGTGCCCTGTGGCCTTTCTTCGTCTGACACCGAAACTATTCTAGAAGCGCCGTCAGTCAGTCAGCCTGCAGTACTCGCACGGACCGGAATAGCAGGGAGCTGTGTTTGGGTTGTATTTGCGGTTAAATCTTCAGTTACCCTAAAATAGATGCCACATTTCCTCCTTCCCCCGAGGTACTTGCAGGACTGATTTGAGCAGTTGAAACCGTAGATAGATTAGCTGCTCGGCTTCTTGGCTTCTTCGTTGCTAGTCTCAGAATGACAAGTGACATTGGCCCTTTCCGTTGCTGGCCCATTTCCCTTACACGGGAAGAATGACTTTGCCGATTCTATTTCTGTGAGCCCACATTAATCAAAAACTTAAAGGCCATTAGGAATGTATTACGTCCCTCCCCCTTAAACTCGTGTGGTTACCTCCCATCCTGCCGTGCTGCCCCGCTCGTATGCCAACATTTGGCATGCCTGATGGTGACCGGTGAGGATGACAGATCCGAACAGTGGCGGGCTCGGCAAGCTGCTGGTGGGTGGCCTGCTGCGTGGCGTGTGCAGCTGGGTGTGAGGTGTGGCGGTGGCTTGAGTTGCCAGAGAAATTGAGAACCAGGCAGCATTTGAGCTCAGTTTTTCAAATCTGCGTATGTTAAAGTGCAGGTAACACTTGCTCCCAAGAATGTGTGTGTATATGTGTGCGGGGGTGTGCAGGCAGAGGCCAGAGGTTGGTGTCAGGTGTCCTCTTTAGTTACTCTTTCCCTGATGAGCCAGAGTCTCTCATTGAGTGTTTGGCCTGACCCGTGAGCTCTAGGGAATATGTCCCCCTTCCCCCAACCAAGCGCTGGGTTTACGGGCATGCCCAGCATGTACGTGGGTTCTCGGGATCAGAACTCAGGTCCTTAGAATTTCATGCAGCCGTTTTCCAGCCCCTGGCTCTTCCATTCTTCCTGTGGGTTTGGCCTTCTGGTTCCGTTATATACCTTTTTTTTTTTTTTTTTTTTAAGTTTTTTGAGACAGGTTTCTCTGTGTAGCCCTGGCTGTCCTGGAACTCACTCTGTAGACCAGGCTGGCCTCGAACTCAGAAATCCACCTGCCTCTGCCTCCCAAGGGCTGGGATTAAAGGCGTGCGCCACCACCGCCCAGCCGTTATGCACCTTCTGAGAATGGGGGTTTCTGTCATAGGTTCCCAGTCTGTCTAGATGGTTTTTATCAGATACTTCCTGCATGCCAGGGAGTATGTGAGGGAGAACAGAGGGAGAGAATCAAAACATTCACCTGGGACATGAAAACTTCCAATATAGCAGTAAACAGTGCCCAAGAACGCCTGGGCTTTAGTCACATTGGGAGTTAGGACGGGCTTTGCAGCTTAGCTGGGCCCTCAACCGAGCCACTGTTCTTGGGTTGAGAAGGGCGTGCTCTGAGAACAGCCCAGCTAAGGGCTGGGACTGGGAAGTAGGAAGTGTGTCTGGGGAGTTCCTAGAGGCTGACAGACAGACCCAGGTTCCCTTAGGAGTGGGGCTGGGGAGAGAGACAAGGAAAGGTTGCTGGACCTTATCCTGGAGGCAGAGAGGGCTCAGGCAGGAAGAAGACCTTCTGGGGGTGTTTCCAAGGCCCCGAGTAGGGAAGGACACTGTGGTAGCACTGGAACCAGTTCAGTCCTGCACGCTCTTCCTATTCAGGGCCTCTGGCCAAGGACGGCCAGTGGTGGGAATAGTTCCGGAAACCTCCAAAAGATGCTCCATCTCTTGGCAGAGCTGTTGGCGAGAAGGCAGACTCAGAGGAGGACGTATACAGGGCAGAGGGGAGTGACACGGCGCCCGCCGCACTGAACTGCAGTGGGAGAGACAAGTTCGGTTTATTGTGGCAGGCAAGGCACAGGGCCATGCATGAGAGACGTCCATGTGACACTGAGGGCCAGGGCCTAAACAGCTTTGTCACAGTCATGCCCCCCCCCCCCGTGCTCTTCCGGGAGGACTTGGCTGAGGTCTGTGGTCCAGGCGTGTCCAGCAGAGACCACAGGCTGCATCTTAGAACATTGTTCTGTTCACCCCTGTTCCTCCATACATGGGGCCGAGTACTTGTTCTGAAGGACACTCACAGGATGCAGGCCTTGGACCAGGGGGAAGGCATGTCCGTCCTGTGGCGATCCCCTCCCAGTGAGTTGATATAGGCAAACACCTTCGCTGTTGTGTGTCCTGTGAAAGGAAAGTATGCTTTTGTAGCTCTGAGGGGAGGATGGAGACTAGAGAGTCTGCATTGCTAAGATAATGGATCAGAGGGGGCTAGAGAGATGGCTCAGCGGTTAAGAGCACTGACTGCTTTTCCAAAGGTCCTGAGTTCAAATCCCAGCAACCACATGGTGGCTCACAACCATCCGTAATGAGATCTGACACCCTCTTCTAGAGTGTCTGAGGACAGCTACAGTGTACTCACATAAATAAATAAATCTTAAAAGAAAAAAAGAAAGGATCAGGATCAGAATTCCTACAAGCCTTGTGACTACTCTCATCCTATACAATAAACAATACCCCTCCCCTGTCAGGTTTTTAGTTCTGAGAAACCTGGAGGTGAGTCATCTTATCCCATGACCTATAGATTTAGCAGTAGAATATTTAGATGTGACAAATACAAAATTGCTCTCTTGATAGTTTACTTATCATCTTTATATTTTCATATCACCTCAAATCCTTCTGTGGTTTTTAGACGCTTTTCATGGTGGGGCTTTACCATCGACTTTTGGTTTGGTTGTGTTCTATTCCTTACCGTGTGAGGAGCATTCAGGGAAATGATCCCAGAGCTCATAAGGAAATGCTCACAGTAAGAGTAATTCAGCGATGGAGGTTGTATGTGGGTATGCACAAGTGGGGGTACATGCCCTGACCTCGAGTATTTAAATCATGTTTGGAAGCACAGGACATACACGAAAGGTATTTGGAGTGTGTGCATAACTGAACAGACTGCCACAGAGTGGGCCTCTTATGATTTGGACAAAAATGTATCCCAGACTCTCCTGTCTCAGTCAGGGATTGTGACAGAGTCTCACACACACACACACACACACACACACACACACACACACACTCACTCACACACACAAACAGTGTGCACGTGGAAATAGGGAAGGTCTGTGTGGTTTAGAGACTTGGGGGGGTTGTCACACTAAATGTTCATTCACTGGAGGCTTCGTAAGCCTCCAGGTAGGAAGGGTAGGTACTGTTGCCTAGTGGCTCACCTGTGTTCAGCTTCCACAGAATTCTCTCCCGGACCTGTTTAAGGTCACCAAAAGTTGTGCTGCCTGTTAAACACCTCTAATCTGAAGATCCAAAATATGAGATGCTCCGAAGTCCAAACATTCTGAGTGCCAGCATGATGCCCCAAGTGCAAGATGAGATATATAAAATGCCCCAAGTGAAAAATGAGATATGTAAAATGCCCCAAGTGCAAAATGAGATAAGGAAACTTTTTATTATTTACAGTGTGTGTGTGTGTGTGTGTGTGTGTGTACATACATGTAAATGCTACAGTGGGCTTGTGTAGAAGTCACAGGACAACTTTCAGGAGTCAGTTCTGTCCACCACGTGGATCCCAGGAATCAAACCTGTGGTGTCACGCGGTGCTTGGTGGCAAGCGCCACGATCCACTGAGACACCTTGCCAGCCCAGGAAATTCATTTTCAAAAAAAAAAAAAAATTCCTTTGGTATATATGTAGTTTGACCCTTTATCAAAGATGAAAACAAATTTTGTACTATTGAGATGGTGATAAGTAATTACATTCTGGCCGTTGTTGATACTACAGAATCATCTTCAGGGGTTTTCCTTTTTTTTCCTTTCTTTTTTTTTCTTTCTTTTTCTCTCCCTGACACAGGGTTTCTGTAGCTGTCCTGGAATTACTCTATAGACTGGCGGCATCTGCCTCGTGCTGGGATTAAAGGCGTGTGCAACCATTGGCCAACCTTTGGTGTTTTTCAGTTGAGATTTTCTTTTTTTGTCATAAGTGCTAAGAATTCTTTCTGGAAATAGTACAAATGGGATATTTCAGACATTTCTGAATGTACCTCGCTAGGGTGGATGCCAGCACAGCATACCAGAGGCCCCAGGTTAAGTCCCTAGCACTGCCCCAGAACAGATGGTAGCACACAAGAGAGGCTAGCAGTCCCAGCTCTGCAGAACTGGTGGCCAGACAATCCGGAGTTCCAGCTAAGAACTCCATTCTTCATCAGAACCCACAGCCACTCAGTCTGACCAGAAAGCAACATGGCATTTGCTGCTGCTGCTGCTGCTGCTGCTGCTGATGATGATGATGATAATAATAATAAATAATACAGGATCAAGTTGCAACTCAGATTACTTTCCAGCAACAGATGCTTTTTTAGTACAAGTAAAAATAAAAAAAGTCACAGGATTGGGCTGCCACCTAGTGGACAGCAGAGGCTACTTCACCCCTACCTCTTAGGCAGAAAATCTCATGCTTTGAAATCCTTTTTTAAAAAGTTCCTTACTTTTTATCTCTCCTTCGTCTGTTGTGTGGTTACTATGAGAGACCTCTTTCTGATTTTTTTTTTAAAGATTTATTCATTTATTTTCTGTATATGAATACACTGTAGTTGTCTTCAGACACTTCAGAAGAGAGTATCAGATCCCATTACAGATGGTTGTGAGCCACCATGTGGTTGCTGGGAATTGAACTCAGGACCTTTGGCAGAGCAGTCAGTGCTCTTAACCGCTGAGCCATCTCTCCAGCCCCCTCTTTCTGATTTTTTGATGATGTCGTTAGAAGTCAGTCCTAGGCAGTTGCTAGTGTGGGCTGTCAAGATGGTTCTTGCAGGGTAAAGGGGCTTTGGGGTTTGTAGTGGAAGCCAAGAAAACTTACTTCAGAGATAGAAGTGTACAGATGAAACAAGTGAGTTCACTTCCCAGCAACCACACGGGGGCTCACAACCATCTGTAATGGGATCCGATGCCCTCTGCTGGGGTGTCTGAGGAGTGACAGAGTACTTACATAAAATAAATTTTTAAAAAGATTATAAAATTAGATGTCATTTTAAAATAATGCCGTGAATTTGGGGCTCTTTTATTAAGATTCTCCAGTTGTCTTAAGACTCTCTGAAGCATTTTTTTTTTCTTTATAAATGAATGGTACTGGAACAGAGACTCACTCATACACTAGAGTCAAGCACTGTACCTCAACTGCATCCTGACATGAGTTTTTTCCTTACATTATTAATATAGCAGCAGCAACAGCAAACCTTTATACTTACTGGTTAACAGTAAAAAGAAAAAGAAAAAGAAAAGATTGTATGTTGTTTCGCTTGTCTCAAAAATGGAAATTTGTAGCCTTCCAGGGACAGTTAATTTCTCTGTGGTAGTTTGGAACTCCGTAGGAGCTGTGTAGTGCACAGTTCACACAGGACTCGCTGAACCCCTGGCTCCTGTTTTGCATTCCGGATGATTTTCCTGCCGTGACACTGGCTGGTGATCCCCGTACTGCTTCCTGTGGTGAGCAGAGCTGAGAAGAGAATGCCACTTTGATTGAATTCAGAAAGGCCAGGTTCTGATTTGTGGGGCTCAGGCCGGCAGGTGACAGGGCCCGCAGGTCCTGAATGACTCCAGCCAGCCTACCAACTGCCTGCCTCTGTGGTATCTCCGAGGGTCTCCAGCCTTCCACTTGTAGTACAGAGGCCGTCCCCCATCCCTGCCTCTTCACAGGCCAGCTCTGCCACGGCAGCACAAGCCTGGATGGCTGACCCGTTAGGGCTCAGCGCAGTGCATATCTGAATTCACACTTTAAACCCTGGCACAATAATTGCCCAAGGCAGTGTCTGCTGCCCATTATGTGCCCAGTCAGTGGTAGAAATTGTAGCGAAAATGCTATAATTACCAAGTTAAAGTGTAACACAGGCTTGTAATCTGCCTCAGAAGGCTGGGGTAGGAGGATTGCAAATTCAGGGCCTCTCAAGGCACCTCAGCGAGATCCTGTCTCAAAATAAAATAAAGGGGGTGGGGGGATAGGGTATAATTTGGTGGCATTTCTATGAGGCTTCAAAATTACTTCCAAGGTAAAAACAATTTTGATAGGAGGCATTAGGATGCAGATATTTTCCCATTGAAGTTTAAAATTAAATTATCATATAGTACAGTACTGTTTATTTATTCTAGAAGTTGGTTTGCCTCACTCTAGGGGGAGCTTAGAGGTGTTGTGGGAACCAGTGAACTGGAAGGGAGGGGCACGGAACCCTGCAGGGAGAGTCGGGAAGGCGCCTAGGCAGACGACTTCCCATCCCCCAACACAGGAAATGACAACCGTGATGGCTGACTTCTTGAGACCGTGATGTGTGCCAGGACAGTCACGGTAAAGGAACACAGTCAGAAGACCCGTGTGCACACTGTTGGTGCTTAAGAGTTGACGGCGTATGCCTGGGCGAAGGCAGGTGGATCTCTGTGAGTTCTAGGGTTCAAGACCAGCCTGTGCTACAGAGCAAATTCCAGGGCAGCCAGGGCTGAACAGAGAGAGACCTTGTCTAAAAAAAAAAAAAAAAAAAAACCTAAAGGAAACAAAACAATGGGGACAACAAACAGTTGATGGCATGCATGACGAAAAGAGGGAAGGACACACGTGAAATTCTACCGCTGTTCTGGCTTGGGGGCTGCTAGGAACTCAGGGAACTGCTCAATAGCAAACACAGAGCCCAGAATGATCCTGTGTGATCAGTTGTTTATTTCTGTCTTATAGATTAAGAAAGATAGAGGAGCCAGTGCGGCAGGAGGATTTTCTATCTTCAGTGGGGTGGTTTTTCCTTAGTGTCTGGCTGAAAAAGCTCTTTGCCTAGGAAATCTTGATCCAGAGTCTACATCTCACACGGATGGAGGTGGTGTGGACGCTCAGAGGGTGCAGAAGCCTGTGTGTAAACTCCCTGCTGTTTATGTTGGTCCCTCTTAGGCTTGTGATTGCTCCAAAGCTTTGCTCACAAAAGGTATTTTCCTCTGGAAGTGCTTCAGATAGTCAGGCCCACGGTGTTCCAGGAGTGCACAGATACCCATGTATAGTAGAGTCACCGAATCCAGCAGTTACAGTGTAGGATTTCCCCAGTGTGACCATGCTGGTAATATTCTCGAACAAAGCCAGACACTGTTAGCTATTAGTTAATTAATTAAACCTTTGGACAGAGTCTCTCCACATAGCCCTGGCTGTCCTGGAACTCACTATGTAGACCAAGCTGGCCTTGAACTCAGAGTTCTCCCTGATTCTGCCTTCGGAGTTTTAAACAAAGTGCAATGAAAAGCATTTAAGCCAGCTCTGAAGAATTAGACGGGTTTCAGAAAAAGCAGCACTCTCTCAGGAGATCTGGCATCTCCTGTGGGCGCTGCGGCGTGGCTACAGATGTCAAAGGATGCCCGAGGGGTCCCTCACACTGGCCCCCACTCCTTCCTCCACCCCGCCCCATCTGGGTAACACCTGGGGCCCGTGATACTGTCTTTATGTGTCAAGATTAAAAGTTTAAAAGCTGGGCACGGTGACTCACACCTGAATAATCTCAGCACTTGGGAGGCCGAGGCAGAAGGATTGCCAGGAGTTTAAGGTCAGCCTAGACCTCGAAATTCTGTTTCAAAAGTAAATAAATCAACAAGTGAATAAATACATCCGCGTAGATCTGTGTTTATTCGCTGAGGTGTGTGTGTGCCATGTGTCTCTCTGTCCTCTCTCAGTTACAGTTGTATTCGGAGGCCAGCGTCGCTCTTCTGAAATTGAATAACCCCAAGGGTTTCCAAGAGCTGAACAAGCAGACCAAGAAGAACATGACCATCAATGGGAAGGAACTGACCATCAGCCCCGCGTACCTACTGTGGGACCTGAGTGCCATCAGCCAGGTAAGGCGTATAGACTCCTGCAGAACTCAGAATGTCTGCCACTGCTGGAACCGCTCCGCTGGGAGAGGGTCAGCCGAAGAATCAGAATGCTAAAGTTCTACAAGTCGATTTATTATGCGGAAGAAGAGGGCTTAACTGAGAGCTTGCCCGATAAGAACTTCTCTAAACCTCCATTCTCTACCACTGGTTTGCTGCTTATTGAGAACAAGGCCAAAGAGATGGCTCAGCTGTGGAGAGCACTTGCTGCTCTTCCAGCGGATCCAAGTTTGCCTTCTGTACCTACCTCGGATGGCTTCTGACCTCCTGTGACTCTGCTTTCGAGGAATCTTACACTTTCTCTGGCCTCCCCGGGCGCCCACAGACACATGCGCTCACAGTCACTCACACACAAATGTAAAAAAAAATAAAGTAGAGCTCTGGTCAGGCTACATGTTACACGCCTTTAATCCCAGCACTCTAGAGGCAGAGGCAAGCAGATATCTGTTGAGTTGGAGACCAGCCTGGTCTACAGAGGGAATTCCAGGGCTACACGGAGAAAAATAAAAAAGGAAAAAAAGGAAGGAAGAAAGGGAGGGAGGGAGGAAGAAAAGAAAGAAAGGAAGGAAGGAAGGAAGAAAGGAAGAAAGAAAGAAGAAAGAAAACGAAAGAGAGAGAAATTAATTGCCAAGAGTCTTGCCTATAGCCCGATCCTATGGAAGCTTTCCCAGTTGAGGCTTCCCCTCTCAGATGACCAGCTTGGGTCAAGTTGACGTAAAACTTGGCCCCCGTAGAGCAGAGCAGGCGAAGCATCAGGAGGGGCTGGGATTTAGATGCCTCACGTCTTTATGTGTCCAATCTCTCATCTCCCAGTCCAAGCAGGATGAGGATGTGTCTGCCAGCCGCTTTGAAGACAATGAAGAACTGAGGTACTCACTGAGATCCATCGAGAGACATGCGCCGTGGGTGCGGAATATTTTCATTGTCACCAACGGGCAGATTCCATCCTGGCTGAACCTTGACAACCCTCGAGTGACCATAGTGACCCACCAGGTGGGCGACTTTGCACACACCTCGTGGGGGGGAGGCGGCGGTGGGGTGGGGGTGCGGTGGGGGGGGCGCTGGCTGCAGGCTCCTGTCCGTGCTTTCAGTGTGGAACAAGTGGTCTTGGGATCTCAGGTGGCCTTCCTGTTCTCCACTGCCGTGTCCGCCATCTTGAATTACCAGTCTCCTCTAATCAAAGCAGCTCACCTTTGCCTTCTCTGTATGTTTTCTGTTCAAAGGACATTTTCCAGAATCTGAGCCACTTGCCTACGTTCAGTTCCCCGGCTATTGAAAGTCACATCCATCGCATCGAAGGGCTGTCCCACAAGTTTATTTACCTAAACGACGATGTCATGTTTGGTAAGGATGTCTGGCCGGATGATTTTTACAGCCACTCCAAAGGTCAAAAGGTAAGAGATAGGTGGGCGCCTAGCAGGGGGATCACTGGCAAATGAGGAAGTCCGTGTAGACATTTCCGTCTTCAAGTATCAACAAGCAGGCGTTTATGACTTCCAAGTCAGCAGTTAGGCGGTAAGAGGGCTACGTCTAAAAACTGCTTTCCTACAGTCTCAGATAACCAGAATTAGTCTCCGATAACCAGAATTCCTTTTTCTCCCTCCTTGACCTTTTGTATTTTCTACTATAACAAAACCACTTTGCAACAAAATTGCCGCTAGAGTGCCAGCAAATAACAGTGCTTAAAGAAGTAGGAAGTGATTCGCACGGGGTGGCCTGTCTGGCTCCGGCTGAGTTGGAGATGGTGGGTGGAATGGGGGAGGAGCTTAAGGTTTAAATCCGAGGCGTCTGACCTCCTGTCTGAACTGAACTGGATTTGCTTGTTTTCTGTGGGACCAGCCCCAGGAATTCATACAAGCTACCGAGCCAGATTCTTCTATCTATTGCCAAGCTCTAGTTTCAGTTTAGATTTTAAAAGTAGATTCTGAATAAGCATCGTGTGCAAAGGACGGGTGAAGTTAAGAAGGAGAGTGTGTGTTTACCGTTAGTGGATTCATTTATAAAGTAGCCATGCACCACACAGCTGGTTCGGGGAGCTCTGAATGGTGTAGGAATTTGCCTAGACATGGCTTTAGCATCTCCTCACATCTCAACAGCTCCAAGCATCTAATGCACACAAGGGGTTACCAGTAAGTGTCACAGCTAAGGCGGGACTGTGACTGAGTCCCTTCTTCCTTTGGCATGTTTTGATACTCACATGTAAGTCTGGCATGGGTATTTCATGTCAAAGTAGATTATAAGAGCGTGTCATTAAAACTAATCCATGGCCGGTCCTTGTTCCTGAAGGGGAAAGAGTAGCCACAAGCCCTGTGAATGATGGGCATCAGCCGACCTAAGGCAGAGCCACCTATCAGCAGCAGCCTTTGGGAAATCAATTTTTCCTAAGGCTACTTTATAAGTGAATTTTAATTCAAGAGTAAAAAGTGTCAGAACTTATTGCAGTTTCTCTTCAATTTTGTCACAGGTTTATTTGACGTGGCCTGTGCCAAACTGTGCGGAAGGCTGCCCGGGCTCCTGGATTAAAGATGGCTACTGTGACAAGGCCTGTAATAACTCAGCCTGCGACTGGGACGGTGGTGACTGCTCTGGTGAGGATGTGCTTGGACCTGCTTGTCTTCTCATCCTTCATCCTAGGAGTACATGTTACTGACACTCTAGAATCTGTGTCGCCATTTTTTTTTGTAATGAAAAAAAATTTTTTTTTTATTCGTGAGAATATTGTAGCTGTCTTCAGACACACCAGAAGAAGGCATCGGATCTTATTACAGATGGTTGTGAGCCACCACGTGGTTGCTGGGAATTGAACTCGGGACCTCTGGAAGAGCAGTCAGTGCTCCTAACTGCTGAGCCACCTCTCCAGCCCCCAGGATAATCTTAATTTTGTGAACCCAAAGGTCGTCGTTCTCACCGGTTCTATGGGAGTCCTTTCAGTGGGAAACTGTACTAAGCTGTGAAATGGTCAGAGTTGCAGCAGAACTAGAGCTTATCTACTTAACACTTCCCCCTCCCCCCTTTGCCCACCTTCATCACTACCCCCACCCCACCCCTGGCTCCCCCATCCCCACAGACTGCCATGCACCCTTGGACTTGACCTTAGCACTTTTTAAAAATATGTTCACTTACCAGCTTTCAGTTCAAAAAGCACTAAACTCTAGAGCATTATTTATTACCCATTTGAATTTTGGGGGCCCTGAGAAAGAGAGTGTGCACAGGTATTATTATCCTGATGTTCTAGAAGAGCAAGTGGGCGTGTTAGTGTGTTGAATATTAGAGGAAACAAAATGTCCAAGCCGCGCTTCAGTGTCCCCTGTCAGGTGCACGTCTGTAAAATACAAGCACAGCACAGAGCAGACCTATAACTGCTAACACACGACAACACTAAGCCTGCGACCAACCGGACACCGGCTTTGCTCTCTTGTCTTAACCAGCACTGCCTGGATTCTACCAGCTGATACTTCTGGGGATTTCCTGAAGACACGGGTGGTCTTCTGTTGAAGAACGGGGAGAGACTTTGTAGCTGCAGTCCATGTATCTATCTATCAGTCTTGCAAACATAAGGAGCTGCCCTCTTTCACAGCTGTAAGCCCTCCAAAGACTCTTCCTTCCTCCTCCCTCTGCAGGTAATAGTGCAGGGAGTCGGTACGTTGCAGGAGGCGGGGGTACCGGTAATATTGGAGTCGGACAGCACTGGCAGTTTGGTGGAGGAATAAACACTGTCTCTTACTGTAACCAAGGCTGTGCAAACTCCTGGCTCGCCGATAAGTTCTGCGACCAAGCCTGCAACGTCTTGTCCTGCGGGTTTGATGCTGGCGACTGTGGACAAGGTATGTTTGTTGCAGTGGAAACATTAGGGACAAATAGCTAAACCCACCGATACCTCTCACTCTTTAAGTGACCCTCGATGGTTGTCATTCTTTAAAGTAATTCTTCTCAAATGGGCACAAAAAGTTTGGAGACTAGTCATTGAAGTTTATTGATAAAAGCCACATCTCATCTTTATACTGAGTCAGGGCTAACATTCCACGGGAATTGCTGTGATCACCTTCATGGGGACATGAGCCATAAACCCAAACCTTGTATTAGAATTCGTGAGCATTTTAAGATAAATTTAAAGTTACCCTTAGAAAATAAGAACTTGACCGCAGAGAACTCAGGCCAGGGAGTAAAAACGCCTAATTTAAAAGAAACCATGTTTGTGTTTTCTCCTCTAGATCATTTTCATGAATTGTATAAAGTAACACTTCTCCCAAACCAGACTCACTATGTTGTCCCCAAAGGTGAATACCTGTCTTATTTTAGCTTTGCAAACATAGCCCGAAGAGGAGTTGAAGGGACCTACAGCGACAACCCGATCATCCGTCACGCGTCCATTGCCAACAAGTGGAAAACCATACACCTCATAATGCACAGAGGAATGAACGCAACCACGATATATTTTAACCTCACACTCCAAAACTCAAATGATGAAGAGTTCAAGATCCAGTTAACAGTAGAGGTGGACACGAGGGAGGTGCCTAAACTCAATTCTACAACCCAGAAGGCCTATGAACATTCGGTTAGCCCGGTGACACCTCTTCCTCAGGCTGACGCCCCTTTTGAAGACGTTCCCAAAGAGAAACGCTTTCCCAAGGTCAGGAGACTCGATGGGAATGCAACAGGGAAATTCCAAGAGGAGGTGAAAATTCCCTGGGTAAATGTTTCACTCCTTCCCAAAGAGGCCCAGGTGAGGCTGAGCAACTTGGATTTGCAGCTGGAACAAGGCGACATCACTCTGAAAGGATATAACTTGTCCAAGTCCGCCCTGCTGAGGTCTTTCCTGGGGAATTCACTAGATACTAAAGTAAAACCTCAAGCTAGGACCGATGAGACAAAGGACAACGTGGAGGTCCCACAGGAAAAACGCTCTCACCAAGGGCTGCTTGGCTTTGCTGCTGGACACAGATCAGAGAGACAGACAACCCCAGCAGAGACAGTGATCGCGGCTGGCCGGGACCGTGCTTTGAATTCACCTCTGATCTTGGAGACCAATGCAAGATTGGCCCAACCTGCGCTAGGCGTGACTGTATCCAGAGAGAACCTCTCACCACTGATCGTTCCCCCAGAAAGGCACGTGCCAAAGGAAGAGGAGAGAGACGGAGCACAGGGCAATGCTGATGGCCGTGTACCTGTAAATGAGTCGGTGCCTGGCAGAAGGTTGCACCAGCATGCACAGAGTTACCCAGGCTTTTTGCCCTGGGAGAAAAAAAAGTATTTCCAAGATCTTCTTGATGTAAGTTAGAGCTAGCCTGTTCTCTGTCATGCCCTAGAACATAAATAACTTTCTGGTGATAACATGATAGCGACTGCCATTTATCTAGCATTTTCCTGTGACCACAACTGAAGCAGGTGCTTTTTTCTTGAGTGATTTCATTGAATTTTCTCACCAGTAACCCTCATAATAAACATGCCACATGAGTAAGGATTTTAGCTAAGGGTGGAGTCTGGGCTGACATCTTATCTCTCCTTAGCCTGTAGAACTGATACCATCACTAGCCTTGCTGGTGAGAAAACCTGTGGTTCACATAAGGTCGTTACATTTCCAACATCAGTGCGACCAGCAGGCTCTCGTCCCTCCTGTCGTCCGTGGCCTTCACTCTGACATGGGGTCATTGTTCCTCCAGGTGCGGCCACAGTGCTAAACACTGGGGGACACAGACACAGTCACTCCTCGGGAAGTCGGAGAGGCCACGGGGAGGGGGATGATTGTGACCATAAGGTATCTCTGTTGAGCTTGGGCAAGGGGTCCCAAGAGAGGTGGCCTCGGCTTTGCCCGGGGCCTTGGGGAAGGCTTCCAGGAACCAGCCCCGGTGAGCTGACCACACACCAAGGACAGCTGTGCAGTCGAGGCTGGACAGTGCAGAGGATGCTGAAGCAGGGCCTGCACGCCTTGGTCCTCCCAGCCCCTTTGGGAGACCTTTTGCCTTGCACATTAGCCGCTCGCTAATTGAGTGGATCCTGGCACGTTCTTGCCTGTCTTCCTTTATACACTTCCATACCCTTCCTGAACATATAGATGTTTGGCTGTAGACAAGTGCAATTTTTAAAAAAGTATTTATTTAATGTATATTGAGTATACCATTGCTCTCTTAGACACACGAGGGGAGGGCGTTAGACGCCATGGCAGATGGTTGTGAGCCACCACATGGTTGCTAGGAATTGAACTCGGGACCTCTGGAAGAGCAGTCAGTGCTCCTAACCGCTGCGCCATCTCTCCAGCTAGCCAAGTGCAATTTTTAAGCAGTACGAAATCTGCCATAGAAAGAGAAGGTCTTGAATGGCCCTCCTTGAGATGGATGAGTGGCCGTCCTCCGGTCTTTGCTTGAGGTGCATGAGCAGCCAGCTCTGTGGTTCTGTGCTGCAGCGGAGACTCGGTGGAGATCCGCACGCTCCCTGGTGGCCTCTGATTCAGTACCTGTGAGGAAGGGGCCCTTGGTGGCCCCTGGGTTCTTCCTGACAGCTGGACATTTGCAGCATTTTACAACTGCCTCATCTCAGTACAACATATCTTATGCTTCAGTTTTTATTTCCATTGGTAGACTTGCTAGGTTTCATCTTGAAAACTTTGGGTCCTTAAAGATTTATTTATTTATTATATACATATGTGTGGGTGTATTATTATTATTATTATTATTATTATTATTATTATTTACACTGTAGCTGTCTTCAGACACCCCAGAAGAGGGCATCACATTTCATTACGGATGGTTGTGAGCCACCATGTGGTGGCTGGGATTTGAACTCAGGACCTTCAGAAGAGCAGTCAGTGCTCTTAACCGCTGAGCCATCTCTCCAGCCCCAAAACATCGGGTCCTAAAATGTGCCACCACCTTACACTCCCATCATGCACAGGAACACTCGCTGTCCCTTACGCTAACCAGCACTGACTCTTGTCATTACTTTACATTTTCTTCAGTTCGGGAAGCAGAAACTGCCTTCCATTAAAATATATGTTCAAGTTCTTTGCCAATTTTCTTGGACTGTTCAGTTCTACCTAAGTGGTTTTTTTCTTTATCATACAGTGAGGTCAATTTCTCTTAGTCGTATTCAGAACTCAAATACATGCTCTTTGTCACCAGCCAAAGTAGCTTGACATTTGAGGCACTATAAATTTTGTACGTAAATTTTTCTTTTTTTTTTAATATTTTATTTATTTATTACATGTAAGTACACTGTAGCTGTCTTCAGACACACCAGAAGAGGGCTTAAGATCTCACTACAGATGGTTGTGAGCCACCATGTGGTTGCTGGGATTTGAACTCAGGACCTTTGGAAGAGCAGTCAGTGCTCTTAACCACTGAGCCATCTCGCCAGCCCCAAATAATTTTTCTAAATGTTGTGCCAAATTGGCTTTGAAGTCATGCTTTTTTGCAACTAGTCTTTGATGCATACCTGGCCTGTCACATCACTGCTACTCTCAGGCCGGTGCTTAATAAGCTCCTTAAAGTGACCTGACACCGTGAACTTCCCTCATCCACGAGGACTAACAGGGACCAGTTGTTATCATGTTCTATGACACCGCGTGGTGGCGCCTTGATCGCTTTTTAATAGAATTCACTCTGGACCAGTCACAACGTTGAGTTACGGCATTCTCCTTTCAGGAGGAAGAGTCACTGAAGACCCAGCTGGCCTACTTCACTGACAGCAAACACACGGGGAGGCAACTCAAAGACACGTTCGCAGACTCCCTCCGATACGTCAACAAAATTCTCAACAGCAAGTTTGGATTCACGTCCAGGAAAGTCCCTGCACATATGCCCCACATGATTGACAGGATTGTCATGCAAGAACTGCAGGATATGTAAGTCTTCCCGTGTTGCCTGCCTGTGTGCTCTTTGTATATATGCCCTACCGAGCCTATAGCCTGCATATCTGATGAGTCAAAGGTGCCCTATCAATAAGACGCGAAGGCAGACGTCTGTTCTCATGTATGTACGCGGGGCCTCCAGAGCTCTCTCTGTTCTGTTTGGACAGGTTCCCTGAGGAATTTGACAAGACTTCCTTTCACAAGGTGCGCCACTCTGAGGACATGCAGTTCGCCTTCTCCTATTTTTATTACCTCATGAGCGCAGTTCAGCCCCTGAATATTTCTCAAGTCTTTGACGAAGTAGATACAGACCAATCCGGTGTCTTGTCTGATAGGGAAATCCGAACACTGGCCACGAGGATTCACGATCTACCTTTAAGCTTACAGGTAAAGTATTGTAGCCTTAAGGGGAAACAACATGTAATTCTGATAGTACCTCTTTTCCTACTACATTTCAAGTAAAGATGATTCTGAATATTTAGTGTATAGACTGGTGTCTCTTCCATTTATTAAAGACAGAATTAACATGATGCTTGCAATGTGTATTTTATGTTTTATATGTGTGTTTTATGGTGTGTGTGTGTGTGTGTGTGTGTGTGTGTGTGTGTGTCTTTGCATTGGGATTAGTCATCCATTATCTGAGGGGACAGTCAGTGGTAGATAACCTGCATATGATCCTTGTGACAAGTTCGTGCCGGGCCTGGAGGTGTGACTGACTGGAGTCCTTCCACGGATCTGTAGGAATACAAAACTCACGGTGGAGATACTGACATGAATTAGTTGCCCAGGGTCTAGCCTGTGACCCGGGGCCACCCTGTAGAAATGCATCTCTCTAGACTTGTGTTCTTTCAGTCGAGGGTGAAATATTGATTGTTGTATAGTTCCATTTTTCCTCTTTTGAAATGTTTCTATTTTATATTTAAGAATTCTATTGCTTTTGAGCCATTTAAAATACCCATTTTTCTAGACTTTCACATACTTTTTATTATGATTTTTTCCTTTTCCTTTTTGAAATTAAAATATCATTTCCCTGTTGCCTTTCCGCCCTCCAAGTCCTCTCGTGTTTCTCCCTCCTTGTTCTTTTTCAGATTCATTCCCTTTCCCCCATTAATTGCCATTAATATGTGTGTGTATATGTGTGTATATACATAAATACAACCTGCTCAATCTGTAGAATGTTACTTGTACACACATACTTTTCATTTTTAAGCCACAGTTTTCTTTATGGTGTATATAACAGATTTATATTTTGCTTTGTTAGGATTTGACAGGTTTGGAACACATGTTAATAAATTGCTCAAAAATGCTCCCTGCTAATATCACTCAACTAAACAACATCCCGCCAACTCAGGAAGCGTACTATGACCCCAATCTGGTAAGTTTCGTGTTCCTCCTTCTAAGGGGCTTCTCCTTCCTTCCTGTGAGCTCATCAAAGCCAGAGGCCAAGTAGCAGCACAGATGAAACACTTACAATCTGCTTTGGAATCCCTCCCCGCTCTGCAAATATGTAAGCTAATATTTAGATTGGTCACTCCGATTCCATAAACAGACTTCCTGGTGACCAGTGGTGGCAGCAAGGAACCCCAGAACCCTCCCAAGAAATGTCAGATGGGGCACGGCTGCCCTTCCTGGGTGTTATGGGGAGCAGCAGTGGCTTCCACTGCTGTTCCCCATAACACTGCAACATCACTTGTCCAACGTGATCAGAAGATTGTTAGCTGTCAGAGATGTCTCCATTTCTGAAATGTGTGCACCTCAGAATTGATGGGAGAGCACACAAAATCCAGTGTTTAACATGGTTTTATAAGTAGTGCATGTGATATATGGAAACATGCTTAGAGAAATCAGCTGATCAGGAGGGAAGTGGAATCATACATATGAGTTGAATTATCAAAAATCCTCAAATACAATCCATCTCCTACTTAAAGAGTCAGAGCACACACCCCTCAGAAGATATATTGGATCACAGCTTTTTAGAACTAGTATCTTCCTTTGTTTTTCGTATTTTGTTCAATGAATAACTCCCATGGTCAGAATAAAATTTTAAAGAATTTTATTCTGACCATGAGAGTTATTCAAAAAATATGAGAGTCTTTAAAAAAAAATGACTAGGGTAGAGAGGTGGCTCAGTAGACAAGAGGACCTTTGTTCTCCTAGAGGACCTGGATTCGGTTGCCAGCGCCTACATTGGTTTACAACAATCTGGAATGCCTGAGAACAGTCTGAGAGAAACATAGCTGGCTCACCGGATGATCTTAGTGAAAGGCTGTGTGCGTAATCTTAGACATTTTCTGCCTCTAGAGAGAATAAAGCCATTTTAAAACATAGAGTTATCTAACTAATTATTCCAGCTAAGGAACATTCGAAGAGTTTTAAAATAACAACTCCTTTTTCAAATTTCCCCAGATACCAATTCTATCAAAGCTTTCAAAGCTAATGGTGAAAGGCAGATACAGGTTACTGACTTGGGTTTTGTTTGTTACTTGTTTTTGTTTTGCTTTAACATCTGTTTTAAGCAAGACCTGGTAGTCCATGGCCTGGAACCCCACCCCATGAGACAAAAGCAGGAGAATCATAAGTCATTTAGTATCAGCCTGGGTCTTAGTTCCAAGCCAATGGAGACTCATAGGGAGATGCTGGCTAAGAAGACAATTATTATTGTTGTTGTTGTTGTTATTATTATTATTTAATTAGGCCAAAGATGAGTAATTGATTTTCATGTGTTTGTCAACACACCCTTTCTCCTCAAGATGGAAGGTAGGCACCCTGGATTGCCAGCACCATTGTCTCTTCACATATCTTTAGGTGTACTCCAAGAGTAGCTAAAACAGTGGCCCAGGGGGAAGGGTGCTGGGCTCCTGAGCCGTTTCCCCGTCAGTATGTCCTTAGCCCAGTAGACTCTCAGTGACCCCGTAAGCTCAGCACCCAGGACGCGTGCCTCCCCCCACCCCACCCCCACCCCACCCCCACCCCACCCCCGCCGTCTCGCTTGCCCCATGTCTGTCTGAGCCACTGCGTTCTCTCATAGCCTCCAGTCACCAAGAGTCTTGTCACCAACTGTAAGCCGGTAACTGACAAGATCCACAAAGCGTATAAAGACAAGAACAAATACAGGTAAGGAATGAATGCGTCTTCCTTCAGCTTAATAGTTACAAAGATCCAGTGAGTTTCTACCTCTACGGTGTTTTACTGTGTGTTCATTTAAAGGTTCCTCTAGTAATCTTAAAGGATGCATTTATTTCTGTCCGCGTTGACTCCAGTAAGCACTCAAGAATGCTTTTCCTATTGAGATGTGGTTTTCCACTTCCATGTATTTAATAAACTGTTGAAATACGTTTGGCAATTAGGTTTGAAATCATGGGAGAGGAAGAAATTGCTTTCAAGATGATACGTACCAATGTTTCTCATGTGGTCGGCCAGTTGGATGACATCAGAAAAAACCCCAGGTACGAATTACGAATTCTTTCTTTTTTTCTGATTGATTATATTAATTCTAAAAAGAAATATGACAGGGGAACAAGCAGAAGCAGAGAGAAGAGTATTTCAGTTTGGAGTAGGCAGAGAGGCTCCCTGGTAAAGGACATAGTACGTATTTCAGCTGGGTTTGAGAAGAGTCAGGAGCTGAGTTCAGTTGTCAGGTCCCCACAGAGGGTCTCGCCCAGACTGCTAAGAGGTGGGTGGCACCAGCTGAAGATCCAAGTGGACGGGGTGGTGTGGGGGGCTCGGACGCAGCTGGCACTCAGTATTTCTTGAAAGGTTCCTCCTAGGCAGTTGCCATGACAGCTAGACAGAGTCCCCGATGTATTCCTAGCTTGCAGGAGGGGTCACGTGAGCGGGTTCTCTAACTGCTCGGGCAGTCATTGGCTGTTTGATAGCCTGGGGCTTCTTAGCATTTTTTTTTATTTTTGATTCTGCTGTAACTTATTTTTGAGACAAATTCTCACTAGCCCAAGCTATCCTGGAACTCAACAGAGATCTGCCTCAGCCACAATGCTTGGCTAATTTTCTTTTTAACTCTTTCCTTCCTTTTTTTTGTTCTTTGTAAGGTGTGTGTGTGTGTGTGTGTGTGTGTGTGTGTGTGTGTGTGTGTGTGTATTTAGTTTGGTTTTGGTTTTTTTGAGACAGAGTCTCTCTGTGTAGCTCTGGCTCTCCTAGAACTCTCTCTGTAGGCCAGGCTAGCCTCAAACTCAAGGGATCTGCCTGCCTCCCCACCCCCATCCCCCACTCCCCTCTGTGCTGAAATTAAAGGCATGTGCCACCACACTATGAGTTCTTAAGTTGTTCCTACATTCTCTTTATTTTTTCAAGAATTGGTAGTTGGATCTGAAGGTTTTCTTAAATTGGTTTGTGTCTTAGGGTTTCTATTCCTGCACAAACATCATGACCAAGAAGCAAGTTGGGGAGAAAAGGGTTTATTGAGCTTACACTTCCATGCTGCTGTTCATCACTAAAGGAAGTCAGGACTGGACCTCAAGCAGGTCAGGAAGCAGGAACTGATACAGAGGCCATGGAGGGATGTTTCTAACTGGCTTGCTTCCCCTGGCTTGCTTAACCTGCTCTCTTATAGAACCCAAGAATACCAGCCCATAGATGGTACCACCCACAAGGGGCCCTCTCTGACTTGATCACTAATTGAGAAAATGCCCCACAGCTGGATCTCATGGAGGCACTTTCCCAACTGAAACTCCTTTTCCTATGATAACTCCAGCCTGTGTCAAGTTGACACACAAAACCAGCCAGTACAATTGACCTGTCAACTTGACACACCAACATATCACTATTAAGCCTCAATCCTTACTTTCTTATTTATCCCCAAGATCTAAATAATTTTAAAAGTCCCACAGTCTTTACATATTAAAATTCAATCCCTTTAAAATGTCCAATATCTTAAAATTCAAAGTCTTTTAAAAATTCCAAGTCTCTTTAACTGTGGGCTCCACTAAAATACTTTCTTCCTTCAAGAGGGAAACATATCAGGGCACAGTCACAATCAAAAGCAAAACTCAAACTCCAATGGTTCAATGTCTGGGATCCAACTGACGATCTTCTGGGCTCTTCCAAGGGCTTGGGTCACTTCTCCAGCTCTGCCCATTGTAGCACACACCTTGTCTTCTAGGCTCCAGCTGTCTGTACTCCACTGCTGCTGCTGTCCTTGGTGGTCATTGCATGGTACTGGCATCTCCAAAACACTGCTATCTTCCGCTGTAACTAGGTTTCACCAATAGCCTCTCATAGGCTCTCTTCATGGTGCCAAGCCTCAACTCTTTTGCATGACCCCTTCAGTCCTGGGCCATCAATTGCAACTGAGGCTGCACCTTCACCAATGGCCTTCTGCAGCCTCTCACAGTGCAGAGCCTCAGCTGCTCTTCATGACTCCTTCATGCCTTCAAAACCAGTACCATCTGGGTGACTCTTACACAAGTCCTGCTACAGCACGAGGTACAACCTTGGCTGTCTGGAACACACCCTCTGTGCTCTCAGAAAACACTTCCCAGAAGATTTCACCTCAGTGATGCTGGTTTCTTCTTAATCACCGCTAATTTCTTAGCTCCAGCTAACCAGCATCAATAGTTCTAGTAACACAAAGGTTCGCTTTAGTGGTTCTGGTATCTTGTTAATCACAGCTTTTTCTTCAGCCCCAGCTAACCAAAACCACAGAATCTTCATGGCCCTGATAAGAGTCTTTAATCTTCCCTCTGAAGTTTCACAAGCCAGGCCTCCATCTTCTGCATTGTTCTCAACATTATCTTCCAAGCTCCTACACAGCATCTCACAGAGGTCTCAACACTGAATGGACCATCTAGCCCAAAGTTCCAAAGTCCTTCCACAGTCCTCCCCAAAACATGGTCAGGTTGTCACAGGAATACCCCACTTCTGGTACCAATTAGTCTTAGGGTTTCTATTCCTGCACAAACATCATGACCAAGAAGCAAGTTGGGGAGGAAAGGGTTTATTGAGCTTACACTTCCACACAGCTGTTCATTACCAAAGGAAGTCAGAACTGGAACTCAAGCAGGTCAGGAAACAGCAGCTGATGCAGAGGCCATGGAGGGATGTTTCTTACTGGCTTGCTTCCCCTGGCTTGCTCAGCCTGCTCTCTTATAGAACCCAAGAATACCAGCCCACAGATGGTACCACCCACAAGGGGCCCTCCCCAACTTGATCACTAATTGAGAAAATGCCCCACAGCTGGATATCATGGAGGCACTTTCCCAACTGAAACTCCTTTTCCTATGAAAACTCCAGCCTGTGTCAAGTTGACACACAAAACCAGCCAGTAGAGTTTGATTTTCATTTTATTTTTTGATTGTTGTTTTCAAAAGTGTTGGTGTCACGACTGACCGTAATCTTCACGGGCCCTCAGCTTGTGATGTTGTCCTTCAAGAAGACTTGAAATAAGGACAGACACCCCCTCCTACCTTGGTCTTGCTGACCTCAAGCCGCTCACAGTTTGGTTGGAGATAGAGTCTACACTGTTGGGCACCATCCCTGTGCCAACCATCAGCAAGAGCAGAGACAGCAGTCAGGTCCAAAGCACGGGTTCTAGGTGCGCACTTACCTTCTCCCCAGAGGGGCAGCCAGCAGGCTCATCTTCTGAGCCCGTACCTGGAGCTGCACCGAACAAACGTCACTTACTCATTCCCACAGTGACACTCATCTTTCAGAGTTATCTGCTCCAGTTCTCTTGTTTTACGGGGAAGGTGTTTGCAAGGAAATTTTACAAAGCACTCTTCCTCCTCCTCCTCCTCCTCCTCCTCCTCCTCCTCCTCCTCCTCCTCCTCCAGGGAACGGTGTCAGCGAGTGTGCCAACTAGGGGACCTGTCGCACTGAAGTATTTTTGGAACCCGGAATTCTTACTTTATTAGATCAGGCTCATGCGTGCGATGACCAATGACTCCCTGTTGTTGTTTCAGGAAGTTTGTCTGTCTGAATGACAACATTGACCACAATCATAAAGATGCCCAGACAGTGAAGGCTGTTCTCAGGGACTTCTATGAATCCATGTTTCCCATACCTTCCCAGTTCGAGCTGCCAAGAGAGTATCGGAACCGTTTTCTTCACATGCACGAGCTGCAGGAATGGTAAATTCTTTTTTCTCTCTCTCTGTGTGTGTGTGTGTGTGTGTGTGTGTGTGTGTATGTGCATATATAGTTCTATCTGGACGTTGATATATTATCTGCCATATAATTTATTTGGAAAAATAGACATAGAATTTCTGTTCTATTAAACATTTAAAAGACATTTATGGGCATTTCAAGAGATTTGAAAAATATGTAACTGAGTTTTTTCAGCTTTACCGTGTGATGTTTCATTTAATCAGCTGTTAGCTGATCAATATCGAAGTGAACAGCACTGGTGTGGAAGATCTTTGCAGTACAAAATTCTAGGCCTGAGAAATCAGCATGCGCTGGCCTGACCGCCGGGCGAGCGTTCAGAGCCAGTGGGAACTTCAGAGATAATGTCCAAAAGATTGACAAGTGTTGCTTAGAACAGAACTTAGAGGCAAGGGGGGAGAGGGGACCGGGACCGGGGACAGCATTTGAAATATGAATAAATGAAATATTAATTTAAAAAAGTGTCTACTGTGTTTGGGAAGGATGAAACAAGAGAAGACCAGTTAAAATTAACATGGGGGAGGGGTCATACAGTGCACCCCACCATTTTCAGCCGTACCGTTCAGAGAGGCATTTGTGATGCATAAATGTGGCATTGCTCTGGTTTGAGGACTTTCCCAGCAGCCTTTGCACAGTCTCTCTAAACTCACTTGTTCTGGATATTGCTTATGTAAGGACTTGAGCCATGTGACCCATGTTTCTGACTTCTTCCCCATTAGGGGAATTGGGGTTCTCTTTTGTTTGTTTGTTTGTTTGTTTGTTTTTGTTTGTTTTTTTTTGAGACAGGGTTTCTCTGTATAGCCCTGGCTGTCCTGGAACTCACTGTAGACCAGGCTGTCCTCGAACTCAGAAATCCGCCTGCCTCTGCCTCCCAGAGTGCTGGGATTACAGGCGTGCGCCACCATGCCTGGCTGCGACTTTGTTTTCTTAATGACAAGAATCAAGCCCTAGGCCTTGTGCATGTTAGGAAAACTAGGGGTTGCATTCTGTCCAGGGCGAGGGGCACCAGAGAGAATGTGTACCATCAGGTGTGGCAGTAAGGTTCGCTGTGATATTGGTGTCCTGGGGACGGGAACACTGATTCTTTTGGGACTTGGATTTTTGTCCTTATGAAACATAACCTCCTACCCCAAAGGGAATAGAAGTTTACTCCTGAGCCAGCTGAGAGTGAGTGTGGCCTGGGAAATGAATGCAGGTTTCCCAATGATGTGTTCCCATTGGAAAGGTTATAGAACAAAAGAAAATCATAAATAACCTTAGAAACAATCAGGTTAACAGCTGGGTGCAAAAATACAACTCTCATGTCAAAGTACCTGGCTTTACTGGAGCCGAGTCAGAGGGATCATGCCCCTAGGAGCGTAGCCTGAAGTCAGCCCCCAGATTCCACGGTTCCAATGTGGTAATCGATGGTGTTTTCTATAATAACGGAACAGAGAAAGTCATAAATTAAGGTACTTTTAAAGTACATTACCAGAAACACTAGATTGGCGGTTAAAGCCAAGCTGAGGATGTCTGCTGTAGGCTCTGGTGCTGTCTGACGGCCTTCAAGGGGATGAGGAAAGCAGTACACGGAGGTGACAGAGATGCCATCGGGCAGACTTGGCAGGGCTTGGGAACCCAGTGGGTGCCGCTGTATAAAGGAGACCGTGTTCTCGCTGCCCTCCCTGTCCACTCTCAGAGGAGAATCTCTACTCACAGCCGAGTATGGGTTCACCTCACACATGCCGCTTCTCACCGTGTTCAGCTGCCCCATGTCCCCCAGTCCAGTTTCTGGCTTTATCTTCAGCGGCGCAGTCGAGTATGTGGTGGGCTTGAGAGCAGTGTGAGCGCTTTTCCATGGCACCCCTTAGGCAGTGGGCCTCGGCAGGATAAAGCCGACTGTCTCCTTCACAGCCACCTGTTGTCGTGTGTTATGTGGATGCTGTGTCCTTCCTGTGGGGAGCGCATGGCCACACAAGTAGATTGTGGCACTATAGGTGACAGGTGGAAGGGTCTTGTGGTCTGAATCGGTGGAGGGAATGACAACATTGTATACCAGTCATTTTAATATAAAAGTATGCAGTAAATTAATACAGTGGCTGTTTTTTTTTAACCTAGCAAGTCCTCCAATAACATCATAGAGAGACCAAGATTTAATTTCAACTTAAAGTACAATAACTAGGCATTATAATTCTATCATAATCCTCCGATCTAATCTCCTACCTCCCAGCCAAAATTCTCAATACACTGCATTTTTATATTGGTCTGGCCTTCTGTACTACCTGATGTGCTGTATTTATTATGAAATAATGGACCTGAACTTGTGTTAGAAATGTATATTTTATTAATATTTTAGAGTTGACTGAATAGATCTTTTTGCTTTATAATATGCACAGTGTGTTTCTGTAAAAACCAGTGAATAACTTCTGTTTCTGAACAGGAGGGCATATCGAGACAAGCTGAAGTTTTGGACCCACTGCGTACTGGCGACATTGATTATATTTACTATATTCTCATTTTTTGCTGAACAGGTAAGTGTTCTATGTTCTGCACGGCCTTTTAGAAATGATCTAAACTCACACCCAGAGTCAGGTGGAGAATCCCAGTACTTGGGAGGTTTGAGGATAGCCTGGGCTACTTAGAGGTTGTGTTGAAAATCTGTACCACCAACCCCCTCCCCCAAGGGGAAGAAGAAGGAAAGGGAAGGTAAATCAGTGTAAAGAGAACATGTATGTATATCCTGTTAGCGCGTTGCCCTGTGTCAGTGTGTCTACCCTGTGTCAGTGTGTCCAGCATGTCCAGTCATGCAGTGCCCAGCCACTAGCTTATAGTCCTGTGTCAGTGTGTCCAGCAAACATTTGTTCATTTTCCTGTCTTCCTTTTTACTTTTGTGGACTTCAGACCATAACTGAGAAGCTCTATTTCCAACCCAAACCGTGCCTAGAACCATTCTCTGGTTCTAGCTTTCTTCCTTTAGAGAAGCCACGGTGTCCCCTCAGGTGCTTGTGTCCCCTGCTCATGTCCCTTTGAACTGTCCTTTGTCCTTCCTCCTCAGTCATCAGCCTCTCACTTCTGTGTCCCCTCCCCCCCCCACCCCGCCTCACCCCCTGAGTGCGTTCAGCCTCCGAATGAGGGCCCAGAAATGGGAGGAAGTTGTGATAATAATATTAACAAGATAGGAGAGCTTCCACTGAGCTGCAAGGGTGACATACTGTGAAGGGAAAGATTCAGGGCAGGGGAGGGGAAGGGCCCTGCCTGGTGCCAGCACAGAGCGGGGCGGGGCAGTATGGGGGTGGTGCTCCTCGGCCTCCTCAGCCTCCCAGGAGGTGGCTGCTGAGTAGAGCTGCCTCCTGTCACACCCGGGGAAATGCACACTGGGAAGGATGTAAACACCCAGACGGTAAAATTCAGGAATGAGTGAGAGGCAGGAGAGGCAACAGGACCTTCAACACCGTCCAAGTACCAAGACCGTTCGTCATCTTCGTTGCCCTGTTCTTGTAGGGAAAAAAAATAAACTTAGAAAAGAACTTAAACACACACACACACACACACACACACACACACACACCACAAAGCAAAACTTAGCGATCTGCTCTCAGCTGCTTCAAGATAAAGAAGGAGAGCGACTTGGCTGAAACAAGCCACTGCTCCCGAGTGTTGAAGGAGCACGAAGGCCGAGCCTTCTCGCGTCATTTGTCCCAGGAGAGAGCAGGGAGCTGGAAAGACGGGAAGGAAGGGGAAGGGAGATTCCCCTCTGTGCTCCTCCAGCACCTTACTCTGCTACTAAATCAGTGTCCATCCTTCCGTCCCACCCCTTACCACCCCCACAGACAAAAGCACCCACTGCCCCTCCCTCGGCTCATTAGTGGAATTACTTAAAAGACCCAGCCAGCCTCCGCCTCTAAATCCGCCTCTAAAGGAACGGGCCGGTCCTGTGGGAGAGGGAGATAAAGTCAACAGTAGACTCCAGATGGAAACCCTAGAGATGCAGTTGGGTTTTTTCCTCCTAGCAGCTTTACAGTGGTGGTTAGCTTTTCCATTTTACTTAGAGCACGTCTTTAAAGACTTTTTTTATTACTTGATATTTTTATGTGTGCAGGTGTTTCACCAGCATGTTTGTTTGTTTGTTTGGTTGGTTGGTTGGTTTTTCGAGACAGGGTTTTTCTGTGTAGTCCTGGCTGTCCTAGAACTCACTCTGTAGACCAGGCTGGGCTCGAACTCAGAAATCTGCCTGCCTCTGCCTCCCAAGTGCTGGGATTACAGGCGTGCGCCACCATGCCCGGCCTACCAGCATGTATTTTTTTGCATATCCTGTGTGTGCAGTGCCAGAGGAGGCCAGGAGAGGGCATCAGATTACCTAGAACTGGAGTTCAGCAGGAGTGAGCCACAATATGGGTGCTGGAGATCAAGCCTGGGCCCTGTGCAAGAACAGCCAGGGCTCTAACACTGAACCACCACCCAGCACCCGAGATTTCTCATCGCACCCCATTCCTAACCAGTGTCTCTATTTTCAAATGACTGCTAAGTGTATAAAAAAGACACCAATAGGACACCAATTTTAATATCGTTTTTTTTTAACTGTCTTACAAAAAAGAGTCTATGCAAACCCAGAATTAGTGTTTTAATGATTAGACAGAGGCAGTTCCTTTCGATTAAAAAAAAAATACTAATAAAACTGGTCAAAGTTCTTAAAAGTAAATGTCCTTAGCAATGGCTATATAAAATTGGTCACTACAGATCTTCAAAAAATGACCCATGGGCCAACCTAAGTTTAGCATTGCATATCCGTGAGCACTCGCTAAGGGCTGAGTATGTCCCAAAGCAAAACTAGAAGGAAGATTTTGGTTTTGTTTTTATTGTTTTGTGTTGTTGTTGTATCTGGCTATGGCGGTTATCAAGGATGCACAGGTCTCAGAAGGAAAGCTGGCTTCACTTAACAGTCTTTCATCGATACAGAAAACCAATATTTAGTTTCTGTCTTCCATCACATAGATAATTGCTCTGAAGCGGAAGATATTTCCCAGGAGGAGGATACACAAAGAAGCTAGCCCAGACCGAATCAGGGTGTAGACGATCTTCATCTGAGAGTCACCTACCTCAGCACCTGTGAGCATCTTCCTCCTCACCGCCACAGCCGTGTCCCTGTAATATGGCCCGGAAGCAGCCTCGTGGGGGAGAAGGGACAGTGTGCAGTCCGGGTTCCCGTGCAACGGGAAGAGAGAGCCCACTGACCTGGAATTACTCAGCACACTAAGAACTTGTGTCCGAGAGCTTGTACAGCTTGTACTTTTAAAGGATTTGCTAAGGACCTGTCAGCTTGTTGATAAGCCCTCCGCGACAAGCTACCGGTGTTCTTCCCACGATTACCGCAGACTGAGAAGCCAGGCCATCTTGAAAGCAAGTACTGAGGGACCCCGGTCTTTGCATTCCAAAGCCATCCGGCATAATTTCTGGCTTCTCTCCTCCTTTGATCCATTTCCCATTTTTTTTAAAGACAATAAGTGGGTACTAAGTTAAGTCATTCTCGCTTCTGAAATCACGAATCAGGATGTCAAAACATGTTTGTATAGATCTTATTTAAATAATGTAGAATGATTACTTCTTTAGCCTATCTAAATTATTGATTTCTATTAACATTCAAGTGGTCTTGGATTGCTAACAAGTACTGAAAGAGCTCAATATCGACGCCGACAGTGCTTTGAGCTTGCTTAACTCATTCCCCAAGAATACTGTGATCTCATGTGCAGGCCTGATTGCAAAGAGCTAACGTCAAGTAGCAGTGCTATTCACAAGATGTAATTATGTCGTGGAAATGGACAGACGCAAACAGAAGTGCCTCACTTTGGAAACGAGCAGTGCTGACAGCACCAGCGTGTGATTGGTGTCCAGTGGGAAACCCGTCAGACCTTCCAAAGCTCACCCTGCTTACGTTATACAGGGCAGCCAGCCAACTTCTGTAAAAGAACAGTAAATAATTTGAGACACATCCATCTTTGTCAAACAGTCTTCTTTGCTTAAATGTGTTGTTGTTTTGGGGGGCTTTATTTTATTATTTTCTTTTTCAAGACAGGGATTCTCTGTATAGCCCTGGCTGTTTAGTAATTCACTCTATAGACCAGACTGGCCTTGAACTTAAGAGATCCACCTGCCTCTGCTTCCTGAATGCTGGGACATATGCCAACACTGCCCAGCCCCACCCCCCTTTGGTAAACAACTCAATAAAAAGATGAAAACCTGTTTTAGTTTGCAGCTATACAGAAGCAGGCCTCAGCCAGATTTGACCTCCCAGGGCCATTGTTGGCCAACTGGAGAATCATTTTTAACATGTGGGTAAGCAAACCCCGACATTAGCCATGCCCCATTATCATTTTGCAGTAGTTTTGTGGAGACCTGATTCCATGAGTCCTTGAATTCTGGCAGATACCTTCAATCATGATCTCAATAGTATTCCTGCAAAATGGCACACATTTTTTTTTTTGTAACGAGAACTTGAAATGTAAATATTGTGTTTGTGCTGTAAATTTTGTGTATTTCAAACACTGAAGTCTCATAAAAAGACACTTATTGATACTTTTGAGTTTACTGTTAGTATTTTTATTATTAATTATGTATGAGTATTTTGCCTGCATCTATCATCCGTATGCCTGGTGTTTTTGGAGACCAGAAGAGGGTTTCAGATCCCCTAGAACTGGAGTTAGAAATGGTTGGGAGCCACCATCCAGGCTCTGGGGACTGAACCCAGATCCTCTGGAAGAGCAGCCCTAAGACTTCAGTCTCTGAAGACTGGGGTCACTGTTGTCCAGATTCAACAGACAATTGAATAGTTGTCTGTGTGGTGTGTGTTTGGCTCTCGGGCTCCACAATGAAACTATTACGTGTGAAGTAATATAAGGAAAGGTTAGGTATGACATGCTGGAGAATGTTGCTTCGTGGGACGGGGAGAGATTCTAAACGGAATTTGTCAAAAAAAAAAATGTAAAGGGCATCTGTGTATTACTTAAAAACTGAGAATTTATTTGGGGAAAGTTATAAAGCATAAACTGTACCCAGTGAGAAGCTCGGTAATAGATGAGTAGATAATTATATACAAACCTGTGTAGAATCACTCATTATCTAATGATTCAGCAAGGTGTTGCGATAGGATCTGTTAAGCAGTCAGTGGCCAGAAATTTTAAATGCTTATAAAACCCTTCCAAGTGCAATTCAATAAAAGGTCAAAATGTGTCTTAAGTCAACTTGCGATCCTGAAGTAAAAACACAACTTGCTTGTTGTAATCCTTGCGCTCAGGAGGCTGAGATCAGAGATTAGCCGTGAGTTCAAGGCCAGCCTGAGCTCCATAGTGAGTATGTATAGCATAGGTGGCCTGTGCAACTATGAGGCTCTTATCTCAAAACCACCACCGCTATAAGGAAGAAGGAGGAGAAGGAAGAAAAGGAGAAGAAAGTAGTAGTAGTATGGGTAGTTTATGAAGAATAAAAATGCATTATCCAGTAGTTCTGGATGTTGAGACGTCTAAGGTCACGGTGCAGGTAAGTTTCACTTGTCTGAAGAAGGCTGTTCTGTTTCCAGTTGACAACTTGAATGTTGTGTCCCTCGGTCGTGAAATAATACCTTGTGCTGCCAGGGCAGAAGGTGGAAAGACAAAGGGACAGATTCTTCTCATCAAAAGCACAATTGCTCATGTCACCAAGGTTCTGCCCTCTCAGCAACATGACATGGCTGATTAAATTCCACAGAAATCCACCTACCCTCCTGAGTGCAGGGATAAAAAAGGTGTGCGCCACCACAGCCATCTTAAGTATTTCTATTGTGTGTGTCACTGAGAGGCAGATACACACCACAGCATACTGTCTGAAGTCAGAAAACCGCTTGGTAGGAGTCAGCTCCCTTCTGAGACATTGGATCCCCCAAAGCAAGCTCAGGCCTTCAGGCTTGGTAGTGTAGGACCCGAAAAAAAAAACGGGGGCACCCCAGCACCCCACACCTTGGAAACCGGCACCCCATCACTCACGAGAAACAGTCTTGATGCAAATTGCAAGAGGGATTTTAATTCCAGGGCTCTGGGGGTCACAGTCTTACCATGCAGGGTAGAAGAGTGAGCCACGCGGGCAGAATCGGATTGGCTTTTATAGGCTTATAACAGAACCCGCCTACCACAAGCTTCTAAGCCAATCAGTTCAAACCATCCGAGCCCGCGCTCTGAGAACCAATCAGCCTCCCACAGAGGCCTGATGGGACCTGGTTAAGTTCCGCTTACGTGGCCGCCAAGCACAGGGTCCACTGCCAAGCCCACCCTCCCCCACTGGCAGTAGGTGTTGGGGACCTAAGTGCCCCCAGGCATGAGCTCCGCAGCCCCCGAGGTGATTCTGCCAGCACCCACCCCACCCCCACCCCCACCCCACCCCCGTGCTTGTCCTTGCCATAGCCGTGAGACGGGAAAAGGCGCCAGGGACACTCCCAGAGGTTTGCGGCCGGACCCTGGAGGCGGGTGTGATGTGTGTACACTTCCAGGCCAACAAAGAATGGACTGAACCTCTGCTCCTTTGGGGTCACCCAAGACTCAGGCACGGGGGATTCCTAGCTTGCAACCTTATCCTTTCATTAGCACGTGCCTTACTCACCAGCCCTGTCAGTGTTTGTCCTCACTGGCACGGTGGCTATCACCTATCATCCCAGAATTCTGAAGGATACAGCTAGAAGCTAGATACCCAAGCCACTTAGCCAAGAGAGAATGTGAGGGATTGAAGATCTCAGATCTCAAAAGAGGTCTCTTGTCAGTTGAACTGCTCTTCCATAACCCCCCTTGTTCAAATTCCAGCCCCAACTTAAAATTCAACTCTCACTACTAAAGGGCAGTCAGCTTTTCTACTCAATTCTCCATGAATTCATTCTTCAGCACTGAAATAGACTTGGATTGCAAGCGACAGATGAACCTTAAACGTCCTTTAAAAGGAGAGTATCAGAGACCTAGCTATGTGTTGCTTAATAGCATTCATATGCCAAGGTCTAGAATCATCCCAGAGGCAAGCCTCTGGACAGAGCTGTAAGGTAACATCTAGGTTAGGAAAACAAGTGGGAATGTGTTGCGTGAAATATTTAAAAAGCAGTCTACACTACCGCCGGCATGGTACCAATGGACAGGCCGACCTGTTCTCAGCCCGGCAGACTCTCTGATTCAGAGCTCACTAAATTCCTATGACGGCCGCTGGCACGCATGCCCTATGCTTCCGAATTCCCGTGGCTGGCTGGGGTGCCCTGCCACCATACCTTTCTCTAGAACCCAGCTGAGTCGCTGCGTGAAAAAAAAAACAAAAAACAAAAACAAAAAAAACCAAAAACAAACACCACACCATCTTAGTTTAGAATCAACAGGCAACACAACCGCTGGACGCAGAGGCTAGCGTCCTAATTCTGGAAGCTATTTAAGTTATAAATCCTCTGGGGGCGCATCCCGGCTCATCCTAAACCAGGGCTTCTGGCTACCTACATCACGTCACCATGCTCTCTCCTATCCAAAAGGAAATATTCTCCTGCCTCCCCTCTTTGTCTCTCCGACCGGAAGTCCCACCTACTCTCCCAGTGATTGGTTCCTTGAAATCTTTATTCATTAGGGGAAGGCTCTGCCACTGGAATAGCCTTGTAGATGACACCTTTGCGACAGCGAGGCTCTAAGGACTTTTGCCAGCTTGCAGTAGCCTCTGCTGGTGAGTGTGTCTAACTGGTTGACAGCTTCCTTACCCCGGGGCTGCCCCTCACGGATGCAACTGCTTCCATTTTCTGTCCACCCAATCCCAGCTTCTTCAGTCTTCCAATGTAGGCGAAGATCATTGGCTCTCTAGGAATCCCTCAGGCAGTCGGTACCACGGTGGAAAAGCCACGGCACCCAGCCTCCTGGACTTAGCGGCTACCAGATGGCCGGTGTCTCCTCAGACCCTAAGCCCAGGAACCCAAACTCTGCCTACCTTCTGCCCACCCATGGGCTATAGACATCTTTATTCACCAATCGGGGATAGCTTTAGGGGCAAGGACACGAAGTATCACTTATGTGTGTGTGCAGATTCTCTCGTCCCTGGGAGGCAACCAGACCTTGGGAGCCAGTATTTAGCATTACAATACATAGCAAAAGTCCAAACCTCAACACAGAGCCGATGGTGTAAGCCAAGCTGACAAATCTCCTTTTAATATATATTCATTCCACCAGTGGTCTTCCTCTCCAGACCCCTGACTGTATACAGTACCCCGCCGGAACCGCTGCTCAGCTCTGTACGCTCCTGCCTGTCTTCCTTGTCAGTTCAATCCCCAGAATGAAGACATGCCTCCTAACTCACGCCCTTCAGAGAAGCTAGACGCGTCATCTCTGGTTTAGTATAGTGCCAGGAGCCATTCTCACATAGATCTCAAAACAGCCATTTCTAGCCTGCTTCTTCTAGCCTGCTTTCAGTAGGAAAAGCACCAGCTTAAAGATTAGCCAAGTAAGCTAGATGGTCAGTACATGCAGAACTCTGTTGCTACTATGTTTCCAACCCAGTTCCCTGGTGAAAGAAAGCTCAACTCAGCGGTTAACAAAACAAGCTACAAGCCTAGACTGGGCAGGCCTCCCACTCTACTACTCTGTTTCAATCTATTTTATCCCATACAACTTGCAGTTTCTCTAGGCTCCGAGCTTCTCTCCCTGCCGCCTCTCCGGTTCTCTTTAACCCTCTCCGGTTCTCTTTAACCGTTTCTCTTTAACCGTTTCCCTTCATTTCTTCCCCTTTTTCCTCTTCGTTTTTTTCTTCCAGTTGCTCCTCCTCCTCCTCCTGTTTTATACCCCGTAGCTCCTCCCCTAGACTCTCTGCTCCTCCCACTTTCCTCCTGTCCAATCATTGGCTCAAGCCTTTATTTGAAAAGTCAAGGTGGGGAGAAGGTTCACAAGGCAACTCCTCATCTGCAGCCCCTCTGAGGAGTGGAATTAACATCAAAATACAAGCCCAGGGCTATCCACAACAGAACTCACCGGAGTGGGCTAGAACAATCGAAGCGCAACCGTGTTTGGGTTACCATAGCAACCCCTTTCCACTTCACCTCCCCTTGATCAATTTCTAATGCCACTTTCCTACAGTAGATGCCAACCTTCCCTGAGATTCTGAGAGACAATTCTGAGAAACTGTTCCTGAGCAATGATACTAGCCCCCTGAGATTGTTCCCCCAATACAATGACTTTCCCCCTTTCACACCTCCCCTCACCTGCCTTGTCCCCTTTAAAAAGCCTTGTGTAAAAAATAAAGTTTGACAGCTTGATCAGAATACTGTCTTGCTGTCTGTCTCTCGTGTCTCTTGTCTCTCGCCTTCTCTTAGGTGGTTCGGGGACCCTGTTGACTGTCCTGCGGGTCGGGACAGTATAGAAAGTTCTGATTGGGAATGAATGCACTGATTAGCTTGCTCTAGGCTGTCTACTTCTGGCACGAGAAATGGAGCCTCTCACCCAAAGTCAGCTCGAAAAGTCGACAAGGGCACTGCCCTCCTATGAAGCTGCCCGGCTAAGGAAGACCGAGTTCCTAGATGGCCCAACTTGAAGGCGAGCTGCTGTACTTGAAAGCATTAGGAAATTCAAATCTGGTCATTAAATACAACCAACCTTTAAAATGTTTCGTTATTACGAGGATAAGAATAAACATCCAAGACTCTAAATATGGCTAATACATAGGTCAGTTAATATGTAGCTCAGTACTATAATACCTGCCCACCTCGCCTCCCGTGCACAAGGCCTTGGTTTAGATCTCCAGCACAGAAAAAAAGATTAATTTTTAAACATGGCTTTAAAATTCATAATTGGTCCTTCCTTCTCATTCCCTCACCTGCCAACCTTCCTTTGGACCTTACACTGTGCCAGCAACATTGTATAGTTACGGTTTCCCTGCCAGTAATAAATCATTGTTGCCAAAAGCAACTTGGGGGAAAGGGATTTCTGTATCACAGCCAGTGGTTAAGAAGTCAGGACAGGAATCCAAGGCAGAGGCCTGGAAGCAGGGATTGAATCAGAAGCCATGGAAGGATGCTACTTACTGGCTTGCTCCCCATGGCATGCTCAGACTGCTTTCTTAGACAACTCTGGGACCAACCTGCCTAGGAGGTTGGCACTGCCTGGCATGGGATAGGTTGGTCCACATCAATTACCAATCACGACAATGTCTCCCCGGGCTTGCCTACATGCTAGTGTTTGGAGGCACTTTCTCGGTTGTGGTTCCTTTCTCCCATGATTCCCTAGCTTTTGACAATTACACACACACACACACACACACACACACACACTTCCAAATCTTTTTATTTGATCCATTATTATTGTAGAGGAGAGGGGAATGCTCACTTCATTTAATTAGAATCCTACATGAACTTTCTTTCTATGTGAACTGGCCTAGATGCCCATCAGCAGGTGATTGGATAAAGAAAGCTTGGTCCATATACATACTGGAATTTTATCCGACTGCAATAAAGAATGAAACTGTGATATCTGTGTCTTAGTCAGGGTTTCTATTCCTGCACCAACATCATGACCAAGAAACAAGTTGGGGAGGAAAGGATTTATTCAGCGTATACTTCCATAGGGAAGCACATGATATTTTTCTAAAAGGGGGTTTTAAAAGAAAATTTTAACATATGCATTACAGAAAATACAAGAATCCCAAACCGATATCATCCAGTCACAAGCTCAGCTCAGTCTGTCTAGAGCTTGTGTTTCTATGCAGTTAGGTGACTGAGCCCATACAGAATGTGTCACACTTTCCCACATATTGTGAAAGTGCTTCAGCTAAAAATCCCATGCTACTTGAGAAAATGTCTCTATAAGAGATACTTAGAAATAAACAACCAACCAACAACAACAACAACTAAAAAGTATATTGGGATTATCAATTTCTCAGCCACTTCCATCACTTTTAGCAGGCAAGGATGGAGTCAGAATCCCTAACCTCTGTATCTGTTTCTTCAGTGAAATATCTGCTGGTGCAGTAAATCATTCTGGTCTGTGACCCTTCCAGCTTCTGTAGTATCCACTCCTGCAGCTTCCCTCAACCTCTCCTCCACAGTCAGACTGAGGAGATATGCATGGAAGGCTGTGGAAATTGTTTCCTGCCCCCACTTCTCCTGCACGTGTGGGTGTAGCTCCATGTAAATTAATACTACATGTGTGTCCGTGGCCAACCTAGAGCTCACCCCAGATTTGTATTTTAGAGGTCTTTACTTGTTTATTTCTTGTGTCTGGGCTTGTGTAGGTACTTGGCCACACCTGCTGAAAAAAAAATCCAATAAAAACAAAACAAAACCAGCAACAAGTCAAACAAACAAGTTTGTCTGCCTGTCTGTATGTCTACCGGGGCTACACAGAGAAACACCATCTCGAATAAACCAAGACTTACTAAGTCTGCCTGGCTTACAGAAGGAGTTCTAGGATGATTGGTTATATCTATCTTTTATTATGCATTTGAATTAATTTTTTTTAAATTAGTGATTGATGTGGGAGGGCCCAGCCCATTGTAGGTGATGCTATCCCTAGGCAAATGGTCCTGGGTTCTATAAAAAGCAAGCTAAGTAGGACACATGTCTTTAATGCCAGCACTCAGGAGGCAGAGGCAGGTGGATCTCTGAGCTGGAGGCTGGTGTGGTTTACAGAGCCAGTTTCAGGACAGCCAGGTTACCCTAAGCAGGCTGAAAAAGCCACCTGCAACAAGCCAGTAAGCAGCATCCCTCCATGCACGCAAGCTCCTGCCTCCATATAAATTTTAACAAGCCCCAGACCTTTTCTGCTCAGCCCTCTAACAGAACAAGCACATAAGACAGCCTACACAACTCCATTTTAGTCACTTCCATAAGACATGCCTCTGGCTTTTTAAAGGATGACCAGGGCTGTATGGGCAGTCCCTACAGCTAGATGCCTAGATTTGTAGGGTTGGTTGCAGTGATTCTCAACCTTCCTAACACCACCACCCGTTAATACAGTTCTTCTGCATGTTGTGGTGACCCCCAACCAGAAAAATATTTTGTTGCTACTTCATAACTGTGACCTGAGGAATGACACCCAAATTGACCGCTGGCTTTCAGATCACACGTGCACACACAGGCCAGAATAAAACTATACCCGTGCACACAGATGCATGCATAAAACTAGCGAGACTCAATTCTCTCTAATTCAGTCTATAGATCAGTGACTTCCTTCCCACATCAAAGATAATAGCAAGGTTGGTTTTGTTTGTTTTGAATGGATCTAGGAAAACCTATTGAAAATCACCTGGGAAATGAGTCAAGCATCTGCAGGATGCTTATCAGGGAGGAGCGAGGTGTGAGAGTTGCTGTACCGCGAACAGCAAGGTTGGAGCTGAAGGCTTGCTGAGGTTGGAGGGATGAAAATTGTGGTTTGCAAGCAGGCACTTAGGGAGATCTCCCCGTTGAACAACACGAAGAGTAAACTCAAGAATTTTGGGAAACATACTTTGATCATTGTGTACTGTATACATGGCAAATTATCACACCACACCCCATAAATGTAGGGTAAAGGGGCCAAGAAAAAAAGCAGCCTGACCCTGACTTGACTCCAAACCTGAGACCAGGGCCAAAGAAAAAAACACAACTGAACAAAAACAAACAAAAACAGAACAAAAGGAAACGACAATACCCGCCGATTCCCTCAGCTTCGAGTTCAAGTCACAGAATCCCACCAATCCCGGAGCTTGCTCCAAAACCAGGCCACCCTGGAAAGCTCCCCACCACACCCCCAAAAGATCCTAGATAAGCCGCCTTCTCAGTTCCCTGCTCTTACTCACCATAGCAGAAGCAGTCACCTTCCTGGATTTCTCCATCCCAATAAATCTCGTGTGAGGTTCGCTGTGTGGTGGGACTGTGGTATTCCCTGGATCTCCACTGCCAGGATGCCTTTCCCAGCAGAGCTGGAATACTTGCACCTCGCCTGTCTGAGCAGAGTGGAGGAAACTTCTTGTTCCATATATATATATATACATATACATATATATATATATATATATATATATACAGTTGTTCTCGCAAAATTTTTCTTGATAAAGCTAACAGGGAGATGATACATGACACAGCCGTTATAGGGAGGGCACACACTTTTTAAAATAATTTTATTTATTCTTCTCATATATTACATGATGAAGGCAGTTCCCCTTCCCTCCCCTCCCAACCCTCGCCCTTCCCCATGCACTCCTTTGTGTGCACACACTTCGTAACAAATTATGAGACATCTGTTTCCATTGAAAAGAAAAGGTAATATTTTTTATTAAAAATTTTAAACATTAAATATTTTTTCAAACTTAAAAACTCTTAGAACTTGTAGAGGAATGGTGGTGGCGCATGCCTGTAATCCCAGCACTTGGGAGGCAGAGGCAGGCGGATTTCTGAGTTCGAGGCCAGCCTGGTCTACAGAGTGAGTTCCAGGACATCCAGGACTATAGAGAGAAACCCTGTCTCAAAAACAAACAAACAAACAAACAAAATAAAAATAAACCCAGAAACAATCAGATGAAAAGCTAACATAAAAGACCTGATAAACTCAGTTCTAGTGAATGCTCTAGCATAAATCCTGAGTTTGGATGATAGTCCTGGCTATCTATATATTCCTATCTTATAGCAATAATGAATAAAAAGTGAGTGGCAGACTATTATATAAAATGTTGAACATTTTTCGTTATTGCAATGGTCAGACATGAAACTCTGATGTGCTGCTATATTAAGACCATGTCTATGTGTTATCGAAACTTGGAAAATATAAACTGGTTGTGGTTTGCTCCTCTAATCCCAGCATTTAGGAAGCTAGGGCAAGATTACCATGCGTTTGAAGTCAGCCTGGGTTAGAGTGAGATCCTGTTATCAGAAAACAACAAAGAATCAAACAAAGACTTCAGAAAACGGGAGAGTTTTACAGTTTCCATATTTGTGTGAATGAGGACCCGTGGGCAAAGATAGCCAGGTCGGGTGGGACGGGAGAGATGGGTATGAAAAGCAGAAAAGCGCTGCTTCTCACGGTGGACGGACATGATGTGTCCATCATAGAAGTGCCCCGCCCATCGCGTCCCAGCCGTTGGCTACCACGAGAGAACGCGCACGGAGCACGTGCCATGGGGCGGGGCGACTGCGTAAGCTACGTAACCCATAGCGTTCAGCCAATCAGCAGAGAGCGTGGCCGGGGGCGGGCTGTATTTCTTCCCACCCAAAGGGCAGGTTTGCTCAGATGCTTCGAGGGTGCGGAGACGTCGACTGCTCTCCAGAGCAGCTGAGGTAAGGAGATGGGGTAGTGAGGGCCGCGTCAGATTGCCCTTCATGGGCCTGGGCCTCGGGAAGGGGAGAAAGTCAGGCCAGGAGGCCTCGCCCCGATGGCGGGCCGGTCACCAACGGTGGCCGGTGGGCGGCAGGCCGGGACTGAGGCACGGAGGGAGGGCCGGCCGAGGGAGTTAGCAGTCAGAGCCTAGGGAATGGGAGTCGTGGGCCATGGGAATGAGGCGGCGGAATCTCGGATTTAGGATTTGGGGCGCAGGGAACTAGGAGTCAATGGCTAAAGAAATGGGGAAGCGGGAATAGGGAGTTCGGGGTCAGGGCTGAGGGAAGTAGGGGTCCGGACCTAGGGACTCAGTGTCAGGCTAGGGAGTTAAAGGTCACAGCCTATGGAGGTTAATAGGGAATTAGGGGTCAAAGGTGAAGGGAATCTGGAGGCGGAGCCTTAGGGAATTGGGTGGCAGCCTAGGGGGTTAGGAGGCGGGCCTAGGAGATAAGGATTTGGGAGCCTAGGGAATTAGGAGTCAAGGGCTAAGGAAGTCAGGAGGCGGGGCCTGGGGGGTCAGGGGTCGTGGCTAAGGGCATGGGGTCAGGGATGAGGGAATTAGTGGTCGGGACCTAGGAAGTTAGGAAGCTGGGGTAGGGAATTAGGGGTCCAGGCCTAGGGACGAGGAGTCAAGGGCTAAGAGAACTGGGGGTCAGGGCCAAGGGAAATGGCTGGGAGCTGAGGGAATTAAAGGCCTAGGGAGTTAGGGGTGGGACTTAGGAAATTAGGGGGTGTGGTCTAGGGGATGGGGTGGGGTCTAGGAGGTGGGGGTGGGGCCTGGGAAATTAGGGGATGTGGTCTAGGAATGAGGGTGGAGTCTGGGGAGTTAAAGGGTGTGGTCTAGGAATGGGGGTGGAGTCTGGGGAGTTAGGGGGTGTGGTCTAGGATTGGGGTGGAGTCTGGAGAGTTAGGGGGTGTGGTCTAGGAATGGAGGTGGAGTCCGGAGAGTTAGGGGTGTGGTCTAGGAATGGGGGTGGAGTCTGGGGAGTTAGGGGATATAGTCTAGGAATGGGGGTGGAGTCTGGGGAGATAGGGTATGTAGTCTAGGAATGGGGGTGGAGTCTGGGGAGTTAGGGGGTGTGGTCTAGGAATGGGGTTGGAGTCTGGGGAGATAGGGTATGTAGTCTAGGAATGGGGGTGGAGTCTGGGGAGTTAGGGGGTGTGGTCTAGGAATGGGGGTGGAGTCTGGGGAGTTAGGGGGTGTGGTCTAGGAATGGGGATGGAGTCTGGGGAGATAGGGGATGTAGTCTAGGAATGGGGGTGGAGTCTGGAGAGTTAGGAGGTGTGGTCTAGGAATGAGGGTGGAGTCTGGGGAGATAGGTGATGTAGTCTAGGAATGGGGATGGAGTCTGGGGAGATAGGGGATGTAGTCTAGGAATGGGGGTGGAGTCTGGAGAGTTGGGGGTGTGGTCTAGGAATGAGGGTGGAGTCTGGGGAGATAGGGGATGTAGTCTAGGAATGGGGGTGGAGTCTGGGGAGTTAGGGGGTGTGATCTAGGAATGAGGGTGGAGTCTGGGGAGTTAGGGGATGTAGTCTAGGAATGGGGGTGGAGTCTGGGGAGATAGGGGATGTAGTCTAGGAATGGGGGTGGAGTCTGGAGAGTTAGGGGGTGTGGTCTAGGAATGAGGGTGGAGTCTGGGGAGATAGGGGATGTAGTCTGGGAATGGGGGTGGAGTCTGGGGAGTTAGGGGGTGTGATCTAGGAATGAGGGTGGAGTCTGGGGAGATAGGGGATGTAGTCTAGGAATGGGGTGGACTGGGGAAATAGGGGGTGTGGTCTAGGTATGAGAGTGGAGTCTGGGGAGTTAGGGGTGTGGTCTTGGGGATGAGGCAGAATTTAGTAAATGTGACATAAAATTAGGCCCTGTGGCCTAGGGGATTAGGAGGAGAAGCCTAGAGATTTTGGGGTAATGGGCTAAGTCAACTAGGAGGCAGGGCATCAGGGAATGTAGGGTTAGGATGGAAAAATTTTAAATTAGGAAGTATATCGATTTAGGGGTCAGACACTGAAAAAATTAAGGGTTTGGGCATGGAACTCTGGTTTAGGATGTAGTGAACAGGCAGGGGTTGGGCGCTGATGAAATTAGAGATCGGGGCTGAGGGCTTAGAAAGTTAATGGTTGGGTACTGAGAGGCAATTTGGAGTTGAGGTGAGGGAATTAGGTATTTGGTGTGAGGGAATGAGCTTAGGGAATAAAGGCTTATTATGGCTGGTGGTTTGAGCCACTGAGAATTAGGGATGATGGGTTAGGTATGCTGTGGCTGAGGGTATTTGGCATTGGGGTGAAGGGATAGGGGTTTCATTAGAGGGCTTGGGAGCTGAGAGAAATAGTTGTGGGAGTCAGATGAGAAATTGGGGTGAGGTGCAGAGGTAGGGGAATGGGAATGAGAGAATGAGTTCAGAGCTAGGTTGTGGGAACTATTTGGGTTAGAGAATTTGGGTTAGAGAATTAGGGATTGTGAGTGAGGAGGTTAAGGATCAGGTTTGAGAACATTGAGTTGGGAATGACAGAATTAATGGTTGGGGGTGAGGGAATTAAGGGTTGGGGCTGTCGCAATTAGGGGCAGTGGGTGAGGGAATTTAGGGGTAAGGGAAGTGAGGTTTGGAGACTAAGGGACTTAGGAATTGGGGTAAAATTTAGGAGTTATATAAGAGAACTAGGGTTTGGGATGAAGGAATTAGGGCTTGTGGGTTAGGCCAGTTAGGGAGTTGGGGCTAAGAAAATTTGTTGTGTGGCAATGAGGAATTACAGGCTGAGAAAATGTGTCTTTGAAGGAGTTGGGATTAGATTTGAGGAAATGAAGAGATCTGGTTGAGGGATTGGGGGCTGGGGAGTTCAGTGAATTAAACAGTGAGAGAATATAGTATGAGAGGAGGACAGACTTGGAGCTGGGGTAATGAAGGCTGAATGAATGGAGGACTTTATAGGGCAAAAACTCAGATCTAGTGGCTAGGTAGAAACATATTTGGAGTCAGTGTTTAAGCTATTACTGTAGTGTTTTTCTTCTTTGTAAATTGATAAATGATAAACTGTTAACTTTTAGTACGATGAAAAAATACTAGGCCAGCAACATGGTCCAGTGAGTAAAGGTGCTTGTTCTCAAGCATGACCTGAGTCTGATCCCAAGGACCCACTTGGTGGAAGAGAACTGACTTTTTGAAGTTGGCCTCTGCCCTCCACACGTGTCTCCCCCCAACTCCCCCCCCCAAGTTTACTTAATTGATGTCTTTGAATTCAAACAGTTTGAGAGATCTGGGGATTTTTGCTGTTGTTGTTGTTGTTGTTGTTTTTTTTTAACAAGCAAACATCTAAAGATGGTGCCTGGTGGAAGAAAGCATTCTGGGAAATCTGGGAAGCCTCCACTGGTTGATCAGCCTAAAAAAGTTTTTGACTTTGAGAAAGAAGATAAAGATCTGTCTGGTTCAGAAGAAGATGTTGCTGATGGTAAATATCTAATGTTGGGTATTAACAATGTTCTAGAGTCTTTATTTTGAACTTGCTACACTTAAAACTGAATTAAGCATTTTCACATAACTTTTTTTAAGATTCATTTATGTATGAGTACTCTACCTGCATATACACCTGCATGCCAGAAGAGGGCATTAGATTCCATTATAGATGGTTGTAAGCCACCATGTGGTTGCTGGGAATTGAACTTAGAATCTCTGGAAGAGTTGCCAGTGCTCTTAAAATCTGAGCCATCTCTTAAACTCCCATACTTCGTTTCTTATCAGATCTCCCTATCTCTGTATCAGTGTTGTAACATTTCAAACAGTATTCTTTATCTTTGCAGTCCCAACAAGTAAAAGTACATGGCCATACTTGAAAATTTGCTTCTAAAAAAAATGGGTCATGAATTGATATAAATTAATTTTTCCAAAAAATATATTTATCTGCTTTAAAAATTTTTTTTTTACAAAATCCTGAAAGGACTGAAAATAGACTTTATTAAAATTTAACAAAATAACATTTAATTTCAAATTTATTTTGTAAATATAGAAAAGACTGCAGTAATTGATAAACATGGAAAGAAAAGATCCGCAGGAATAATTGAAGACGTGGGGTAAGATGTTAAAAAAAGTACTTGTGGGGTGTGCAAGTGTGTGTGTGTGTGTGTGTGTGTGTATGTATGTATACACACATACATGTGTATGTGTCACATGCATGCTGAGTACTTTGTGTGTATGGAGGTTGAATGCCAGGTGTTTGTTCATGCTTGCAGAGCATGCATTTAACTGAGCTATTTCACTAAGCTCCACAGATGTTTTCTTTGCTCAGTAAAGTAATTTAAGGAAAGTTTACTTCAGTTCATCTAGCAAATAGTGATATAAAATACTTGGTATGTGATATTTCTCCCAAAACAAGTATATTATGAATCTCTAAAGAATTTTTTTTTGCTTTATTTTTAAATGGTGCTGGGGATTAATCCTAGGGCTTTGAGCACATTGGCCAAATGTTCCACCACTGAATTATACTCTTGGTCTTAATTTTTTTAACTGTTAATTTTTCACAGAGGTGAAGTACAGAATATGCTGGAAAAATTTGGAGGTATGTTTTTGGGAGATATTTAAAGAAAATTATTTAAAACTGTATAATTGCATAATAGGAAATGAGGTCACTATGTGAATATTGTTTAACACCTTGTTTTTTATTTATGGGGCTTTGCATAAATATGATTTAGCATCATAGATTTTCTTAACCTTTTTCATGATATGAAAAGTAAACATGATACTTTAAGAATTTTGGAAAAATAGAGGGGAAAGTTTTTTTACTTCTTTATATTCATAGAAAAGTGATTCTATATACATGCATGTCTTTAATCCCAGCATTTGGGAGGCAGAGGCAGGCAGATCTCTGAGTTCTAGGCCAAACTGGTCTACAAAGTGAGTCCAGAACAGCCAGAGCTATACAGAGGACCCTCTGTATACCTCAAAGAAAAAAATTAAAAAGAACTATTATTATTTTTATAGTAATAAATTTATGTAAAAAGACAACTTTAGCTAGTAAAAGATTTATAACAAGAACCAAAGACCTTAAGTTTTAAATACTGTTTTTATACATGTTTAATTATAAGGAGACAGCACTCTTGCTTATTTGCTTTTTTTTGACACAGGAACTTGCTAGGTAGGTTGGCCTTAAACTGGGTATATCTTCAAACTGGGATTCTGGGATTACAAGGCATCAGTTACTTTGACTAGGTTAGGAGAATGTACTTTTTTTTTTTTTTTTTTTTTAACATTTCAGGAGGGAAGTGGGCAGCATGCCGTGGTACATGAGTGGAGAGCAAATGACTTGCTAGAGGCAGTGCCATCATGGATGGATCCTGGCGGGGGTGAGGGTGGGGGGGTTATACTCAAATTGTCAGGCTTTGCTGCAAGAACTTTTACTTGTTGAACCATTTCACCACCTCAAATACTCTTTTAAAAAGAAAATTGTTTCTATAATAATTATTCATACCATTAAGTCTTTATAAGAATTGCTCTATTTGGCCGGGTGGTGGTGGCACACACCTGTAATCCCAGCACTGTGGGGGACAGAGGCAGGCAGATTTCTGAGTTCGAGGCCAGCCTGGTCTACAGAGTATGTTCCAGGACAGCCAGGGCTACACAGAGAAACCCTGTCTCGAAAAAAACCACATCCAAAAAAAAAAAATAGATTTAAGAATTGCTCTATTTGGTAGTAACAAAATGTTTGCTTTATAAATTCTGAAAATCATCATAATCACTAAAAGGTAACTTTTAAGATAAAAATATGCATAGCAAACATTGAATGGTATTAAATTTTTAATAAACTGCCATATTTATTAGTGATAAAAATGCCCTATACAAATCACTGTGAACTGGGTTTGGACACACACTGAGCTCTTGGACAGCAGAGACAGCAGGGTCACTGAATTTGATGTTAGCCTGATCTACATGGTGAGTTCAGACCAGACAGGGCAATGTCATGAAACCTCATTTGAACAAAACAAAAACTACAGAAAACTTTAAAAAATCTTCTATTAAAATATTATAAATATGCCTAGATGCATTATTTAGATATTTCACTAAGATTTCTTTAAGTACTTAATAGACTTTACATTTTTTATTAATAATCTTTTTTGATTTTTTGAAAATTTAGTATTTTTGATAATGAGTTCTAACAGACCAAGTATGGCCTATCAAATGGGGGATGTGCTATAAATTTAGAAATATTTAGCCTTTATTACTGTTTGTTCATAAGTCTTGCCTTGATCCTTTGTTCTAGTCATTTTTATCATCCTTAAATTTAAATTTTAACTCAGTTATAAAAATAAGTAAATTTGGGAATTTTATATATTTCTTTTTCTGAAATATCTAAGACTAGTGTTTCACAATTCAGCCATTTTTGGATTTTGTAATATTTGCATAGATTTTACTGGCTAAGCTTCCCTAGTCTGAAAATCCAAACTTCTCAGCGTTATAAAATACAAAGCATTTTTCAAAGCACAAGTTGGTGTTATTTTTAAATTAAAATGTTTTAGTTCAAATTTTATGATTTGTATGTGATGTTTATGTGTGAGTGTAGGTCTACATGTGTGATAGCATGTCTCTGTAGGTGAGAAGACACTTTTGGGAGTTGTCTTTCCTCTTCCACTGTGGAAGATGACATCTTTCAGCCTAGGTTTGCCCCTTCCACCATGGATTCCTGGGATCAAACTTAGGCTCAGGCTATGGCAAGTGTTTTTTGTTTGTTTTTCTTTATTTGTGACAGTGGGTATCTATGCTTCCTGACTGACCTGGAACTATGTAGATCAGGCTGGCCTAAAATTCAGAGATCCACTTGCAGAGCTCTGTCTTCCAAGTGCTAGGATTAAAGACGTATCACCATGCCCAGCATGAATTTTTTTTCTCCTGCTGAATTCCTTGGTCCCAAAATTTAATTTTAAATCTCCTTGATATTATTGAACAAACCCATACTTATATACTTCATTATGTGGAACAAAATGTTTTCTTCAACATTAAGTTTCAATGTTTTGTTTTCAATATAGCTGACATCAACAAAGCTCTTCTTGCCAAGAGGAAAAGAATAGAAATGTATACCAAAGCTTCTTTCAAAGCCAGTAACCAGAAAATTGAGCAAATTTGGAAAACACAACAAGAGGAAATGTAAGGTTTTAAAAGAACTACATCTTTATCATTTCTTAGTATTTCCTGGTGCCAATTACCTACAGAAAATAGTATCATCTGCTTATTAGAATCCCTAGTAAAAAATCCTTGGCTTTTTTTTTTTTCATAAGTAGTCCTATAATCTCATGCCTTCATAGAATTGTTTCTTAGAAGTCAGTGAAGATTGCTTTTTTTTTTCCTCCTTTGAAATAACTGGGAGGTTATTAATTTATATTCATTGTGGAAATATATTACTTAAAGAAGTAAATGTCATAGAAACTGATAACTGAAAATATAGAAAAATTCAGTTTTATATAATAATTTACATATTTTAATCGACTTGACTATTCCTTCATACTAAAAATCTTTACCATGCCAAAATGGGGCAGTTATTTCAACCTAAGTGAAATAACTTACTTAATCAGAACTATATTTAGTAGGAAAAATGAAAAATTCCTTGTAGATTAAAAGTAATTTTTTTCTGGAAAATATAAAAACTCCTTAGTTTCAAGAGCTAAAGCATGTGAGAAGACATCTGTTACAAAAAAATTCCTGAAATCAACATAAGTTTTTAAATTTTCCTCTCAAAGTATTTAAATTATTGTTTCCTTCTTACAGCATAAGATAATGAACTAATTTATTTTAAATGCTCTTTACACACTGTTATGAAATTCGAGATTCATTGTTTTTTACAGACAGAAGCTTAACAATGAATATTCTCAGCAGTTTATGAGTGTGTTGCAGCAGTGGGAACTGGAAATGCAGAAATTTGAGGAACAAGGAGAAAAACTAACTGTTAGTATCACAATTGACTTTATAATTACTCTATGATAACTAAGCCTCAAGTAGAAGTAAAGAACCTAGTCTTATATTATGTCCATAGAACTAAGACAAGTTTTATTACTCATTGTCAGGTACATGTTTTAATATTGCCAAATGATAAACCACAGAAGTATAGCACATACAATATTAATATCCTTAAAAGCATTTGTCTTCTTAAGGATATCAACTGATATCCTTGCAATATTAAGTAACAGAAACTTGTCAGTAGATAAAAGAATTACTATAGCCGGACAGTGGTGGCGCACGCCTGTAATCCCAGCACTTGGGAGGCAGAGGCAGGCGGATCTCTGAGTTCGAGGCCAGCCTAGTCTACAGGGTGAGTTCCAGGACAGCCAGGACTACACAGAGAAACCCTGTCTCGAAAAACCAAAAAAAAAAAAAAAGAAGAAGAATAAGAAGAATTACTAGTTTATATAAGAGAATTTGGAGATAAATTAGCTTTAGACATAATGCAGTTGAATGGGGGTAGGGAAGGTTTGCTTATAGTGTCATCTGGGCTTTGTGGCTAAGTCTCCATGAACTTTTAATGTACTAAAGTTAATTCTCCCAGCCCTAGACTTACTACAAATTTAGTGACTACAGAGACTGAGATGATCTTTCTAAATATCTATGACAGGAAATTCATGTGGCAGAACATCATTAATCAAGTTGGATCATTTGCTCATTCCTAGCCATCACTGTAGACACAACATGGCTTACTTGTACTTCCTCGCTCCCTTCTACCACCAACCCCCCATCCCCGAGTGCTAGGGAGTGAATCTAGATGCTTTGTGCAACCTACTAAAACATGCTATCACTGAGCTATAGTCCCCATCCAGAATATGGTTTACTATAAGTTATCCAGATTGTATGTATTATTTCTCTATCTCCACTGATGATGAGAGGTAACTCCACTCATTCTGTTTAGAGAAAGGGTCTCACTTTGTAGTCCTGGCTGACCTTGAACTCACAGTGTTCTACCTGCCTTTGCCTCCCAAGTGCATGTTTATGTGCTGACAAGAATTAAGTGGAACAAATTCATTTCTGGTATTGCAGATTAAACCTAGACCTGCAAAACTGTTCTACCGCTACACTATGTTCCCAGCCCTCTTTTTTACCTTTCATTTTGAGTCAAGAACTCAAGATACCCAGACTAGTCCTGTACTAGGTAGGATTTCAACTTGTAGCCTCCTGTCTCTATCTTGAAAGAAGCTAGGGGTTATAGGCCTACAGCTCCAGGTTTGGCTACAGAGAGAAATTTAATAGTAACAGAAGGGGGGGGGAATTGCTAAATTCTTTTTTTTTTGTTTTGTTTTGTTTTTTTGTTTTTGTTTTTCGAGACAGGGTTTCTCTATGTAATTCCGGCTGTCCTGGAACTTACTCTGTAGACCAGGCTGGCCTCAAACTCAGAAATCTGCCTGCCTCTGCACTAAATTCTTGAGAATGGAAAAGACAGGACGTTGAACTGAGTATAATTATCCTTAGAAACAGGAGGAAATAGAGTATATGGGAATGAATACAAATAGAAGTAGATGGGTGGTAGATATATATGATAATGAAAAACTGTTCTGAAGCCGGGCGGTGGTGGCGCACGCCTTTAATCCCAGCACTTGGGAGGCGGAGGCAGGCGGATTTCTGAGTTCGAGGCCAGCCTGGTCTACCGAGTGAGTTCCAGGACAGCCAGAGCTACACAGAGAAACCCTGTCTCGAAAAAACCAAAAAAAAAAAAAAAAAAAAAAAAAAAAAGAAAAACTGTTCTGTTTGAATTCTGTTTGATTTAGTAGGATCATCATGTAGTGAAGAGTAATATTACCATGTAGAATAACTAGAGTTGGGTTTTATTAGATAGGGATTTAGCTAAGTAAATGTGACCGTCAAAAGGTGACAAAGTGTATATGCAGAGGAGTATTGTGCAACTCAATGTGGGAATTGCAGTAAAAGGAAGAATGCAATTTTTGGTCCTGAACTAAGATTGAGCTATACTATAGTACTAAAGAGTAGCCAGAGACAGGCAGTAGTTGAATATACAGTATACTGGAGAAACCATATGTACAGTGATTAGAGCCTGGATTATAGAAACATACTTGGAGTCAAATTCTGCTTGAACAATAGTTAGCTGTGAAACAATAAGTAATTTACTGTTATGTTTCAGTTTCCTCTACTTTGGACATGACTGATGAATACCTAAATTGAGTTTATATATGTATATATATGTATATATGTGTGTGTATATATATATATATACACACACACACATACACTCACTCTTAAGGGACTCAAAATAGTTAATATTAATATATAATTAATATATTTTGTCATTACATAAAATACTATAGAAAGGTTATGCTATTTATAATGAAATGGCAAAGTTTCTATAAGGATGTAAGTGAATGGACCAAAAATACTACAAGATAAAGTCATTGGTGGAGAATAGATTAAGGAACCAAAAGACAAACATTCGGAAAACATCTATAAGACATTGAAATTACTGTATAAGACAGTCTTGGGATGTATATCAGTTGGTAGACTTTAGCATGCACAAAGCTTTGAGCTTGGTCCCCAGCACTACATAAACCAGGTATGGGTTTTCACTTTCTACTACCTAAATAAAACATGTCTATAATCTCAGCATTTGAGAGATAGCGGCAGAGGGACCTACCACTTCAAGGCCATTTTTGACTACACAGTAAATTTGAGACCAGGTTAAACCCTGTCTGAAAAACCTTGAAAACTGAGATTTCCTATTCAATCTTTTATGATGGTATATACACTCCTGTAATCCCAGCTACTTATGCTGTGGTAGGAAGAGCTCAAAGTAAGGTTGTACAACACAGTGAAACCTAGACTCAAAAAAGAAATTTGGTGCTGGAGCAATGGTTCATATACGAAGAGTTCTTTCTGGTTTTACAGATGACCAGGATTTGGTTCTCTGCACTCTAATGACAGCTCATAATTGCCTGTAACTCTAGTTTCAGGGGATCCAACACCCTTATACTCAGGCATACAAAACATTTTTTTTAATGTATACTCATTGACTTGATAGGATTATTATAGTGCATGTTAGTGGTAAAAAGTACTTAATTATAAGATTAAGTACTTAGTCATCAAAAGTACTTAGTCATAAGAGTTGTTAAAATACTAGTTATTAACCTTAAACTATGCATTTAAATTTAATATGGAATTACCTTTTGTTGAATTTAAAAATGACTGCAATAGAGTTCAGAGCTAGGTGTTTGCCTACTATGAATGAAGCCCACAATAACAAAAATTCGTTTACCAAATCATTATTATTTTTTTAATGTTTATAGAATCTTTTCCGACAACAACAAAAGAATTTTCAGCAGTCTAGAATTGTTCAGAGCCAGAGAATGAAAGCAATCAAACAGATACATGAGCAGTTCATAAAGGTGAGTTATACATAGTAACATATGTTTTTATTTTATTGTGTATTTCCTTTGTTTTTTGTTTGAAACAGGACTCACTATATTGCCTAGCTGGCCTGGAACTTGCTATGTAGACTAGGGCTGGCTTCAAACTCAGAGATTTTTTGCCTTTTGTCCCCAAGTGCTGGTGTTAAAGGTGTGTGCCACCATACCCAGCTAACTTATGTTCGTTTTAAATATTGTATATGAGTGTTTTTATATGTATGTCTATATACCATGTACATGCCTACTGCCGACAGAGGTCAGAAAAGAGTAGTAGATCCTTTAAATCAAGTTACAGATGGTTGTGACCTGCCATGTGGGTGCTAGGAATCAAACCTAAGTCTTCTCTAAGAATAAGTATTCTTAACCACTGAGCCATCTCCTGCCCCTATAAGTTCTTATAAGCCATAATTTAAGTATTTTTTGCAAATTCATTAGAAATATGTTTTAATTTTTAAAATTTCTATTTTGAATTGTTTGTGATCAAAGTGATAAATATGTCTGTAAAATCCTAATGTCCTGTGAACATTATTCACGGCAGGAAATGGCAAAGTAGGAATTTTACCTTAAAAAGTTCTTATACATTAAGTCCATACTTTATTAAATAACACTTTTTAGTCATTGTGCTGTTTAACTGAAAATAATAAGTCTATAAATAATTTCTGCAGTCTTTTATATATATATTCCCAATATATTTTCAATAAGAAGCACCCACTGGAATTATTTCCTTATTTTCAAATGTATTATGGGTCTTTTCTGGCATATTAGTTTATAACTAAAGTGGCCTTTTTGTGTTTTAGAATTTGGAAGATGTGGAAAAGAATAATGATAATCTGTTCACTGGCACACAAAGTGAACTTAAAAAAGAAATGGCTATGTTGCAAAAAAAAGTTATGATGGAAACTGTAAGTTCTATTTTATATTGCAAAGATACGGATTAATGGAGGCACTGAAATGTTTTATTTGCTGGAATTTTTATAACATTTAACTAAAAATTAAACATGTTTCATATCTCCTTTCATGAAACAGCAGCAGCAAGAGATGGCAAATGTTCGAAAGTCTCTTCAATCCATGTTATTCTGATGAGTCTTTGAAGAAAGAACTTGAACCTATGTAATATGATACAATTAAAACATTAGCTAAGAGGCATGCCTTTAGTAATTATAGTTTAAACTATAACATCCGAAATCATTAGCTTGTTTAAGTGGAAAATTTTTGTTCCTGTTAACTTCTAAATAAATCTAAATAACTATGTAAGTAGCAGCTATTAACAATGTATCACGCTTTCAGGGTTTTTTTGTTTTAATAGTTGTTCCCTCCATTATTGTGTCAATAAAGATGGTTTAAATTTACAGTTTGGTTTTAGTGTATCTTTTAACAGTCCCAAGGTACAAAGTTCCAAGTATAGATGTTTCTGGGCTTTTTTTTTTTTATTTCTGTGAGTCTAACCCTCTTGCCCAGATTAGTCTCAAACTTTTAGGAGTAAGAGATCTTTATACCTAAGCCTCCCAAGTAGCAGGAACAAGTGCATGCATGCTACCACTCGCAGCTTACACTGTTCTCCTTTAAGGAAAAAAATCCCTATTGAATTTGTTTTGTGTGTACATCTTTATATGTTTACTAAAATAATAGATTGCTAATTCTAAGAAAAGAATATAATTTTATTATAGAAGTTTATTAAAAGAACTTAAGCTTGTGTTTTAGAATAAATTATAAATGCTAAAATAATTAAAACACCTGAAAAGATTTCTAAATATTGGTTTTAATACATTTATATTTCATTTCTGCAAGTCCATCAAGATACTATTGAATTGCCTAGTCTATACTTAAATGACACATGCCCATAGTAATGATTAAGAGCATTATCACAAACACAACTAAAGTTATTCATATATGCCTTCAAATATGAATTTCCTAGGCATCTTTTCCATTGTAATGTTCAATAAATATACTGAAGCTTAATTTCACATTCATTTCTAAACTTGAACTGCTTTTAAAAATAAGCATTTATACAGAGAAACATAAAAACAATTTCATGTTGAGTTGTTTCAACATTTTTTTAAAATCACTTGAGCTTTCTAGTGTTGCTGAAACTGCATTCAATGAATCAGAATAACAAAACATACCCACTAGAAGGAAAACTATCTTCTAAAATTTTGTTCTATAACCCACTTTTTAGACAAGTCTACATAATACTCTTTTTATTGTCTAGAAAGAAATTACCCTTCTACCATTAGCTTTGACATTAAAAGGACAGTCCAGTTCTTTAATTCTTTTTTATTTGAGGTGGGTGGTGTGGGTATTGCTAGTAGATCAAGCCAGGGCTTCACCCATGCTAAGCATTCACTCTTCCACTTACCTATGTCTGCAACATGGAATATAAACCTTAAGTATCATTCACACTTTTAAGATCTTTAAGAATCTTACCCAGGAGTTAGAGATGCAAAGTAAATACTTCAGAATATTTTCTCTATATTCACATATTTTTACCTTTTGAGAAACATACACTTTTTCAAATCCTTTTCTTGCTTGGAACACTTAAAATACATGTTTACACTACTTGTCTGATTCTTTCATTATACGGTATATAGCCTATGGAAATTTAGTATGAAATTATAAATAAGGTCATATGGGTCATAAGGTCTGAAGAGTGTTAAGATAACTGTATTTATAGAGAATCTTAAGTATTTTAAACTGAAAATAGAAAAGATAAATCAATACCTAATGTACCTAGTGTTGAATAATGACACTTGTTTTTTTCCCCTTTACAGCTTTTTTGCCATGTTTCCAAGTTATCAATTTCCTATCAGTTATTTGAGTTACATTTTTGTCTCTTTGGTGACTTAAGGTTCATTTTTCCCCATAAAATAAATTGTTTACTTGGACTGTTTAAGGCACAAGTTACCCCCAAAGATTTATGTTATGCTGAGTTAGTACAACAGAATCCTACAACCATTGTTTTAAGTTCTAGATAGTATACTAAAGTATGTCTGTAACTAGTATACCTCTTTTGAACAATGGTTAGTACATACAAATATCTTAGTATATCACTTGACACAATTATAGTATTATTAGATACTTGGTATTATGAGTTCACTTTTCAAGTTTTATCAATCAAATGTTACTGCCAAGATGGCTAGAAGTTCTTTTAAATTCTGAATATTTGTGTAATCCTTTGGCAATCAAAACCCCAAGTCTGATAGGTGTTTTTGTAGGCATAGTGCTATTTAGACTTATTGGGGTACAATTTCTTATTGCCCTTAATATTTAAATTTATTTTTCTTGTTTCTAATGCATACGTTACATTGATAACGTCTATGATAAAATAAGTCAATGACAAGGGATTCATTACTGATGTAGACATAATGGAAGCTACAAATTTATGTTTTATATTTAAACATAACCTTATAGATAGTATACTAGCCTCCTGCATAGGGGGATATCCTTCATACATAGGTTCCCCTAACTGCTCCTCCTCTTTTCCTTGGGCTACTAGTCAGTCAATATGCTTGTGAACCTGTTCAGGTGCTTGTTGATATGAAGTCTTGAAGATATTTAGATGAAGGTGTCTTGAAATTTGCAGGCACAAAGAACTAAAGTATATCATCATATCAAGTGAAGAAATGACCTTTGGAAGCAAAACAGAAAACATAAAATGGGTTATGCTTCATCTTTTCTAAAAATACAATTAGTTTTCTATTAGCCCCAACTCCCATCTCAAATGTCGTAAAAATTCCTAGCTAAAAATACTGTATTTTAGAATGTGTGCCTTTCATGATCTTTTTTATTGTTGTTGTTTTTGTTTTTGTTTTTGTTTTAAATAGGGTGTGGGCTTTATAGTCCTGGTTGGCCTTTTGACTATGTAGCCCATGCTGGCTTTTAACTCATGTCACTCCTCTTACCTCAGCTTCCCAAATGCTGGAGTTATAAGTATGTGCCACAATGTACAGATATTCTGGGTATTTATAGACATTGAAGCATAGAGGTAAAAGGATTACAGTACAAATGCTAGAATGTATTCTGACTCCACATTCTACCAGCTTTCTGCCATTGAATGAAGCCACAAACTTCCTGTCATAAGGTGCTGTTGACATATTTTTAGTCCTTTGACATTAAGAAACTTAAAAGGCGCCAGGCGGTGGTGGCGCACACCTTTAATCCCAGTACTTGGGAGGCAGAGGCAGGAGGATTTCTGAGTTCGAGGCCAGTCTGGTCTACAAAGTGAGTTCCAGGACAGCCAGGGCTACACAGAGAAACCCTGTCTCCAAAAAAAAAACAAAACAAAAACAACAACAACAACAACAACAAAAAAGGAAATTTAAAAGCATACATAAAATTCTGTTATATTAAAAAATTAAAGGATAATGTGTGAGATTAGAGTCAAATACTTAAGAAAATAAAACCCAGAAAAAGCTATTGATTGATGTTAGTCATATATGCCTCAATAGAAAGAAGCTCACCAGGATGTTAGCATTCATTTCCTAAAGGAGCAGAGGCAAGCTCCCACACCCAAGAGTATATGGGCAGTAGAAATTGGACTCATGATTCTTTTTTAAAAGAACATGAGTTAGGAGGGGTGTTTGTTAGATGGGTGAGGATGGCCCTGGGAAGAGTTAGGAGGAGTATTGATGAATATAACCAAAATACATCACATGCATGTATGAACTTCTCAAAAAGTTCCTCTTAAAAAATCTTTACATCAAATTTTCAAGATATCTTGAGTTATTTCCCATTTAGATTGTTTTCCACAAATTTGATGTTTAATTTAGGTTGTTTTGGAGCCATAAAAATAGCAGATTAAAAGAAATTATCACTTTTCAGAGTATTGCTTAGAAACATTCACTGCTCACCAGAATGAATTAAAAAATTAGTATCACAGAGCTGGAGAGATGGCTCAGTGGTTAAGCGCAATGACTGCTCTTTCAGAGGTCCTGAGTTCAATTCCCAGCAACCACAAGGTGGCTCACAACAATCTGTAATGGATCTGATGTCCTCTTCTGGTGTGTCTGAAGACAGCTACATTGTACTCATATACATTAAATAAATATTTAAATAATTCCTTTGAAAAATGATTATCATCACTGGAAATAATAGAAGATTAAATGAAATATCAATTAATAGTAGGCTATTAATTTACTCCACGAAGTTTAATGTGTAACCTATTGAAGGGTCATTAAATCCCAGTGCTTATGCACAGAACAGAGAACAGATTTTTAAAATACCCAAGTCTAGCAAACAGATAATGTAACCTAGCAAAAGATTTGCTGCATACAGACTCTAAACATCCATATATATTACTACCAATTTGATAAAAGCTAGTGAGGGAAATATATGAGCCGTAGATAGGGAAAATATAGTAAAATTATCTTAACCACTATAAAACTTAGTACCAATAATAAAGATCTTAATACTATATATATACACATATATGTATATATACACACATATATATACACATATATATATGTGTGTGTGTGTGTATATATATATATATATATATATATATATATATATATATATAAAGTAAAAGTAAGAAAGTACTTACCATTGCTACCCACAGAACAACATATTCATCTATAAAGTTATTAAAGTATTGGTCTAAAAATAAAAGACCTGGCCCAATAAAGACAGTGTCCTGAAGATATAGTTCACTTTTCGTCATGTGAGCTATCTATAAAAAAACAAATAAAATAATTTCACTATGTTTTAAATATTTTTGCTCTAGATTTTAGTACACAAGACATTATTTCACTATTAAGACAATTCTATTTCATATTTGATAAAGGAATACTTAATCTTATTCATAAAAGGACAGCTTATTAAAAGTTCTATTCTTTAAGTACCTTGATATCAGAAAGCTACACTTGACTATTATTGAAAAAGGAATTGAATATACTATTACCTGACAGTTTTACCTGGAACACAAACAGCTATTTGTTATGTTACTGATACCATAAAGGAAAACCAACATTTTATAAGAAATTGTTCCCAGATTGTGGTTGAAGACTATATGTCATGAGTCTTTTATAAAAAATTTTTTATGGTTTCAAAGCTTTATTATAGAAAAGTAGAAAAAAAGAAGAGATCGAAAAGTAAAGAGAAAGAAAAGATAGAGGGGTGAGAGCTGGCCATGACCATGGGGAACGGGGCGAGAAGAATGATAAAAGAATTTCTTACCACCAATTTTTGTGCAACTTTAGCAAAGACACATCCAAACATTAAAGTATAAAGGCAAGGGTGTTTTTCAAACACATTTGTTGCAGACTTTTTATAGATCATTATTGCCAGTATAATAATTAATCCTATGTGGAGTCCAGGTGACAAGACACTAGTGCCCTGAGAGATAAAAGGAAAACAATTACCACTTATTATCAAAAGATAATATGAAGTATGACTGATAGTAAATGTATAAGACCTATGAATATAGAAAAATGATATATAACAACATACCATAATGTGCACGCACACACAAAACATGTTGAAAAGCCCCAGTAAGTCATCATAATGTGTTTTCACTTTTCATTTCTTGGGCATTTTTATCTTATTTTTAGTAAGACAAGACTACAATTTTGGGGGGAATATATTCTTTGTGAAGTAGAGGAAGCAATCAACCCTGGGACAAACCATAATCACACAAGGCGATGGTCATGATCGTGGGAGCTTGGAAGAGGGCCAGAATAGCAATGGATCAGTCCCAAGAGATAAATCATTAAAGCAACCTGTCAAATAGAGACTTCTTTCTAGCAAGGTGTAAATGAGACAGAAGGTCAAGAATTCTTAAACTGTTTCAAGCCTTGGCAGCTGGACTATACCCTTTTGTGGCACAGTCAAACCCAGTCTTGGAAATAGTGCCACGTCTGCATGCCAAGCAGCCATTTGAAAGCTGCTGTTAATACAGTATTGAAGATCTGGATGACAAGACTCTTTAAGACAATTTAGGTATTTCATATTGTCTAAACTGCCATTTTTACACAGAGCAGCAGATACACCGAATGTTAAGTCTTCATATAAAATACATTTTTCTCAAGTGTTCTTTGTATAATAGTAGCTTCTAGTCTAGTGGTTATTATAGGGGCTGGTAATCTATGATTATTTCTGGGTGTGAAGCACCAACCCCAGCAATGAGACACTTAGTGGCTACAGGAGGCAAGGTCTTTCAGCCAACAAGATACTCTTGTGGAGGAGAGGAAGAGGGCTTCAATCAAAAGGGACTATTTCTGCAGAATTATCCACTGACCAGTAACCAGTTGGTTTCTATGTCCCGGGGAAGAAGAGGCTATTCTCATGCTACAGGGTAGCAAGATTTATAAGTCCTAGAAAGTTTAACAGTATCTGCTCTCTAGGAGAATAGGCAGGAGAAAGAATATTGCTAACTTTTTTTTTTTTTTCAGACAGGGTCTCATGTGGCCCAAATTAGCCCCAAGTTCATTGTCACTCAACCTTGATCCTCCTGTTACCATATATCAAATGCTGGTTTTATAAGCATGTGCCACCAAGCCTGACTTTGAACATCTATTTTGTGCAAACAACTAGAGAATAAAGAATATAACTAGTATATGGCCTAATTCAAACTTTCTCAGACTCCTTGGGTTATACAGAAAACGATACTGCACAACAGATATTGAATCAAATTATATATTATATATATATATATATATATATATATATATATGCTCTAACAATGAACAAAATTGACAATTAGATTTTCTATATCAACTTTTACTAAGTCAAAGGCCATTAATACTTAAGTCTATCAATTTTTGTAAAAGTGTTAAAATAAGACTTGTTAACTACAAAATATGAGAATTATTGATTAGGAAGGGCTCAGTTTAACTGTGGTTTCTTTCTACATATAATCATATATTCTAGGTCATTAAACTTTCTTCAGTGTAAATCAACTCTTATCCTAAACAAAATGTTGAAATCCCCTTAGCATTGAGACTTACTGATTCCATAACTGCCAATACATTCATTAAGACAACCTAATTCTTTAAAGTTTATGTTTTAAGCTAGAATTAACTACAAAATATAGCCAGAACTATACAAAGAGACTTTGCCTTAAAAAATTGTTAAACCTTATTCTAAGTAATAATATTAATTAGGTAATATACTTTTTATGTTTTATATATTATGTTCTTCTCTTTAATTCAGTTTTAAAAATCTGCAGCAATCCCAGTGTTTGGGAGGGTCAGGCACAGGAATGTGAGGCCAGCTTGAGCTATATAATGAGATCCTAGTTTGTCTTGTTGAAAAATCTACCTTTGTCAGTTAGAAATTACTTCCTAGCTTGCGTTTCACTTAATTCATATTTCAAACACTAAATAATAATTTCTTAGTAAAATATTCTCTATGTGGATATTTAATCTTACTAAATCTAATTTTCTTTATTGGATCTTATTATGTTCCTGTTGCTGCTCTATTTTTGTTACCCATGGTCAAACAATATTTATTCTCAAGTCCCTAAAGCACAGTATTATACTAAGCAGAGAAAAAAACACCTCAAAAACAAGTAGATGAGAACCTACATATCTAAATAAATTTTATAATTTGTTTTTTTATAATTTGCTTTTGAATTATAAATGGCATCATACTAATTGTGGAAGACTTTTGAAACTATCTTGAGAGCCAGTTTACAAGTTATTTGGGAAGATGAGAATTCTTATAACTAAAAATACGCTATCTGCTGCTTATTACTCTTGGTAATTAAATCTTATTCTAGCTGGGTGTGATAAGTCTGAGGCTGGCCTGGTCTACACAGCAAGCTTCAGGGTGCTCAGATCTCCTTAGAGAGACCCTGTCTCCCTAAAACAAGCAAACAAAGAAACAAAACAAAACCTAAAATTAAACCTTGTTTTAAATAAATCAAACCTCAAAGCCATTCTAACAGTTTGCAAAAACTAGCATCAGTTGAGCAAGTACTACTCTCTTAGGGCCAACTATCTTGAAGATAAGAGACTTTAAAAATGTAGATATTGAAGCCGGGTGTGGTGGCGCATGCCTGTAATCCCAGCACTTGGGAGGCAGAGGCAGGCGGATTTCTGAGTTTGAGGCCAGCCTGGTCTACAGCGTGAGTTCCAGGACAGCCAGGGCTACACAGAGAAACCCTGTCTCGAAAAAACCAAAACCAAAAACAAAAACAACAACAAAAAAAAAAGTAGATATTGAAAGTGTCAGTATTGTCTTCTTTTGACTTAAAAACCCTGACTTTTTAAAACCAATATGAATAAATCTACAAATTATGCTAGCAAAAGCAAAGTAGAAAGAACACAAAGACAGGTGTATGTACTCAAGAAATGAGGCTAAAATTTTAATTCCAACTCATCAGACTAGTTCTTTAAAGTATATTTCATTAAAATTTCAATAAAATATATGTCATAAATTATTCCATCTATGAAACCTTTGACCTTCAGAATCAATCCAGAACTAAAGCTCCATTCCCCTTGCTCCTGTTTTGGTCCAGGCACAAAATGAAAGCAAACAAACAGCACTTACTAATGGTTACTAGGTGCAATTATAAAACACTAAAAGAAAGAAAAATGTTTGTGTTAAGTCTAAACTTTTGTTTTCTTTCTTTTTTTTTTTCCCCCGAGACAGGGTTTCTCTGTGTAGTCCTGGCTGTCCTGGAACTCACTCTGTAGACCAGGCTGGCCACCTGCCTCTGCCTCTGCCTCCCAAGTGCTGGGATTAAAGGCGTGCGCCACCACTGCCTGGCTAAGTCTAAACTTTTAAAAATGCTTTTGTGTTACGTGTCTAAAACAAACCCTTCAAGATGATAATTGCTTTCTTTCTCCATTCTTGAGACTTAGGGTATTTGACTATCTTTTTATATAGTGAAAATTAAGTATTACTAGTCAAAGATGATGAAAGTATTGTCTTACTGCAATAGTAGATCCATTCTTGCCAACACCACCATGGAGGATCACATGGAAATAATTTGAACAGGAAAATATTAATCCACCTACAACTCCAAGAACCGGAAAGATCTTCAGTTTTATTTCTAGAATAGGTATCTTTTGGGGTAGAGGAAACAAGCAAACCATTAATAGACTAGAATTTCTCTTCCTATTAAGTAGAAAGAGATTCACATGACATGATTGTGTACAACGGGCTGCCCTTTTCCACAAAACCAAACCTGAGCTTCTGCAATATGAACAGGAACTTTCCTGAGACTGCTTTACTAACTGAAAAATGAATCCACCAAATCAGTTCAGTTCGTTTATAGGATTATATTCAAATAGTTAATTTCCCAAGCCTGTATCTGACTTAAACATGAGAAAGCATAGTTCACTGGAACTTAGTAGCTTCTAAAAGGAAGCATCACAGAAAACGCAGCCACCAGGGTCTGCACTATACATGTGATGAATACCATGTGTGTGCATGCAAAAAGACTGTGTGGCTAAGACCCAGGATTAAACCTCTAGCAATATATTTACCTGTTGGTCAACTGTTGTTCAAGACAACTTCCAAAGGCAGCAAAGGATTTAAAAACAGTAATAATGAATTGCTGGATGCTATAGGCTATTATACTTTGAAAATAGACTTTGAGAAATGATGCCCAAATTTATAGAAACTAGAGGATAACACTAAATGTAGAAAACCAGAAGTATCATAGTATGAGATTTTTTTCCCCATATGTTATTGCTGAAAACTTTAAATGAAACAAGTTTAAGATTCAATTGCAAATTGAAGCCAAGTGTACCTGACTTAAAGACTAGAACTGCCAACTGCTTCATGTCAACAGCCAGCAGATTCAGGTCAGTGGTAGAATATCCTGGATTCTATTGTTCATATGGAAAGGAGTGGGAGTGCCTTGGGGAACGTAGGGCTGCTTGAAAGTATGCTAAAAGCTTGTTTTTGACCTTACGGGTATGAAGAATAACTGAGAATCTGAAATAGGTAAGTGCCACAGGGAAATTTTTCATTATTTTAAAGTAAGATTTGATTTGTAAAAAACTGTATATCTATGTGTTTGATTCATACGCATTGAGGCAGAGGATATTTAGGGATAAATTTCAAATATATTTTACTAATTCTATTAAAATATAATTTCAACATATTTTTTCTCATAGGGAGATTTTCTTCTATGTGATAAAAACTTTCTTTACAAAAGTAAATGTCATATAAAGATAGCATACAGAATATTAATATTATTAAATAAAAGAAAGGCTTACAAAAGAGAGTGAATGTTAAATATAACTCTAAGGATTTCTAAAGATAGGCAACAATCTAGTATTGTCCTGTGCACATAAAAAGCATTTAAATGAAAATTTGAATATTTAGATTTACCGTATAGTCCCACATTGTTGCTCCTCCAAATGTAGATAACACAAAGACGATCACTAAAGCTACCTGGATCTCAGTTACATCCACCCTAGAACAAAGAACAGTGAGTGTTTGTAAACAAAGTTCTTGAACACGAAGGTGAGTTATCGCATACTCTACGACACAAATGCGAATAAACCACACAGGCCCAGTTGTTTCTTAACATTTATGCCTTTATACCTCTCACTGAATTCTGTATCAGCTGATTATGCTGGGTGGAAAAGAACTATATTTGTTCTCACACAGGTGAAGATCAGTATAGGCAGAGAAAAATTACTATATAGCATGTACAGATTGCAAGAAGTTACTCCAAACTACAGAGATATTTTTTGAGTTTTTTTTTTTATTCACTTATATCCCAAACCACAGCCTGCTCCCTCCTCTCTTTCCAATCCCATCATTACAAGTCCGTCCCACCATTACTCCCTCCCATTCTCCCTGGAGGGGACACCAAGGTACCTTGGTGTACCACCCAGACATGTTTTTTCTACTTGATGTATTTCTGTGGTTTAAATTTCTCAATAGAATTATGTAATATTCTTTTAAAAAAATCATAAAACACTCATAATAATATATAAGTAATCATATGCTTTATGGCAAATCATTTATTATTGTTGTTGTTTATTACTATTATTGGTGTGTATGGTATGTGAATGCAGGTTCATGTGAAAGTCACAGGGCAACCTTAGGTGTTGGGCTTCATCTTGTGTCTTATTTGAATCTAGTCACTCTGTCATTGGCTGCGCACACGCTAGGCTGGCCAACCTGCAAATTTCTGTGGATTCTCCTGTCTTCACCTCCCACCTTGCTAGGGAAGCACTGTGATTATAGATATCTGCTGCTGCACCTGGCTTTATGTGAGGCCTAGGGATTTGAACTCAGGCCCTGTGACTGTATAGCAAGCACTTTAACCACTGAACCTCTCCTGCAGTCTAATGCAAATAATTATTCTTTCTTTCTATCTTTTTGTTGTTGTTGTTTTTGGTTTTGGGTTTTTTTTGTTTGTTTTGTTTTTTGTTTTTTGTTTTTTTGAGACAGGGTTTCTCTGTGTAGCCCTGGCTGTCCTGGAACTCACTCTGTAGACCAGGCTGGCCTCAAACTCAGAGATCTGCCTGCCTCTGCCTCCCAAGTGCTGGGATTACAGGCGTGCGCCACCACACCCGGCATAATTATTCTTCCTCCTCCTCCTCCTACTCCTCTTCTTCCTCTTCCTTCCTTCTTTTTCCTCTTCCTCCTCTTCTTGGTGATCAATGTTCACTTCTTTTTTTTTTTTTCCAAAGTCCCATTACAGATGGTTGTGCCACCATGTGGTTGCTGGGATTTGAACTCAGGACCTCTGGAAGAGCAGTCAAGTGCTCTTAACTGTTGAGCCATCTCTCCAGCGTCACTTCTTTATTACATTTTTAATACACTTATTTAGCGAGTGAGTGAGTGTGTGTGTGTGTGTGTGTGAGTGTGTGTACATTTGTGTGTGTGTGTGTGTGTGTGTGTGTGTGTGTGTGTGTACATTTGTATATCTGTGTCATGGAGATCAGAAAACAACCTGAGCAGTTGATTCTGTCTACCATGTATGCCCCAGAAGTCAAACCAGGTCATTAGGCTTGACAGAAAACACATTCACCCACTGAGCCATCATGGTTGATGTGTGTGTGTGTGTGTGTGTGTGTGTGTGTGTGTGTGTCTACCTACCTACCTGTATGGGTGTTTTGCCTTCATGTATATAATATGCACCATATGTTTGTCTAGTGCTCACAAAGGCCAGAAGATGGTATCACAACCGTTGAAACTAGAATTACAAACAGTCATGAACTGCCAAGTGGGTGCTAGAAATCAAACCTGAGTCCTTTGGAAGAGCAGCCAGTGCTCTTAACTGCTGAACCATCTCTACAGACTCACCTAAGGCAAGTTGTTAAACATTTAAGTTAATTTCATGAATGAAGTAGAGAGAATTTTAACAGCTTTCCTTTTTAAATTACCAATGCCATAACTTTTTTGGTTTCTACAGGTATTTTGTTGCTTCATATATAGACATGTTTAAATTTATCTCAAACAAAGGAACTAATAAGCAACATCCCCCTAGCTTATGCGCCTCATAAACTGTAAAACTCTTCTGTTCTGATCTAGAATCTAGTGCACTGAAAAATCCATCTACACTGATAATCTCTTCCTCTCCTCATATGTGCCATTTAATTTACTGTAGTCTAGCTGTTGGCCCCATTATTCTCCTGAAATTGTTTAAATAATAGCCTTTTGTTCAGTGCTGGGGACTGAATCCAGGTCCTTACACATGATAGGCAAGTGTTCTACCACTGAGCCACATCCCGGAACGACTTTCAATTACTCAGTGATTCAATTTCAGTGATTATTTTGTATAACCTGCTTATAATGCTTAAGATGAGAGTCATTCTCTCCTTTTTTAACTACTTTGCTAGATTCTGATTCTATGTTCTACTATGACTTTTTATTTTGCTAGATATCTGTTAGATTGGTTCTAATGTTTGATTCAATTGGGAATCTGCATGTCCAAATGTTCAAGGTCCTTGTCCCCAACTGGTTTTTGATTGACCAATAAAGATGCCAATGGCCAATGGCTTGCCAAAGGAAGAAGGGGGGATGGGTGAAGAGAGACTGAATTGCACAGGCTAGGACACTGTGGGGAGGAGAAGGAGAAATTGCCATTGAAGCAGTAGGATACAAATGGACTCAGGAGCTGTAGGAGAGAAAGCCAACTAGCCATGTGAGGTTTCAGCTAAGTGGCCACTGGCCACTTCCCCTATTGGGCTTGGGGTAGCAGGCAGAGGATTAGAAGTGCCCAGCCATTGAGCTAGACCTCATATTTAAAATATGCTAATGTGTGTGTGTTATTTGCACATCCAAAAATTCCCTGAGCAGGTGGCTGGAAGCATGAGCCACTGGGAGCACAGCAGAGTAGCTCAACCTCACACTACAGTGTCTTCTCAGGCTCCCTTCTAGAATGTGGCTCCTCAGCTCTGGGTTGCAATCACATAACTGGGTATGGGGGCTGCTGAAAGAATCGGCAATAGTATAACGTTTCTGAAAATGTTACAACAAATAATTCACAGTCCCCTCGTGAGAACTTTGGAGTATCTGCCGAGCTCACCCAGGCTTCCTCATATGACTTCCTTAAAGCCATCATTCTGAACATACAACATGCACACCTGGCAGTTATGCACCACAGGGTGCTAACCCACACTGCCCAAAATGCCTTGGTTCCGAATCAAGACTGTTGTACATTATAAATTGCATTGCTTTTATTATTCATACAAAGCTTTCTGCTTGTAGAGAAACATGGTAGTTTAATTATGAAAAACAGACAATAGTTTGCTCTAATAATTCCTTATCATTTAAGTATCAAATCAATAAATGTTGTATTGGGATTTATGACGTTAAACATTTCTTTTTGAGTTTGAGTTGCCAACTTGAATTTCTCAATAGGGCATTAGATGAAGCTTGATTTAGGGCTCTGAAATTTTCTATTGTCTTAGTCAATGTTCTATTGCTGTGAAGAGATACCATGCTTTGGCAATTGTTATAAAGCTCAGAGGTTTAGTCCACTGTCATCATGGCAGGAAGCATGGTGGTGTGCGGGCAGACATGGTGCTGGAGAGGGATCAGCAGGCAGCAGCAAGAGAAATAGACACACTGGGCCTGGCTTGAGCTTTTGAAACCCCAAAGCTCAGCCTCAGTGACACACTTCCTCCAAAAAACCCACACTTACTCCAACAAGGCCACAGCTCTTAATTCCATCAAGCAGTGGCACTCTAATGACCAAGCATTCCAACCTAAGAGCCAATGGAGGATATTCTTATTCAAACCAGCACACCAGTCATTTGTATAACAGCCCTAAACATACTTCTGACATTCTGAATTATGTATTTATGTGAAATCAGCACTGATAATTATAAAACCAAACAAATGATTGGCTCTGAAAATGTTGAAGATGCTTTATGTCCTCCAATATCAAATAATGAAAGATTTATTCTTTATTTAGATATAAATAAGCACATCTAACTCATTAGAATGCAAATCTGCTTTGGTCTTTATTGCTTTACTTTATGCATGGGTGTTTTGTCAGCATGTATGCCTGTATTCCTCTTGTATGTCAGGTGCCCACAGAAGGGGGAAGGTATTAGATCCCTGGAACTGGAGTCACAGGTAGTTCTGAAGCACCAAGTGGGAATGGAACCCAGATCGGAGCCACCTCTCCAATCTGATTGCTTTTGTCTTTAATAAACAATGAATATTTGTGTATTTGTTTTAAAATAAAATTTTTTATGATTGTTATCAGTAAATGTTTTTATCAATTTTAGAAACTCATATACCATATCACAGATAGTCATTTCTCAGTAATAAAGGGATCATGAGTAGAAATAGCTTAAGCAGTCCTGTTCTAGAGCAAGTCTTCATGCTCCTAAAATACTGGTTCCAGAATTTTATCTGCAACCTTATATCCTCTTAGCAATATTATCTCTACTTGAGACTGTCTTCTTACATGCTAAATCCATACCTGCAATCCATATCTTTTCCCCTGAATTCTAAATTTTTCTGTCTACCTACTTTACATTTTTGCTTTGAGACCTATCTTTAGATATGAGAGGAATAATAATTCCTTAGCAAATACAGTAAATGTACAGATTGGGTTTTTTAAAAGATATGGAAGAAAACTTCTTGACTGAGTTATCTGGGGCACAGTTAAAGGAATAAAGTGGACTTACTTTCAACACACAAAAATGTGAATAATGGCATCTAGTATTTTCAAAATCAATGGCAAGCAAATGCAAACTTCCAGCCTGCCTGAGAAGTGTCAAAGTAAACACACTAGTGTCATATATGGTACTTTACAGAAGAGACGGGAGGGGAGTACCAACGTCTGCCAAAGACCTATATGTTCCATGAGCTATAAATTATTTCGAGGTGTTTTTTTGTTTTGGATTTTTTTTCCTTTGGGTGAGAGGTGGGAATTAAAATGATTTCTCAATGCTTTTTGTTTGTTTGTTTGTTTGGATTTGTTTTTTTTTCAAGACAGGGTTTCTCTGTATAGCCCTGGCTCTTCTGGAACTCACTCTGTAGATCAGGCTGGCCTCGAACTCAGAAATCTGCCTGCCTCTGCCTCCCAGAGTTCTGGGATTACAGGCGTGCACTACCACCGCCCAGCTTCTCAATGCTTATATTGGAACAACTGACTGACTATTTTAGAACAGCTGACTACCTCAGAGTCAATACTATTATCTATGACACAACTCAATATCTGTGTCAGTAACAGTCATAGAATTAATTATATGGGGCCTCTCCACAACTGGCATGGGTTTTTTAACTAGCAACTAGAAGTAGCAGAAAAGTGGGTAGTTATCAAGGGATGACCTTTCTTTACATGAAAATAAAGAGCGTATTTGAGAAATGAGAAAGGAGCCTCACCATAAGGTTTTAATCATATTTATGTTAAACTTTATCCTCTGTCATGTCATGTAAAGGTACACCAAGTACAGGGGTGTGCATATATAAATACATACAATCCTCAACAGACAGCACAGCATCTGTTTATGTACACTGGCAAAAAGCTGTCTAAGCAGGAGGCACCCAAGTATATGTACCAAGCAGTGTGCAGCTCTAGCATCTATGGGGTGTTCTTGTGTCAGTTCACCTATTTCCCATAGCTGAATCTTTGGATCATCTTTTGTTGGTAACTATTGTCAAGGGGGTCTCTCTTTTAGGGTATATAATAGTTTGACCAAAAGAAATCATTTTTAGCTAGGTATGGTGGCACATGCCTTTAGTCCCAGCACTTAGAGGCAATTGGATCTCTGAGTATAAGGACAGCCTTGTGTACATAGTGAATTTTAGGCCAGTAAGGGCTATATATATAACATTATCTAAGGATTTTTTGTTTTTTTTTTATTTAAATGTTTTCAACAACAACAAAAAATTTCTTACATTTAACATCACACTATTTCATGAGCTGAATAGTATTTAGGTACTATATATCCTTTTTTTTATTTGTTGGGTAAAATAAATAAAATAAAAATTATTTTATTTTTTCTATCCCAACTATCCTTATTTGAACCAATAATTCTGAGCAAATTGGAAGAAAAATTATTGTCAAATAATATAACTATAGAGGTTAGAAGAAAATACTAGTGTCAAATAATATAGCTATGACATGCAGGATACCAGTTATAGGTATGACACTCGTGGCTATTCTGATAAATCACAAGAATTTTAATTCCTGAACACAGCTTTGACTTCATAGTATGAGCAGATGCCATTATAGATTATAAAAGTGAATTTGGTTGCATCATAAAATGTAGAATTTAAGGAACATGCTTACCTTCCAAATCTCAATACTCCTGAGACATAAGTCTGCCAATGAGCGCAATAAAACATGAACATCCCAACAAAAGAGCAGAAAAACAGCCAGTCGGGATGTGTTCCTAGGCGAACAGCAATTGAAGCGCCGATGGCCATAAATACTGAAAAACCAAGTTTAGGAACAGTTAAGAAATAAAACCAGGTATTGAGTTAAGCTGTTCAGAAATATGGTTTTAAGGGACATAATTCTGGCATTAAAATACAATATACTTTTTTAAAAAAAAATGAATTCTTTTTACAATGCAAAATTCAACTTTTGTTTGTTTATATAGATTTACATATGGGAGACAGAGGACTAAAGAAAAAGACTATCAACTTAGTGAGACCCTGAGTCAAGGGAAAAAGTCAAAGGACCTGGTAGACCTCAGTGGTAGACCAGTTGCCTAGCAGGTGGGGAGCTCTAGTTTCAACTGAGTCTCAAAACAAACAAGAGTAAAGGTGCGCTCAACCATAAGGGCTGGGGGTGATCAGACTGCTTTGAGTGAGAAAGGTGTGTTTCTGAGATCCGGACAGTTCATTTTATAGGCAGACTTCATGGAGGGGACAATTGCTCCTGAGTTAAGAGCTCAGAGAGGGGACTCCAGACATGGACTGTGATTTTTATCTTTCCTGTCTTTACTCATACTTTTCAGGATGTGACATGGCGTCAGATTCATGACAGAAACAGGTAATTTTGCAAGACTTCTGATCTAGAGATAAAATTATGCTTAAGCAAAGGGTAGTGAGGGATCATCTTGGTCCATGCCAGGTTTAGGGTGAAGCTCTGTGGTTGTAGCCACCACTCTGAGAATAACCTGCCTTCATGTTCTTTGCCTAGATGGCCTAGCTCATTACCCATCAAGAAAGTTTGTCTTTTTAACCTTAAGAAGTTGAAGAGGGGCAAAGGTCCACTCTCTATAACTACTTCCGGTTGACACTGCACTACTGCCCCTGTATACTAAGAAGGAAGAGGATTTTCACTGTCTGACCCAAGGGCAGTTGGAGGCACCAAATGCAGGAGCAAGCTAGAAAGCTTGCAAGATCATTTTAGGACAAAAGGAATTTTTGAACATACTTTTAAAACATGGTGGGCAAAACTACTCCCAAATATCTATGTCTGCGAAACACTGACAACTTAAATAGCTCAGATTTGTCATTGAAAAGCCAGAGAGGAAAAGCAAAACTTCATTAGTTTACCTGTGGAAAGAGAGTCACAACCATGATCAAACAGTTCCCCTAGAGGAGAGCAAGAGTTTGTCCTTCTGGCTTGTTTCCCATCAATGGCATCCAATGACTGGTAGATAAAGAGTCCCAGGGCACATAAAAGGTACGTCCAGTATGGGGCCTACAAAGAAACATGACCGACAAGAGTAAGTGACAAGCAGCCTTCTGTATGAACGCTCAGTGTTAAGAGCAGAGCAGCGCCAGGCTCTGCTCTGGATTCCAAGTCCACCGAGTCTCGAACATTCCTGTACTTATCAATGGCACTTGAATGACGTTTTTCAGGAAGTCGTTGCTGTTAAGACCTGTCTGGGTCTGCTCATGATTGAGATGGGAGACTGGATTTACTCTCTCACCATGGCAAGAGACCTGAGTGAGATCTGAGAGAAGGAAACAGAGGCAAACCCTTTGGCTGCTCCAGCTGACTGTCATTTCCAGGCCACAACACAGGAATGGGGACATAAAAGGAGCCCTTAATCTGTATTGAGAAATTGGAGGAAGCCAGAATCTGTAGAGCAGAGAAGGCGGGAGGCAGGGGTGCTGAGGGGAGCTTGGGTTGTAAAAAGCTGCCTCTGAGTCTCTAAGAACTGACCTGTGCTGGAACAAGACAAGACTATTATCCAAGGCCAGGGAAAGAAGTTCCCGGAAGTGAAGGTTAAACACTTCTCAGATCTCACCCAGAGTTGGGGAGAAGGCATGTTCCCATCAGGCACTGCAGAAAACCTTGTGATGTGTGGGACACAGAATAGTTCTCAGGCTTGTACTACCCTGGAGCCATCAAAATTAGCCCTGGACCATGGACTTTCTAGATATCTCTAACAAGACCTAAAAGACAGACTTTAAAACAGCAATTCTCAGCCTGTGGTTAAGATCCCCTTGGAGTCACAGGGCCTTTTCACAGGAGCCACGCAACAGACGTTCACACTATGATTTCTAACAGCAAAATTAGAGTTATGGGGTAGCAAGGAAAATAACTTTATGGCCAGGGGTCACCACAATATGAAGAACTGCATTAAAAAGCCACAGCATTAGGAAGGTTGAGGACCACTGGTTTAGAGGATCCAACTAATTCTCCACAAGTTAACTGTAACCAACACAGAGCACATCTGAGGGGGAAAAAAATCCAAAATCCAAATTTATAAAGGCACCTAATCAAAAATTAGCAATCACACAAAGCAGCAGAATGGGGCACAGAGGAGTAAGCTCAATCAGTACAATGATATTCAGGAATGTAAGAAACAACAGGAACATCGACCAGACATTAAGGAAGTGATTACATACTCGCTCCATATTTTTAAGAAGGCAGAGAAAAATTACAAAAGGGAAAATAGAAGAAAAGACTTCCAGAGAAACTCTAGAAGTGAAGAATGTAGAATCTGCTCTTTAAAACACCTTGGGTGTGATTATTTTACATCAGACACTATGCAAGCAAAGATCAGTGAACTGCCAGACAGACTAGATGAAAACTATCCAAAATACTGCACAGGCGGGAGACTAAAAGTACCCAGACTCCGCACAGACTTGCCCCTGGGGAAACAGAAAAGCACATACATGTGTGTGCTTCAGAAATAAGAGAGATAGGCAGGTAAGAAACATGACGAGAAACAAAGACTGAAATATTTCTGCATCTTATGAAACTTATAAACGTACATATATGAGAAGCTCAACAAGGTCCAGGCAGAATAAATAGTGTTAAAACTAACCAAGGCAGCGGTCAAGATGCTAAAACAGGAGGGTCAGGAATTCAAGGTTCTCAGCAAGCTCTAGGCTAGCCTAGGCAATATTGCAAAATTCTGTTTCATTCCCCTAAACGTGCCCATGTACACGCTTACAAGTGCCCACACTCCAAGACAAACAATAATAATAAAGGAAGAAGAGTAGGAGGAAGATGAGGAGAAAGAGGAAGAGGAACAACAAAACTGTGACAAGAGCATTTTCAAAGCTAAAGACACATTACATAGGCTCCACACGGTAGCACACAGACACACGACAGAGGAGAGGCCTGTGGTTATGGTGTGCTCATCTTTCAGATAAATGTACAGCAGGGTTTATGTCTGCCAGTGGTTTTGGAGGTTTCCATAGTAGCTTGTCTCCACTGTTTCTGGTCTTGGGGGTGAGGGGGCACTGCCAGCAGGGAACTTGTGGTAGCAAAGCAGCTGACCACTGACCCAGAAGGAGGCACATAAGGAGGAAGTGTTCAGGGACACACCCACTGGCTACTCCTTCCAATTAGGCTCACTTTGCAACCTTCCCCTCGGCCTGAGTCATCAGTGGGTTAGTGTTCTATGTAGTGAGACCTCTCAAAGGGCCCCCAGCTGGCAAACAAGCTTGCTTGAGCCGGCATGGGAAATTTTAAAATTCAAGTCACATGCAGGCAGCCTAGAAGTGTACACCAGAGGAAGAAGAAGAAGAAAGCAAAATTGTTAAAGAACTAGGATCTTAAAATGTGATGTGTGTTTGAGTTCTTGGCTGTGACATGTAATGACCAGGTGACCTTGGATGGGCAAGTCCTTTAACCTCTGATTTTTGTTTTTGAGACAAGGTCTCATTGTGTATCCAGACTAGCTTTGAACATCCTGCCTCTGCCTTCCAACTAGGACTGAGGGTGTGTAACGCTAAGATAATCTTGTTTTACCATGTTAAGCTAGATTACCTCACCCGTATCGGGTGAATAACAATGGCTTTATCTGATGAGAAAACTGTTATCATTCCTCACACATAACCCGGAACATAGCACGAGCCTAATAAACTTAGCTACTATCGTTGTTTGCCCATTTTTTGTGGCAAAAATACATTTTAAATATCAACCTGTACATGGTTTATGGTGATTCCAACCAGAGCCAATCAACCGAAACACCTACTCTTCAATCTTCCTATAGTAAACAGAACTTTGCTTTAGATAAACTATATAAAAATATTCATAATTTGCTTTTCTTAGATGCTGACACCAGTGATCCCACTGCTGATTATTTTGCTTTTACATTTTTAAGGGTTGTTTTCAAGACTGGGTCTCTCTACATTCCTAACTGGCCCAGGTACTCACAGGCTGACCTTGATGGTGCTGTAATGAGAATTATTTACTTAAAAGGATTCTAAGCCACTTTTTCTTAAAAGAAAAGCAGCAGACGACAGAAGTATTCTTAAAGAGCAGCCACCTGGGTCAAGTGAGAGACGCGAACACTGAGCTGTCACTCACACTGTGAGACAGCCTGGGCAGGGGCACAACTGAGACACCATCCCAAATGCATCAAAACGAGAAACAAAAACCTCCTGAATTTAAAAAGATCTTGGGAGGTTTTACAAAGACCGGCTCTGTTCATCAGGACCCTCTCCCCCATGTTGTGCATTAAGATGTCTAAAAGGACAGGCAATGCCATTTTTCTTCTTACCCTCTATTTTCTTTAATTATTTCCCTCCCCATGACAGGCTTCTGGCAATAAATTCTATCAAAGTTTCCAGTACTGAAAAGGCCCTGTATACAAGTGGGAAATCTGACCACATTTAGTCACTAGATTAAGATTCTAAATATCTCAGTGCTCTCTGGACTTGCACGGAAAGACGACACTAATGGTTTGTTGGGCACACGAATGAATGAAGCGGCTGCCTGTTCAGGAAGACACAGCACACTTCAAGCCTAACACTTCACTTGCACAATAAAGAAAAAGGGAGTTGTGGGGAGGGGCGTGACAGCAGGACCCGGGGAGAGGAGGTGGCATGTTCCCAGGTACACCATCCTTGCACCCACTCCTTGGGGTTTCCATCTCTAATCAGAGCTCTCTAGACCAGAACTCCAAATGTCTCCCTACTTCTCTCTCTCTCTCTCTCTCTCTCTCTCTCTCTCTCTCTCTCTCTCTCTCACACACACACACACACACACACACACACCACACACACCCCCACACACACACCCCCCACAATTTCATTTTCAGGTCTGACCTGATCAGAGTGACTAGGCTGGACGAAGGCAGGGCCTTGTCTTTCAGCCACACTGCTAGACTCCCTACCTCCACCCCCAGCACAGTAAGGAAGGAAGCATACACCCAATGCGCATTGCTAAATTAACATAAAGGTGGCTATGCCCCATCGGAGGACTTGGGCAAGTCCTTCAGGCCCTCAAGGCTCCTCTGGCCACCTATCCCTCACCCCCAACCCCTAGTCAGGCTTCTGAACAAAATGGAATGAGCAGGGCTCTCCCCAGAGTTTCAGCACAGCCCTATCTCAAATACCCCACTTCATTCTCCAACCCACCCAACAAAGTCCGGTGGCTGGACTGTTTATGACTTGTTACTCCCTTTCTAAGTGTTCCCCCTAAATTCAACAAAGACCTTGTGTCCCCTCCTCCGCTTTCTCCACCTGTGCTTCACCTAGAAAGAAATCAAAGGATGTGCCATACTGATCACCATACTCCACTCTGGAGCCCACGTTCTACAGACGTTGCTTTCCTGGTGCAGTATGGTTCATGTTCATAGGATAGTGGGCATCTTGGACACAAACATCTAAGAAATACTAAGAGGGTATCTGTGGCTCTGTAACAATACTCTGTCTTCGTGGGGCAGTTTCCTTAGTTTTAAGAGCCTTTGCAGCTGGCAGCAGTGACAACAGCACAGCTCCAGAGTCCTCTAGTCAATGAAGACTGAACTTAGTCAAGGGAAAGAATATGTGAGTCATCAGCTTACTGTTTCATTAAATAAAAAGTCAACTGGCATCTTAGTTCTTTTGATTTTTAGTCATGTGTATGTGTGTCTTTCTGAGTGTATGGCACATGTGTCTGGATGTCTGTGAAAGCCAGAGGTATCTGATCTGGAGCTGGAGTTCCTGGTGGCTGTGAGCATCCTGACCTGGGTGCTGGGAATCGAACTTGAGTCCTCTGGAAGTGAAATGCACGCTCTTCATCGCCTCTCCAGCCTGTCGATGGACATATTTAAATCTGTAATTTAAATGAACGGAAACAAATGGCCAAAGGCTTTCTACCTCAAACCTGTCCTTAGATATTTAAAACCACATATCAGATGTTCTCAATGGTAACGTGACAGGCAGCACTGCATTGCTGCAATGAATTAGCTATGAAGAACTGGGTATTCAATCGTGATGATACTCTACTTGGTTCCTATTCAAATGGTATTTTTCCTTCTTTCACTTATAAGCAATGGTTTAGCACTGATGATTACTTTCGTAAGATAAACAATAAACTAGAAAGGACATGTGGTGCTTTTAATATAAGAATTTGAGAGGTCCACTGCTATCTTCTCATTTGTACTATTTTTTTTTAATTTGAAGAAAATCAGTTTAATTTTTTTCATTTTATTTTATGTATTGGAAGGAACTCACAAAGAAAGGTGACAGGAAATAATCAGCCAGGGTAGACCAAAAGGTATTTTAATGTTCAATATATCTAGGTAAAAACAAGAGAAAAGAAAATCTTTTTCTTACTCAGAAAGCCAGAGAGGGTAGTAAACCAGCTCTTTGTTATCTGAGTTTCATGGAAAAAGAAACCTCCCAATACCCAGAATACTAGTTCCTTAAGGATTCTGAAGAAAAGTCACTCAATCTGCTTCATCAGAAAACAAACAAAAGCCGGGCACACGCCTGTAATCCCAGCACCTAGGAGGCAGAGGCAGGCGGATTTCTGAGTTCCAGGCCAGTCTGGTCTACAGAGTGAGTTCCAGACAGCCAGGGCTATACAGAGAAAACCCGTCTCAAAAAAAACAAAACAAAACAAAACAAAAAAAAACAAAAAAAAAAAACAAAAAAAACACCCAAACAAACAAACAAACAAAAAACAAAAAAGAAAACAAACAAACAAACAAACAAAAAACCTGAAGAAGATGTCTCTTGGCCACTGGCTGTACTTAACAATGAGTATTAACTAGGAGCTTCATGTGCCATTTAGGTTCTGGAAAAGCATTAGAGAAAAGACCAGACTGTTGAATTATAAGCACTCAAACCTCTTCCGTGTCTGAGGTTGTCACTTTAAATCCCATACATGGTGCGCACAAAGCAGAATCCAGCAAAGTGAGAAAAAAAATCAAAGAATGTCACGTACACAGGCTTGGACAGAAGGAATGGACTCCTCTGTGGAACTTCAGCCAGGATGAAAATGACTTCCCATCGGCTCAGATGACTTGACTTGGTGAGGGCCTACCACCTGTCATCAATACACTAGGAGATAGGGGCCAGGGGGTCGTCAATCCCTGTCAGGCCTTCCAGAGCTGGCAACACTGAGTCTCCCGGAATGAGGCTCTTCAAAAGCCTACTGCTGGCTGGAGAAACAAGAAGACAAAAGGAGGAACTGAGGTAGACAGGGATGTCCTAAGAATGAGGGCCTGGGCTGTAGAGTAACTGGGTTATTGCTGTCACTGGCTGTGTGTGGTCCAAGCAGGTTCAGAGTACAGCAGTGGGTCCTCAAACAGGAGGCCCCAGAAGCTTCCACACTCGAAGTAAGACATGTCAGAGAGCAAAGTACAGAGAAATAAGACTCCAGGAGCCCAAGAAGGCAAAGTTCTTTCCTTAACAGACACCCTTATCATAAAGCTAAATCTATATTACAAAACACCCCACTTATCAGAATTCAAGTCATGTGGAGGGAGGTTAAACACAGAGAGATACGAGGGAAAGTGTGTGCAATTGCCTATGTTAAAATTAACGGTAGCCGGGCGGTGGTGGGGCATGCCTTTAATCCCAGCACTTGGGAGGCAGAGGCAGGTGGATTTCTGAGTTCAAGGCCAGTCTGGTCTACAGAGTGAGTTCCAATACAGAAAAACCCTGTCTCGAAAACAAAAAACAAAAAACCAAAACAAACAAAAAAATTAACAGTGAGGAGAGACCAATTACTAACCCTGGGCATCTATCAGTGTGTGCAGAATAGGAAGGAGGCAGGACAGACACTGAGCAGCACTTACACATCTGCCTGTTGGACAAACTTCACTTCTGATTTAGACTTGCAAGCACTGGACTTCCCGGGCGACAGTCTCTGCATGCTCTGAATCAAAGCGCTAGATCACATTGACTGCAAGACGCGTCCACTCTAGATTCTGTAACATGACTTTCAGGCACTGGGTTTGTGACAGCTGCTATACATGGCCCAGAGGTAAATATCTAGATGAAGACACCCGAGTGACTGTCTAATCCCACCCAGGAAGAGTTTGCAGTGATCTCTTCCAAGGAGACAATGCGCCCCGAGGCTTTCTTCTGGATTTTATGTGCACCAGACCCTTGCTGTACTACTTAGGAGTGGAGAGAGTTAGAAAAATTACTTAACTTCCTGGAGATTCAGTCTCCAAACATGAGAGAAAGAAAGAAAAGACTCAATCATTGTCTCCCGAGAATTAAGCAAATTATTACATATAAAGTGCTTATGGAAGTATCTAGAACAGGAAAGGAGTTCTGTTGGTATTAATTATTGTTATTCTATTACTGGCTCTTCCAGATAACATTAGGAGACTCGTGGGTGATGTTAGGAACTTATTTCATGTATTTTGAAAAAACAAATAGTTAATACAGCACGTCTAAGATTTTACACATATAAGGCTGAGACTGAGTCTATGTCTTTGAGTCTGGAGATTAGAGCTGACCCAGTGAAAACACTCTAAATTCAGGATCTCCTTTTCTTTATTTTTTTTAAAGATTTATTTATTTATTTATTTATTTATTTATTTATTTATTATATTTAAGTACACCAGAAGAGGGCATCAGATTTCATTGCATATGGTTGCGAGCCACCATATGGTTTCTGGGATTGAACTCAGGACCTTTGGAAGAACAGTCAGTGCTCTTAACCGCTGAGCCATCTCTCCAGCTCCAGGATCTCCTTTTCAAATGAACAGGTAGTTTGACAAGTTGGAGGCTTCTGGGAAGCCAGTTGTCTTGGGAACGGGCTGTCTTGCAGAAGAGTGTCAGAAGCCTCTGGAAGGACTGCAGCTACTCTCTGCGTCCTCTGTCTGCCCTCACTCCAGAGCCGTCAGCAGGTCACAGTGAGCATGTCACAGCCTGGATGTCATGTTGTCCCTAAATTTGCTATACCAAACAAGTCAGTCTACTGCTTTTTGATTTAGCTTCACTCAAAGTTTTAGACCATTGGCAGATGCAGTCAGATGGCTTACCAAAAAGTTACATGGTTGGTCCTAAAAGAATCTTTCCCCGCCGGGCGGTGGTGGCGCACGCCTGTAATCCCAGCACTCTGGGGAGCAGAGGAAGGTGGATTTCTGAGTTCGAGACCAGCCTGGTCTACAGAGTGAGTTCCAGGACAGCCAGGGCTACAACCCTGTCTCGGGAAAAAAAAAAAATCTTTCCCTGCTCTGAAACCTCATGAGCCAAGCCTATACCGTGTTCCTCTTGGTCTTACCACCCCCACCAGAATAGCCCAATACTCCGTTTACATCATTCTGGGTCTTCTCTAGCCCACAACTCCAAACTCTTCCACACTCCTCCCATAAAGCAGTTCAAAACCCTGTGAACCACATGATCAAGTTCATTAAGAAATGTCCCCACTCCTTGGTGCTGAGTTCCCATAGTTGTTAATTTTCTTGTTGCAGCAGAATGTATGACAAAGATTCAGAGGAGAAGGATTTATTTTGGCTCTGTGGTTTAGGTAGTGATATAACCCACCACAGTGGGGAGGCACGGAGGGAGGGTTATGAGAACACTGGTCACACTGCACCCCACAGCCAGGAAGCAGAGAGACACATGCTGGGGTTCACTTTGATTCCCTTTTCTATCCAGTCCCCCATGAAACACTGCTTACCCACATTCAAGAGTCTCCACTCTTCAGTTCACCCCTCTGGAAACACTCCCAGACACACTCCAAAGACCCCCAAAAACCCCAAATCCTGTTGATCGAGTTAGATTAACCAATCATGCTAGAATAGGCAATACTCCAAGAGTCTTCTGAGATGGAAATTTAGGAAACACTAAAACTATATGTTCTCTATTTTCTGGAGGGTTTTTTGTTGTTGTTTGTTTGTTTTTTGTTTTTGATTTGGTTTTTTTCGAGACAGGGTTTCTCTGTATAGCCCTGGCTGTCCTGGAACTCACTCTGTAGACCAGGCTGGCCTCAAACTCAGAAATCCACCCGCCTCTGCCTCCCAGAGTGCTGGGATTACAGGCATGCGCCACCACTGCCCGACCTGAAGTTTTATACTTAAAAAAAAATCTCTTTGAGCCGGGCGGTGGTGGCGCACGCCTTTAATCCCAGCACTTGGGAGGCAGAGGCAGGCGGATTTCTGAGTTCGAGGCCAGCCTGGTCTACAGAGTGAGTTCCAGGACAGCCAGGGCTATACAGAGAAACCCTGTCTGGAAAAAAAAAATCTCTTTGCTTTAAATAGCCATGGGTGAACTGACACACATTCAAAGGGGATTCACAGAGCCACCATTATGTCAGCTGGAAAGAGTTTAATAGTATCCACACTTCAGCTGGCGTCCGCATGAAAATGGAAACCGCATTTCTGAATGTTCAGAAGGAAGGGAATGAGAAGAGTGGGACTGTGTGTGAAGGACGGGGTGCTGCCAAGGTGGCATCACACCCTGTCCCCTGAGTCTGTGTCTCCAGCAGAATGCTATCCTGGCTCAGGAAAACAGGCCACTTAGAAATAACTAAACCCTTAACTCCTGTAGCTTCCCTCTATGTGCCTGTGAGGTGTTCAAACGCTTTACTGTGGGCTGGGGAGACAACTGGTATCAGTTGACCAAGTTAGCACGAGGTTCAGTCCTCTGTACCCACTTAAAAAGACAGGTGGGTTGTTTATGGTCCCTGTGCTGGGAAGGCGGAGGGAAGAAACCCCTGGGGCTTACCAGCTGGCCAGCTCAGGTTAATTGAGCCCTTAAACCCAAGATTGGGGGGTGGGGGAGCTCATGAGAAATAACACTGGAGATTGACCACACACACACACACACACACACACACACACACACACACAGAGTTTACTGGGAGCCTGTGACAGGCTGGGGGGGGCGGAACTTCCTTGTTCCCAAAGGCAATCTTCCCCCAGGGCAGGTGAATGGTCAGGAAGCAGAACAGCCCTGGCCAAGCAGAACAGCCCCAGGGGCTCCCTGGTTTCCCCAGCACTGCCGGCCTCAGCACAGTTTACACACTAGCACTGAGTAGAGCACACTCATTTCTATGACGTACGGCAGCTAGGAGCAGGGGCAACACTTATGAAGGCGCTCAGCCAGGCTCTCCAGGACCAAGGGTTAGCTTGAGATCAGAGGCGGCCTTCCTTTCTCTCTTTGTTGTGAACAGTCCTGTATTACTTTCCCCATCTTTGGGACTTCTGGAGTTCTAGTTGAAATGCTAGGAGTGGAGGAGGGGGGGAGGAGGAGGAGGAGGAGGAGGGAGGAGAAGGAAGAGGATGAAGGAGAAGGAGGAGAAGGGAGGAGGAGGAGGAGGAGGAGGAGGAGGAGGGGGAGGAGGAGGAGGAGAAGAAGAAGAAGAAGAAGAAGAAGAAGAAGAAGAAGAAGAAGGACTCCTCCCACCCCTAATCTCCGAGTGGTTTATCAAATGAATTAGGCACCCAAAAAATGTTCTGTTCTCTAGCCCAATGGGGGGTCAGCATCTATGCCCCGGCCTAAAGAAATGAGCGGAATGTGTAATTCTTTCTATATACCACCACCATGTCACACACTGTCAGTACTCGATGCAGACTTTTTGGGTTTTTTTGGTTTTTTTTGTTTTTTTTTTTGAGACAGGGTTTCTCTGTGTAGCCCTGGCTGTCCTGGAACTCACTTTGTAGACCAGGCTGGCCTCGAACTCAGAAATCTGCCTGCCTGTGACGATGCAGACTTCTATGGGAGGAGCAGCATGTTCCTTAGAAATTAACTAGAGTGCAGTCACCAAGCCACGGACATGAATCACAAAGGAAAGCTGTCTCCCGAAAGGCCTCTTCCAGGCACATCTGGAAAGTGTAACGAGGCAAGGAGGCACCTTAGCTGCAGAAGGTACGGACCTCCGCCCCCGGGGGCTGGAGAGCCGCACTGAGTCCTGGGCCGGGTTCACGTCATCCCTACTATTATATTTTTTGAAAATTTATTTCTTTATTTGGTGTGAGCACACTGTCGCTCTCTCCAGACACACCAGAAGAGGGCAGCAGATCGTATTACAGATGGTGCTGGGAACTGAACTCAGGAGCTCTGGAAGAGCAGTCAGTGCTCTTAGCCGCTCGCTGAGCCATCTCTCCAGCCCGTCCTCCATACTTTTTGAACTTTCTTCACCTTCTGGCAGGTGGGAATTGATAATTTCTTTTAGTAAGAGAGGCCACTCCATGACAAGTCGCCTGCCTCAGCAAATGATGCTTGACAAAGTATTGATCTGGTTTAAATGAATGAATGAATGACCGAAATAAATAAATAAATAAATAAATAAATAAATAAATAAATAAGAGGTGATTAAAAAGAAATACAGATCTCAAAGAATTAAGCCTAGTTTAAAAAAAATATGAATGGCAGTGCCCTTGAGAGTCACTAAGATGAATGTAAACACATAGATTAAGAAGGTAGGGAGAGAATATCAAAGCAAATAGGTAAAAGAGAATCATGCCACAATTTATATTAGCACCCCCTCCCCCAAAGGCAAGAAAGTATTTTGTAGTAGATGCTACTGTAGCTGGGGTTCTCTACTCCCACCCCTTTGCCCTTCGCACCTCCAGAAACCTTTGGAAAACAAGAAGCTCCACCTATATGTTAACTTCTAACTCTTTCTTTAGATTTCCAGAACCCAGATGGCTTTTACACCACCCCTCCTTAGTAACTACCTGGACGAGAAGGTGCAAGTTGGTCACAATGCCCTGGAGGGCACACACCCTGGCTAGCTAAGACTGCTACCCAAACTTCACTGCTGCCTCCTCTCCGTGGACACTCACCTCGCAAGGACAAAGCTTTGAGGAACCAGCTCTTCCAGCTCCTTCAGGGCTGGCTTTTCCAGAAACCTGATTCCTTCCTACCAATGCTCATTCTCGACAACACTGGTGCCTCACTGGCAAGGAGCAAGGGTACTTGATTCTGGAAACTCGAGAAGCCTGAAGCTGGAACTAGCCTTGAATCACCAAGTTATCGACATGCACTTTTAATAAGGGCATTAAACAGGATCTGGGACCTTTATATGTCCTAGGAATCTACAATTCTACATCAGCAAGAGATAGCCAAGGATGGGAGCCCAAGGATCATACGCTCAAAAGTGGTAAATCCTCCTCCATCAAGGTGTGGAGGGGTGGGGGGAGGGGGGAGGTGTTTTACCCATTTACTAACAGTTGCTTACACTCAGACCCAACAGGTGAATACTTAACCCAAGAACAACTGAAAGTGAGTGAGAGCTGAGTGGGAAGCCATCTCTCAGGATACACTGTTTTGCTCCAGTTAAATCCAATTAGCAAACACTATGCAAGCCACTGCGTCACCAGTGGAAGTCTGGTAGGGCTGTCCTGCTCCGTAAGACCACACAATACAAAAAAGAAACAGAGACTTTCTCCTGGAGAGCCAGAGGGACCTGCAGCGGTAGAAACACAGCCTTCAGGTTTGGAATCCTAGTCCCCCACTTAAAAGCTCTATAATCCTGGAAGGTAATTTCCCTTCCCTTTCTGAATCTATGACATAGGGGGCAGTAACTATCTTCTTCTTGAGACGAGGAGACTAAGATAACAGAACAGCTCTGAATAGTGCCTGATAGACAGGAAACAGCCTGTGGCTGTTAGTTTCCACACTGTCAGGATTGTGGGCGTCCGGGAAATTGAGTGGTTGATCTGACTTAGAAGACAAAAGTTCATGGGGCAGTAGCGTTAGGGGAAACAGAGCTAGAACTGGTAAACAGAGCTAGAAAGACAGGTAGGTGATTGGGTACCTGAAGGAGGAAGTGATGAGAGGAAAAATCCCAGTCACGGCAAACTGTTGGCCTTGAGGACAGGGAAGATCCCTGAGCAGAAGGGATGCCCTGCACAGAGCTTCGGAGCACCGTTAGGGACATTCATATACACCGCAGCCTCTCCGACCTGCTTCCCTTCGCTCCCACTCACGTCCAGAAATAAGTGTGTAGGTATTGAGTTCCAGGTCAGCCTCATCAACGGAGTGTGCCCTATCTCAGAACTAAAAACAGACCTTAAAACCTGCTGGAGCTGATCTAAGCTCCGTGGCAGAGCTTTCTTGGCTATCATGTTGGAGGCCCTGCTTCAGTCTCCAGTACGGCCTGTGTATGTATACACAGGGTGTGAAACGGCACTAGGATCCCTCAGGTCTGAGAATCAAAGACTTCCAAGCTAGGTCAGAGTCACTTAACCGCTGGGGACTTCAGTTTCCTCTTAGGAAAACGTGCCACTGTTACTTCAGGCTGGCAAGAAGGAATTCCGGAATTCCAAGACGGCAGGAAGGCCACCCTAAGAAGGGAAAACTCACCAAGCTCCTCAGGTGGAAAAGGGTAAAACCCGCAACAAATGTGAGCGCCCGCCCCAGACGTACTTGCATCATATAAAGCGCCAGTGTTTACAGACATGCCACAAGTCCAACAAAAAGAATGTATCCTTCACAGCTGAATCAACGTGGATCTGAATTTTATCCAGCCCTGCCACTTACTAAAGCAAAATAGCCAGAAACTATTCTAAGAACACGTTAGCAGCTACGTGGATCCCACAATGTTGTTCATACTTAGACCACTTAGAGGCAAATGCAGGATCCAGTGACACCCACTTTACAAACCCTCATGGTTATCTACCATCCACCCCGTAGCCCTTTTAACTGGGCTGTTCAGGCTTTTCACATGATTAAGTGTGCCCCCAGAGCCTAGCATATCCTCTTTGAAAAATGAGTCGAAGCCTATAAGGCTGTCACAAATTTATCTCCTGCTCAGGCCTTCCACCCTAGGGCCTCAGGCCTTGTTTATCCATTCTTAAGAGCTCTGACCTCCAATGGATGGTCAATGACATCAACATTGACAGCTTAATTGGCCGACGCCAGAAACGCCCAAAGACAGCCAAATCTAAGCCCAAATCAAAGCTAAATTTTACTATGCACATTTTGCAACACTGTTCACCAACTGCGTGTTTTTAACGGGTTGAGTTTTACTTTGCTGAGTAAAACTCCACACAATTATCTGCACGGATCACTCGGTCCTCGCGGCTGCCTTGTAAAACTGGCCTGGCAGATATTACTTCTATTTTCAACACAGGAAAGCAGATTGGGTAGGTCAGGTCTGCCATGGTGGAGGCTGACGGGAGCCACGCCCTTCACTCGCGGGCCTGCCCTCCTTCCATCCGGACACAGTGAGCCTCTGGGGCTTCGGGAACCAGCGGAACCCCCAAATCCCATGAACACAAGTGTTTGCTCTCAGGTGTACGTGACGGACACAGTCATCGGCAGGCAAGATGCTCTAAACGACAGGTTCCGCTAAGCCCTTAAAAAAGAAGCTTCTGCATGGACGCAGGACAGGAACTATTTCTATTGTATTCCCGGGATCCATCCAACCTGGACTCTCGTTTGTGCATGGTCTATGTTTGCGTGTACTTATGGAGGGAGCGTAAAGAAAGTGATGTCATGGGCTCTGCAGGCCTATGCTATCCCGTATAGTGCAGCAGGGCACTCCCCTTGTTTTTACCCTCTCTATACTCAGCCCAAGGAAACCACTTCTGACCACCATTGTCCAAAGGCCACGTTACTTAATATTCTTACTTTAGACATAGGTTGGTATAATTACAACTAAAAAGATATGTTGGCTTTTATAATCTCCAAGTCTAATTGTAATCTCCAAGATAATTGTAAGGACTGTCACCTACTTCCTGCTTGTTTTTCATGAAAAAGTCAATGAAGCAACGAGGAAGTTACCGTCCAGAAATAACTTATCTTTGATCAGTGCTACCAGTAATTTCAGGATCACTAGGCACCACCTTTGAGAAACAGAATTATAAAGTGCTAAAGGGCATCTTGGCCTTACCCAACCCAGCCACAAGCCCTGCTAGCACGGGGATGTGGGTATTTAATCCCCAGTGTGTGAAATATGGGCTGATGGTGTCATGGCCCCAGGGATGAAGTGGGCAGACACAGGACTGGGTCAGTGACCTTGACAGCCCCCTCCAGGGAAGCTCCAGAATGGTGACAGGCTTGGGGTAGTGGCGTGACAGTCTCTGGGAGTCCCCGGGGAGGCTGAAAATTAACACCTCCAGGGGACAGCAGTCTGGTCGCGTCCGCGCACCTTCCTCCGAGACCTAGAGGATGCTCGCGCTACACAGGGTCTCCCGCTCCACCACGGACGCCTATAGTGGCGCGGTCTCCTAAAGAGGCCCCGGGGCTCCAGGGAACAGTACGGACGAACGGCCAGCCCTACCTCCTCGGTGATCGTGGGGCAGTAGAAGATGAGCACTAGTGTGGTGACCAGGTTGATGGCGAGGCCGATGAGGGTGATGGTGTTGGGGGCCATCCATAGCGGGATCCATTGGAGCAGCCAGGTCCAGTAAAGCTGCAGCGGCGGCTCGAACAGCGACTCTCCCACCGCGCTGTAGCGGTGCTCCTCCAGCCGCCGCAGCTGCGCGGCGCTGAGCGGCTCACCTAGCGCCTTCGCCCAGCGCGGCGCTGGCCTGGCCCCGGCGCCCGCCGCCATGGCCGCCTGCGGGGCCCGCCGCGACCCAGCGCAGCCCGCGGCCCGCGCGGGGGGGCGGAGAGAGCCGAGCGAGGGCACGGCGCCCGGGCCAGCTCCGCCGCTGGATCTCACTTTGCAGCGGGCCGCGGGGCGGGGCCGGCCCGCGGGGGGCGGGGCCTCAGCGAGCTCGCGGGCGGGGCGAGTCTGGGGGCGGGACTGGGGCGGAACCGGGGCGGGGTCTCCGCGAAATTGGCTCCCGACGCCCGGGAGGGGGGTCTCGCAGCCTGTGCTTTCAGACACAGGTCGAGGGCAGCGCTGGCCCTGCCGCTGTGAGTTTTCTATTAGGGCTGGAGGGTTCGCCCTCCTCTCCAACCTTTTCTCAGGTTTCCATGATGACTCCTGGCTAGCCTGGATCCAGGTTGACCTGGGTTTTCTACAGCGTGGTAGGTACAACTCAGACTAGGATGTCTATGCTCTGGCCTTTTTTTTTATTGAGATGCCGCCTACTGAGACACTGGAGTGGTCACCCTGTGTGTACTGATCAGAAAACTCTCAAGCAGTATGGGGGGAATATACAAAGGCCCCTCCGCATATTAACGTAGTTACCCCTCACTGCGGGATCAGACAGCGCGGTTTTAAAACAAACAAAACCACCAGATCTTAGAAATATTGTCGTCGAAGGGGAATTGAATATTTGAAACCCAAATGCCTTTTTTTCTTTTTCAGACCACGTTACACTCATCGCAGTGGTTGATTTTTTAGACACGCCCTTTCTTGGAGTAGAGAAAAATCTAAGCCAGTTTCACAGTTTCCTCAGTGGAGAAGGCTGATTGCCACATAATGGAAGGTCACCAGCTCCTTACTTCACAATGCACCCATTTGGACTGGGGGGGTGGGCTGTCATAAGCATGTTCTATTGCCTAACCAGACATAGGCTGCCCACTTGTTCTACACCTAGTAGGTTTGATCTGTATGCACCTTTTTAACATAAAACAAGCTGGAAACTATTTTCTGCATTCTTGGATTAAGCAACTTAGGTCATCCAATACATTCTCCCTCGCCGTATTTTGAGGAACGGTCAGCCAACCTTCAGCTCAAAGGCCTCCCATCTCATTCTCCACACACAGCGCACTACAGAAGTATGCGTCTTTCTTTCTTTCTTTCTTTCTTTCTTTTTTTTTTTTTTTTTTTTTTTTTTGGCTTTTTTGGAATTGGTTTTTTCGAGACAGGGTTTCTCTGTATAGCCCTGGCTGTCCTGGAACTCACTCTGTAGACCTGGCTGGCCTCGAACTCAGAAATCTGCCTGCCTCTGCCTCCCAGAGTGCTGGGATTACAGGTGTGTGCCACCACCGCCCGGCTTGCGTCTTGCATTTTTTAATTACTTGGGGGGGGTGGATCAAAGAATAATGTTTATGTTGTTGGAATTGATGTAATTTAAATCTCAGTTCAGTGACTATAGCCATATTTATTCCGGCACAGGTGAGGAGTTGTAGCACAAGATGACTTACAAAATCTTGAATATTCATTATCTGGCCTTTAAAAAAAAACAATAATAATAATTTGACATCTGGGTGGTGGTGCTGCAGGCCTTTATCCCAGCATTCTCCAGGCAGAGGCAGGAGGGGAGAAATTGACAACACTTCCATTATATAGTCCTAGTATTGTATTTATCTTGCTCCCGGACTTTGAACCTAGTGCCTTGCTCTATCCTGCTAAGCTTTATCTTCAGTCCTTTGTTTGCTTTGATTTTGAGACAGAATCCTGCTATGTAGCCTAGACTAGCTGAACTAACTGCCTTAGCCTCCTAAGTAGCTCTGATTACAAGCAATTACACTTGGCCTCTTCTCATACAACATAGTTGTAAAGGGGCACACAGCATGCTCAGGAGGTATCAACAATTGTGCTTTAGGCCACTTCTAGGTAAATTACAATGGCTTAAATGAGACAGTTCATTTGGCCCAAGCATAATGTCTGGGTAGATCGTGGAGAGCTGCCGCAAATGCTCAGTGTGTGAGAGACACTGGGTTCTTCCATTTTATTGTCTGCTACCTTTAGGGTATTGTCCTTGTCCTGGTCAAAAACAGGTGATCACGATGGGCAAACAACCAGGAGGAGGGAGAGGGACAGGGGGTTGGACTTCCTGTCTTTGAGGCTGTGATCCAAAGTTTCATTCCTCATTTCTGACAGAACCCTGTCATGCGAGCGTGACACCTAATTGCAAGGAGAGCTAACTGAGGTTGTTAGCTGGCCAAGGATTTGTCGATTTGTCGGCTAATTTCCACTAGTATGGAAAAGTGAGGTATAGACTATCAAGTCCAGTCTGTGAATTGAATTTGTCCTGCACGTGAGTGGAAGCACGGTGAGTACTCCATCCAGTGAATCGTGGTCAGCCTCCTAGAGAAAGGCCACATCCTTAAGGAAAGCTGGCTCTCCCTCTCCTTGAAGCCCTCAGCTGACCCTGGCTCCTCAGGGATGGGGAGTAAGGAACCCTTTCCTCCTCCATTCTAGACGACAACTGGCTTGATTCTATGCACGTCTTGTGGAGGCAACCACAGCTGCCGTGAGTTCATGAGGTAGAGCCGTCATGTCATTCCCAGAAGGCATTGCTTCTAGCCAGTCCTTCCTGCCCTCTGGCTTATAAGATCTTTCTGTCCTGTCTTCTTCCATAGTCAATGAGCGGATCTTACGTCGCTAGGGCTACTGTTGCTCACAACAGGATAAGTCTATTGATGACTCCATGTTCTTGACTCTCTCTGCTTTACAGGTTCAACATAACTAGGCTCCAATTCTTGTCCATAATCACACACGCAGCCAGTACAGTACTGAGCTGGGGTAGGAGCTTCACAATCTTGTCCCGGAGCCTTTAATCCCAATCACTGCAGAATTCGACCTAATACACTACATGAAGGACAAATTAAGCATTACTACTTGAGAAATCTGAAATGTGCTAACATCCAAAACTTACTAGTGACCTGATGCTGCAAGTGGAATATTCCACAGCTGACGTCATAAGACATGCTAGTCAAAAAGAGGAGAACTGTGTGAGCCTGCCCTCAGACAGGTTGTCTTCTATGTGTTGTGTAGATTGGTGCCATTATAATTGATTTTTAAGACTACATAAAGAATTATTTTCCTGGATAAGAAGCACCAAAATGCAATGAAGAAGGAGGGCTCTCGAGTCCATGGCCGCCCCTCTAACAGGACAGTGGGTCTCCGTCTCCCTTCTTCTGTATAACTTGTATTCATATTTCAGATTTCCCTCAACTTTCATGTTTAAGCCAAAGTTCCCAAATATGTTACACAGCTTCACGCAACAATTGGACCTGAACTTCAAACCCATTTTTCACCAGTTTGAGGGGAAAAAAAACCAACATGGCTTCAATCCACACATTCCCCTGGACCCCAGTTTGATCATGTACCAACATTTCACATCATATCCAGGAAATACACACAACTGAGATGATAATGGCTTTTGAAAAGGAGTCTCTCGGCTAGGCTTGCAAAAATACGCTGTTCACAGTTCTGACTGCATCTTTCTTTAATGACTGCAGGCTCCTGTTGTGTAAACACGTGTTTGTTTGTTTTTTACGATTTTAGTTTTCCTTTGTGTATCTGAGTGCTTGCCTGCATATCTGGATGTGTACCATGTGCATACCTCATGCCCCTGGAGGCCAGAAGCTGCCGTTGGATCTCCTGGTATTGGAGTTGCATGCAGCTATAAGCAGCCGTGGGAGGTATTAGAAGATGAACAGCAAGTGGTCTTAATCTCCGAAGCGACTCTCCGGCCCCTTAAACGCTTGCTTTTATTACATTCACTTGGACCTGTCCTGAGAGTTTTGTATTTTGAGATCCTAAAGGTCATATTTTATGTAGGTAGGCAGCAGCTGTGCAGCATTCAGTAGCAAATCAACACAAACCTTTGCTCTACTCTCTAGAAATGTTTAGTGTCCTATTCAAGATCAGAAAAAAAAAAAAAAAGGCAACATTTCACAACAAAACCCTGGGAGATGTGGCAACCGTGCTTTTTATCTAAAATTGCAAAAGTAATTGAGGGTTAAAGAGACTGATCTCCATTAGACACAGTTCTTAGCCCTCAGTCTTTTTTTTTTTTTTTTTGGTTTTTCGAGACAGGGTTTCTCTGTATAACCCTGGCTGTCCTGGAACTCACTCTGTAGACCAGGCTGGCCTCGAACTCAGAAATCCGCCTGCCTCTGCCTCCCAAGTGCTGGGATTACAGGCGTGTGCCACCACGCCCGGCTCCTCAGTCTTGTTTATATCCTTTAATTTTTTTTTTAATTTATTATCCTTTTCTGGGCTCATGTTGTACTGTGCTAAAATGTTTTCCGTGTTATGCTTTGAGGAACCCAAAGGGGAAGCTTCTTCCTTAAAATTTTCTGTTTCAGCAACGTGCGTTGCCTAAAACCCTGCTTATAGCCTGGGGATTTTATGAAGAATGGTTTAAGTCACATTTGGGTGTCTAGTTGGGTCAATATCTAGACTATCTGAGAGGGGTGTTGTGGTGTGGATCTGTAATATGCCCCAGAGATTTAGTTTGGGGCACTTGGTCATAAGCTGATAGCACTGTTCTGAGGCTATCGTGTGCCTTTTGGGCAGGGTGGCCTACCTAGCAGGAGTGGATTCCTCAAGTTGGGTTTTGGAAGCTATGTATGTGCTTCCTGTTCCAGCCAGAATATACTTCTCTGATCTGCCAAGATCTAAGGAGCCTTCAAAATACGCTCCCAGCACCAGGAAGGGGCCGAGCCTTTCCCACCATGAGACCGTGAGCCTACACACACCCCCACCCCCAACTCAGACCCTCAGTTGCTTCTATCGGGTAGTTATTTTGTCAGTCATGTGAAAAGGAACCAAGACAAGGGGATTCTTTTATCAGAATCTTTCCTTTAAGAGGGGGACTGGGTAGATAGGTCTGCAATTAAGAGCCCCTGCTCCTACACTTCCAGAGACCCAGAATGTAGTTCCCAGCGCCCACACTGGTTAGCTCATAATTACTTGTAATTCCAGTCAGGGGATCCAAGAGCCTCTCTTCTGGCTTCTATGGACATCTGCATACATATGACGCGCACACACATACACACACACAACACACACACACACACACACACACACACACACAGAGGCACACACAGAGACAGGGACACACACATACACACACACAGAGTGAGAGAGACACACACACCCACACACAGACACACACACACACACACACACACACACACACACAGATATCTTAAAAGAAGGGGACCAGAAGAAGGGGCGTTGCTGTTGATGAGCGGGTAATGAGAAAATGTATGCTCAAAGGATATGACATCCATGTATGAAAATATCCTAATGAAATTCATTTTATTTTGTACAAAGAATACATAGTAATTGAAAAGTTTTAAATTTTAAACATTAAGGAAAATAGAATTTCTTTCCTTGGTGGGGGAGGGAGAGAGAGAGAGAGAGAGAGAGAGAGAGAGAGAGAGAGAGAGAGAGAAGAGAGATTCCCCCATAAATATCTATACAAGAAATTAGACGAAGTGCTGGAGCCCACCCTCCCCCACAGGAATGGACATAGAGGTCACTGGAGAATCTCACTGAAATGCAGATTTGTAAATTTGTAAATCTGGGGAAGAAGCTGAGGATTTCGTTTCTGAGAGGCTCCCAGGTGGCCAGGTGGGGTCATCAAATCATCCCCTGTAATGCAGGGTCCAAGCACATTGCCTGAGAAGGCCGGGGTGGAGACACCAGGCTGAGGAGGTCCCTCAGGCCCCAGCTGGAAGTGGATAAAGACAGAGAAAAGGCTCCCGGAGTAGTTAAAGATAAAGAAGAACTAGGCTCTGTTTTTCCCAATGCTGATGTTTTGGGGGTTTGTTGTTTTGGTTTTTCAAGACAGAAGTTTGTCAGTGTAGCCCTGGCTGTCCTGGAACTCACTATGTAGGCCACCTGCCTCGCTTCAAGTGCAGATTAAAGGTGTGCACCACCACGGCCCTGCAACCAATCCTGATGTTTTTAAGACACTAAAGCTCTAGATAGAAGAAAGATATAAGCATTGAAATTGTTATATTTTATTCTATTTTTTTTTACTTTTTTTTTTTTTTTTTACTTTTTTTATTAGATACATTCTTCATTTACATTTCAAATGTCCCCTTTCCTGGTTCCTCCCCTCCCCCAAACTCTCATAACTCCTCAACCCATCTCCCCTCCCCCTGTTCCCCAATCAACCCTCTCCTGCTTCCCTGTCCTGATATTCCCCCACACTGCTGCATTGAGCCTTTCCAGGACCAGGGGCTTCTCCTCCCTTTGATGTCCAAAAAGGCCATCCTCTGCTGCCTATGTGTCTGGAACTATGGGTAACACCATGTGTACTATCTGGTTGATGGTTTTGTCCCTGGGAGCTCTGGGAGTACTGGGTGTCTCATATTATTGTTCGTCCTATGGCACTGAAAACCCCTTCAGCTCCTTGGGTCCTTTCTCTAGCTCCCTCATTAGGGACCCTGTGCTCAGTTCAGTGGCTGGCTGAGAGTGTCCCCCTCTGTATTTGTCATGCACTAGCAGAGCCTCCCAGGTGAAAGCTATATCCGGCTCCAGTCAGCAAGTACTTGTGGGCATCAATAATAGTGTCTGGGTTATGCAACTGTATATGGGATGGATCACTAGGTGGGGTAGTCTCTGGATGGTCTTTCCCTCAGACTGCTCCACACTTTGTTTCTCCTTTGGTGGGAATTTTGTTTCCCCCTTCTAAGACGGCCCAGAGTAGCCATACATTGATTTGAACACATTTTTATGTCACCTCCTCATCACAATTCAGATACAGAGATCTTCCCACATATTTCCCATTGATAATCCATGTTGGCCTTCTTTTCTCTCAGTTTAAAGACACATATTGTACCAATTCTCTAATCTACTTGTAGAGCAATGGCTGTCTTATTTTTGAGACCTAGGTTATGGTGGTAGTTGAAATTTTTCTGAGATAACACTGTACAGGCTAGGAAACTTTCAGCGCATTGACAATATGCCTGAAGAAAACCAATGTCCGATTGAATATCTGTGAAGGGCAAAGTCTTAATATTAAAAAGGGCATATGTTGTTGGTAATTTGTCCTGAGTAAGTCAGAACAGGTGAGGACAGGGCTTCAGATATTTTTTTTTTTCCAAGACAGGGTTTCTCTGTGTAGTCCTGGCTGTCCTGGAACTCACTCTGTAGACCAGGCTGGCCTCGAACTCAGAAATCTGCCTGCCTCTGCCTCCCACGTGCTGGGCTTAAAGGTGTGCACCACCACAGCTAGCTGGCTTCAGATATTCTGCAAAGAAGAATGCACTAACGGAAAGGGTTAAGAAGATGCCGTGGCAGGGTTAGCGCCTGTAGGGCAGGTGGACAAGAGCCCCTTTCTCTCTGTTCTTTCCTCTCAGCTCCTTGCCTTGGTAACATTATTTCTGGCTTTGTTTTCGGGGAAAGCTCTGGAGTGGCCCTTCCCTCTGTACAAACAGCAAGAATGTTAATCTGCCCTTCGCTCCTCCTGCTGGACAGCACTTCTGAGTCTCCGCTGTCACAAGCTTCTGGTCTCTCTCTTGGTGCTTTAACTCCTTAGAGGAGGAATTATTACGGGGTGGGTGGGTTTGGCCACAGCTGGTGTTTGTCGCTAGGAGGATGACTTAGGAGAGCTCTTTGGACTGTTGCTGTAGGGAGGCGCCGTGGGCTCTGGCTAGGAGCTGCTCAGAAGAGCATCAAAATTAGCCCCCTCTAAAGGGCTCTCCTCACTATCACCCCCACCATCACCCCAACTGTCATCTCTCAATGGCACCTTCCAGTGCAGCAATAGGAGCTGAATTCACCGTGACCCCAGGGGGCTGGAGGAGGAGCACCCCATCTGTAGCCTGCAGAGGACAGTTCCTTGGCTCCTTCGTCCCTGGAACCTCTCCGATGGCCACATGACGGTTTATTTTGAAACGTGGCTCCCTTCCAATGACCCTTTGTCACACTTCTCCAGGAAGGTCGCCTTACAGTTTACGAGTTTTCCTTGCTTGACAGTGCTGGCTGTGGGCGAGCTCTGCTTGCTCTTCTTAATTAGCTTTTAAAATTTAAGCCGGCATGTAATCGTTTAGTATCTAATATCTTTGAAGATGTTTTTTTTTTTTTTTCCCTGGGCTCCAAGATTGGAATGCAGGTGAAGGAAGAAGAGAACCAGGCCTTGATCACTTGCCTTGGGGAACTAACACTGTTCCTATCAGAAAACAGAGGTGATCTCAGTATCGCTCAGGAGAAAGGGGAGATAGATACACTGGCTAAGAAGAGTGGGACAGTGTGTCCTTAATGGCATATTTGAGTCACCCAATGCCCTAAGCACTTTTGTGTCCTTATTCTGGTGTGTGTCCTGGTAGTTTTCCCCCTTGTAACTTACTTTAGTGTTCAGGCAGTGCATCTGGGAACTCAGAGAGATCACCAGGCAACTTTAAGAGAGCAATGACAACCCTTAGACTCTGGACAACAGGTTGTCTCACTAATGGATTTGTCTCTTTAATCTTTTACTGACATTTAAGTGTGAAGGATTTTCACAAACTCTTGTAGCCGGAACCTGAATCTTTGACGCAAGAATACTAATTAATTGGAATCCACATAAATAAGGAACCAACAACAGGTGTCGTTTATCTTAGACAACTGTTAGAGGTAGCCACACTCGGAGAGGGCCCTAGGTGCTCAAGTCTCCGGCCAAATGCTAGTCACCACTCTGTCCCTAGCTTCCTGGCACACAGGTCAAACTTTTGGCCTTGGAGTGAGTATATTGGCTATGAGATGCTCCTGTTGGGATTTGGGTCCAGAGAAAAGTCCCAAGAAATAGACCCAAGAAATACGCTCTATAAGAAAAGTGGGTCATGAGCAGTGTTACCAGCAGGGATGTCTGCATGAATCCATGGAGTCCTTGACCTGAGGAGGAAGCTACCTATGCCTCGAGAATCCCAGAGCGAAACTATAGAAAATGCGGAGGCCCTTTCTGCCAAATTCTACTGAGGAGCAGAAACTGTCCAAATCTTTCAAAAGGAACGCACATAAAAATTATCACGTGACAGGCTATGAAAGTTAATTTTATGTGGTAACGAAACTGGGTGGGATTTGTTTGTTTGTTTGGTTGGTTTTTTAACAAAATCTCAGTCGTTCAATTCTACCAATGAAGACTCAGGAGCCAGATGCTGGGATGGAAGCATGCTAGCTCCAAGAGGCAGAGAAAGCACCCACTGGCCTTCCTCTTCCACCAATGTCCCAGAATGCCCTTCTCTCACGCCCAGCTCAAAACACCTCCTTCCAACTCAATGTCCCTCCCTGTACTTCCTGTGTGTCTCTCTCCATCTTCCTGACTCCCTCTAACTCTGGTTTTTTTTTTTTTTCTTCATAATCCTGTTCACTTCCTGCCAACTGGTTGCTTACCCTGCCTCTCAACCTATGACGGGCTTTACTTAATCCTGTTTGCAATATTTAAGCAGAAAGCTCTCCCCCCCACACACACAGGGTTTCTCTGTGTAGCCCTGGCTGTCCTGGAACTCACTGTGTAGACCAGGCTGGCCTCGAACTCAGAAATCCGCCTGCCTCTGCCTCCCAAGTGCTGGGATTACAGGCGTGTGCCACCACCGCCCGGCCAAGCAGAAAGCTCTTAGATTATAAGGCTGAGGCACACCACAACTAAAACCAGGTTTTTCTAGTAAATAACACAACCTCAGGGTTCACAGTGCGATCAGATATCCTGCCACAATTGGGCATCACAATGCCACAGAGATGCTTAGATGACATTTCTGGTGTTTTTTTTTAACACATCTTGGTATTTGAGTAATGCAGATAGCCTTTTCCATGTGCTTGGGCATCCTTTAGTAAAGGCTCTAGAAACTCCTGGCTCTCCAGCTTTCCAATGCAGGATGGAATTTATACCACCGGCTTTCTGATTCCTAGGCATTCACCTTGTAAACAGAAAACTATGCATGCCTCGTCTCTACAATTCATAACTAATGCTCTTAGCCTCAGTCTCTTCCTAGAATTCAAACATTTATCTATCCAGGCTTACCTGGTCTAACAATCTAATCTAACCATCTACCTCTTACTGGTTCTGTGTCTCTGGAGATCCTAATACAATGGGCAAACTATAGCCTCGGAGGCCGAAATAGCCCGGTGTCAGACTTCCTACAATCGCTTGCTTTTAATAAGCCATGCAGTCGCCAGTGTGGAGTGAAGACCAGGGGACTTTCATTCTTTTTCCTAAGCACCAGGAAAGAGCACAGCTGACCAGAGAACCCTTGGCAGTATCTCCACACAGGTCAGAGGATTTTTCAACCCCCCTGGTTGCTAGGAAACTCAGGGTCACATTTAATTAAAAAAAAAAAAAAAAGAAGAAGAAAGAAAGAAAGCAACATATCCTGTCCTGTACATTAATTCTAACATATATAAACACATTATCCAACTTCAAATCCATAAGCCCTCTATACCCTCCCTGTTTATATGAACATTAAGTTCCTGAGTTCTGACATTATGCACAGAACAGGCTATCAGTTACTCAGTTGTTGAACTGAGTCTTGATTCCAACCTCAACTTCAACGTGGATAGTTAAGAACATATTATCTCATTTTAACATCTCTTAGGACTTTTTACTCTTTCCATATGAACTTACATGAAGCCTTTATTAGGTCTTTAAAAAGAATAAATAAGTGTGATCTTTCCATTTCTTTCTTTTTAAATTTATTTTATTTATATGAGCGCACTGTAGCTGTCTTCAGACACATCAGAAGAGGGCATCAGATCTCATTACAGATGGTTGTGAGCCACCATGTGGGTGCTGGGAATTGAACTCAGGACCTCTGGAAAAGCTCTCTAAAAGCCGTTAAAGTGCTCTTAACCGCTGAGCCATCTCCCCAGCCCGTGATCGTGATCTCTCAATATTTTAATATTGCTCTCCCTCCCTCAATCTGGTAAATTCCTGTGATACCCAATTTTTCTTTGATGGAGTGACATTTAAACCTAATTAGAGCAAAGTTATTGAAAAAAAAAGAAAGAAACCTCTTGGCAGTGACAGCTTCTGACATTTCTGTTGTTCAGAGTTTCAAGAAAGTCTTTTTCTTTCTTGGAGCTTTGCAAAGTCTAAGTACTGCTTGTATGAGGACAGATCATACATTGAGAGGACTGAATTAGCCAGAGCCAGACTGACTCCATGCACGACCGACTACAAATTGGCAGTTTGGGAGACTAGGCCTACATTTCTGTTTCGCAGAAATGAGAACCCAGATCCAGGAACCCTCTGTCAGCCAATCACAGCCTCGGGCAGCCAATCTGAGGACACCTTGCCATCTGGCCTGAAGTAAGAATGGGCAGTTGGAATAAAAAAGCAACCCTTGGGAAGTCTCCAGACCTAACCAATTGTAGAATCAGTCAGACCCTATCCACCGAGGTAAAAGGGTGCACACCCCTCCCTGGAATCCCCCTAACTGACAATGAAAGCTGGGCCTTTGAGCCCTCTAGGTGACTCCATTCCGGAATGGGGAGACCCCTGCATGCAGGAAATTCTGCTGAATAAATGCCCTTTGCTTTAGCATACTATTTGAGTCTGAGGTATCACTCTTTGTCGACTCTCAGACCCTAACAATATAGAGAAGTGTGACGTTACTGAGTAAAAGATATTAAAGGGACTGGTGTCTGACTGAAGACACACGACCAAGTTCTCAGCACAAAGGAAATGTATTTGTCCCCGGAGGGACAAAGAGCAGGAATAAGAGACAGGAAATAGAAGGCAACAGAGAGGAGGAAGGGAGCAGGGGGTGAGGGGGAAGGGATATTTGCCCTGGACAAAAAGGCCTGCTTCTGGAGAGGAGAAAGACGTGGCCCATAGGAAAATGGCAGTTGATAAAGGAAAAATGGGAAACCCTGTGTTAGGAGAAGGCGTGTCATTTTGATTTGACGTGTTAATTAGGTGAGCCACAGAGTGCTTTGGCTGTCTCTACTTTGACAGCTGGACCTTGGTCGTCGGACCTTTGGGGCTAGCTTTGGGGAAGTAACCTGCAGATTCTTATCACAGCAGAGGGAACTGGGTAAAAGGGCGAGGCCTGCCGGAGCCGTGTTTGCCACTCTCCTGAAAGATCTGATGAAGGAAGTTATGGGTGGGGAAAGAAACTGGGAGAAAGCTGCACATATAGACTCCATAGGCCCTAACAGACTTGACTGTGACTCAGCAAAGTCTCAGGCAGCCAGCCCAGCTGTCCTGACCACAGGCAGCCTGCAGGGGCGTGCCGCTTGGCTTCGCTACATTGTCATTTACAGGGTGTATACGAGGTGTTCTGGTCTAAAGGAGCCAAACTTCATTTGTGCAAAATATCTGAGTTGTTAATGTTCAGATAGCTTTCCTAACGGCATGGCTCACATTATATTGTTTTTTTTTTTTTTTTTCTTTTTTGGTTTTTCCAGACAGGGTTTCTCTGTGTAGTCCTGGCTGTCCTGGAACTCACTCTGTAGACCAGGCTGGCCTCGAACTCAGAAATCCACCTGCCTCTGCCTCCCAAGTGCTGGGATTACAGGCGTGCGCCACCATGCCCGGCTGGCTCACATTATATTGATGGATAGTTTTATGTTTAAAAGTTTAAAAATCTCTGGACTTAGGAGAACTGTAAAAGGGAAGTGGGATTTCCAGATGTTAAGGGGCTGCTAAGGATTAATTTTTGCAACCATCCTAGTCTTGTACAACTTTAGCAAACCTGCTGTTTTTACTAAAAGCTATCTTTGCCCAGGTGACCTTCCCCATGTGCATGGACACAATGTAACATTGTGTTCTTTGCCTTTAAAAGCCCTTGGCTGAGGAGACTGGGCAGTGTATTCAGGAATCTGGAAGTCTTTCTTACCTGTAGACCTGGCCCCAGTATAGGAATAAAAGCCTGTTCTTTTTAAAAATGTATTCATGATCAGACTGGTGAACTTCTGAACAATCCTAGACCTGTAACACTAACAAACAGAGACATCTGCATAAGGACTGTGCATTACAACAGTCAGCTCTTCAAATCCCCGATTGATTCAGCTGCTAGAATAGTGAAAACATTCAAAGAAAATTGAGTTTGTGCTGAACATTGGAGGCAGGAAAGGCTTCCTTCCCTGCCCCTTGTCAGAATTCCCCAAAGAGCAATGTAACAACTTTTTACTTAGCATTTGTATATTTTGTTTTTGCTTATTTTGTATTGTAGTAATCTAGAGGTGATTTGAAGTATACAGGAGGAAGCATGTAGAGGAATGCAAATACTCTGACATTTTGTTTTTTTTGTTGTTGTTGTTTTTCAAGACAGGGTTTCTCTGTGTAGTCCTGGCTGTCCTGGAACTCACTCTGTACACCAGGCTGGCCTCGAACTCAGAAATCCACCTGCCTCTGCCTCCCAAGTGCTGGGATTACAGGCGTGCGCCACCACGCCCAGCTGTACTCTGACATTTTGAATATAGAAAACTTGAGCATCTAAAAATGTTAGTACCCACAAGGTGTCCAGAACCACTCTCCGGCGCCTAATGGACTAAGAGACAACCATTATTTTGAAGTGATCAAAAGCATCAGAGCAAAGTTAGTAGCATATTGTAATACCCAGGAAGCAAGATTACCAAGCAGCGGGAATAGAAAAAAAAAAAAAAAAAAAAAAAAAGGGACCCATCATAGTTTGACTATAAAGTAGTTTTCTCTTGAAATTCCCAGAGGCATAGCAACCACCTAGACAGTCATCTTTCTCACAGTGAGCCCCATCATCAGCCCAGGGGATCCCTCTCACACATTCTCATTGGAAATTTGGAAGGGAGAGGAGGAAATATTTTTAAAGGTCATTTCAAGATGCAATGGTGACATCTGCAAGCAACAATGTACTTAGCCTGGGGGAACAAAAAAAAAAGAAGAGGGTTATTGGGAGTAGGGGGAGGGGTTTAAGAGAATTAAAAATTTGGGTGTAGTACTGTACACTTCTGCTCTTTCAACTGAAACTCAGGCAGAATGAAGAAGTTGTTAGCAAGATTAGGCATTGTTATATAAGTGTTTATCAACAGCTATATTTTTTTAAAGGTTAACTAAAATTGAATATTAAGTCTGCAGCTGCTCCATAGAGTGGTGTAACCTTCCCACACTAGGACTGGCTGTTTGGGCAAACATGGTGGACAGGTCTAGGAGTTTCTCTTAGAGGACATTATGGGCGACAGACCCAAGTTTGGTGGCATCCGGGTCCTAATCCTTTTGCCTCAGCTCTGATTGAGAATACAACTCCAACTGTATAAGCAAATATCGCATCACGTCAACACACATTCTGCAAACTTGTTCCATTTACTAAATACCTTTTCCTTTTTTTTTTTTAACTGAAAAGAAAATGCCTGAAAGGTAAAGTTACGATACCATGTATTAAATTCAAATGGGAAAAGAGGGCATAGATAGATCCTCATGTTAAGTAGGTTTGTGTGAACCAAACAAGTCCAATTTAGAAAAATTGATTTAGAAAAATGTATCAAAGCCAACGTTAGTGTTTCGTGCCTTGCCTCTAATCCCAGGACTCAGGAGGCTGTGGCAGAAGGCTCGCCATGAGTTTGAGGCCAGCCTGGAATACACAGGAGGAGGGTAATCAAGAGAGACGGATTTTTCACGATTCCATTATGGTATATTGTTATTTCTTTACTCTGGGAGAGAGAAGCCTTGGGGACGCTATTCTGAATTGAAATAGAGGCTTTTCCTTATTCTACAGTTGGCTTTTACTAAGGTGCCGTGAACCACGCAGGACCACAATGAACAAAGTATGACAGCACAAGAGACTTTGTTTGCAATTTTTAATTAAGCAATCTGTGCAAACAATTTTGTTTTGTTTAGTTTTGTTTACTTTCTTCAAGGTTAGGAGGAGAGAAAATGACCACACTTGGGGGCCTGGGCGAAAACCAGAAAGTGCTTTCCGTTTTTTTCTATCAAATTTCAAAGCAGCAGCGGTGTGTTTAGAGGCAATGCCCAGCCCTCAGTATTCCTCAGGATTGCTCGATTGTAAGTCTCGCAAATATGAATCAATTATGTTTGGAGGCACGCCTTGCAGGAGGAGCCTGCAGAAGGACAGCCCACCTAGAGAAGACAAAACAGAAAAGGGGAGTGTTAAAAGCAGCCGTGTGAACGATGGCGGAGAGAACACCCCCGAACTAGCTGCCTACAGACGGGGTCCCTACTTTAACTCTTCTCCTGGTTCTAATGTATTTAGAATGTAATGTACTTGGCAGCTTGGGGGTGGGGGAGGGGAACCAAGTTCCTGGCAGTCCCATAATTTACTCCTCTACCATTGTTCAATCTTGGTTTAAATTCCCACCCGCTGGAGAGGGCACTGCTCTTTGAGAGTTTGGGGAGCCCACCATGCGTGATGGAAAGGTTCTGACTCAACAGCTGGAAGTCAGCAGGAGAACCATTTCTTAACGTTGTTCTTTTAAATTAAGCACAGAACATTGTGATTCAAGCCCATTGGGGAAGAAAAAGATATATTCGCTTTAACTTTGGCCGTTCATAAACTGTTCGAAAACTAGAATACCGTCTAAGAGTGAGAGAAATGCCAACTAGTATTTCATACCTACCTTCTGAATTCCTGTATGTATATATATACATTTAAAAAAAATCCCTCAGAATGTCATTCAAGAGAAAGCCCATGAAGCCAGAACTCTGCACTGCCCTTTGAGGAGTGCTTCACTTGCTAAAATATTCATGACCAGACAAAAGCAGCATGCTGTTTGAACATTCTTGAAACTTCTCCGATGCAAAGTTGAGAAACTCATGATGCAAATTTGAGAAACTCATTCTCCTTAATTAACCAAACAAAACAAAACGGAAAAAAAAAAAAAAAAAACCCAACCAACCAACCAACCAACCACGTCACATATTGGTAGAAATGATGCCACTTATACAGAGAGGTCCATTCCTTGATGCAAAGAATTCAGAATGCACGGGGGTCATTCATTCTCATTGACAGCGAATGCTCTGAGTCATGCTGGGCCGCACACACGGACTCGCTGCATGTCAGGAAGACATTGTGGTGAAGGATCAGTAGTGGATGTTAGTTTCAAGATCCAGAAATACAAAGTCAAACTAGGAGGTTAGCAGGTTCTGCTTCCGTCGGGTTACAGAATGAAGATCATGCCATACTCCACGGGCTTGGCATGGCTATGGCATTTATAAGCTTCATATGCTAGAACCATATGAAAGCTTACCTTGGGTGGCAGTATACATTCAAAAGTCCTTACTGCGCTACAACTAAGGGAGAGAGAGAAAGAAAAAGAGAGACGTCGTAAGCATTGAGAAAGTGCTGACATCAAAGTTGAGTGTATATCGAAGGTGAAATTATGGTCACAATGGTGAGGTGATTCCATTAATCCTTAGTTGGGGGGGGAAGGGCAAAGGAAAAAAATAGAATGAAGGGTGTCACTTCAAGAGGATCATTAATACATAAAACATTAATAATATGCATCACCACTTTGCTAGAATAGGTGGCAAAGCTAATCTCACTAGTGCATATTTATGGTAAGAGATTCCAAACCGTTAGCTTAAAAAAAAAAATACCCTACAACATATATATATTGTGTTTTTCAACAAAAGAAAAACATAGACAATACTTAACAATGTTAGTGTTCATATATATATGTTGAAATTCCAAAAGGCAAAATTATCAAGTATAAATATTAAACTAGTATATTTTATAATATTCTATTTGGGACCGATGACGTGGAACTAGCCTCAGTGAAGCCTTGAGCTCAAGCTCCTGGTGAGTGTGCTGTAACCTACAGGACTTCGGAGGAAGAACTCTGATATTTTGTGTTCTCTTCAGGGCTGCCTTTACCTCTAAATTCAGAAAGCAGCTACTGTGAATTCAGGCACAGATCTATGTGCTCTTCCAATTGAGAGGGGGGTCATACACATATGACAGAGCTTTTTACATGTAACACTTTTTACATAGGGTCCTCAACATTTCCTTTCTTTTAAGTTTATAAACATATGAAATAATTGGGAATATCATAAAGATATTCAAACTGTCCAGCAGAGGAATAGGTTAGATATTCTTCCAATGAATTTGCAATGGGAAAAAAAAGTCTTTCGTATGAGACTTTCCAAATGTTACACCTGTCTTTGTATCCTCCATCCAAAAATGCACAGAGTGTGCTCTCTTCAATTTAAGGTGCCCCATTTCTAAATTCCATCACGGATATAAATTCCCTAGGCTGTAAAACTATCTTCAGGGACCAACATATCTTTATCCATTTGAAAAAAATGAAAACATTAAGTATATGTCCTTGTTTCCAAAGGGTTTGTTTGTTTGTTTGATGGTTTGTTTTGTGATAGTCGTATATAAAATGAAGGTTTCCACAAATGTAGCTTTCTGACTTTACAGAGAGAGCTGGGCTGGTACTTAAGTCTTCTGATAAAAGATGCAGGTTCTTACATTGATTAATATTCTTGGATAATTTGCCTTCCTCGTTCATGGCATAACCACCGTATGTCATGAGCGTCTAAGAAATACAGTTAAAAGCAACCAAGAAAAATCAAGCTTTACATGCAAAGTGCGTTTTCATGTAAGAGGAATGGAAGGAAAAATGGAAGTATCCAGTGGGGTATGAGCTTTTTGAACCTGTTGCTGCCCCTCCAGGGAGACTGGCTGTCCAGGGGTATTTACTCCTTGATATATCACTGCAGAATCAGAATATTTGGACCGTATTTATTTAGTCTCAGTCAACATTCTTACCTTTTAATACATAGCTTAACTCATTTATCTAACCCCTTTGTCAGAAACCAATCCGATGATAAACATTCTCCACTTTGTTTTTAGGACAAAAAGCATATATTAAGAGAGAAATTACAGTTGATACCTTATCATGAATTTTTTGTTTTTTGGTGTTTTTCAAAATAACACATTGTTCTCATCGTTACTCGGTCTTTACTCAGTTTACTATAAAATTACTCAGAGCAGCGTAACATTTGCATGCATAATATCATTTGTTTGTATAGAAGGCTCCAAGTACTGAACTACTTAGGAGATTATAGTTTTATGCCCTTAACATCTCGTTATTTTCAAGGCATGAATTTATGACAACTTTTTTTTTATTTTGCTTTCGGATGATAGAAATCTATCAATGATACCTTGATAATATCAATAATACCTTGATGTAAAGCTAGAAGTTTAGAAACCAGATGACTTATAAATGTGGCCTAAATCATCACTTAATGCTAAGGAATCAGCTACGTGTGGTGGCTACATTTGTACGGGCTTTCTCAACAGTAAGGAAACTGTCTGCTTCTTTTTTAAAATGAATATCATAGGCCCTGTGTTTATGACATAGAAATATCTCTCATCACTCAATTCTGAGTTATCATATACCCAAGGATATATACCATAAGAGGAAGAAACATTATGAGAGCATGTCATTGTTCGAGAAGTTTCTTATACTCTATTTAGACCAAAAATGAGGAGGAGAAAAATCTTTTAAAAATGCCTTGGGCATTTACCATGACTATAAGATGCATATTTACAAAGTGATCTTTTTAAGTTTTAGATTCTAATTGTTTCATCATAGACAGGGAAAATAAAATATTTTGGTCATCGGAAGAGAGAAATAAAATAAAGAATAAGAGAAAAGACATTGTAATCATGTTGTCTGATATCTTGTGGCATCCCAAAGCGGGTTTGGTTGTTAAGGAAAACTTTAGGATAAACTCTTGTCAATTAATGAGAAATGTGATTAAGATGACAATTTATGCTAATACTTTTCTCCTATATAAATCCTTATGCGGTTTGTTTTGGCTTGCATTAGCTGTGACATGGAATATAAACCTATAAATAAAAATTCTTTAGTATATGAATGTACATATGTATATTTACATATATTTGTGTAGGTGTATATATATATATGTATATATGTATACATATACATACATATATATAGCTTCACAGATTACTATGAACGGTGTGACTTCCTTAACTGTGGTTTCAGTAGATAAGCTCCTGACCAGGCTTCCATTTGCGGATTAGACTGTGTCCCCAAAGCAACACTGTTATTTTATTCGTTCTCACAATGCTGTCCACCTACATTCACTGAAATGAATATTCCTTTAATTAACAAAAATTTTAAAAAGCGCTAAAGCAACTTAACCCAAATCGTCAGGTATCGTAGCAAACATGAATGCAGAGGTAGAGGCGTCCAGTCTATCCCCACCAGTTCATCCCAGTCACCGCGCCTTATCTGGATTTTGCCTTCCTAGGTTCTCTAAGCCACATCCTTTCATTTAAGGCTGCAGATGACCTCTTAGCTGGCGTACCTTTCACCTCCAGCTTGCATTCGATCTCCACCGTCCCAAGGTCATTGACTGCTTTGCAGCAGTAGGTGCCTCCGTCATAAGGACTAGGCTTGCGGATCTCCAGGGTGCAGACTCCTTGGTTGCTGAACATTCTGTATCTGGGGTCATCCACAATAGCCACTTTGTTTTTCATCCAGGTGATTTTGGGCTGAAAGTTCAGATTGAAGAAAGTCAAGTCAAAGCCTGCGACGTATGGACCGTGTTAGGGGACCCAGCGATGGGATTAGAAAGCCCGGATTAGAAAGGGCATCTAAGAGGGGCAGCCGTTTTGCTCCTGTCTGTCTCAGATCCAGTTGTATGTCATTAGCAAGAGGCCAAATGGATGGTTCCAAAGAAGCAAGCTGGGATTGTTCAGAGGCTAGCTCAGGGCACTCTTCCCAGATGGGTTAAGGTGCCTTCCTCATTAATGTACGTGGGCACAGAGTGTTCAGCTGTAAGATATTGAGTTCTATGCCCCCATTGTCTTGCAAGTGTGTGTGCTGTTTGTGAAAATCACTGCACAATGTGTGTGACTCAACACACACATTCTGGATTCATCAGTTGTTTCCAGACACTAAAACTTGATCTACAGGTTTGTGCTATGAGTTCATAATAGAGAATATATTGCTGGGTAGTGTTTCAGACAATACCCAAAAGGCAACATGATCTTCAGATTGTCTCTAATTCTTCATAGGTTGTATTGAGCCTCCCCCACCATTTCAACCCTCCCCTCTGACATCCGTCCACCATCTTGCCATCTAGCCGTACAAGATCAGTTCCAACTGAATCACACAAGGTCAGCAACAGACTCGTGACCCAGGAAAGTGAGTCTCTGTGAGTTGGCCCTTGGTCTATGTCTTAGGCATCGATCTCCCCCACTTTCATACTTCTTCCTTCCCTCTGTAAACTTACCCACCCTTGACATGTTCTCTCAGAGACACGCTTTCCCAGATGCTCTGTATTTATAATTTTGTCTCTCTCAGCCCCCAGAGTGGGAGCATTTTCTCTCTTCTATCCATTCCTCTCCCTCCATCCACCTCTCAAATGGGAACATTCCTGGAGGCTCTGGGGCCTTGGTTGTTTACTACTCCCTACCCCCTAATGCTATTCCTAAAGGACAGCACATCTCCCTGCTGAAACTCCCCAGATGACAGCAGCAGCCTGAGCCTTCCTCCTAAACTGGGGCTTAACTTTTCCTTATTGCCAGGTGGAGGGACCCGCACATCTGTTTACACATTAATTCAGCACCTTCCTCCCATGCTCCTCCTGGCTTCTCCCTTTGACCTCTCCCATTCTTCCGGAGACAATACTCCACTGTTACTATGTTTCATTCTATCAGAGTTTTCCACTGTTACTATGTTTCATTCTATCAGAGTTTTCCACTGTTACTATGTTCCATTCTATCAGAATTTTCAAAACTCCGACAGTACTCTCCCTGGGTGGCAGCCAGGGATATAGACCACTGAGCACAACTTCTGCTGTTACTTTTAAACACCCACAAACTGAAGCTTGAAAGCATTTCTAAGTGTCCTCAGTTGGTTTTGATACCATTTAGCAGAGCCCAGTTTAAGATTCTGCCCTGAATTGTCCTGTGACTGTCGACTGTGTTACAAAGCTCTTGGTGACTGGCAAATTCCAGCACACACTCTCTATGGTGAACCCATAACACAGACCTGTAGATCAAGTTTTAAAATCTGGAAGCAACTGATGGATTAAGAATATGTATGTTCAGAGCACACAGTATGCGCACATTAGCACCTCCTTTTTCCGGGTGTAACGACACCCCTTTGATCCCCTCTTACTTCTGCTGTGTGGTTTTGTTTCTTCAGCAGCTATCCACCAGATAATGAAGACATAGACCACATTCGTTACTACTACATTTAAATATTATAATTATCCAGAAATTCCATCTTTCCTCACTCCCCAACCCTAGAAAGACACAAATAGGAGATGGGAGTCCTGTTTATCTTTTTGCTTGCCCATACAACATGGCAAATATAAAAGAGAGGCTTTGAGATCAATTTAAGTAATTCGGTGTACCTTAGGAATTACGTCATTCACGGTACCTTGGGATTTCCTCGGACGCTGCAGTTCAGGGTGGCATTGTAACCAGCGATGGCGTAGGTGTTAACCAAAGGCTGAGTAAACATGGGGGCCTCTGTGAAATCGAAGTCTTCATACACTGGATTTTTATAGATCTTACCTTAAAAATGAGTATTAAAAGATGTTTAAAAATAGAAGTCAGCTTAAAAATAGAAGATTGTGTTATTTTTAATATCTTTTACTTATGAGTAAAACTTTCTTCTCAGAAAAGCAGGAGCAAATGCCACATGGCATTTATTCTGATGGGGACACACACAGAGCAGGTGACAACTGAAGCAGAGGCTGGAGTGGTTACGAGACACTAAACCTAGTACTGAAGGGATGTGGTTTGTCTTTCTGAGTTTCTTGATCAAAGATGTGTCCTAATGTGGAAATTACAGAGAAGGACTTTGTCGGGGGTTGGTCTGGTGCTGTGTACACACATGCTAAATTCTGAACCAGTTGCCTTTAGGCAAGTATATCCTCACATACACCGGCCTTTGTTGTGTAAACCTTGCTTCCCGATTTAAAGCTACTGGTTAATAAAAGACTGGAGACTGTGATTGGGCTGTAGACAGAGAAAGGTGGTGCCTGAGAATCAAGTGTATGTATGTGGGGGTTGGGGGTGGGTATCAAGAGAGACCATGGAGGAGGAGGTAAAGGAAGAGGAGAAAGGACACAGGGAGAGGAGGATGACACCATGACAGGAGATGAACCAGGGGCATGTGGCTGGAGAAGAGCCCCCTCCAGCCAACCGATAGAGAAGAAATCACCTGGGGGAGACTCAGTGTCAAGGGACATGACTGATGACTGGGGTGTAAGTTAGACTAGCCCACAACCCGCCCAATCTAGGATTGCTGCTAAGTAAAATACCAGCATGTTGTGTCTTTTACACAGACTAGCGAATAATGCATATGCAGGACTTGAGAGCGGGATTGCAGAAGTTATATAATTCAGCTCCTCTCCACCCTCTTAGAGCAAATATCATGTAAATGCTACATTGAAGGTGTCAAAAAACCAAACAAAACCAAGAAATGCACCGTCTCTCCTATCTGTGATATTCACCACCTATGGACCCAGCAACTAGAAACTAGAATGAAATTAGCAAGTGCCATAATAACAGTATAATTCCCCTAGAGAACAATTTACCTGTAGAATAGAAATTTTCCTTGACTAGTATCACCCCGATTTCCCAGCATGCTCGCGCTCACTCCCTTTCTTCTGATCCCCTTAACTCTCCCCAGTGAGCCCACCAAGGTTTCCAAGAGTCGGTCCACGACCAACTCACCGTCCTTGGCAATCACCGCACTCTCCTTCGTCATCGTTGCGTCCTCGCTGAGGCCGCACATGTTTTCAGCAAAGACCCGGAAGTAATACTCGTTTCCTATGACCAGCTCGGTAATGGTGGCGTTGGTTCGGTGGTAGTGCTCAATGACCGTGAACCATTCCTGAAGGGGAAAAAAATGATTATAATTTGATGAAAATCACCTATGGATTGGAACAAAAAGAATGTGTCACTGATTTAAAAAAAAAACATTAATTTTTTATGGAGAGCAATGACAATGCACGTTTATTACTACATAACTTATCTACAGCTGTTTGCAGTTCAGTCTTCATCTATGCATCAGATTCATATCATCTACTATTTTTATATTTTTCATAAGTACATAATTTCTGTCATCTACTTACCTACTCATTGATTTGTCAATCTTTTGTGGGACAAAATATTTAAGTGATAATTTACTGTTAAGAGTATTAAAGGGAGCTTAAATACCTAGAGAAAAATTAATAGCATCCAATACATTTGCTTATTAATCTAGGGTATTTTAGCTACTACCTCTACCCTGCTTATTTTTCTTGCTGAATTATTTGTGCCATTTTGGTTATTCTTTATGACTTTAGCCTGGATGTTTTTTCTCATAACCCTTAAATTCACACACACACACACACACACACACACCACAACACCAACTCTGCCTTCTCCTCCCACCCCACAAGAGTATATGACAGTACCTGGCACCTGGTAGATTCACTATACAAAGTAAATATCGACTATTTATTGGATGAGTGAATGGATAGGTTAAGACACTTGGTATGATCCTCCCCATACCAAGAAATATACGTTCAGAGCTTTGCCTTCCTGCCAGGCAAAGACCACACTATTCAACATATGTTTGGTACTAGTAATAGAGAATGCACACTTGCTAACAAAAACTTGTTTTCTAAGGGAAAAGCATTTTCCTTGGAATTTTCAAGTCTATCGTTATCTATAGATTTTGGATAATTTAATACCAGAAGAACATAGCTATGAATTCATTTATTTACAGAACTCTTTATGCAAACCTTTATCCTAGCTTTTTTTTATATTAGCTTATCATATGGTTGTATGGCTTTCATCTTGACTTGACTGATGAGTACCCCAAGAATAGTAATTCATTCTCTCTCTCTCTCTCTCTCTCTCTCTCTCTCTCTCTCTCTCTCTCCCCTCTCACCCCTCCTCCTCCTCCCTCTCTCTCTCCCCCTCTCCCTCTTCCTCTCCTACTCCCCTCTCCAGCCCCAGTGGATACAACACATAACAAGTAGACAAAAAAGTTAATGTTTGGGTCCCCGTAATAGAAATGACATGACATAGTGGAAAGTCCTGGGGACATAAGGGAATACTGGAGCCTGCCAGGGGTAAGTTTGTCCCCTTGAAAAAGCATTGGTAGAAGAAACACCTTTTGGTACCTCAGGCTGCTACTGCTGAAATGCAGGAGCAACATAGGGGCTGGTCAGGGGTCACCAGGCAGATCTCAGTCATGCGAAAAGTCCTGGCCCAGCTGGACTTGGCTGGATGGCTTAAGGGCAAAGTACTGTAAACGTATGACTGGCTGAGAGAATATGCAGACTGAGAGGGGGCCTCTGGGTTCTCTGCCAACATCAGGACCAAGGCCTAAGAAGACCATGCGTTGCGGAAGAAGCCTGAGACGTCCACGCCCTTCTTGCTAGGACACTCCGCAGTCTATCTCTCAGGCTGTTCAGTTTAGGCTAGAAGTGTCACTTGAAATGTCAAATCTCATTTTATCACGCTCATGTAGCACTTGCTCAGGAAAAAAAAATGGCCACGCAAAAAACGGTATTAAACACGATTGTCCTTTACACCCCAGCCCCTTCTACGAAGCCAGTATAACTTCATGACCTAAGTTCTTGCTGAGATCTAAATGTGTAATGCACAAAGACTTTATACCATCCACTATGATGTTTTATTATGAGAATGAAACATATTCTATTCCAATGTGTGTCCAAACATTCATTCATTCAAATCTCTTACAGGAAGGTTAGAGGGTATAGCACAGGAATTCTTCTTCTTCTTCTTCTTCTTCTTTTTTTTTTTTTTTTTTTTTTTTTTTTTGGTTTTTCGAGACAGGGTTTCTCTGTGTAGCCCTGGCTGTCCTAGAACTCACACTGTAGACCAGGCTGGCCTTGAACTCAGAAATCTGCCTGCCTCTGCCTCCCAAGTGCTGGGATTACAGGCGTGTGCCGCCACACCCAGCTAGCACAGGAATTCTGTTCACCAGCAAGTCTATTGATTCTTCCTGAGCCCCAACTCCCCATGTATGAAAGAGAGATTGCGATAAGCCATCATTCCTACAGGGTTACATCTTGAAAACATGAGGCTGGTTTCTTTCTCAGAATCCTAGCACACAACGTTAACTTTCAGAATCTTTTCTTTTCTAGCTGATGACTATCCATTTTTAAAAAAATATTGGTTTTAAGCCCATACTGTGTAATGTTTATTTCATAAGGAAAAAAAAAAGCATTGCATAGTGAATTTTATTGAATGAACAAATTCCATTTGCATTTCACGACCTGTGTTAGGCTGTTTTAGCTTCATAATAACCGGGCAATATAAGGATTTATACCTTTATTTTACAGATAAGGAAATGGGGATCGGGGAGGTGAAAAGGCTGGTTGTGCACACATGACTTAAGTGGAGGCCCTGGGGTTTAATTCAGCTCCAGGGGCCCCACCTTCCCGGCCCAGCTACGTCACTCTTCCACGGACCCTGCAGGCTCTACCAGAGAGACCTCATGACAGGCCTATCCCCACTGATGGGCCTGACTTGGTCCTGATGTTGAACCAGAATCCAGACTTACCATGCTTTTCTTGTCGGCCTTCTGGATGGTGTACCCCGTGATGGCAGCATTCCCATCGTCCTTTGGTGGTGTCCATGTTAGAGCAACATTCTCTCCCCACACATCTTCAATAGTCACAGTCTGGGGTGGCCCCGGGCGGTCTGGAGGATGCATTCAGGCCGTGGTTGTGAATTCATGTTCCCATCCAGTCTATTCCCCGCTACACGAGGATATCTTAAAATGTCCTCTTTCTCATTACGGGAGCATCACTTCCAGACTCTACCGTGGGGTCTACACACAACCTTTATCTGAGTAGATCCCAGACAGGGCCAAGGGCAGAGGGCAGTCTCATGCTCCTCTTAGCTGAGAAACCCCCTTAAGTTTGGTTTAAAGAACATCAGGTTCCTCGGAGGAAGTGTACCTTTAGTTAGAGAACCCCAAGTCCCAGCAAATTGACTGTAGCCAAAAAATAAATGATTAGAATGATTAGAAATAGCTTCTCTTAGCACTGATAATTAGATAATTTTTGTTTGACTTTTTATTTATTTATTTTTCATATATATATATATATAACCATTGCTCTCTTCAGACACACCAAAAGAGGGCTTTGGATCCCATTACAGATGGTTGTGAGCCACCATGTGGTTGCTGGGAATTGAACTCAGGACCTTTGGAAGAGCAGTCACTGCTCTTAACTACTGAGCCATCTCTCCAGCCCTGACTTTTTAGACATATGTGATCTTTAACTCAGCATCTTTTCGCCTTAGCCTTCTACATGCTAGACTTACAGGCATGCACCACTATGCTGGGCCCTTAAATTCTGTGTATGTGTGTGAGCGGTATATGCTTGTATGGGTGGATGTACATGTCAGGGATGGGGAGAATGCGTACATGTGGAAGCCAGAGGAGGATATCCGGTGTTTCTATCCACCTTACTCTTTGGAGATTAAGAGTCTCTTTCTGAACCTGGAGTTACTGGTTTTTAGCTTCACTGGCAAGTAGGAAGTCAGGACAATCCTGATCTTTCCTTTCAATTCAGTGCTGGGATTTGGGCTTATGCAGGACCACACCTGGCTAGCTATGTGGGTGCCAGAATTCAAATCTGGGTCCTCGCGCTTGCGTATTCTTGCTATCTGAGCCATGTCACCAGCCCCCTAGATGTTCTTCCTGACACTGCAGAGATGACGGACGAGTTTAAGCAAGAGGCATGGGCTGTGTATAAGGACCCCTCCTGACCCCGTTCCCCTCCCTTTGAACAAGGATGAGAACCGGCCTGTTTACTGTCTATAGGTACCGACTATCGCAAAAGGATCAATGCCCGTGGTTAATGACGTGACTTTTGTTGATGTTTCTTTACGTTAGGAAGAATCTTCACTCTCTACCCAAACTTTACAGCTAGTGATTTGCAGGCGTGGCAAGGAACATTTTAAACTGTCTAGAAGCTGCTGGGTGTTTTTTTTTTTTTTTTTTAAATACAAGGATCAGCATAAAAAATTCTTTATCATCAAGGAATTAGAAATTATAAAGCAATGGCAATGGAGTTCACTAAAAGTGTGTCCACTAATTACGCACACATCCCCAGGCCTCCTGTGATTAGTACATCTGGTCAGTGAAAGTTACTTTGGAATGCTAATAAATCTTGCTGCCTATTTCTTTTAAATTGCATTTCTTTCCTTCTTTTTTCTTTTTTCTTATCTATTTAACCTATATACCTATGCATCTATCTATCTATTTATCCATCTATCTATCTATCTATCTATCTATCTATCTATCTATCTATCTCTATCTAGAGACAGGATCCTGGAACCCACTACACAGTAGACAAGGCTGGCCTCCCACCTCTGCCTCCCGAGTGCTGAGATCAAAGGCGTGTACCACCATATACAGCATCCCTTTTTTAATCTTAAAGATACTTTTGCGTCAAACAAACCTATCACATTCCCATCTCTCCCCAGATGAGGAAGACAATTGACCCTCTGAGTAATTGGTTCCTTTGACAGAATGTCCTAGCCCCGTCCTGCAAACTCACCAACGATCTGGATGTCGATTGAGGCGTTCTCCACATATTTATCCACTTTGACCTGCAGGTCGTACTTGCCCGAGTGGCTCCTCTCGGCTTTCCTGATGAATATGATGGTATCGGTCTCTGAGTTGCGAATGTTTATTTGATTCTTGTCAATTTCTTCACCGTCCTTCTTCCAGGTCAGTTCTGGTCTTGGTTTACCCTAAAGAGAAAGATGGAAAAGTTAAAAGGGAGAAATAACTGTGTCGCAAATAAGTATATATGTGTGTGTGTGTATATATATATATACACATATATATGTGTGTATATATATATATATATACACATACACACACACACACACACACACACACACACACACACATATATGATTTTAACAACACAGGAGTGACAATGACCTGACTTATTCTAGGCAAGGATGGAAAATGCTACCATTGGACTCTAATCCAATGGTGGGTGACACTGGGCCAGTACAGCCGCTTCCTACTGCCTGCCTTCTGCGTGTCAGGTGCACAATATTATTTCCCCCAGCCTACTCAGGAATAAGTATCCTTATCCTCACTGATTTTGAAAGAGGGATTCAGTGATTTTTCCCCCCCCAAGGCTTTGGAGTTAAGAACCTTCTAGAACTATTTCTTGAAGGGAGATCTGTCAGCCTTCAGCAGGACAGTGCATAAGAGCTTGTGGTCTAGAACCCGGGAGCCTGTGCTTAAATCTAGACCACTTAATAATGCTGTGACCTTGGGAAAATTGTTTAAACTCTCTGTGCCTCAGTTTCCCAGTCTGTAAGACAGTAGACTTAGCAATGGTTATAAAGACTGAGGTCTCTGCAGATAGCCTAAGTGTTTAACAGTATTGCCCAAAGGCTAATGAGTTTCCCCTGTACTATGTTTCTCCTCTCAGACTGGTCTGGAATCTCACTAGCTACTGTCATTATTAAGAAATTATAAAATGATAACTTTATCACTTTAGCCATAGGAACAAGTTTCAGTTCTTTTATTAATTTTTTTTTTTGAGACAGGGTCTGATGTAGCCCAAGATAGCCTCAAGCTTCCAGAGTAGCCTGGGATAGCTTTGAGCTCCTTCCTGAACCCCCACCTCTACCTCCTGAATACTAAGATTTCAGGTAAGTAACACCACACCTGTCTTATTTGTTCATATGTGGATTGGCTGTCTTGTTAGTGGCCATAAACTCACAGCAATCCTCCTGCTTCAGCTTCAAGTGTTGGGAGTTCAGGCAAGCACAGGGTCTCCCCCCCCCTCTTTCTCTCTCTCTCTGTGTGTGTGTGTGTGTGTGTGTGTGTGAGAGAGAGAGAGAGAGAGAGAGAGAGAGCTTGTGTGTGAGAGTGAGAGACCTAAGTTGATTATCGTTAAAGAAAAAAGAAAAAAGAAAAAGAAAGGACCAGGTTCATCTTATAAACAGCAGATTCCTTTGCTGGAGCAATTATTTCACAATGGGCATGTATTTGAGTTAGTGAATCTTCAACATCAAGATTTCAAAGTAGAATTCTGCTTGGCTGGGAGCCATTGTGGAAATTAGGAGAATATTGTTTTGTTAAATATGAGAACTTGGTGCAATCAGTGCTACAGATGGGTAGGGCACAGAGACTCTTCCAGCATTTCTTCCTTCCTGTCCTCTCAGATATCCTGGCCCCGCCCCACCCCGCCCATGGAGTCTTTAGGCAAGACTAGGTCTCTGTGTCCTGTGGAATTTAAATCTGACAGTTGCATGGCATTTTCCATTATTGACCTAATCTTTCTGGGAGAGTCTGAAACATGGTGAACTTACAGGCTAGACCATCTTGCTCTACCTTCTAAACACTCCAGCCCTGGAGAGAGACAATGAGAGGTGTGTGCTTTTTACCTGGAAAGGAATCACCAGATTGACAGCTTCTCCTACTCTGCGGATGTAAGTTTGCTTCAGATGCCTTGGGATGCGAATCTTTGGTGGCTCTGGGGAAGGGTAGAGAAGCAGAGTTGTGCAGTCAGTATAGTCTCCCGGAAGTGGCCTTGCCTAAGCAGAACGGCATGATGCTCATGACCCATCCTGGGGATCATGTCTTTTAACACACAATCCTACATGTTTCACTAACAGTATATTTAACAAATCTGCTCCAAAACTGTTTTCTCCAAGTGCAGATGTCTTCTTATTTATTTTTAAGATGTATTTTTATGGGGTTAGAGAGAGAGCTCAGCTCTTAAGAGCACTTCAGTTCTCCTGGTGGGTCTTGTTTGATTCCCAGCACCCACATGGTATAACTCACAACTGTAATTGCAGTTGCAGGAGACCCAGCGCCCTCTTCTGGCCTCTTTGGATACCAGGCACAGATGTGGCATCCTGACATAATACAGCCAAAACATTCATAAACAAAATATAACGTAAATGATAAAAAAGAGGGGGGGGGTGGCTGGAGAGATGGCTCAGTGGTTAAGAGCACTCACTGCTCTTCCAGAGGTCCTGAGTTCAATTCCCAGCAACCACATGGTGGCTCACAGCCATCTGTAATGGGATCTGATGCCCTCTTCTGGGGTGTCTGAAGAGAGTGACTATACTCACATGCATAAAATAAATAAATAAATCTTAAAAAAAGGAAGAAGAAAGAAAGGAAGGAAGGAAGGAAGGAAGGAAGGAAGGAAGGAAGGAAGGAAAAGAAAGCATTTGAGTTCTTAGAGAACTGGAAGCCAAGAAATCCCCCTGCCTTGGCCTTTCAAATAACTGACACAAAGACATATAACACTATGACTACCTTCTATACGTGATTATTTTGGTATGCATTGATCATTTGAAAACAATTACTATATACGATTGTGCAGATCCTCCAAATGCTGACATGTTTTATTGTATAATATCTTTAAACTTTTATTTGTTGATCTAACTGCTGGATCAATATTTTTAAGTATTCAAAAGCTGTCAAGTCCATAACGATGATGTTAAGTTTTTCAAATTTCTTTTTGCCTGAAAGCTCCAATGTTTCTATGAGCAAGTTGTCAACAGACACTGTGATTGCATTCCTTGAATTGATACTCGCATCCCATTCGTTCTTGGTATGTGTGTGGTATGTGTATGGTGTGTGTGTGTGTGTGTGTGTGTGTGTGTGTGTGTGTGTGATATGTGTATGTGCTTGTGTGGTGTGGTATACTCATATGTATGAGTATGTATTGTGTGAATATCTGTATGCGTGTGTAGTATGTGTGTCTATGTGTGTATGTGCAGTGTGGTGTAAATATGGTGTGTGTGTGTGTGTGTGTGTGTGTGTGTGTGTGTGTACACGCACACACATCAGTCAGAGGTCACCGTTGATGACCTTCCTCAGGATGATGTCCATTTGGGCTTTGCTGGTGCATTGTTTTTTGAGGGGGATCCACTGGCCTGGAGCTTGCTGGTTGAGCTAGAGCGACTCTCCAGTGAACCCCGGTGACCTGCCTGTGTCTGCCTCGCCAGCACTGGGATTACAGCACATCACCATTCCTGGCTTATGTGGGTTCTAGTGATCCAGCTCAGGACCTCATGCCTGCAGGAGGACTTTACCGACTGAGCTCTCTCCCAAGCCCTAGAAAGAGACTCTAAAGAGTAAAAGCAAAGGATGGGAAAGGTAGGTTGAGTGCGGGATCCTGCCACCTACCGATGATTTCCTTCACAAGGATGGGCTGAGAATAGTACTTGGGCTCACTGGCCCCCGCGGCGTTAATAGCCTTCACGCGTACAAAGATCTTGGCATCCGTGGGCAGACCATTGATGGTGAACTTGGTCTTGTCGATCAGGTCTGTGTTTGCAACTATCCAGTCCTCAGCTACAAGCAGTCAAAGACAAAGAAAAGAAGCGGGAACAGTGTTTAGTGAGGGAAGCCATCCCAGGCCAGCACAACCAATTCTAACTTTACTAATTCCATTCATACTTAGGTCCTTCGGAAAGAACATGATCTGGACTAGACTCAGGTTATGGCTATTTTAATACCTGAAAAATGCCTCCAAATGGCTAGCATAAACAACAGAAAGAATTAAATCAGACTCTGCCATTTCTGAAAAAAATAAATAAAAGCTCTTACTTAGGAATCAAGTGGTCTGAATAATAGTAACTATTTCCACTAATTTTGCACCAGCTTTTCTCCAATGTGGTTCCAGACTGCTTGATATAATCTTGATATTTATGCATTGAGAGGTTTAAAGTTCAGAAAGACGGGAAATTGTTCTTCTCATGAAAGAAAGGCATTAATCTTGCCACATGGTCTCCTTTTATTTATTATGTTTTTTTATTATTATGAAACATAATATGAACATTAAGAATCTGATCATATTTGTTTGCACTCATGAGGAAAGGCCAATTCTATCTATGCAGAAGCAAGAAGGCTCATGAGCTGATGTCTCCTGGAGTTGGCACAGCCCTTCTCTCTCAACCAAAGACTGGATTTTCTTTTCAGCAATTGGTAGCTCTGTTAGAGCAGCTCTTTAACTGTGAGCACGTGTCGGCAGGGAGACAGGGTAGCTGGCATTCTTGGTGGCACTGACTTGATGCTATAACGTCAATAGACTTTAAACCCAGCATCCAGGATGGACAAGCATTTCAGCTTCCAACAAGTCAGAAATAACCACTGGTAAAAAGAGAAGTCTTGGAGCCAATGAGAAAGTTACCCCCTTTCCCCTCAACTCTAGGGATTTCTGTGTGGAGGTCTTAGGGAGGTCATGTAAGGTCATGGAACATTCCCAGGTATGGTTCAAAGAGTAAGGAAGTCCGAGAGCTTCATAGAATACGTTACCTGGTAGATCATACGCAGCCTCCCCATTTTCATTAGACTGTTTTGCTGATGTACCTTTGAGAATCCGTCAATAAATTAATTAAAGACACCCACTTTCACACCAGAAGAACATTGTATCAGTAGTCAGCATTCTCTGTTAGTAAAGTATGCAAAGTAGGCAGAGAGACTTTTCTTCCAAGTAGTGACGCAAGAGACAAAAAAGACGTGTTAAGGGGAGGCAGGGATTCTCCAGAGAGACACAGCTTATTCTCTAAGGCCTGTGGGTTTTGTCCGTGGGCTCCTTGCCCCAGAGAAGAAAAGGGCGAAGAAAAGAGAAGAGGAGAAAGGAGGCTGAGACACCTCCACAGGTGGGAAGAAGAGCGAGAGAGCAAAAGACCTTGAAGGAAAAGGAAGACTCGCTTCTGGAATCCAGAAGGAGCAGCACACAGCCAACCATCTGCGCCTATCCGGTCCCCTAGGGAACGAGATGCTCCCAAGGCGAGGCTTCCTCATCAGAGTCTAGGAGGACACTTTAGCACTGTCATACCTAGCAGGGCACAGCTGAGTCTTAAGGCAAAAATGGGAATTAGCCCAGGCAGCATCAGGGAACAGCCCTGGTTACTATGACAATGAACCCAGTGTCAAGGAAAAAAAAAAACAACAAACAAACCCTGGCCATTCTGGTGCCCCTGTAGTTCATGTGAAGTGCCCGCAGGATGGTGTGGGGCTTGGCCCAGTGGTTTGGAATGATGTAACTCTTTTGGTACCAAGGAAATCTAGGTAGACAAGGAATCTAGAGTCTGGGAACCTTGACCGACCTCTCTCTCTCTTCAACCCTATCAGAACTATAAAGGAATTTTGGCATCTTGGTCGCAGAGAAGGCATGTGGATGATTAAAAATTACCCATGACTTTGAAAAAAAAAAAAAGATACATCTTTCAGCAAAGGTCTGTTTGCTAGTCATTGTGCTAGTTTCCTAGTGAAGACTCAGTGGATGGGAAAGTGAGACAGAGATGAGGAAAAATCCAGAAGAACAAAGGACAGATAAGAGGGAAAAACAAGATGGGAGGGGAACAGAAATAGCATCATCTCCTCACATCCAAGCTAAGCTGACTCGGGGGAACAGAAAGACGGATGCCGGAGGGTGGGGGAGGCAATATGGATGCTGTTTACCGATGTGTGAGGTGTATTTTAAGAAAAGGATGAACTGAAATGAGGGAAGAAAAATAGGAATAAAACGCTTCAGGCATCAAAAATAAAACAGAAAGGGCAGAATGATAATTTAAAAAAAAAAAAACAAACGCACGCAACCTTATATATAAGACTTCTTTTATAGAATAAACCTGACATATCCAAAAGCATTAAACACTTGAGAAAATTAGTTCTGGAGAATAGCAGCCATTAAAAGAGAATGAAGAATCAGGCAGCCACATTAAGAAAACAAGGGACGACAAGGTGAAAGATACACGTTATGAAAGAGTTTCCATAGAAAGCTAAGTCCGACATGTTATGTGGCAAATATATACATAATGACCGTGTACATATACATATGTATATCCTCATATACATATATATCTACACAGACCACACACAGATGACGTAAAATACAGTTCGTTGTATTTTATCTAAGGTGGGTAACATCAAAATGACAGCCATCTATCATTTTGCTGTATCTTCTTACGTTTTAAACCTATCAGAAAGAAAAGAGTAAAGAATTTGCTCCGTTTCATTCACATACAGAAGGTTGTTGTTCAGAAGCCTCATGACATGAAAGGTTAAGAGATCCTGCTGGCTGGGCTGTCTGAAAAGCAGAATGGATCGCCCAGGACAGCCGGAGGCAAATAAGCCATATTCAGAGAGGCTGGAGGATTTTCTTGTTGAATAGGTCACAACCCACTTCCCTGGCTGCGATAACCCTGGGCCTTTTTTTTTTTTTAACACCCCCCTCCCGCGCTGGTTTTGGATCAAGGGCCTTCGGAAGCCTGGAGAAAGCATATCAAGTGGAGTGAGGCTGAGTCTTTAAAGAGACCCTGTGGCACCGGCTGCTTCATCCTCAACCGCTCTTCTTCCCGAGTGGCAGTGGTCACTTCTGCCAGGGCCGCAGTGCACACTGGGATTTCCACAGTTCTCTCTTCAAGAGTTTCTTCTCCACAGTGATTTTCCTCCAGGGACATCCACCCGTGTTTACATTCTTGATTCCCAAAGAAGTATTTGCTTCTTTGCTTCAAGGGGAACTTCAGGGTTAAAGTTTGAGGTCCAGAGAATGGTTTCTAGAGGTTAATTCTTGGCCTTTGTTTTGTGGTGACTCAGTAAGCTTCTCTGGGGAGATGTTTGTCTTCTATCAACCAGCGTGGAACCTGAGTCTAGAGCCAGGCTGTTTCTGACTTATACCTTATTGTCCATCCTTCCTTCTTTCCTTCCTTCCTTCCTTCCTTCCTTCCTTCCTTCCTTCCTTCCTTCCTTCCTCCCTTCCTTTCCTTCTTTCCCCTTCCATCCCTTTTCCTTTCTTTTCTTCCTTTTTCTTTCCTTTCTTCCTTTTCCCTTTTCTTTCCCTCCTTCCTTCCTTCCTTTTCCTCCCCCCCCTTTTTTTTGGTTTTTCAAGACAGGGTTTCTCTGTATAGCCCTAGCTGTCCTGGAACTCTGTAGACCAGGCTGGCCTCGAACTCAGAATTTCGCCTGCCTCTGCCTCCCAAGTGCTGGGATTACAGGCGTGCGCCACTACGCCCGGCTCTTCCTTCCCTTTTTACTTTCTTTTTCCTCTCTCTTTTCTTTTCTTTCTTTTTCCTATTTAGGATAGAACCCAGAGCCTACCACACTCTAAGCAAATGCTCCACTACTGGGTTATACCCACAATCCATTTTCAAATGTCATTTTCTTCTGGTCACCACAAGCAGGAAATTAAAAACAAAACAAAACAAAAAAAAAAAACCAATAGGCAACGAGTGAATGTCACACCTTTTTTGTTTTGGTTTCCTGTGACATTTTCTTTCTCTTGTAATTTAATCAGGGGGGTTCTTTGGACTCTTTTCTTTCTCCTCCAGAATTTAATGTTCATATAATCAAGCCTTAAGTTATTGCCACATGTTGAATACATCTCTCTCTCTCTCTCTCTCTCTCTCTCTCTCTCTCTCTCTCTCTCTCTGGGATTTAATACTATCTCCTTAAAATTAAGCGTTTATTTCTATTATTCTTCTCTTTAAGAAGGAAGGAGATGCTGGTTGGTTTCTCCTCTGTGCTTGCCCACAAGCAGACTTCCACTGCTCAGCGGCATTCCAAAGCTGCACCCGATCTAGACATGGATATCCCGGAAATTTTGCCCACAGGGCAGTGGTGTTGCCCAGCCTTTCAGCGTAATTAAGATTATTTTTTTCTGTTTTGGTATTGGTAGTATTACATACTAGAGGAAATTTATATTCACCGACATCTTAGAAAGATGACCTTTGGCTTGGCATCATTTTCGATAAGAAAGCAATGATTTCCCAAGAAAAACAAAAGAAAGCGAGGCATATCTCACCTAGCGCCGATGGTATTCTGTAACATCTAGAACTCTGTACTTACTTCCTTCAAGGCAATACTCTAGCACATAGCCATCTAAACCTGCTGCGCCAATCTGATCTGGGGGCCTCCACTTCATCGTCACCGACGAGTCAGTCACCGAATCGACAGCCAGGAGAGTAGGAGGGCTGGTCACCGCTAAAAAGATGGAGGTCAGAAGAAGCAGTCGTGAGTACAGGGCCATGATGGAGTCTGCATCTGTGATAAGACAACTGGGATGCCACTGAAAACACACAGGGAAGCTCCGGGCCTTACTAGTACTCGTGGAGAACGCCCAGAGCCTGGCCACATACTGTAAGCCAAATGTCTGATTGAAAAGAGTCTTGGAAAGACTGCCATACTCTTTTTCCAGTTTGAAATGTTTGTCTGAGAGGGACTTAAAGAGAAATCAATTTCGGGGATCTAATGATCTAGAGTAAAACTCTAACAGCTCTATAATTTTGAATATTTCTAATTTTAAATTATGTGATTATATGTGGGATGGGGTTATGGGCACATACATGCAGGTGCCTGTCGTTCAAAAGAATTGTCAGAGCCGGGTGGTGGCGGTGCATGCCTGTAATCCCAGTACGTAGGAGGCAGAGGCAGATGGATTTCTGAGTTCGAGACCAGCCTGGTCTACAGAGTGAGTTCCAGGACAGCCAGGGCTACACAGAGAAACCCTGTCTCAGAAAAAAAAAAAAACAAAAAACCAAACCAAACCAAAACACAACAAAACACCCCCCCCCAAAAAAAGAAGAATTGTCAGTTCCCCCAGAACTAGTTAGAGGCAACTATGAGCTTTCCCCATGTGGATGCTGGATCAGATTCAAGTCCTCTGCGAGAACAATATCTGCTCTTAATCACTGAGCCATTTTCTAGCCCTTAAACTTGTACTTTTAAAGCAAACACTCATACTGAATTTCCCATTTTTTTCTTTTTTCTTTTTTTGGGGGTGGGTAGGTGGGTGGGTGAAGACAGGGATTCTTCTCTGTATAACAGCCCTGGCTGTCCTGGAACTCACTTTGTAGGCCAGACTGGCCTTGAACTCTCAGATACACATACCTCAATCTTCTAAAGGCTAGAATGAAAGCATTTCGGAGAAATGAGTCAGACCATGCCCAGCTGAATTTCCTGTTTTTTAAGAAACACTTTAATATGGTAAAATAGTGGAGACAGCTTATCTTTCATTTGCCTTCCCTGGACATTTTGTGGATGTTTCATAGACAAATTTAAGATGCTGTCATAAACTAAGATGCAGTTATAAAGCAAAGAGGTTCACTGTGAAATGTAGCTTGGTCTCTGATACTTTAGGAAGGAGAATGGACAGCAGCTACCATGGTTAGAGCCAGGAGTGGTAATAGGAGCCATCCACAGCTCCCACCGGAGTTCTGGAAATGAATTCCAGGGCCTACATTCTGAAGATATCAACTTCTCCAACGTCAGATTCTAAGTTCTTGTAATATCGCCCTTAACTCTGTCTGGCCTCCCACCCACCCTACAGCTCCTTCCAAGAAGCTCCAGGTCCAGCCCAGCTTAGACATCAGAGGGAAAGCTGTAACAATCTGGGGCAGTGATGTCTACGACAGAGGACTCACCCAAAGGAACAAAGGGCTTGGACGGCATGCTGGGCTTGGAGATGCCGATGGCGTTGACCGCAAAGATGCGGACCTCGTAGGCCACGCCTTCAATCATCTTCTTGGGCTCAAAAGTTGTCTCTTTGCAGAGATCAAAATTGAGTCTCATCCACCTGGAGCTTTGTTTCTTTTTCCTCTCAATGAAGTATCCTGTAGGTGTGCAAAAGAGAGACTCGGGTTTTTGTTTTTGTTTTTTGTTGTTTTGTTTTGTTTTGTGCTTTGTTTCTCTTTATCTTGTCTCCAAAGTTAAACTTTATTAGGCAGTGGTTCTTAAAACTTTGTACATTCTAAGTAGGCTGAGTGAAATCGCCAAATACATTTACACTTTATTGCCCCCTTTTCAACCAGTTGTTAGAGATCAGATGGCACAACCCTGAATTCTATAAAATACAGATGAAATAATAGGAATAGAAAAAAATGGCTGGGCAGTGGTGGCGCATGCCTTTAATCCCAGCACTTGGGAGGCAGAGGCAGGCGGATTTCTGAGTTTGAGGCCAGCCTGGTCTACAGAGTGAGTTCCAGTAAAGCAGGGCTACACAGAGAAACCCTGTCTTGGAAAAAAAAATGTACTAGAAAAGGAAGAAAAATGAGTCAGAGACATGCGGCTCCAAACAACTTAGTCACTGTGGTTGAGCAGCCAAGAGCCCAGGAGGTTACAGCAATGGAATAAGAAGAGAAAAGAGATCAGTTTTGTGAATTTTATTTCTAGCTATAGAAAAAATATTTCCTCATTAAGGAAGCAAATTCTTCTAAGAATTTAGTGATAAAAAAATTCCTTAATGACACAACCTGTGGTGGTTTGGAGAACAACCCCCATTATTAGCACATATGTTTGAATGCTTAGTCAGTTAGTAGAACTGTTTGGGAAGGATTAGGAGGTATGGACCTTGTTTGAGGAGATGCATCACTAAGAATAGATGTTGAAGTTTCAAAAGCTTAGATCAGGCCCAACTCCCAGCCTGCTGGATACAGATCAGGATTAAAAGTTCTCAGCTACTGTTCCAGTACCATACCTGTCTGCTTCCCACCATGATGATCATGGACAAACCCACTAGAATTGTAAGCAAGCCCCCAGTTAAATTCTTGCTTTTATAAGAGTTGTCTTGGTCACGGTGTCTCTTCAGAGCAACAGAACATAGCTAACACACGACCCTATGTACGGTAGTTACTGATCAGGACAATGGGAGTTAGACTCAGAGCTGTCTCAGAATTAGTTGTTGAGTGAA